>CM050663.1:6270200-7470200 GCA_027574665.1 Rhynochetos jubatus | reverse complement strand
TTGTAGCAGCAAGCACCCCTTAGAAGGATCTGTGTCAGAGACAACAGTGTTTTTTACAGTGGAAGGACTGGGCAAACATGGCAACTGGTGCAGAGCTGGTGTGGGAGAGGAGGGATGTGGGAAGGGAACATGGACATGTTTATACCAAAACCAGTGAAAGAGAGTTCCAGCATGTCAGTTTTAACGGCCGCCAGATCCAGCCAAGCCAAATGTGGAGCCTTAGATTTGCTGTGTTGTCTCCTTGTCAATGTGCAAGAGAAGAGGTGGAAAAAGATATCCCAGACATGACAGCAACCTCTGTAGTCTCTCAGAACCATCAACTACTTCCTATTTGTGTTGCATAGACTCATAACCTCAGAAAGTTCAACCAGAAATGTTTTGGATCAAATAATGGTTTCAGTTTCAAAAGCTGTTTTACTATCTCAATGCCTATTGCTGGATCACTGATTGTCATGGTTTGCTCATGTCATCAAGAATTGGTGAAAAATGGTAAAACAGACTGCTTCTCCAGAAAAGGGTTGAATCCACAGACAGTTTTTGAACAGATAAATATTTAGAATTGCCATGCACATTTGTGGAGACATCAAAGGAAAACATTCTAGAAGTCCAATACAGAAGTCTCAGAAATTGTGATTAAGAAGAAAGAATGGGGGACTGATCCATTATTCTGCTTTTTTGTACCTGCTGGTTCTTAAAGGACCTTCCAGAGGAGACTACTGTAATACTTGAGTGTTCCAAAGTCACTCTCCACGCGTTACGCTGCTTCCTCTGCTCTGATGTGTTTCAAAATTGCCAGCTACCTTAGTTTAAACAGAAACAGAATGTGTTGCTGCCTGGAAGAGCAAAAGCTGCACTTCTGTGGTAGCTCTTAAGCCAGTAGATGCTGCAGACTGTTCAGAAGCTCTGAAGTATGTTGTCGGATAAACATCTTGGCATTTTATGGGAATTTCCTGTTCTGATAACATCTACCATTTCAATTTGTTGCTATACATGGAGGTGCTTTGTAACTTTTTTCAAAATACATTTTTGTGTAGTGCTTGTGCAATTGAGTGATGAAGTTTGTGTGCCATAGCCAGCCTCTCTGAACAGCTCTTTGATATGCAATAGATTTCCATTCACAGATGCATCTTTACTTCTGCTGGGCTTAATTTGTCTGAATTTTGTGTATTTTGGTCCTACCAGAGACTTTCTACATCTGTTGTGGGTTATGATACTGTTGTCATGTTGTATAAGTGTTTTAAGAGCTATTTACTTGTTTAAATATTGAATTTCAGACATATTCCAGAATGAACCTTGTGGTGTTAACATTTTTTCTTCTGGTCACACATAGGTTTTTGTGATAGAAGCTTGGAAAACGACCTGATGCTACCCAACAGGACAGTTTTAAGCAAAAGCAGTGCTCTGTCGACTTTTATAGACAGCTGGCAAGTGCCAGACACGTTAAAATATGTTGGAGAAGACAGGCATCAGGAAACAAATTGCACAGTGATGGACTGCTCGGAGTGCTTAAGAATGGTGCTGAACCAGACCTTCAGCAGCTGTCATCCTTATGTATGTTAACTATTTCAGAAGCTTACATTTAGAGATGCAGTTCTGATATGATTTTGTACACTTGATGGTTTCCTTAATGTGAAACTACACGTAATCACATCTGTGGAACGAGATACATACTTGTCTGTATCTACAGTTGCAAGGAAAAAATAATTAAGAGTGGGGCAGTTTATAGGAGGGTTGCAATAACCAACTAATGCTTTCAGAATTCATAATATATCTCTGTTAGTTTTGACAACACCATATAATCCACAAATCAGTCCCAGCTACTTCAATTGAAATATATTATATAGAGCAACGTAAAATAAGATAGTTTTACAATTTAATTAATCCTTAAGTGTTCAGTAATTTAACAAGTTCCAAATTGCAATAGGTAATCTGAGAGCCTGCATTCTCAAAGGCTCTAGCGACAGGGAGCTCCAGCTTAGGGAGAAGAGAGGGTAGAAAAGACCATTTAAAACAAATGTAAAGCAAATAACAAACAGTGCGCAAATAAAGAATGTATTAGTGCTTATTTGAGTACGCTTACCATTTCACCTTCTGTATATTGTGGAGTTTGATGAAGAGGAGACCAAAAATATAGACGTAAGGAAGAACAATGAGTAATTATAACTTTAATTGAAAAAACTATATCAGCTCTTGCCTTGGCATTTATAAGGGATGAAACTGAGGAATATAAGGATGTCATATTTTTTCAACATTCAGGAAGACTTACTTTTAAATGCTAGTAGAGTCTCTTTGTACACCAGTGAAGGCTTGGCCTGTTGCTTACTGTGAGCCAAGAACTTTTGGCTTCATTGTTTGTAGCTGATATTTAGAAAGGTCAGTCTTTTTCCTACCTAGCAGCATCTCTATGAAGGTGCAATATGTTGTGTTTTTTTCTTTGACAGGTTCCACCTGAAGTATTCTGTGATATATGGGTTCAAGACACTGAGTACATTCGAAATCCATGCATTTCACTAGCTGCCTATGTGGCAATGTGCAACAAATTTAATATTTGTATAGAGTGGAGGAGCTCTGATTACTGCCGTAAGTATTCTGCATGTATGTGTATCTCTAGTATTCACAGAGACAAAATTTGCCTAATACAAGGGTTGCTGTAAATTGAAAATACCAATGCTCCTTGAATCCTCACATACTTTGGAAGTCATTATTGAGATAATACATTCAGCATTTCTTATGCTGCCTGCAAAAGGAAGCAGGATCATTATAGCCATTTGACAGATGGGAAGGTAGGCTAAAGAACCTTCCTGAGCCTGCCTCTAGCTCATAAGGTACCCAACCGTAGAAGTCAAATCTTCTCACTTGCAATGCAGTGTTCATTTCTCATGGCCGCTTCCAACTGATAAAACCAAAACACAACAGAATTGGTTGTTGAAAGGAGAAAGCCACAGAAAGAAAGTTCTCTGGTACTTTAAATTGGTGATGTCTGCCTGATGCGCCTCCAGAAAGCTGTCTTTGGAAAAAGGATTAGCAAAATGAAACACATTTGAGATTAGATGGCAAGTAAGGTGTAAAACCCGAGAGCTAGAGTATCTTCTGAATAAAGTATTCAAAACACTTTATTATCGATGTGTAGTATTTGCAAATGAGTTTGAAGTTTATGTCACTTTGTATCAACCCTGTTGCACGGTTGGATTTCTCTACTGCCAAAATGCAAACCGAAACCTGATAAAAATGTTATTGCAGGAAGAAGTAAAATGCTCACAACTTCCTTTTGTTTGAATTTGTTATGTAGAAGGTTACTGGTTTGTAGAGGAGTTTGTGTTGGTAGATCCTACTGAATTGGCAAGCACAGGAAGTTAACGAGAAGACAATAATATCTTCTCTTAGGTACTGCCTCATGTGATTACAAGTTCAGAATGAGTGATTGGTTTGTTTCCATCCTAGCCTTCCCCTGCTCTGAAAACTTCTCCTACCAGGCTTGTATAGCTGCCTGTGATGTTGCAGATAGTTGTCAGAATAATGAGGTTGCTTCTCTGGACTCAGACTCCTGCTCAGTGCTGACAGAAGGCTGCGTCTGTGCTGGAGGGACCATCCTTCACCGAGCTCACACTGCTGTCTGTATTCCTGAAGAAAAATGTGGTATGTTTGAATATAATTTTCTTCTTTATTATCTGCAAATTGGTAGTCCGATACTTCATTACTAGTAAGCTGAGTTCTGGCCTGATGTGTGGGTTCTGCATATGTCATTCAGTGGAGGGTTCTAGGTTTTCAGTAAACACTAACTGTACCAGTGAGCAAGCAAGGAATGTCCTTGTGACATGCAATTGTGCTCACATTCTCTCAGCTGAAGGACACTCTTCAAAATGGAAGTTTTTGCTTGTGTTTATGCATTTTAGTATTCTAAGTGTGTTAGTCTTGGCCTCCTTTTCACCTAGCCCTTTGCCAAGGGGTCCAACCTGTTGATACTAAATGTCATCCAAAAGATATGCAGCAACAGTTAATTACACATTTTGAATAATGCATGTGTATGTCCTGTGGTTTTTCTGCCAACATTGGTATTTATTTTCATTACAATTCTGCCTGAGAACATCAAATTGTGGACTGATACTTAACACTAACAACATAAACTGGAAAGATGCAGTTTATTATAAATCAGATTATGTAAAGTGCTGTAAATTACTGATAGTTTTGCCATGTGTGAAATACAAAAGTAACTTCAGATCACTGCCTTAAAAACAAAGGATTGGCTTGGGATTTTAAGTGATTAGTCTTGCAGTGGAGACACAAAACAAAGTGGAGGCGCTGATCCTCTGGAGGGTTACTGAGTTCCCATACAAACCCAATCTCAGCCCGTTTCCTCTTTCACTTTTCTGCAGGGTGATGGTGATAGGTGATGCCTTTAAAACTCTGGGATTTTTATACTTTGTAGTTCCACACTTGCTGTAGAAGAAAATGGTGGTCAAACTTTGAAGTAAAAAGGAATTACTTCTGGTTTCTGTTGTCCTGATCTAGCTTGTACAGACAGCTCAGGAGCACCTCATGCAGTAGGTGAGATCTGGAAAACCTCTTTGAGCGGATGCTGTATGCAAAAATGTGTTGACAGTGAGACCATTATTCCAGTGGAATACAACTGTTCAGATATTCACAATTTAGACTGTCAGCGATTTGCGGAAGTGGCCTTGCTTGTTCCTGGTGATCAGACATGTTGTCCTCAGAAGATCTGTAGTAAGTATTCCTTAATGATTATGAATACTGCCCACTGGAATATGCAGATACCCTTCCTCTGTGGTTTGTTCTCTTGTTACACATCCTACTTTTTAAGTAAATGGAAATTACTTCAGTTTGAATTTACAGATTATGTAGAAAACTATAGAAATGTACTATTTGGCTCAATATGCAGTGGGTTCTGGGGGGAAAGGTAGAGGGATGGGACAAGAGTGAAATAAGTTTGTGTTTATTTGGATATGCATTGTGTTTCTCTCAGGTGTACAGGCTGCTGATTCATTTGAAATATTCAAATACAAATAAATGATATAACTAATTACTAGAAAAAAGATCAGATGATTGTTCACCTAATTTACAAATGGAGCATAAAAAAAGGATATAAAAGTTTTTTTTTTTTTTAATCCTTATTTAGCTTAGAAAGTCCATATTTAAAAGGAAATTGCAAGCCATTTTCAGGTTTTGACTTCTTGGGATGATGTTGCAGTGTATTTTCCACTGGTTTTTTTTTTTTTTTTTTTTTTGCCTCCATGGAGAGTGTTGCAAATGCTGAACACTGGAATATTCCCTTGGGTTTTTTTGCTTGGTTTGGTTTAGTTTTCATATGCATGTTGTTATTTGGAGAGTTGGGGTATCAACTGCAAATACTGCTTGCCACTGCTCTACTCGACTTATAAGATAGTTTAGAAGGATTTTTTTCTTTCCCTTTATGTAACAGTTTGCAATCATAGCCTCTGTGAACCCCTAATTCCCGAGTGTAATGGCTTGGAAAAGCTGGTCACTTACTACAGTGAAGAATCCTGTTGTCCCAACTACGTTTGTGGTAGGTTTCTTTTGAAAAGGTAAGAAAATTCACCTTGTGAAAGATGTTCAGTAAACTACATAGATCAACATAGAAGCCAAAAGGTAGTTAGTGGAGACATCATTGTTAGTATGGCCATTTACAAAATTCTCTTTCATCTAAAAGCTCAGGGTTGAGTTGTGCATCTATTTGGATAGATATAATGATGGATCAGGCGAGAATGTGTCTTTGCTCTGTTGCAATACAAGGTAAAAGTTTTTCTAGAGTGTGTTGTAGTATTTCTCTGCTCTGCACTGCCATTTCTTAGGGATATAGCATAACAAAGGAGAAATGCTGTACTTTTTTCAGAATGTGATCCAACAAAATGTGAACCAATGGAGCAGTTGCCAAGATGTCAAGAGGATCAAACACTAATTGCTGCTCGAGTGGAGAGTACCTGCTGCATTTCCTATATATGTGGTATAGTATCCTGGCTGGTTGAGACTATAGGTGGTTTTGCATATGAAATGATGTCTACTGTTATCTTGCCAATTAAGGCTCCTTGTAGTTCCTTTAGCTCTCTCAACACAGTAAGGCTTGAAAGTGGTTAAAAAATGGGCACTATGTTTACAAAACATAAGAAATGGAAATGACCATCAAGAGTCACAAAACAGCTTTGTGCAACTTGTGCAACATTGTGAAAGCTGATTCTTGGGTCATGCAGGGGTGTGGTGGTGGAGTCCATGGATGAGAGAGTTTGGGGGTTTTGAGAGACTGTCCATGTACAGTGTGTGGAGTAGCTGCATGAATATTTTCTCTGAACGAAGTCTGAAGTGATATACGCTCTTCTCTTGCTCCCTATATCCTGTTGTATCAGCTATGGCCCCTCTTATTCCATGGTAAATACCCCATATGAGAATATTGTGCAAATTTATTCAGTTCTTTTGGGGTTTGGAATTTAAGGACTTGATTCAATAATAAAATTGCACTTTTGGCATCAGTATAGGAGTTCCAGTGCTACCATATTGTTATTTCCTGTATGATAATAATGTGATAATGATGTCCTATTGAATTTAGTCTATTTTTGCACATAGATATCTGTGAATCAAACACCAATTCATCTTGATTCAGTCTTCCATGTGCAAAAATGTGAGCGTTAATAGAAATCTTGAATTACACTTCTGTTATTTACAGTAATCGGGGGGTCTCTTTGATCATGTGATAGTGATCTGTTGTGTTGGGCTGTTCTCACTGTCTGCACAGCATTCTCCTGTCTCTTTGGAGATATAATAAGTCTTTGCACTGTACATGTCAAAAAGTACCTATTGTGATTTTCATGTGTGTTCAAGTGGGAGGATAACACTGGGATCACAAGAAATGCCCTTTATTTGGGATCAAAGATCCTATAATTTTGGCAGAGGTACATTCCTGAAAACAACAGAGTGACTTGGTAGGAGAAAAAAAAATCTAGCAACTTTTTTCATAATGGAAAGGGAGAGAAAATCCTTTTTGTTGTGATCTGACTGACAATGTATTCATTCTTTATAGCAGGGGACAAAGAAAAGGCACACTGCACTGAAAATTAGCCTCTTGTATAAGGACTGTAAGGAATGAATGCAGAGTATTTCTGTTCTCTTTCATATGCATGTTTCCTAGGCAGTAGCAAAATTTCTTCCTATGTTTTAGATTTAAATAATTGTTTTCTCCAGCGTGCGGGGCTTGCTCTGACCACATACCCAAATGTCAAGAAGGAGAAGTTCTCATTGTGGATGGCAACACTACAGAGAGGTGTTGCCCTACGTACCAGTGTAGTAAGTTTGACTAAATTTTGATATTTTAAGTAATACAGAACATGTCAAATTTTGTAGTGTGGATGTTCAATGCCAGAAATGATGGTGGATTAGAGATACAGCAATCTATTATCTGTAGTCCTGGACAAATAATATTTACTTTTAAAACTTTATGTGCCTAAAGCATTATTTGAATATCTGTAGCATGGAGACAAGTGAGTTATTTCAAGCCTTAAATTCTAGAGATTTCAAACTGTTTTAAATATTTGCCTAGAGTAGCTGTACTCCACACTACTGTTAACCTGATGGCTCATGAGTAGATTTCGATTATTATTCTTTTCAAGGAAGATGTTCTCTAAAGGTATTTATTATAAGTAATTTACTATCTCATGATTCATATTTCTGTTCATCAAAATATGACAACCCTGTGTTTATTGGAATTTCTTTTTCTTATTTTTAGTTTGTGAAATACATCGTTGTCCTGAATTCAAATGTATGTTAGGAATGTCTTTGGTGGAGTTGTGGAGCCCAGAGAAGTGCTGCCCTTTTAGGACATGTGGTAAAATAATTGATTTTCATTTTAGTTGCCATAGATAATCAGACACTGACAAGAGCTTTGTCCTCATGCGTGTAAGTCTGGTTGAAGCCAGCTATACTGTTGTGATCTGCTTGTGAACAAATGACATAGAAAAGTCATCTCATGGTACAAAACTTAATCTGCCAGTTTTGTTTCTTTCTTCCTACACAAGAGTAATAGTAGTATACTATAGAATTTGCCTGTCCAAACTGGGTGACTTATCATCTTGAAAAGTTTGTAAGAGTTGGTAGATTATTGATGGCTAAAAAAAAAAAAAAAAAGTTATGTTCACAGACAGGAATTTGCCAGTTTACAAAGACTGTAGTATATCATACACCTCTGTGTGATGCCACAGTCTCCATTGCTTTATATTGCTTGTAATGATTGTCATCACTGCAAGGAGGTTAGCTGCTAGAATGATCTGGTTTTTAACGTGTCCAGGTGGACTGCAGTTGATACAATGCTGTCAATTGTTCTAAATATGTGAAGGTCGTCATAGAAGCTGGTATTAGTTTTCAGGATGGAATAGAAATCAAACATAATTCTGGACTCCCCAGATGGGTGTATTTCAAAATCAGCAGAACTTCTTCAGTGATGACTTGTAAATCTGAAATTTCTATTCCTTCTGATGCTCTGTTTTAAGCAAATGGCATATAACTGTAAACTATTGTTTCTGACATTACATTTTATTTTAGAATGTGCATGCGACATGATCCCCAAACCTCAGTGCAAACTGGTATGAAATTTGTCTTGTCAGTATTCTTTTATTAAGTTCTTAATAAATCTATTTATGAGTATCTTAAGAGTAGTTTTATCAGAGAAATATAAACCATGTCATTCTTTTTTTTTTTTTATGTAATTGCTTTCCAGTAAGACATATCCATTTTAAGAAGGCAGTTAAGTTTAAATATCGTACTGAATAAAATGTCTGAATAGCACTGATATTTCTGGAGTTTTTTATGACCATACCCTGCCCGGAAGTAGTTGTAGAGTGGAACTGCTTTCATGCACCTAAGGATGAAATTTTTGTCAGAGCTAAATGCTTTAAAGCATTCAGTATTTTGTTAAGATTATTTGTTATAGTGAATATATTAACATATATCATGCACTCAGACTGCTGACTAAGCAGAATTTTTAAACTGTATTTCATTGTGAGTTGTTCTGCATCACAAATATTAGCGTTGCTGGGCTAGATTCTCAGCCAGTACTGGGTATGCTTTGATTTTTCTTGTCATTATTTTATACAGAAAATAATGTTTCAATGGGAATAATTTATAAAAAACATAATTTGGAATCCTAGGAAGAAATTGGAAATAATACTAATTTTTTTAGAGGAAATTCAAAATGCTTCGTAAGTGAGCTTGTTGTTAGTACTTTCAGAGGTGAAGAAACTTGGGCATAAGGAATCAGGACTTGCAGAAAACTGGGAGAAAAATCTTTATATGTATAAACAATAAAAGGCAAAATTTAAAAGTATATCTGTGCTATTGTAATACTGTTTATATCCATTAAGTTATTCCATGAAGGAATACAGTGCATGGAGATTTCTGTGTAAAGGCGAGCCATTGCATTTCATTGTTGGCCTGCCTTAGTCTTTTCTGTCCTAAATGTCTGCTGTACTAACACCAACAAGCTGTCATGGTTTAACTCTGGGTAGCAAAATACCACAAAGCTGCTCTCACAAATCCCCCTCCCCTCCTCCAGTGGAGGGGAAAAATCAGAGGAAAAAGAAATAAGGAAGCTCGCAAAATTGAGATAAGAACTATTTACTAATTAAATCTAAATCAATATATACAGGTACTACTACTAATAAATAATTAAAATAGTAGAAAATTAAACATATGGTACAATATATACAATATTGTATATACAAAATTCCTGCTTTTCAGGGATAAAAAAATATCCCATTTGTTTATCATTACTAAAATAAATGACCTTTTGGGTGATTCAAAATAGGTTTTTAGGATCAAGAGATACTGCTACCCAAATCCTGAAGGAAAGGTGTTTAAAAGATCATACAGATAAGAAAACGCTGTTGTTTCACTTCTCTTTTTTTCTGCTTTTATACGCTTAGGGGCAGAAACTTCAGATAGATGAACAGTTTCAGAACAGTACGGAAAATATCTGTAATTGTGTTAAGTACAAATGTGGTAAGTCAGAAAATAATTTATTTCAAAAAAAAAAATACCCTTTCTAGTGCTAAGGTAAATTACGAATTATAAATTGGATGTTCACTTTGAACATGGTGCTGAGGAGGAAAGAATTGACTGACATAATTCACAAATAGTGTAAGAAAAGGCAAGAAAAGAGGACCTCTCAGTAAATATTTAGTTGATTATGGCCTGTCCTTGTATTCTGTTAGTTCCTGCAGCTAGGGAGGTCTGTGCAGGGAAATGGCAGTTTTGGGAGAGTTGGGTGGTGTGGACTAAGCGCCAGGGTATTGCTGAGCTGGAGTAAGGACTCCAGCAAGAAACTGAAACACACTCGAGGTCCACATAAAGAAAAGTCCTGCTAACCCATTGTGGGACTACTCAGGAGCTGGTAGACATGCTTATGTGCTTTACAAGACCAAGGATAGCATTCAGCACCTTATGAATTCTCCTTAGAGCATGCCCACTACCATCTGGGAAAACACAGGAAAAAATAATTCCAGTGGGACACCCAGTTAGCCAATATGGTTCTGATTGTCCTTGCCCAGATTTCTACAACAAAGGTGTATAATTCTGAGCTAATTATCCTCTGAGCCCTCAGTAATCAGTGAGGAAAAATAGGCATTTCTCAGGTACATTTCTTATGCTGAAGTAGACTTATAAAACAAATGACTAGAAGAAGTCTGCACTGTCATTTTGGTGGTGCAGCTGATAGAGTATTATATATTTATTTAGATTTCATGCATGGTTATACTTGAAATAATTTGGCGAACGTAGTGAAGCATTAGACTGTTACGAACAGTTCATACTTAAAAATCTGACCTAGAATTCTTGAAGAGGTAGAGTAGCATTTTCCATTCCTGTTTTACCATTTGAAACATTTTTTAGCAGTTTTGATATGAAGTTGATTGTCCTGAGCATACCATTTATTTTTGTGTTTTCTTGTAGTGAGAGACAAAGTTTGCCTGAGTAATGAGAGAGGTGTGCTGCTTCCTGGACAGAGAATTGTGGAACACAGTGCAGATGGCATTTGCCTTATTTCTTACTGTACAAATGTGATTGATCCCTTCACTAAATACTACCAAATAAACACATCTTCAGTAGACTGTGCTGTCAAGTGCAGAGCTGTAAGAAATTCAGAATTTATATCGTGACTGGTGATCTTAATTACATTTTGTTGGGTTTTGTTGAGTAGATTATGGTCACAGGAACAAGATGGAAAGAGTAACTATGAGAGCTTCCACTAATGATGTGCTACCGCACATCTGATAGAAGTTTATAAAAGTTTCACTCCCTTCACTGTTTTCTCCCCTGTGTAAATTTATACAAACTAATGTATATAGCATACTGCCACCTTGGACTAACAGCATACTGCCACCTTGCACCCCTGTATAACTTCAGCTGCATTATGTGCAAACTGATATAAATTACTGGCACGTTAGCTCAGTAAGAACTGGGAGAAGACTAATTCTAAACAGAAGAATTCTAAAGGTGGTGAAACCAGCTTTATAAAATAAGCGAACGATACATTGTCTTTTCATAAAGTATAATACATTACCATGGGAATATTCTATAGATTACTTTTTCTGATTCTGTACTTGATGTCTGATGTGTAAAAAGTCAAAATTCAGTCATTCTTGAAGTAAGCCTGAAGTTACATTTGAAACCGGTAGAAAGAACAGTTCATTCTCTCTGAGTTGGACTTCTCCTCATTTACTTCAATTAAGATCAAAGATATTTTATAAAAGCTTCAGGAATGTACAGTGTGTACAAATGTAAGCTATGCAGTTTTGAAAGTTATTTAGAAACCATCCCTAAAATCAGATACCTGAAAAATTCTGACCATTACACTAGTAAAGTGTAAGCTGAAAGATGGTCTCATGCAAGGAATAATCTATTTAATTTTGGCAGAACCAAGTCTATCAGCCTCCGAAAGATTTAACAACTTGCTGTGGTAGCTGTAAGAACTTGTCTTGTCGCCACACGTTCAGCAATGGCACAATTGCCAGTTTTAAGGTAAGTTCATACATGTCTTATTTCCTCATAATATTTAGAAGTGAAGAAAAAAAATTGTGAGATACTGTACACACAGTACCATATAAAATGTGCAAAGAGAAGCTTTATTTGGCCAGATACTCGGAATAGTTCTAAATGTACACAACCTTAATTTCTTGGAGAGTCAATCATATAGCTGTCTACAAAGATTAAGGGATTTTGATATATCAGAGAATTACTGTCCACTTTACTTTTTTAGAACCTGCTTAAAATTATATTTAGTGGACTTCCAAGTTCTGTACTTAAACAGAACATTAGTATGAGTCTAAATTATATTTTGCTATAAGTATTAGTTTTGATTCAGACAAGATCACATTCAATGGAATTGTATTATCAATACTTGTATTACTGTTTTTGCTGAGCTGCTGGGTAAAGACTCTGTTTTGCAATTTTTAACAGCCTGGTACTGTTTGGATTTCAAACTGCATCAGATATGAATGCACTAACACAGCAGTTGGACCATTTCTGGTTTCCTCTTCAGTTGGCTGTCCACCCTTTAATGAAACTGAATGTGTGAAGGTCAGTGTCCAATGCACTGTTTACATTCCAGTGATGATTTATATCTGCATGAAAAGATTAACACTGACAAAAGATGTTTTTACCTCAAGAAGGGAGAAATTATAAATTCTTGCAATGCCTGCATTTTTGCCCAGACATTTGAGGGTGAAAAGCTCTAACTACACACATACAGTGGGCCACTGACTGCACACTTACACAGCTGGATCATTCACAGCCAAACCTTCATCCATTGACCAGAGGGCTGCATTTACCTGAATAATGTTGCAGAGCTGTATCTGGAAGATATTTCTAATAGAGCATATATATGGGAATGAATGTTTGAAAAAATAAAGATTTTCCTCTATATTTCTCTCTTGGTCAGGTTGGAGGCTATGCTGTACCATTCCTAGAAGGATGCTGCAAAACATGTAAGTGATTAATGGCACTTCCTGCCACACAAGTCTGCCTGATTTGTTGTTACCTTAGCAATAAGGTTGATTCTTTCCTGCCTGAAAGCTTGATTCACTGATCTCAAAGGCTGTGCATGTCCCAGTTTTACTCATGTGAATACCAGTGAAACTAGTGAAATTAGAACAGAAGAAGGCAGTTTAACGTTGAAGGGTTTACTCTAATTGATGTGGTTGTGGCTGGCCAGGCCAGTAAAATTACTACCTTGAGTATTTTGTAGTTTGCATGTAACACTCCTCAAAATATTATTTACTGCATTTAGTATAATAAAAGGTACTGTGCTTTGGAAGGCACCTTAAAATATGCTTGATCTACATTCATATCTTCCGATAAAGTAAAAGTGGAGATTGATCTATGCAGTTTATAAGTTAGTGCTGTAAATAATTAAGTGATTGTAATATAGTCTTAGGTTCCATGAAGAGACATAGTTCAGAAGCTTTCAGGCAATACCTTCTTTTAAAAGAACTTACAATTAAAACATCCCCTTTTGCTTGGTTACCACGATATGTTTTGGCATCTATGACAGCTAATAAATGTTCTCTGGAAAAAAAAAAAAGTCTGTACAGGTTCTAAATAAGCTAATTCCTAATATAAATCAAGAGCTAAGTACATTATTTTCTTAACACACTAGTACATAGTTGAAACATTTTGCCTGATTTTGTGAAGAATTGAGCCTGAGGCAGACACCTGACCTGGAGTATCTAAGCTCAAATACTTGAAGTTGACAATGTTATAAGCAATTGAAAAGGAGATTTTTATACTGGGCAGTATCAGGTTATCCTTAAAAAGGTGCAAAAATATCACTGCATAGTGAACTAAAAGGTAAAGACAGTAGGGGATAAAGTGTGGGAGAGAACTGGAGAAAAAGGCAGGTATTTCCTGCTGGGTGGGATGGGACTTGAACAATGACGGCTGTCAGATGTGGTGTCACATGCACAGCCACGTGGGATATACGTTGCCAGCTGAGATGTACCTGTTGGTGTTACCCATTATGTACTAGGATATGTGTTTTGTAGTACAAAGGTTATTGAAAGCGTGGAAGATTTATCTGCCTTTTCCCTGCTCTTGATCGCTGTAAGGGAATGGTAATATCTCTTCATGTTTTTTGCACTCTGATGGACCTGTGTTTGTCCTAGTTCTGTAGCCAATTCTCCACAGGCTCTTTGAGGTTAGTTTTTGTTTACCTGCCATTAACCTTCAATGCCTTAGCAGCCATATAAGCCAGCTTTTGAACAATTTATTAAGACCGCTAAAAATCCATTAAACTCCTTCTCAGCAAGGCAGAAGATCTTGCTACTATACAGATTCTTCAGGGTTTTTGACATGAGACTTAGCAATGCAAGTAGTACCTGAACATGGTCCAGAGCTGCTGGCACAGATAGGACCAGATGACCCCCAGAGGTCCCTTCCAAACTCTGTGATCCATTCTGTGATCCTGTAGTGTTCAGATATTTTAAGGTTGAATTATTTTCTCAAATATACTGAAATCTAATAATTCCAGAATGTTTCATACTGATAGGGAATCTCTTGTGACATGTACTCTGTTCAATATGTAATATTTTTACCAGGTTCTTCAGTGTCAATCTTCCTCCCATTCCCTGTTAGCCCAGTCACTCCTACAGCCTATGCTAGCTGTAACACAGGTACATTTTCCTGGAAATATGTAGGACCAACCCAAACAGCGTCATTGTTGTTTTCCAACAATGTACTCCCCGATAGGAGCATCAGGCCTTGTGTTACCCAATTGTGCCAAAAGCTGTGGTGTAGTGTAACTGCTCATGGTTCAGAGGGGCTAACATTTTTGTTTTGGTTTGGTTTTCGTTTTGCACTGTGTGGGCAGTGCATTGTTGTTAGCCAACAATGTACTGTTGGTAGTAAGCACTTGCGTAGTCTTTAGCTTGCTGCATGTGTAAAAATGCTGTGTTTAAAAATATAAGCTAACTCTGTTGTGTTTACAGTGCTGTAGAACATAGAGAGTAATGGCTTCGCTTATTGAAACTTATATAAATGAGGTTTTTGCAGATGATGTACAGTTTTGCTTCCAGTGGCATACACAGTAGAAGCAGGTCATTTCTTTCCCATCCATAGTTAGGACAGTATACTGAAAATAGCAACAGTGTTTATTCCATGAAAATTAGAGATTATCTTTGTTTCTTTCAGTAGAGCATGCTATTTTTTTTTAATTGTAACATGGTATGAATGCAATTCTTTTGGCATTTATTTTGTGAAAACATCTCTCTATTTCTGTAAGAGAAATTATGTTGACTGTAATCTTATATATCACTGACTGGCACATCCTTCATTAAATTACACTCAGGCCTCTAGAAGTACTACACTGAAATCAATATTACTCTTTCATATTGACACCACTTTAAATATCAAAGGTGTTATGAGTCACCCCAAAAACCAAGCTAGGATTTTGGACCGTACAGACTGTGAAAAAGAATCTATTTGTAACATGACACATGTAAGATACATGTTTTATAAGGTTCTTCATGGAAAAGTATATTATGTTGTAGAGCTCATTAAGAGCCACTGGACATTAAAGTACACACATGGAAATACATTATATATTCATTTCTTTATGAGATATGATGTACTTTCACTATAGCCTGGATGAAGTCACAGCCACAGCTGCACTGAATTCTCCATCCTACACACCATGTATAATGTAAAAGAAGAAAGGACATAAATAGGACTATGAGAAACATGAAATAATGGTGAGTTTGTTTTCAAAAACATTTTTTTCTTCAGTTCTTGATTAGTTTTTCCCTAAGCGAATATAATTCAATGATATTCGAGCACTAGCCAGCCATTTCTGACTGTAAATTTTTATTTGATTCATTGCTATCCTTTCTTTCATATTCCAGAAACCTCTGCTACATCTAGAAACTGTAGCAGGCTTTTATATTAAAAAAAAAAAAAAAAAAAAAACCAACCAAAAAAAAACCACCAAACGAACAAACCAGCAAAAATCAACAACATAAAAAGTACTTCTCTGTGAGAAGCAGTCTTACTTGGTTTGACAGTGATTAGAGCAGGGAACTGGATGTTGCACATCAAGATGTACTACACTTCTGTCACAGTTCAGTATTAGGTGTTGGACAAACCAATGAGCCTTTCACTGCCCTTGCTTTTCTGGAGCTAATGGTATTCACCTTTTGTCAACATCTTTGGATTTCTTGGCTGAAAGAAAATGCAGTTCTGTAAGTGGAGAGTCAGTGGGACTGCAGCATGTCGTGTAAAATCTGCTGTGAAACTGTGGAGGCTGTTATAATGGAATGGCCTATTCATTTCTCTTACAGATCTGCGATGTGACTGTGGATTCTTTGGCATGGAAAGGGTCATCGTAGAAGATACTGTGCTTTCTGATCTCTAACAACTGAACTTTCTACTGAACTTCTTTGCTTTTCTTCAAATGTTCAGGATGTCTTTCTGAAGTTTAACTCCTCATTTCATTTCATGATTTCTTTTTATCTTTTTTATTTCATCCATATACTTTGTACATACTTCTGTGAGAAAAACTGTGGAAATAATGCTAATGAAAATGTAAATAAAAATGTAATTTGTTCACTGGTGTTCTTTTCCTTATTTAAGAAAAACACACAGAAATATAAAGCCCTCTGAAGCCCTATTCTTCATCATTCTGCTGTTAAGTGTTCATGTTAAACTTTGTTTATACCACTAGAATGCAATTGCTGCTATTAAAGGTTGTTACCGTTATTTCACAGAAAATGCATTTTATGCATTATTAACAAGCCTTCTCAAAGGACTGGTTGATTAATTTTACAAAATCTTTTGAAAGACAGTGGACTTACTCTTAAAAGGCTTCTGAGTGAAGAATGAACCTTTTATACTTGTTATTGAAGCTATAATGAGACAGATACTTTAGTGCATGAAATAGAATAGCTTTAAAAGCAATACAATGTGTAGCTAATGCCACTTTGCTGAAGTTTTGCATGTGCAGTGATGTATTGGGTATTTTTTTCTTTGTGTCTCTTGACCCCATAAAATGTCCAAGGATGTTCTTGTCTCTGAAATGTTTAGAATTCTGAGCTGATATTTTTCAATCAATGCCCATTTTGCAGGTAAGGAAGATGGAAAATTCTGTAAAAAGGTGACTGTTAGGATGACTATCCGCAAGAATGACTGCAGGAGTAACACACCAGTAAGTAAATAACTATCATGATTTCTTTTGATGGAAGGGAAGAAATACAAGAAATAAAAGGAAGGAAGAAAGGGAACACTAATTCCACTGGGCTATTGTCTGCATCTCTCTCACAGAGGCAGAGGTTTCTGTGCTTGATAGAGCTGTTTTAATGTTTCCCTACATTCTCAGCAGTCTTCTCAAATAATAAGAAAAAGGAGGATGTGACTTCTGCTTTTGTATGTGTTTAGGTGCATCTTGATGTAGTGCAAATCTAATGTCTCTATTCACCCTGTAATGCAATTATTGTATGCAAATTAACTTTGATATAACTGAATCATGCCAGTGATACACTACAGTTAAAACAGTTGCAGATGTGTTTAATTTTCCATCTGTGGAAAGTATTTAAATGCCAGCTTCATGAAGAAAGGAATCTTGGGTCCTGAAGGTTTTTTTTTTAGAGGGCAGCATGAGCATACTGTGAAATGTGTAGGAAGAATGAGACGCTATCAGTGTGTCTACCAAAGGATTTACTGTAGGAGGACATCAACAATGTCCTGCTGGGCAGTAAGGCAATGTGAGCAGCAGCAAGGGTGCAGACAGACGTCTCGTGTGAGATGTGTAAGAGCGCCTGGAAAAGCTGTAATAAAAGAGTATTAGGAAACAGCTGTAACATCTAAAATGACTCTGAAACTACATTTTGTAAAGCAAACTGTTGAGCAGCCAGGAAATTTAGTCTTAGTGTCTCATTGAATAGAAACACAAATCCTGACTACTAAATTTGAAAAAATTACCAGCTTAAATGACTGTTACAGTCTGTATTATAGTTTTGGTATCATTAGTGATAATTCCCCTTGGCTTTCCAAATGATTGCTTCTTAATATTCCTCCTTCCTGATATCAGTAGAGCAACACTGCGTCAGTGTATCACTGAAATGAATACTGTAGGGAGTTGTGGACAGAACATTTGGTGCTATGTTCAAGCCAAGGCTGTTATTAATACTTGAAAATTCAAAACTGAAATTGTTTCTCTGTGTCCGTCAATCTGCTGTTACTGAAATTGATGGGAAAGTCACCATTAATCTCAGTAAGATAAAAATTGAGACCTCTGGGCAACATATATCAGAGTTTATTGCTCAGACATAGTGGGATTTCATAAGATGCTAGAGGAAATACCTCCACATTTTTCACAGATTTGCATTGGATTTGGGTGTCTAATGTCTTTGGACTTTCTTGAGAACTCTTAACCCTATTTCCTAGCTGCTTCAATTTGCTGGTTATTCTTCATGTTTGTCACCAGGTGAACATTGTTTCGTGTGATGGAAAGTGCCCATCTGCAAGCATTTACAACTACAACATCAACACATATGCAAGATTCTGCAAATGCTGCAGGGAGCTCGGACTGCAGAGACGAACTGTGCAATTGTATTGCACCAGTAATTCAACCTGGGTCAGCTATTCAATCCAAGAGCCTACAGATTGTTCTTGCCAATGGTCTTAAAAAATAATAAATAAAGGAAAGAAAGCAGCAAGCCCAGCTGTTCCCAGCATAAGATAATTTGAATAGTTTATCTATTAAAAATACAATGCCCAATCCACTGAATTTTACCAGTTCAATGCTAAAGATAAAAGAATAAAAATGGGTTTGGAATCTTCTAAATTCCTGAAGAATAGCTTTGCATCTTTTATATTGTGATGTGTCTTCATGTTTATTCACAGGGCTTGTTTTCAGACGTCTTGTGATATGTGCCAACTTAAAAATTGAAGTGATTTAGAGACACATCAAGAGAAAGAACAACATCTATTTTATTCTGAAAGGCTGTCCCACTCTTTATCAGGCATCCATTCCTGGTTTAAATCATTGACCGGCTTCTCTGGCAGCAGTTCACTATTTCAAATGCATTGCAATTGTGCAAATACATTCAGTGTCTATTAAGAAAAAAATGTTCAAACAATATGGGAAGAATTTTCAGTTTAAATCATATTCCATTTGCAAAGTAGAGTATGTATGAGAAATTCAATTGAAGATTGTTTTTATTATTATTATTATTTTTATCAGGGAAACACTGTCAGTGCTGATAAATGTATGTAAAATTCCCTGGTAATAATTTTGGTTTTCCTAGTGTATTTTATATTGTAGTGAAAAGTATTATGGCAAACATGTAATGCATGGAACAGATAGGCTGTTTTTAAGCTACCTAGATTAGTCATTAGTAGTTACTTTATCTTTCTGCTAAATAATATGACCTAAACTGAAAATACAGATATTTAAGATGAAAACCATTTTACATTCCTATAAATAGATACACCTTAAATGAAAACATTCATCTTATGAAATGCACCATACTTAAACAGTTTCCTTAGGAGAATGAACTTTGTTTAACATTAATTTTAAAGAAAGCCAGGATTATATAAGTGTCTAAAAGAAAAACAAAGTTGAAAATCTTTGTCAACAGTATAGTAGAATGTAACTTCTCACGGCAAGTGTTTGATACTGAAAATATACAATTGTAAGGTTTGAAATTTCAAAAGCAATTTTGCTTATGAACTTGAACAAATAACGTTTTGTTGTAATGATCTAATTTTTTCTCTTCTAAGCTAATGTTGCTGTTCTAGCCCAACAAATGCCACCAAGATTCAGCAAAAATTCAGTAGCTTTCATTTCTAGATTAAAATTGTAGATAGCACATAGTGACATGCTTGAGATCCTATAATGGAAAATAGATGTCGGCTTAACTTCTTGAAAAGCTGCTTCTCTGCAGTTAATCCAAAGAAAAATGTGTTGTTAAAATCAATCGTGAACATTTTTATATTAATTTTGTATACTGTACATTTCATTCTTACAATATCTAATAAACAACAGGAAGTCTTATTTTGTTACAATTAATTTTGCTATCATTGTTAAAGCAGCTTACTATCATGTGATCCAACAGACGGTGTTTACTAATATATTTTCAGCAGTGCACGTAGTTCATTTTAGGGTTTGCTGCTATCACTGGTACTAATAATCTAATACTACATCAAGACAGACCTGTATATGGGTTTTTGAAAATCTGCATCTTTTTCTGATTCCATTACAGTTCACGTTCATCCTCCGAAATGCAAAATTCAACTGTCATTTTATTCAAACAAAAATGAGAAAACCATAGCTCATCAAAGTACAACAAAACATTTCTGTCACCAAGTGCCAGGTAGACTGTTTGTTGTGTAAAACCAGAGGTAAAAAGAAAGGTACCTTTCTCCCTATTTTCTTTGCACAGCTTTTTCCTGAACTGCCCCTCAGGATTGACTGCAGTGAGTAGACTGCCTTTTGAGTACGTGTAGGCATTTTGTTATAATATAGTTGTTGTGTAGTGAGGATTACACGAGGGACAGAATTAGAGCAGGAATTAGGCCAGCCACCATGCTTTCCCCAGCTGCAGCCTGGTCCCTTCTCTTGCCGTTTGAGCTAATGCAAAGCACTCATTGCTCCCAGCAGGACAGGGCAGTCCCTGTGAAAACTGTTTGAGATCCAAACTTTCAACTCGTGGCTGAAGCGCAAGTTAATAGTGGCAGTCAGAGTAGAAAGCAGACTGTAGCGTATCCAGTAACCATAATCAAACACTGCTGCTGCTCCTACTTCAGGAGTAAAATAATAAACATTGTGTTAAGTCTCTACTTCTAATTGTGCAAACATTAGGCTTATGCTAAGGGAAATAAGGGAAAAGATCCAAACTGCCTATGGCTTGACAGAGGAAACTACTTTTACCCCTGCCTCTATGTTAAACTCCTTCACAGATGCTTAGCCTGTCTGCCTGTGGTTAGTTCAAAGCAACCCAGGCCCTTACCGTGTATTCACCTCGTGCTGTGTTTGCACAGAGCAGCTTGGCTGGAAAAAGATTTTGCCTTATTTGTACTTCCACATCTTTGGAAACCAAAGGGACGTCAATGAGCTGTGGGTTTCATCTAACCCTTCCATGCAGGAGGCACTTGAACTGTAACAATATCTGAGTCCTTAGTAAAAAAGAAAGTAAAGTTGGTTTAGAAGTTGTACTTTTGCTTAATTATATAGGAGTAATACAAAGGATATACAGCGCTGAAACTATGCTTGTTAGAAATACATGCATTTTACTATCACAACTTAATTTATGTCTGCATTACCCTTAAAGGCACACATGTTCTAATGAAATATTGGAGCCTTGTCTAAGCTTTCATAGCGGGAAAAGTTAAATCCCGCGTTCAGCCCATAAAACAAGCCACTGGAGGGAAACTCGCATTCCAGAAGCATCGCTGCCATGACATGCTCCATTGTTACCGTTGTTCCTGCGGCAGCAGCACAGTGCTCAGAGACAAAACCAGGACTGGGTGCTCACTGACTTCAACCAAGATTTGTCACGATATTTAGTAGAAAAACATGTTTTCTAGGGATCTAAAAGAAGGGGAAAAAAAGAAGGAAACCTGGTTTTAGAAGACTGAGAGACTCCTAAAGAGGCAAAAAAAGCTGCCTATCCAGGTGATACTGGGTAGTCTTTTGGAGAACCACCTCAGCTGGGTGAGTGCTGGGGTGGCAACTGGAGGGAAGGCCTGAGCAGAGAGAAATGGGTCTCTCACAGGGATAGGGTAAGAGAAAACACCTGTGCTGCTGCCTGTCAGAGACAGCCTGAAGGGGTTAAAGAGGCCTCCTCCCCTCCCTCCAGCTAAAAAGCTAATTTGCACCAGCTGAAGCTTGTTTCGGTGGGGCAATAAAGGCAGAGCTGCAGAGACTGGGGCATAAGAAGCAGCATGGAGGAAAGTAATGTGAGTGTGCACTATTTTCCCTGAACCAGTATGTTATTTTGAAAGAGAAGATTGGTTGTTTAGGGGTCTTTGGGCTGTAAAATGAAGGACAGGAGGTGTGTGGCCTTACAGGCTTGGGCAGTAGTCTTCAATCTTTTCCATGTGCCTACCTCGGCATGGCTGTGAGGAAGACTTCAAAAGGTAATCTTTCATTCTGTAACAGCTGACTTCCTGGTGGTGAAAGCAGTAAAGAAAGAAATAAAAACACTGGTGGTGTTGGAAACCTTTGTGCTTGTGCAACTGTGTTGAATTGGCTCTTCAGGCTCTGCTGGGAGAGGTGGCTCTGGGCTGGAAAGCAGACCTGCCTCAGCTTTAAACCTGAAACTGGTGGTTGTCAGGGGAAAACACAGCTACCAATGCTCTCCTGTTTACTTGTCTGTTGTTGGCTTCAAGGCTATCTGCCGAAATGGACTTCTAGAAGCTGATTAGTTCAGATCAAACTCAAAAGTGGTGCTCAGGTGATTTCTCCTAACAACCAAATGCTGTTGGTGTTCTTCTGGCAGACACTTTGTGAGTGGTGCTCTGCAGGGCTCAGTGCATTGTAAAGTTGTTTATCCTGAAAAAAAGAACCCAAATTTTAAAAATTCTTCTCAGAAGGTGAGAGACTGAGTAATCTAGGAAGGGGTGAATAGTTTTCTTTTATTGCTCTCTAACATTATATTTATTTTAACATGAATGAAAATGTCGTGGGAGTGAAACCCCTTCTTGAAACTGAGACTTGTTATATTTCTCCATAAATGTCAAAACTTTACTGTGCCCCTGGGGGCCATGTTCTCCTTGTGTGTTTGCGTATGTGGAGTTTCTACCCAGAAGTGATTCCTAATGTAGGTATGGAAACATCATAGTCTTGTATCTTAAAACCAGGATTTAAAACCTTTCCAATGCTGGACTGTTTTCCATCTTTGTATAAAGTATTTAGTGACTTCAGTATGGAAATATAGCTCGTTTGTTATGGTGCCGATTGCTCATTGTAGTCTCCTTTTAAAAAAGCACTTTACTTGTATTACCTTTGAGCAAGCTTACCCAGCCATGATTCACAGGAAGATATAAATTCTTTGACAGCTGGAGCCTTGAGTGTGATGGATATTGCCCATTAAGACTGACCTTTGAAAAGAAATATAATGATATCAATTGTGCTATCTAAACTCTCACTGTGTGGGTTATTAGTACATGATCTGGTCCAGGAAAGCAGCCTCTTGAGTAATGCTTCCTCTAATTAGCAATAGTGTTGCCTGGTGGTTTGGTAAGTTAATCTGAAATACTGGCATCTGTTGGATGGCAGTTTAATGCAAACTATCAGTCACAAATTAAATAACTTGCATCTCTTCAGACAGCCTCTCAAGTATGTAGTCCATGAAGTCAGACCAAAATCATTCAAAAAATCTTGTCCTTGCTCTTATCTCTGCCCACACCATCATCTTTCTTGCCAGTTTATGTGACTAGCCATGAATAATTAAAATGAGGTGACAGCTGCTATGCAGATGGTGATTTTTTTTTTTGGAAAAATCCCCTCTCGGTATGATGAAGACTTCTAGCTTATTTAGAAATCAAACCTAATAGACTGCCATCCCTTCGTGTCTGCTTTCTGTATGGCCTTTTAACGAGGGCTTTGATCATGTCAGCTCACTTTAGCTGTTTAATGCATAGATACCTGAATTAACTCAGGTGTCCAGGCTCCATCCATCACCACTGAAAGAGGTGCATCCAGAGACTGACTCATCCCATTCTAAAATAAGCATCTAAGATTGATGTGATTGTATTGTCTTTCCTTTTCACTGTAGAGAGAACCTGGATGGCAAGATGGGGTTAGGCACCTCACTTTCAGATTCTTAAAATTAGTTGGAATGAAATTCACCCTTAACGGTTAAAGCTATCCTGACAGGCTCAAAAGTCAGTGACTCTGATAATGTGCGTGGCATGTCTTTCCTGGCCTCCTCATAGGAGGTGATTAATGGTAACGTTTGATTTGTACGAAGCGGAATGTAATGTGTCTTTGTAGTTTTTCCTGTATGTCTTCTATGACAGCTATACCTAAACTATCCCTGTATCCCTAGAGCTGAAGGAAGATGCAATCAGCCAAATCTTCGAGATGGAAAAGCACAACCGAGTTCAGGCAGATGTGGTGTGTTTATTGCCCTGACAACGTGCTATATTAGCTGGAAAAGATCTATAAGGTGAGTGAATTTTTAAGTACTCATTTTATAGACCTTTCACTGTGTAGGTGCTGGCTTGAGTCTTGAGTGATTTGTGATCTTGCTTTCTAAGCTTTTGGCTTCTAAGATCTTTCAGGTAATGTGATTCTTCAGAAAGTTATGAAATATCTTTGTGCCTTAGCTCTTTAGTGTCTGGAGCTGAATTTGAGTCAGCAGAGAGGTTTTTCAATATAGGCCTTTCCCGGCTGTTCTTTTTTTGATACAGTTACAGAGCACATTCTAACCTCAGTTATTGTACTTGAAAGGAACATCAGGTTTGGTGTTTGGTTTTTATCAAGACTGATGTTAGTTCATTAGTTGAATTTGAGATTTGTTCAATATATGCCTTGTGTAGATTGGGTTGAAAATTGGAAAGAAAAAAAACTATAGCAGAGCATTTTAGTAAACTTTTTTGATTCATAACCCTGAAGTCTGATCTTAAGCATGAAGTATCAAAGGTAGAAAAGCTGGAGTAATGCCTAAAGTTGAAAGCATGACTGTTCTTGACCTCTGCTCTTCATCCCCCAACTGTCTTTTCTGGACAGCAATGGGCTTGAGTGCAGCCCTTGCTGTAGTATGAATATAGGTTTGCCACATATCCAGTCCCCGCTGGCTGTGTGTTTTGCTGGTGGTGACAGCATAGGGTCAGAGAAAGCCAAATAGGCAGGGGCTGAAGGCTGCTGCTGTTTACCCCAGCAAATGCCTGTGGGATTTTTGATGAAGGGTCTGGCTCTGTGAATTACTTCAGATCTATGTTCATGCTTTCTCAGGGCTGCGGTCTGGGACTTGCCTGGAGGCAGTGATAGAGATACAGTGGATGTATGGGGCCACAAAATTCATTCACTGTTATAGCTTGGCTGTGAAACTTTGGGCTGCTCACCAAAATAAGGAGCTGTAGATCACAGTTAATGCAAGGATGTAATTTCTGTCATTTTAAGGTATTGGGAACTGGTACCTTCATTACCAGGTCTCCTTTTTTTTTTTTTTTGTTATAATAAGAAGAAATATTCTGCAAACCTGTATTTAATGGGAAATTTTGCAAATACTGCTGCTTAAAAAAATGTAGTTTTAGCACCTTAGGATAATTTTTAGGAGTAGTTTTTCCATCTTATCCATGTGTCATGGGGCTAAAGGAGGAGTATGGGGCCTTCAGGAAGCTCTGGTAGTGGGAGTCTTGTAATTGCCTGAAATGGACATGAAATGAATGAAAATATAACCTAGTGCCCTATACATACTGTACTTAAGCTGATCTCTGGAATGAAAATCACAGCATTATTGCACATTTGTTTCTCTGCTCCATGACTGGAGGGGGGAAGGGAAGGTAGCATTTTTAAGCTTTAGATTTGGCCATATTGTAGCACTTTTAAATCTTCTGTCAACACTGGTGTGATGTTGCATTCATTAAAAATGCATGACCTTTTTAAACATCCATCTGTTATATAAATAAAAATAATGCAGCCCTATATTTTTATGGTATGCTAATCCTGTGTGGCCATGGTCTAATTATCAAATGATTTCATGCTACCCTGGTGGCAGGCAACGTCCAGACCACTGAACACTTGCTATGGATCTCTTATTAAATCCCTCTTGCACAGTTTCATTCAGAAATTTACCATGGCTTTTAAAACAAAATAGTTTGATGCTTATACAGCAATATCAAATAAGAGCAGTATGTTTCCAGAATGCAGTAACATTTTTCAAACGCTCCACTTCATGCATGACTGAATAATTGGTGGCAAACTCCATTATTGCTGCCTTTTACCTTGAGTGGAAGCCGTGCCTGCTGGTTATGCTCAAAGATTAGGTGCCCTGGGTGTAACCTGTCCGAGCCTTTGTGGAGCTGGAATGGTCTGCTCATTTTGACAATGGGTGTCCTAAGTTGAGTATCAAGGCTCCTGATCCACACCCATTTCCCTGCTCTGTTCTGGCCACATCTGGCACAGAGGTGCTGGGTGCTGTGGTGCTCATGCTTCCTCTGCTGCTCCTCCAGCACTGCTCTGTCAGCTCCTAAGAGCTTGGAGAGCCAAAATACAAAGAAAACTGTGGGTTTGTTGGTTTTGTTGTTAATTTAACTTTGGAAAGACTTAAAATTACTTGTAAGCAGCTATTGGAAGTGCCTGCTTATTTCTATAAGGCAATTTTTTTAACCTTTGCATTCAGTATAAAGGGCTTATTCCCAAGTGACCATGCAATTAACTCCATTAACAATGGAATTATTAAAACCGGAACTAAACTATTTGTCCGGATTAACTTAGACTGCAATTTACTCTGAACAGCTTCATGCCATCTGGTCTCTTATCTTGTAAGATTTATGGCTTAACCAAGAAATCTTCATTTTCTCTTGTGGATTGGAGTAGTCCAGTAGTACAGCTTTCTCTGGGCTTGCACCACCACCGGTTTTTGGTTATTAAGGCAGAATGTATCCCATAGATCCATTTCTCTTGATCTGTAGCTTCAGTGAGGCACTACTGGAGTGGAATTTAATAGAATCTTTTTCTACCCTTGTGTGAGGGCTGGTCGAGTGCCAATTAGGTGGACACAAGTCATAGTGGTGACAAAGAAGAGCCTGTGACCCACTGAGGGTGGATCAAAGCATTGATGTTTGCAAAGAGCACCGGTGTGCACGTAGCAGGGGGATGCTGGGGAGGGGAGAAGGAAGGAGAGACACACCCATGCACCTTGTGATTGTGAATTTGGATTAATTTTCCATCCTTGCTGAGGTTTTTTTTTTCTTGATGAAAGGCTTGTCACTTCCTTGCTCAAGCCACCTTGCACAGACCAAAATATTTTTAGCAGCCTTTTATTTTTGTCCAAAATGGCCTCAAATAAAACTAAGTTAGTAGTACAGGAGTGATTTGCACCCATGTGTTACCATCATTCCTGCCTCCTGCTGAAGTCTAACAAATTAATTTCCCTCTTCTGCCGCAGCTAATTTTGAAGTATTTGTAATAAGTTGGAAATCTCAATGAGTTGTGTGCTTACTCACTGAAGTATGTGACTTGCTCACTGCTTACAGAGTCTGTTTTTGTTAGCAGGTCATTTGAAGTTCAAAGTAGTTGAAGATCTTGCTTACCAGATGTCTGCTGGAAATACAATACAGCGGAGAGGAAAAAATCTCGGAGGTTCCTGGAGCGTGTGGAAGATAACATCCTGACACAGCGGGTGAGTGACCCAAGTAGGGAAGGTGTACCACTGGACCAGTTTCAGAAGAGAGAAGGACTTGGGGGCGGTTTGGGGGGGGGATATGTGACAGTTGGAGATAGTCTTGGGCATAGTGATCACAAAATGATAGTTTTTGATTCTCAGAGAAGTAAGGAGGGAGATCAGCAGAGCTGCTACCTTGGACTTCCAGTGGGCTGACTTTGGCTTGTTCAGGAGCCTGATTGACAGAGTCCCGTTCGATGCAGTCCTGAAAAAACAAAGTTGTTCAGGAAGGCTGGGCACTGTTCAAGGAGGAAAATTTAAAGGCACAGGAGCAGACTGTCCCCATGTGCCAGAAGACTAGCCAGTGGGGAAGATGACTGGCCTGGCTGAACGGAGCTTGTGTTGGAGCTCGGCGGGGGGAAAAAAGGAGAGTTTGAGCTCTGGAAGGAAGGGGCAGGGAACTCAGGAAGACTACAAGGGTGTCATGAGGTTTTACAGGGAGAAATTTAGAAGGGCCAAAGCCCAAGTAGAACTTAACCTGTCCTCTGCTGTAAAAGGCAATAAAAAAATATTTTTATAGAAACACTAACAAGAAGAGGTGAGCTAAGGAGAATCTCCATCCTTTGCTGGATGTCAGAGGAAACGTAGTGACTAAGGATGGGGAAAAGGCTGGACTACTTAATGCCTTCTTTGCCTCAGGCTTTAATAGTAAGACTGGTTGTTCTCAGGATAACCAGCCCACTGTGATGGTAGTGTTGTGGTTTAGCCCCCATAAGCAACTAAGCACTACACAGCTGCTTGCTCACCATGAGATGAAATGTCACTTTAGTCAGTTCGGGTCAACTGTCTGGGTTGTGTCCCCTCTCAGCTTCTTGTAGAGAAGAAGTTGGGAACACAGGTACAGTATGAGAAACTGAAAAAGTCTTTGGCTTAATATAAACATTGCTTGGCAAAAACTAAAACCAATAGTGCGTTATCAACGTTCTTCTCGGCTACTGTGAGTTGAATTAACTCTATCCCAACTAAAACCAGCACAGGTAGATGGGAACAGGGAGCAGAATGATGCCCCCACAATCCAAGGAGGAATGTTTAGCGACCTGCTACACCACTTAGAGATGCACAGGTCAATGGAACCAGATGGTATTCACCTAAGGGTGCTGACAGAAGTGCTTACCAAGCTACTTTCCATCACCCATCAGTAGCCCTGGATAATAGGGGAGGTGCCAGTTGACTGGAGGTTAGCCAAAGTGATGCCCATCTATGAGAAGGGCTGGAAGGAGGATCTGGGGAACTACAGGCCTGTCAGTCTGACCTCTGTGCTGTGGAAGGTTATAGAGCAGATCATTGAGTGCCATCACATGGCACATAGAGGACAACCAGACAATCAGGCCTGGTCAGCACCAGTTTATGAAAGGCAGGTCCTGCTTGACTAACCTGATCTCCTTCTATGACAAGGTGACTTGCTAAGTGGATGATGGAAAGGCTGTAGATGATGTCTACCTGGCCTTTTAGTAAAGCCTTTGACACTTTCCCACAGCATTCTCCTGGAGAAACTGGCTGCTCATGGCTTGAATGGGTGTACTCTTTGCTGGGTAAAAAGCCCTGGCTGGATGGCCAGGCGCAAGGAGCGGTGGTGAATGGAGCTGAATGCAGTTGGTGGCCAGTCGCAAGTGGTGTTCCCCAGGGCGCAGTACTGGGGCCACGTCTCTTTTAATATCCTTATCAATGACCTGGACAAGGGGATCCAGGGCACCCTAAGTAAGTTTGCAGAAGACACCTTGGGTGTGGTAGTGTGGGTCTGCCTGAGGGCAGGGAGGCTCTACAGAGATCTTCTCTTGCTGTGAGCAGTTGGTCCGCCTAAACCATGTGCGATGTCCCCAGGCAGCTGGACTGCCACTGTCAGTGGAGGTTAGAAAAGCACAGACAAGGCAGAATGGCACTTTGGGGCATCACATACACATATTAAGAAAAGGGTATGTTTTGTTATTTTATCAGTTTAATCTTCTTAGTGGGTTTCCTGAAAGTTGTGGTAATACAGATGATAATGAAAAAAATCCTAATAGTCGGAGCAGCTGATCTTACCACCAGTGTTCTCTGCTTCTGCCTTCCCCAAACCTGCCACTCTCCTCCTTCCTCTCAGGTGTTTGGTTTTCTTTGTGGTCCAGCTGACATGTATGAGGTATAGGATGATGGAGTGTGGCTGAGCTGGGATTGTCTGAACTTGGAAGGGGGAACAACTATACCTGGGCAAACTAGGTGACTAGGTGAATTTTATGTTTGTGATCAGGCTGGCCATTGCCATGTTTCTGTTTGGGAGTTTCTAGTACTTAACAGGCTTTCAGGCAAATGACTTCATAAATACATATATATCTTAATAAGAAGGACAAGCAAATAACAGTTTCAGCTGAGCTCTTTGACAGCACGCCTAGCAAACTTGGAGAGGAATATGTCCATTACAGAAAACTTCTGTCCACATTATTTGCTTGACAAAACTGTAAACTTCCCAAACAAGTATTTTCATAAGGGAGAGTTTTGGAGAAGTTACTGGTGGGGCAGGGTGCTGCCTAGCAAATAATAATGCACAAAGGGTTAGTGGCTGTGCAGCTGGAATGTGTGACTTGCTCTACAGCAAGTTAAGTGGTGGTGGGAGGGAGAAGCAAGGGCCAGCACCTGTTGCTAAGTCAACCAGAAACAGGTTACTGAAAACAGTTTCGCTTATCTGATGTTCTGTTTGCACTGGAGTCTACACACTGTGTATATGCTGTGTCTGTATATTGTATATAATGTGGTACCAGTGGCCGACAAATGACACTTAGTGGTCACAGATGTTTTCTCTTCATACCTGTTGAATATTCCATTAAAACACCTTTCATGTTATACATGCAAGTTTGTGCAAGTAGGTAAAATCAGATACTACTGTATAATGTGTAGTAATATGGGGTTTTATTCAAAGCAGTGGTTACTAATCAGATGTTCAGTGACCTTGTCGCATCTCTGCTGGGTTTTGAGATGTTAAAAATATTTTCCAAATGGTCAAACCTCGTATTTAAAATTCTAATGTATTTTACATAACATAAGAGGGCTTTACTACCAGAAAAATTCCATTTTCTTCAGTCCAGTTTCAGGTTCCTAACCTGATTTTCTGGGCTTAATCCTCTTCCTGTTGAAATCAATAAGTACATTGTAATATAATGATTCACGTTCAAGGTTCAACCATAGAAAATTAAAGCTACATGCTGATTTTACTGCCATTGTTGAAAGATGATCTCTTAAAATGTGTAAAAAGCACAATAAACTCTTTAACTCTTTCAGCCCTATTGTTTTTTTCCCCTCTTTAGATAGTTTAGATGCTTAAAAATGGATCTCTGTTTTAGGTCTAATGATGGCAGCTAGATAGATTGCTATGTAAACAGCGTATCTCAGCTTATGTTTTGTGCTTTCAAATGCACTGTAGTGAGTCAGTCACTGGACAATGTGGAGCTTGACACAAGATGCCAGGAAAACCACAGCCTACTCCATGCACGCTTTCTGACACTTGACTCATATTTGCCTTAGCTTCCTCACATGAAAAATAAAGCTGCTTTAGAAAATCCCAACACCTTCTTTGAAAAGACATCCAAGTGGGGATGGTTTTGTTCTTTGTGTAAAAATTGCAGTCACTCAGTTCACTAATGTTAAGGAAAGAAGGGAACTAGTGCATGTTATGTAAGACTGAAAGAACATGAAAAGCAAGTGTGCCGTATTGTTTTAATACAAAATAATGTAATTAACACTATGGAAGCATGGGCTTTTTTTTTTTTAATGCTTTGAGAGCATTAGTAAAGAAGCCCCAGGCAATCTGTCTTGTTGAAATGTACTGGATGTGCTGTGAGAGTTTGGGATGCCCCATCACCATCGAACAGCCTGGCAGCACCTCACCTCTGCGCAAAGGTCCTGAATGATGCTTGTGGCCGTGGCATGACTGCATGTCAAGAGCTGAATATTTCAAAATGGACTTTAGGTTATGCTTCAGGCTGTGTTCAGATGGTCCTTCTGGAAGTGATAAGTGCCCCTCTTTTTGCTTTGCTGCATCATGCAGATGCTATAACCATGAGGAGATGAGAAGAGTGAATTCTGCCCTTGGCTGTGCCAGTTGGGGTGTGGAGGTGGGGGAGGCTGCATTCCCTGTGGGGGTGTGTGATGAGCCCCTACCACTGCTTTCCACCAGAACGGTCTGTGAAGGTCATAAACATCCTGACACTGTGTGGCTCCTTCCTGGCAATAAAAGTCAATATATACCCTATAGCTTCTGCTCCCCAAATATGAAACTGCCTATTAGTGAAATAAACACACCTGAAGTGTTAAGTTCAGGCTCTTTGGCATCACTGTTGACCTACTCTCTTTTCTTCTTACCTTCAAAGTCTCTTGGGGGAAAAAAAAAAAAAAACACCACAAATCTACATCTCTCTCCTCCTCACTCTCTGAGGAAGCCAAACCCTTCCCGTTAGGTTTCCAATCTCATTCAAGTGCAGCGATTTCCCCAGAGTCACTGATCTCTTGTCCCCCATTCTGGCTTGTGTGGAGGAAATACTGTGTTCCCTGCTGAAATACAGCCTTATCCTGTCCTGCAGGAGGGTATTCCTGCCCTCTGTCTCATTTTGGAATTCTGCATGGAAACACAGATATCTGGAAAGGGGAGTCTGTGCCAGCTGTTCAGGGAGCTCTTTCTTGTGCGGAAGGACAGGGAAAACTGAGCATGCTCTCACGTGTTCTAGCTGACAGAATTACATGCTCTTGTTTCCTGAGATGTGTGGTTTTTCTAGCACACAGGTTTGTGGAAAACTGTGGACTGAGCAGTGAATATTTTTATCACTAATGACACCATGTGTCTTTAACTATGGTATGCAGAAAAACTTAGTCTGAAAACATACCGTGCAAAGTGTACTTTCTCTGGGTGTCCCTACTGATTCCAGCTCAAATGTGTCCATTACAGCATAAAATTCTACTTTTTTCCCAATAGTCTGGTTTCCTTCCCCCTTCCCACAGGAAATGACTGCCAGGTTGCAGATACTCGCCTTCCCATCTCCAGATGCTGGTTTGTACTAAATCAGTAAGGATTAGACTTTTTTTAGTGGACAAAAAATGAAACTCCACTGAGGAGAAAAAGGCTTGAAAAGGTAAAAGTCAGAATAGGGTACAGTTTGTTTTCTCTGCACGTGTTCTGCTCTGCTGGTAGAAGAAGGGAGTTGGCAGTTTTGGCAAGGGTGGTGGGGGTGTGTGCACAAGGTCAGATAATACTGGCCTTTCACACTTTCCAGTAAAAATTAAACTATTACAATGAAGTGCTAGCAGGGCTGGCTGCTCCAATGTCCTGGAGTTCTTCTCTAAATGCTGTAGCAGAAAGCAGTGATGAGAAGTTGGTGATTTTTCTCTAGTTCATGTGAATAAGTGAAGAATACTAGCACAGATGTGTTCATTTCTTGGCCTCTCAAAAGAATAAAAATCTGGTCTATTTTCTCTTTGGTTGCCAGATTGTTTTTTGTGATCTCTTAAGACACAGATTTATATGTAGCCTACAGACACAAGATTTTGAGAGGAAGGGCTGTGTGATGAAATGAAAACAGGCTGAAAATCTGATTTCAGAGGCACTATTGACATTTCAATTATGCCTTGAAGCTCCTAACTTTCTACTATAACAAAGAGCAGTGGTTTGTGCTTCCTTCCATGATTTCTTGGACAGATAGTGATTCTGGCTTGTTTGGTAACTGGAAGGAAGATTGATTCAAGGAGCCAGTGTTGGTACTTTGCTTTCTGGACCAGAGCAAATTGACTTATTTTTAGACTGGTCTTGATGTGGCTGTGGGCTGCCAGTATGCTTCAGGAATTCTTGTTGCATAGTTTTCCCAGCAATATCTAACCCTTGACTTCTAGAAGTGTAATACAATATACATCCTAGATAAAAGCATCACAGTGATAATGCTACTTGGAATCAGAGTGAAAGTTTTGGAACAAATGGGAGCACTTCTTAGAAAGATGCTACAGCTTGTACTTGCAAAAGCTTTGATGAATTAATATGTAGTGATATCCTTCCTTTTATTAGATAAGAACTTGAAACTATGAGATACATGTAAATAGCTCAAAATTGTTGCTACCAAGTATTGTGAACAGAAGGGTGGCCTAAAAATTAAAACCAGGATTATCTGGATTTAGGAAGTGTTTGGCTCTAGACGTAACAGCCAACGTTCTGCCAAATCACACCATGTGATTGAACGTGGAGGGTCATAGTACTTTTATCAGGCCAGTTTACGATTAAGAATGTTGAAAACCACACTGGAGGGTTTTTTCTATTCATAAGAAGCTGAATACCTTTAAAAAAAAAAGTTAAAGGTGGTGTTAAGTTTTGCCTTGACAGCTGGAATCTGATTTCTAAGTTTGCTGTGGGTATTGCTGGTGGTTTTTTTGCATGTAAGAAATGTCTCCCTAAATAGATCCTGTATTTGGCTCTCTGCTGGATCTACACATGAGATTCTAGCTGTCTTAAATCTGATTTATTAATACGCACACAGAAGTATGCCCCAAATAAGAACTTATGTTCAATTTTACAGCTTCTGGAAATTTTGAAAGACCTAATTTTGGATCAACTGAGGGGAAAACTCTAAAAACACTGAGAATTGCCATCAAACCAGCACTGCCACATGGGGTCAGGGCCTCTGGGTGCCTGGTGCCTTCTGCCATTTTGGCAGGTCCCCGGCCTGATGCAGACTGGTTTAGTACCTGGGAACCGCAGTGAAAGGTGACACTACACCTTGTCTAGTCCCAAGCTACGTGATGAAGCCACGAGGCAGCCAGTTAACTGCTAGTGATGAGAACATACTGCCATCAGGCCTATTAAACGTGCTGGACTACGTCTACTGGAGCATTGTGGCAGCTGGACAGCTGTGCTTAACAAAGCAGTAACTCTTAAAAATGATTTTGAGGAAACAGTTATTGGCCACAGTATTTTTTAGTATTTTTTTATTTGTATGTTATCTCTGATGGTCCAGATTTTTGACGGACGTGTGTTCCCAAATCTCTTAGTTGGCATCCGGTTACAAATGAAGAGTTGGCGAATGTGTGGAATTTCAACTTGAGTCCTGTTTGAAGTCAGACTGAAGACACGTTTTTAGTTGCACAGATGTTTGTGTCATTGATGTTAAAACAGAGAACTCTCTCTGAGGGGTCCCAATAAGCTCCCTTTCTGTTTTTTCAGTCTTGTTTTAGCTTCATTACTGGTAGATAGATGTTTCATAAGACACTGTGTTTGTGTGTCTTAAATATGTCTACCTCTTGTCTATTGTGATGCTTTAAATAGAGAGGAGAAGACCTCTGGGGGGAGCGAGCCAAGATCTCTGCTGTTGGAAATGGGTAGGGCTTCTCTGAGGCTATTTGCAGTAGCAGAGAATTTGCTGTGGTGTCAAAGTGCAGGTATTGGTTTTAGAGCTGGAGTCAAGAGGTAGTACACTGATCTCAGTCAGAGGGAGGCTAAACATTTTTACGTGAACAGCATGTCAAAAGGCTTTTTATAATGAAAATGTTTGAATTAATAGAAAACCTGAAGGGAGGAAAATAAAAGACTAAAAGAATGACTTTAAACAGACAGAATGCCGTTATGTCTGGAAGGTCCATACAGTTGTGTCTTCATCATTACTTGGATTCGTGAAAAGTTGGTAGTCTTACTGGATCTGTATCAACAGTTTTGTCTTTGCCTGTCCCTTGGCTGGTTCCTCACCTGATGCTGAACAGTAGTCAGCTGATGACTGTGGTCGCAGCCTGCATTCAGATTTATTTCTGTAGTTGTAGTTGCTGAAGTGATGCTTACAAATTTAGAGATGGTAATGTTTCTTTGGCTTGTCTTCAGCTTTACTGCTGTTTCTTCTGCTCCTGTAGTTCCTCTTGCAAATGCCAAGATTAAGTATGCTGAGAACCAAGACTGATGCTTGGCATCCTTACTGTAGAGATTGCACAGTAAGGGTACGGAAGACCTCTAAGAGGTTACTGCAGGGGAATGTGGCAAAGAGAGGGGGCCTATAGTGCCCAGCCTTGCATGCCTGCAGTCCCAAGAGGTGTACGTTGTCCCCTAAGTACATGTAGCTAGTAGCAGATGTAATTCATGAGGGAAAACTGTAAAAGAAGTAGTCAAGGAAACCAACCTGTGACTCTAGATTGATGGACTATCCAAAACGATTATTACCAGAAAGAAGTGATTAGTGATATCACAACTGCCTCCATTAGTGAGTTTATAAACAATTCTGGTAAATAAGAGGTTAACAACTCTGTTTATAGTAAGAAAAGACCCCTGCCCAAGGATACACACACTTCACTGTACCCAGATAATCCCTGGAGCAAGGAGATTTAAGGTAATTTGTGGTGCAGCTGTCCTTTTCTGGAACATGAGCAAATTCTCCTGCATATAGTCAGCTGCAAGAACAAATGTCTGTAGCAAATGAAAAAACAAGATGTTCAACCACAGCCTTCTGCACTGGCAGGAGGGGCACGTGAGCTGGGTTGTTCCTTCTGCCTTAATCAAACTCCACGGCACGAAAGGGTTTAGCGTGCGGCTTATGGCCAAGTGGAAGCAACATGTCAGCGGTGAGGGAGGAATGCTGGTGATGGAAACCCGACTGATTGACGTACGGTGGCTATAAAGTCATAGTAAATCTATTGTTTCGCCAGAAGGAAGCAGGATTAGAAAATGTATAATCATTACAATCCCTGCACTATACCGCATCAAGTGACAGTTGCTCTGCCATTGCTGGTGTGCCTCATGCTTGGTTTAATCCCACCGAAGTCTGTACTTGGGTGAAATCTTCCTATGCTCCGTGTGGTTTGAGCCATATTCATTGGGATGTTTTACCCAAGAAATACCTCTATGGCACTGCAGAATTCAGCTCAGTAGTTTTAAGGAGATATTTTTTCTGTGTTGCTGTAGGGACCCACCACAATGCAAGTGGCAAGTTTAGAAATTACTATCTGGGAACTGATTCTCAATAAAATTATTAACAAAAATCGAACTAATCAGTAGAAGAAAAATCCAGTGCTCTGAAACAGATATCTTTTCTATTTTTACTTCTTAGTGGATAAAAGAGTGTCATTAACAGCTAGAGTCCAAATTCACTTCTCAGCTGAGCTGAAGGCAAGACCTGCATTTTACAGAAGTCTGAATGGCCTGAAGAGGGTTGAGAGGGAACCAGCACATGCAACCACACCTTTGATTCCTCACTAATTCATGACCTAAACTACTGAGTTACCCAAGTTTGCATTTTTTTACACCTCTCAGGAGGTGCAAAACTGCTTCTGTATTTGTATTACATCTTGCCCAGTGCTTTACATTTCTGCAGTCCCACTTGTCTTGCAGAGTAAACTTTGAGTCTGTTTGACTCTTTTTGCACAGGATGCCTAAATGTCACCCAGAGGTGTACATTAGTGCAAATCACGTTTCTGCCTCCCCAGCAGATACAATGAAGAGAAGGGAAGAGAACTTTCAGATTCCTTTCTGTTTTAAAGTGCACTCAGAGCTGAGAGCTGTGGAAGTGGCGGTGGCAGTCTAAGGGGTACACTGACGCTAGCGTACTACCTGGTGTGAGACTGGGAAGGTGCTACTGGAGTACAGTCTGCAAGTGCTTAGGGACAACCTACAAGGAAGAACACGGTGATTCAGCCTCACTTGCTAAAAAAGGTGCAGTTGGATAAAATACAGGATTTGGACCAAACACACTGTTGTGTTGTGTCATATGGTAAAATTACTTCATACCTACTTCTTCATCTTTTTTTCTAATAGGAGTATTTTTAACTAAAATACCAAACCCATAAGCCTTTGGGTGTGTTTAAGGTTACCCTGAGCTGTACATAGGAGAGTTTCCTGTTGAATGTGGCCAGTACTGCCCTTTTGCATGAGCAAGTTCGGGCTGTCACAGGTCTTGTGTAGAATGAAAATACTTTTGAAGTACAACCAGGTATTCCTCTTTCTTAGAAAGTTGAAAGAAGATATTTTGGGAGTGGAGTTGTAGCATCTTGCCCCACTGTGTGTCGGGTAATATTTATTTCCCCCCCCCCTCCCCCCCCAACCCCTTGACTTTAAAATATCCCTGAGTTTGAATGGGGGATAGACAAGATGAAGTTTTTTGAATAAATTTAAGCAATAATTGGGATGTTTTCTTGGACTGAGAAGCTGACAACGTGAGCAGTGCATAAGTACGTCATGAAGTGATGTTAAAGCTGCAATATCCCAATTGATTGATTTAGGATAGAGCTTTTGCATTAAGTTCATAGAATCACAGAACGGTTTGGGTTGGAAGGGACCTTAAAGACCATCCAGTCCCACCCCCTGCCATGGGCAGGGACACCCTCCACTAGACCAGGTTGCTCCAAGCTTCATCCAGCCTGGCCTTGAAGGCAGCCAGGGATGGGGCATCCACAGCTCTGGGCATCCTGAGCCAGTGCTGTGCTTCATGAACTTGTTGTGCTTTATGCAGCTTAGCTTTATTTTGAGGCTTTTTTTTTTTGGCTTTTTTTTTTTTTCCCCAGCATGTCATTCATAGCTTGAGATAAGGAATTTCTGTTTATATTTACTTGGAGAGGGGTGAATTGGACTGAAATGGAGAAACTCCTTGTTTAAGCTGGGTTCCGCTGGGTGTATACCAGTGTACGTTGGATCCAGGGTTGTTGGAGTCACTTAGCCTCTCTCCTCCTCTCTGACCCAGCCTTAAAATGGAGCGAAGGTTACCTGCTCCACCAACAAATTCCGTAATGGTAGAGGCTGTTGAGGTCCTTGACTGGAAGGTGGAAGGGAAGAGTTAGGCTTTAAATTCATTATCCTGACAGGCACAAAAGCCCTGAAATGAATGCAGTGGCAAAAAGCAGAGAGGGGGAATTGGAAATAACCATAACTCATCCCTGGGATTCTGCAGGCAGCTGAGCCCCGCCATGGCGATGCCAGGAAGGGTTAACTCGGCAGCAGCTGGCCACCAGTGCTTGGTCCTTATCTCACTCTTATCCTCTACTATTAACTGGCCACAATTACAGATCGTATCGGTTACTGCCATCTGTTTTTTCACGAGGCGCTGGTCGGCCTGCGGCCAGCAAAGGGGATTAGGGGGAGAAAGGCAGAAATGACAAACCGCTCCTGCGGCGCTGGGGCTGCGACGGGGTCCCGTGTGCGGCCGGTGCCCGCCGCCGTCCCTGACAGCTGCGGGGAATTAAGCGTGAAGATAAACTGTGAAGGCTGTTTCAAAGCTGCTGTAAAGGAAATGCATTTCTGCCTACAGTTGTAATGCAGGGGGTGTGCAGAGAGAATTAACGTGGAAAACGAAGGTGGCCGCTTGTGGGGTGTTTTGGGTGACTTTCAGCTGCCGGTGCGGGTTGCTATTGGTGGGGTTGAACTTCATCAGCCACAAGCAAACAGTGACAAAAAGATGGATACTGGCTATGTTGAGTAGAAGGGGGAAAAAACGCCTCAGGCTGTTGAGTGAAATGCCCCTTCAACACTTACTTTTGCACTAGTCATTGCCATCGGGGCTCTCGCTAAAAGAAAAGGTGTTCAAATCAGGGAGGGCTTCAATCACCAGTGTGTGACCAGGGAAGGCAGTGTATTTCAGTCCTGATTATCAGTACTTTAAACAGTAATGAGACTTTTGACAAATATTAACTGCAATGCTATTTTTCTAAACTTTTCCAAATGTCGGACTGTCTTGCAGTAATACAAGAAAAGAAAAGTTTTCAGCATGATACCAGGGATTCAAGCATCGTTATGGCTCAACAGCTGTCCTTTGATTCCAAGTTTTACTAAGACCAGATTAATTCAATTATTCCAAAGTAAGATATGCTGCCAAAATAAGGCTCTCTGGATTTTATTATTTTGGGTAAATTAAATTAAGGATAAGACAGATTTTAATGTTGTAAAAATTATGCTTAACTAATATTTAATATCCTTTCTTAATTTTTAATTAACACATGATAGTCAATATTCTAAGGATTAACATCAATAGAGGAACAAATCTAACTCTTTATAGCACATAAGTTACAGGAATAACTAGAGGTGCTCTGTACTTGGTAAAGCTACTCCTTTCCCCCTCTCCATTCCTTACAGACTTGAGTAATGAATTGGCGAGGGGGGATCACATTGTAATGCCTTGTGGCTTATTCATTATTTCAGGTCAGTTGATGCTTTTTGGATCAGGCAATGCTGTACCAATGTTATTGACTTGATCTGTGCTCTAGATTTGAGGCACGAGGTTTAAATTTTTGGGGTTTTTTTCCTCTGTATATGTCTAGCTTCGCTTATTATTGGGAATAAACTGTACATTTATGAGAAGTAAAATCAAGCTGATGCTGCAAGTCAGTAGCGTTAATTTGAGATACAACTACCCTTATTCTGTATTTAAATGAGGATAGATGACTGGTAATACTCTGCATAAGCAAATACTGAGAAGTAATAGATTTTTCTTTGTTATTGAGTTGTTTATCTCTGTTTTTGTTAAAAATGATCAGAATTTGAAGAAGTGATATACTCACTGGCTTCTTGAATATTATTTTTGGTTATTCTTCTGGGTGCTGATGATGCTGTCATGTTTAACCATTAGCTGGGCTTGGGTCTGGCAGTGTGACCACAGAAGTCATGTAGCTTGAAACTAGGCAACATCTAATAATGCTTATTCAAACACACTCACCACTGGGCCTTCTGGATGCCCCTAAAACTTCTCACATATGTTATGGTACTTTCCCTGAGCAGTGGTGCTTAATCCCTTGCTAAGCAAGTCCTCTGTTACTTCAGCCACCAGGAGAAATCTCAGGAGCTCAGGTCCTCTTACCTGCTGCGGTGCTAGCAGAGCTTCAGTGCTTTTCTCCTACAAGTGCCAGTTTAACGGCTGTGTCGGATGATTGTCATCCAGGGTATGTGGCTGCCCAAAGGGCTGCTGGGGGAGGTCTATGGACAGGATAACTCAAGCAGAATCCCTGGCAGCTTGTGCCAGGACCTGGTGCGAGGCCTCTTTGCTGTCCCACCTCTACCACACAGTGGTGACTTGGGATTGGTGCTGGGCTTGCCTGCCTGCAGTGTTTTTGACCTAAACATGTAATAATCTTCTAGGTCTTCACGTCAGCTGCTCTTCTTACTTCTCTATTATTCCACGTAATGGCTGTAAGAAGTGTTTATTTTTATGTAATTACATTACACCACTTTTGAGCATAAGAATAGCAATAAAGTAGCTCAACACTCATTTAGAAATGTTCAGGTATGTTGAGAGTAACCTTTTACACCTTCGTGGATAGGAGAAAGCGTATGTTGTTGAACTCTCTGTTCCCTTGACATTCAAGGTTACCCTGTCAACAGAAGTCATAACATGATATTAATGTCTTCCACCTGTTAAAATCAGTTATTAATTTGAAAAAATTGTACTTCCTGTCCTTGACTGTTTATGCAGAAATACTGCAAAAAACACACAGAGGTATATTAGCACCATATGCCTTTAGCTGCAGAACTATGTATGTTCCCATCAACATTTCTTCCAGTGTGATTAGAAGATGTGAAAAGTTATGCACACAAAGTTATACTATGTACACACATTCATCTGTCAGGCTCCTATTGCATTCAAGACTTAAATTCAAACTCTTTAAACTTTTTTTTTAGTATTCACCTATTTGATCATTGCTCTCTTTATGCATTTGGGATCTTTGGATAGTGGAGATAGCAAGCTCATGAATGCAAGGAAAAACTTGGCTGTGTGATGGTTCATGGTCAGCCTGATGGGTATATAAAATACAAGCTGTCCATACCTTCAGTTCTTTATGGAACTTTCACTGGTAAACGTCAGAAATTAAAAAAAAAATACTGCGTGTAAAGAGAGCTTTTGCTTAGCTGACTCAAGTGTAAAAAGTAAAGTGGAAAAAAATGATGTTGAGTAATTTTAAGTCCATTGCGATTTGTGTCTGCATTTCCCGCTAAGTAACCTCTGCGTACACTTGGGTAAGGCATTTAGTATCCTTGCAGCTAGTCTGGAGCGATAGCTCTAAGAAGAAAAAGTTTTCATTAAAAAAGTGCTATGTTAGACGCTCTTGGTTTGAACTGGCTGCCCTTCCATATGTCACCTAACACGTGGACTCTGGGGTCATGTTATGAACTTCATGCCAAACCAAACTTTTCAGAAAATTAGGGTTGAAAAAGAATCAATTAATTTTGCCTGAGGCTTGTAATTCTGTCTGTTCTTTTTGTAAATGTGTGCTAAATGCTGTGGATTTTGGTCCTGTTTAATTTACCCTTCCCTATGAACAAAAGCACTGCTTCTACTTCAGTGTCCTGTGTTGTGCAAAGAGCTTATACCAAAAACGTTTATATACCCACATCATGGCAAATTGTGGTATTGAATAGATACTTCTTGGCCTTCATTTTGTTCCAGTACAAATGACAGCTCTGAGATAAAAGAACCTTTTTCAGCATATGTTGTCAGATCCACCTGCTCAGTTCGGATTTTGGGAAGATGTTTGCTGCTGGAAGGACTCGGTCATGTTTGTCGCACAGGGGAGGGGGGTGACTGCCTCCATTGCAGCAGAACAGGCTTCATGGGGCACAGGAGTGACCCTCCTTGGCAGATGGTGGCCCAATATATTTGGGGATTACACGGGGCCACCTGCAGAGCGGGAGTGTGGAGGTCAGGTCATGGCAGAGAAGATTTGGCTGCCAGGGTGGCATGTTGTGCCATACCCTCGAGGGCAGACAGGGCGCATATGACGATACAGCGTAGCCTGGTGGACTCCTGACGAGCATCGAATACAAAGCAGCTGGTGGTCCCCCTTGGAGGAAGCTGGGCTCTGCTATCGGTGCTCACCGGGTATGGGGCAGAACTAATTAATGCCCGTGCTGCTTCGTGGGTGGCAGCGTCTCACAGCCAGGGACTTACGGTTAGTGCGTCAGGGCGGGAATGATTTGTGAGCGAGTAGAGAGTTCACGGCTATCAGCAGTCTCCCTAACGAGATGTCCTGTAACTCTGCCCTGTGTAAGTGGGGCTGCAGCTCTTCCTACGACTGCCCAAAGCGAGTGATGGCAAGGTGCGGAGGAAATAGTGTTGAATGTGTTGCGTGGTCTCATTCATTTACTAATCTGTAGTGGTGTGTCTCCCTGGGCCTGTAGCAACAGAGGGGAATAAATTTTCTTGTAGTGGAATCAAACCATGGAAGGTGCTATGGACTTGACTGCAGTCCGAAGGGGGAGCTGAAATAATGTTCTCAGATTGCTTTTCTTGAGAAGGTGAAATAGGGCAGCATCAGTTATAGGGAAAACCTTGTCCTTACCCCATCTTGGCATCAGCCTCCTGAGAAAAGTGCAGCCTTGGAGCAGACAGTGAGCTGGGGGTCTGCATGGGTCAGGAAGGAAACATGCGTGTTTAATAAGGCTTTCGGTGTTAGCCAGCTTCCTTCAGCTGTAAGGAAAGATCAGCACTTTCACAAGTCGTGGGCCGTGAAACGTGATCTCTCCTTGCCCTGGCGAAGAGATCCGGTTACTTTTCCAGAAGATGACATGGACTGGTGTTGCGCTTTGCTAGGTAGAGGGAGCTGAGCCTGCCTTGGTTTTGTTGTTGTTCTTTAGCAAATGTTTAATGCCTCTTGAGTAGGGGGAGCTACCTCTGAAATGCAGGAGATGTATGGTTGTAGGCTGAAACCAATGGATTTATTTTCAATTTATCTTGTAGGCATGGAGACACTTCAGACTACTGTGTTTTCCAGTAGAAGGCAAAAGGAACCTCATTTATTCTTATCCTATCTTTCAAAATGGGGTTTTTTGTGATCCTTCAGACATTTAAAGCAATCTGATTAAAAATCCATTAGATTTGTTTATAAATATTGATACATTTTTAAGGTCATCAGATAGCAACGTATCTAAAATCTATTCTGAAAGACTAATACCAACAATAATTAAAAACTTATTTCATAAAACTGATCTCAGCTCAAGACCTGGCAATTATGTGGCTTAGAATAACTGCTAAGGTTAGGTCATTTCTTTTGATAGAAGCTAGTTTTCCTGTGTTCTGTGGTGTGTTTTGGTTTGGGTTTTTTGCTGTCATAGTGAGTGATGGCTGAGGTGATATGGTAATTATAGTGCAGCACTAGGTGGTTTCCTCAGCAAGGGATTTGAGAGCCAAACACAGGAACGGTAGAGGAGGACTAACTACAGGCAGTGTTCAGTGAGTGGGGTGGGTGAGTGTAAGTATGAAGCTGATGCACGTGTCAAAGAATGTTATTCATCCCATTTCATAGCTTTTTGGAGAGTCAAGTTGCTATATAGAAAGAAAAAGAAATCCTTTTTGAAATAAAAATAACTGTAACAGTGAAGCCTGAAAAAGAAACTGATTTCCTTTATTCAATGAGTGTTGACAACGTCAAGACTTTGAAGTGTAAGTGCATCCTCACCCACAACAGAGAGGAGAGTATGAATTAAACTAAACAAATCTGGCACCCCTTTTTCTGTGGGAAAAATTAGCAACTGGAGGGTTTTAATCCCAAAGGGTTTATGTACATCAAAGCTTAACTCAAAACAAATAAGTGTTTATATTAAAAAAAATTTTTATTAGAAACATTGCCTTATAGTAGGACAAAAGGGTTCATTTGGAATTCTTTTAATTGAAGCGTAGAATAACTGTAGATCCCTGCTAAATATTGCTAATAAAATGCAAGTAGGCTGTGGTTTCTATGTTAATTGCCAGCAGGGGCTTGTGTTATTTCCTGTGGTAAGAGTAGCTAGTATTTGGTGACTTCCCTCATTTCCCAGTTTTTCTGCCTTGTGTCCTGTGGCTGGAGCATGGGTGTCACCTGTGTGTTTCTAGCACTGATCCCAGTCATAACCTATAGGCGGTATTCAGCACTGCCGTTGAGGCTACCTCCCTCTAATAACACAGTATCTGGCATTTCGGGGGGGGGGGGGGTTTGTGAAACCATTTTTGTTGCCGGGGTGGTGCTTTTTGCATGAGCTGACGCCGATGTAACACATCGCGTGCTCTGGGCTTTACGTGCTGAGATGAGAGGGCAGGTCCAGCATGCGGATCAGAAGAATTCTCTTCACGTGCTTTGTCGTATCTTCAAACGCTTTTTCTCTGTTTCTAGATGCTAATGAGGAAACAGCCAGGGGTATGAACCCAGAAACAGTTCCTAGCAAATGCTGTATTTGCTGGATCCTTAAAAATCCCTTCCATACTTGGATATTGCATGCTCCATGAAGTGCTGCTCCCAGCCAACGGCACAAACCAAAGCATTTCTTGAAGGTCTGAGCAAGAGGAAAGTGGCAGTCGTGCTGTTGTGTGAGAGGATCAAGTCCTTGCCCTGGAGCAAGGCTTTACAGTGAAACCCGATATATAAGGACAAGGCTGAAAATAATTCATGGCAAGTTTCCCCCCCGCCCTTGAAGGAGGGAGATGAAACAAGAGCGAGAAGCTGTTATTTTTTCCTTGATGAATTAAAACTTCAGATAGGGAAACTAACAATACATGTATTAGCCCTTTTAAACAGATCCCAGACAAAGGCTATTGTTCCAGATTAAGGAGTTCAAGGAACAGTTAACACACAACATGGTGACAATGTGGGTTTGGGTTTCTTTGCTCTGAAATTAGCAATGTTTGCAAGCACAAGTAGGGGAGATGAACAGTGCTTGGCTGGTGGTGGAGCCCCGGTGATGGGTGTCTAACAATATCCAAACTGCGTCCCTCTGTTAGACCTGGCAAATCAACCATTTATAAACAACTGCATCTCTGTTATGAAATTCTGGTTTGTGAATGATGTGGGGAAAATGGTACTGACCTCCCTCTCCCTGAGGCAAGTGGGTGCTGTTAACTGACGGCAGCCCTAACTAAAGCGCTGGCTTGGTGTAGCTTCCCTCATACAGCTGCTTGGCACGTGTGCAGGTAAGATAAAATACAGATTCAGAAAGCCCCAGAGTTCCTGGGTTTATGGCACCTGTACTACATGCTGGCAGGACCAGAGGGGAAACTATTAAATGTGTTTGGTTGCAGAGTGCTCCTCTGGCTCGCAGCAATCCAGGTTTACCCAAGGACTGCTGTAGTGTCCCGTTAAAATGGGTCAGATACAACTATGTGCACTACCAAGCGCTCTGCAGTTTCTCCGTGTCTCGTGTGTTTCAGAGCAGCACTGCAGTACCCTAAGGGCCCTAAAAGCTGAACACATCTCCCAGACAGAGAGAAGGATCGTATTGCGGCTCTTGGCAAAAACATTGTGAACTTTGCAAACGTAAAACGTTCTTCATTTTAATTCTGGTAATTTCTTAGTTAAATGCACAGCCAAGTTGAATGCTGGGCTGTGGAGGACACCTTTAAAACCCTTCTTTTCTTCCCATTATCAGAGAACTGGCGAGCAATAGCGACAGTTTCTAAAATGGGTTTTTCAACATTTCCTGGGTTTGTAGGACTTCACCTGTTTGTGCTCATAGTGATAAGCCTCTAGAGGGTTTCTTATTACAGGGTTGGCATAGTAAATTATTTCTACCTATGATCCAGTTGCAAGTGTGTTATGAAGGAAAACACAAGTAGAAAGCAGGGAGGTACCCTTGAGAAGGAAAAGGGAATTGTTAAAAAGCCCCTACCTTTACAGGAGATTGTGCTTCTCTCTGTATTCTTGAAAAGCAGAAACTGTTAAAAAAAAAAACAAACCCAAACCCCAAAGCAAAAATACAAAACAAACAAACTAACCACCACCCCACCACCCCAAAAAAATACCAACCAAACAAAAAAAAACCAAAACCCCAAACCCTAAACAGCCCAAAAGCAGGAGTGTAAGATTTAGTGGTGAATGGTTGGGTTTTTTAAAAGCTGTGTGGAGTTGAAGCATTTGCTTGCCCAGACAAGTAACATGCTGGGGATCCTTTAGTATTTGAGCAGTTGACTCCCTGCCACTAATGTCATTATTTATAGTGTGGCACAGGCAAAGTGACTTACTCCCACAGACACCAAATAGGTGGGTAATATTTTTACACTCTGAAGTTTCAGTGGAAAGTAACCAAAGAGGACTCACATTAGTCATGGTGTAAGCGGTTAAAAAAATAAAGATCATTCTACTCTTTTCTCTATTTCATCACTTAGAGAAGCAACACATTTCTGTGGATAGAGGTTTTTCCTTCTAGAGATATCACACAACTTTCAAAGAGACCAGTGTTCAGCTTAACAGCTGCTCTTGCCTTTTTTTAACAAGGCTTCTTCATTCATAAGAAATACAAGGAAAGTGTGTCTGTGGAGCATCTGGCAAAGCAGTCCTGATCCCTTAGCAGATAGGTAGGTGCCACCAGTATTTAGGTATACTGTGAAGCTTGATTTATGCTTTGAAGAAGTGCTTTCTCCTCTGTGACCTTTCAGAGTGCACTTCTTCATTGTTCCTCCATTAAACACGGAAGTTTTGAAGTCCCAAAATATTACATATGGATAGTGAAATGACCATGCACAAGTATGCTGAACATCTGCCTTTGGAGCTGCGCACTCGGCTTCTCTGCTGGCAGCGTTTTGGCATTGGCCTTCGCCTGGATGTGGTGGGGAGGGTGAATGCTGGGCGTTACAGGAACAAGCTGCTCACAGCTTCAGACTTTGAGCGCTTGTAAGAGAGGAATGGGGGGAAATGGCAAAAAAGCCCAAGTTTTTAAAAACTCAGCATGGACTGTCACTGCCTCAACTTGGATTTAATTTGTGCTTCAGGTTTAGTCAGTAATAGTGACACATGCTATTATTTTCATGAGTGGAGTAGCAAAATACCTCACTGGATTAGAATAATATTTAGACATACCCTATTCCTTTGCCTATTGCCTGTTTTTCTGGCTTTTTGTATTACCCCCAAGAGGAATACAAATCTTAAAAGAGATATTTTAGATTTGAATAAGGCAGAGTTATGTGTGTGTAACAACACTTTTCACATCTTCATATTAGAATACAAGTGTTTCAGCAACCCAGAGTTATTACAGTGCTTTTGTCCTCTGCCTGTGTGAGCAGGTCTGACTCTGTTCGCAGTGTTAGACATTGTTTAAGCTTTTTCAAAAGAGGAATAAGCATCCCAGGAAGTTATGTTCCTCTCTTCTGAAGTGGTTGTATAATTTTTCAGGTCTGTTCTTCCACCAGTTGACAGCTAAGGTTGTAAATGAGAGTAAATCTCTACTCCATACCGATGGATGGGAACAGCTTTCCCTCCTATTCTGAACTGCACTTTTAAAGTGTTTGCCAAATATCTGTTGAGCTGTAGCAATGCCACTTCTCCACCATGTGCCAAAATACGCCTCGTCCACTTTTTTTTGGTATTATTTTTGTATTATTACTCATTTTAAGACTGCGAATGGCATCATGCAAAGATACAATTCAGTGAAATGGTTTTTGTATTTTATGGCTAGGTCTGTGTTTAAGGGCAAATGCTCAGCTGGTGTCTTGCAACGGTTCTGAGTTTTTCACTGGATTTCTGACAACTAGCCCAGCAAAGGGCCTGCCCTTTCCTCCAGAACTATTGAATTACATTGACCAAGCATTCTGCTTGCAACAGAAAAGTGCAGCAAATTATGATTAGTAACATCGGCTGAATAACAGTTCTGAAAAAAGCTTCAATTATATATTTTCATGACTCATTTACAGTGCATGAGAAATGCATTTAATCAGATATTTTAGCATATTTGTTAAGGAAATTAGTAGGCTAGGACAGAGTGTAAAGATTTCTTACACTACTAAGCAAGGGCTGAGTGTGCCAATAACCCATGACACAGGGAGCTAAAATTGTGTATTCAATCAGGAGGAATGATGCAAGAAGCTGGAGAAAAGGACCAGGCAGGGAAGAACATCCCCACACCCCCAGAAACACCCCAAACAAACAAAAAAATCCAAACCACCAACCAAAAAAACAACAGGCAAACAAACCTAAAAAGACCCTCCAAAACCCAAGAAACCACAACCCAACCTGATTTTGTGCCTAGATGGCTCTTGAGGTGGTCTCTTCCTTAAGCTTGTGAGCTTATGATGTGCTGGGGGCAGGAGCTGCCCCTCTGGCCTTGCACCAGGGAAAAGGGGTCATGGGGGTGCTGAGGCCCTGGTCACCTCCTTTTTGGCTGTCTTTGCCTTCAGGCAGACAGGCCTCACACTTTCCTGGCTCTGGAAATGCTATTGATGAAGGGGTTAAAAGTCTATTGTTGGGGGCACTTTGGTTTTTCATGATTAAGAAAATTACTGTTTTTTTTTTTCTTGCTCATCCTTTCAACTAACAGTTTGATTTTCTGGTGGTTTGTTCTGTTTGGTTCTGTTGTGTGGTGTGGGTTTTTGGTTAGCTGGGTTGGGTTTTTTTCAAAGAGGGTAATACACCAGAGTGTGGCCAACCTGGGCTGCCCGTGATTGCGCTGTCGGTGGCTTTCCTGGGGAGAGGAATGTTATTAGAGGGAAACTTGGCAGACATATGCTTTAAGCATTTCTTGGTACAGTGGGTTTTTTTTCACTGTTTATGTAGGATGATGAAGGCTAACATCCAGCATCATTATAGATCTTATTCTTCTTTTCTCTGTGATTTTAGTTGAATTTAATTTCTCTAGATGGAATTCTGTCTGTTTTGGGGTTTGACTAATGACAAATCAAAGGGAGCCTTTGGTCCTAGTTTCTGTATTAGAAAGTGAGGGGCTGTATTCCTACAGGTATTTATTGTGGCAGTGCATTTTCTTCCCTGTGTCTTCTGCTGCTTGTATAAATCTTGCAGTAGTACACATCGTCGTTATGTGGGTTGCTTTTGTATACGCAATAACAGGTCTTAGAGGTAAGAAAACTCATCCCTACAACTCAGTCCTTGAGGAACAGATAAAACTCTGTGCTACTGTTGCTGTAAATGGATGTATGTGGTGTTTATTTTTTTGTTATAGTCAGTTGTAAGATACAGAACTTTTATATTTTTACTGGCTTACAACTTGAGGGCAATTTCTAGAGTTCAGTTTATAAGCCTCTGGGAGGGTATTTGCATTAGCTTTTTTTTTTTAAGAGGGGGTTAGGTATTTCAGCTATGACAGGACTGAATTTCATGCTCCTCTAGTATCAGACACTATTACTTAAAATAGTTCCACCCTGCTGTGGGCTGAGCCGGTTTCCCTTACACCACAGCAGACAGCAGCTTGCTGGGAGAAGGGCAGTGCAGGGGCATGCCTGAGCTGCTCGGGAAAAATCCACTCAAACAGCCATCTGCAGATGAAAGTTAGGGATTACTCATCGGAAAGATCAGTTGTTTAACCTTTAATAGCACCTCTGGTAGGGTCTTTGTCAGAGACAGCCACGTTCTTTCTGCTAACCTTTCCTGACTAGGTATTTCTAGCCAAAGCAACCTCTGATAAGAATTTGAGTTGTTCCTTTTAGCTTTTTTTTGTTTTTAGTGGCCCACAGTGGTTCAAATGTATGTGCTGGTGTAAGCTGGTGCAGCAGGATGTCCTCTGGAGTAGGCTGTCAGGTGGAGATGAGTCACGCACCTCAGCCGAGCTCGAGTCATTTCTGCGGTTAGAGGCTGATTTATCGTCGCTGGCTGTTGCTTTAGCAGGGTATGCCGTACGTGGGATCGGCTAAGCGTGGGTGCTGTGCCCACGGCTCTTGCAAGCGAGAGCTGTTCCTTTCCCCTGGAAAGGCTGTCCTCTAACAAGTATGGGTCGTGTTGTGTGTTGAGTCTGAAATGACTGCAGTGCAGCGAGCGAGCTGGAGATGCTTGGCATCGCTTTCCATGTGCAGGGGTGGAAGCACAGCACCCTCCAGCTTGCGCTAACCTGCCTGGAAGGGCTGAGTTAGGAATGAGACTGTGGATGTGGGCACGGCCTGTTACTTTTGACATGTCTATGCTATTCACAAGAAATATTGACTTTGTAGACCACTTTTGTACATCAAAGAATGCTGCTCTGTCTTTTAGTACATCTTAAGATTTTACTGGTTTTTTTATTTCCTACCAAAATATTCCGAGTATTATCATTCAGAGCCGAGCAGTACCCACAATATTGTATTTAAACCCTGTGCATGTAACTTTTCTCTGATAAGGTGGTGGTTTTATCCAATTTACGAGGGACTAAAATACCTTAATATTTCTCAACGTCGTTTTTTAAAGTATTGGCTGAGACTGTGCAACTGCCACAAAATCAGCTGCTTCAAACCCACTGATAGTGGTGAAACATTTCCACGATGTGAATGACTAAACATAGGATGGCAACAAAGCCTTTAAGGAAGTTTTGCATGTAAAGAAGCAGTTACTACTGTCTGCAGTACTGACAATAGTTGATTTGAGCCTAAATATGTGTTAGAAGTTGCAGTGGTGATAAAGACAGCTTGTAAAAGTGCCAGGGAAGAGTAGCAGCTTGGTTTATACATAGGATCATGGCACTGGCAACATTCAGAATTTAGTCATTTTAATTATCAGAAGGATTTTTGTGATCTAGAGATAGTAAAGGAGAGCAGGCTTAAGGAAAATGTCCCAATAAACTGCAGCAACTTGTAGGAATGACATGCAGCTGCTTGGTTGAGAAGGTGAAAACGTATCTGTGTGTGACACCAGGGTGTCTTGCTGAACAGAAACGGTTAAAATTACCTTGTGATGCCCACATATACCAAAGGAAGAAACGTTCATTGAAAGGGATGTAGCTATAAACCCAGTGTGAGGAAATCACTGTACAAAGCCTGTATCTGATTTAATTATGTACACTGGTCTTAGTTGGATAAGAATTTATTACAGAAATATGTAAATCTCAGTACAGTTGAGAGTCAAACTGCAAATATGAATATAGTCATTACTGTAGAAAGCTACATCTAGGTGTTTTGTATTTTAATGACAAAACTAAAGTTCCAGGTCTGAATATGTCATGAATTTTAGTTGCAGAAAGGCATAAAAGAGTTTAGCTTGGTCTTAAATAGAATTTACCTTGCTTTCAATCTAATAGACATGACTTTTTGCTACTGTAGTCTCTAACAATGGTCAGGGTACCACTCCTGTAGGTATCAGAGGTTGCTAAGAAGAATATTGTTGCAGAGACCTTACAGTGTCAAATTGGTGATTGTAAATGAAAGATAACCCACCCTCTACTCTCCACCAAAACCTCAACAAAGACAACTTACTGTGGATGAGGTAATTTAGGAGTAAATGAATTGCCTGCTTAACCTGTGCCAGTGCTGATGCCTTAACTGCTGTGAAATGGAGTGGAAGAATAATTTGTTTAATTTTAAATATGCCTTTGGAGTTGGCTTCAAGTCCCTGCTCCATGGCAGTTTTGCTGTGTCATATCAGACATTTCACACAGACTTCCTTCCACATCCCACTTCCTGTATCATGCTTTCCTACTTGTGTTGAATGAATCTGCCTCATGTCTTTGAGTCCTGCACAAGTTTTTACATTTGATACACGTGCTGTGATTGCTATGGTAATGGGTGCTGAAGGAATTGGTTTTGGAGTATGTAGTCAAACTCAAGCAGAATTGAAATAAGCCTTCCAGTGAGAGAGTTGGTCTCCTAAGCTCAGTGTGCCGGGCATTGAGAAGACCAGCTGTGGCAGCGCTTCTGCCTAATTCTTCACCCAGCCTTTTTGACACTCCTTTTTTCTGTATTGATCTTTGTCTCTGGATGGAAAAACAAAGCTTTGTTGTGAAGGTGACTACACAGCCATGCAGAGCAGTGGTTCCAGCATGCTTCTGGCTGGCTCAACGAAGAGAGAAATTCTTCAAGTAACGTTTGCTGCTGTGGTTGGTGACATTATCAAATTTCCCAGTGCGCAAATACCTTTGAGAGGAGCAAGCCTTCAGTTTTTCTTATACGATCATTTAATGAGTCATTATTTACTTTTGTCACATAGCAATGTGGGACTTGATTTCTGGGAAAACAAAAAATTAACTCTGCCAAGGTTGTTGCTGAACAGAAGCAGCATATTTCCCATAACAAAGTTTCAGCTCATCGCATGAAGTTTCCAGATATAACTTTTGTTGTCATTTCATATTTTCCACTATGTTCCCGAGGGACCGCAGCTCCTTTCAGATAAGGTCTGCTCAGTAATCAGTTTGAAAGCTTGTTTCTGCTTGGAAAAGAGAAATCCATTAACAACAGAGGAGTACCATAAAAAGTTAGGATGTAAAGCTGGGAACAATTCCGTTTGGGTTATGACAGCAGGAATTATAGGTTGGTCAGATGTACAGTCTGTGAGGAGCCTGGCATTGCTGCCCTCCTGCTGCAGGGTGGGACAAGGTGTGCTCCCAGACTGTGGTCTTGGGTTTTAGTTTCACTACAACCCTGTAAGCCAGGTAGTTTCAAGAGTCTGAGTTTGCCCTTGTCCTGATGGAGTTTGGCAAGTGATGGGGGAAGACACTTGCTTTTGTTTGCTTTAAACTTCACTGGTCTGTTATTCCTACACGTTGTTGGTTCCATCTTGAGTGTCTGGGGTTTGGGTATTTTGGTCTCCTTTGAGCTGAATTAGAAAGCAAATAAGCTGAGCAAGTTTATGGGGTGCTCTGCAACTTAATAAAAATGGGGTAGACTATACTGTGCCCAGCCAAGCCACCAAGGAGTGATGAGGGACAAATGCTTGTATCAAATGCTTAGTCACACTGTGTGTCAGACAAACAGGAAACCCACCTATCTTCCTGGACAAGAGCAATTTCTAACCTTCATTCACATGGAGAAATTGTTTAGAAGGTGTCCTTGCAAGCCTGCAGTGCCATGGCTGTAGAAAGGGGCAAAGGAGGAAATTATATGTTTTCTCCAGACTAGCCTGCACAGTTTACTACAGTCATTTAGGAAGAAGTAGTGACTGACTTTTGACACCATGGTAGTATGTGAAGTTTGCCTCTGGTACGCTTCTCAGCTGTGAACTTGGTAGGAACCACACACGTACAAACCAGGTCTACTAACTTCTGCGTGACTGCAGCGCCAGGTCCCCATCTGTTATAAATAGATGCAGCTTAAGCAAGGCTACTCTGATTCATGCAAACTGGGGACTTGGCACAAGATGTCAGGATAAAACATTGACAAGATGAAGTCTCTCTGACTTATTTTCAAAAACTCTCAAGTTCGGCAGCTCTGCAACTAAGCTAGGGCTGAGGGCTGCCCCCCCCATCCCCTCCCCCACGCTCTTATACATCTTGTTTGTCAACTTTGGAAGTGCATCAGATAAATCAAAGTGGAGGTGTTAAGGGGTTTTATTTGTCCCTGACTTTGTTTTCCTCTTGAATGTCAACTCCAGTGGAAATATAAGAAGTTTTGGCTCAACTCCTGAGGTGTGAACTGACAGTAGCCAGTTCCTAGGATGTCTTTCTCTTAATCAAAATATGTAATAGATACCTTGCAGCGCAAGACTACAAGAAACTTATGGCAGCTTTCTTTAAAATAGATCTAGATGAGCAGTCAGCAATCTCGTACGTGGGTCTCCTCAGTTCTCTTGACTGCTTGGTTGCAAGCCATGGGGCACCCATGACACGAGGTCCATTTGTGTTTATTACTGGGGCTGCACAAAGCCTTAGCTCAAAAAGAAGGAATAAGAATCCCTTCTCACAAGGTGAGACTGCTAAAATTTGCGAGCAAGAAAGGGAAGAAGGCATTTTGATTCTTGATATGCTTGAAGGGATGCTTCTCAGCCAAAGACTTGACTACAGTTCACAACCGTCACAATGAAATCTTGACTGTTTGCCCACATCCCATTATCATTCAGGAAGTTCATGATGAGTAGATTTAAGCTCTAATCATGCAAAGCATAGGAAAGTATGTGAGAATACCCACCTTTTATGGCATGGCATTTGTTGGCAGTATCAGCTTGGTTGTAGCAGACAAGATTAAAGGATTAGGAAGTAAGCCAGATATCAAACTGCTGCTGCTAAAGTTGTAATTTGCCGGTATATTGATTACAGAGGATTTTTTTTTTTTAAGCCTTCAGAACAGCATCCTGTATCCTTATTTCTATGTTAGCTTGTAACTGTATATCCTTAATAAAGTGGAGACCTTGTGTCATAAGAAATGTGAGGTCTGCTATTGGTGAGATGCAGTCAATTAATTTGGTCCGTTTCTGTAGCGCTCTCTGAATTTGGTTCTATTTTTTCCTATAAAGTTTGCTGTGAGAGAGAACAAGATTTTTGACAGTGTTAATACAAGTAGGGAAACCAGTGCTGAAGTCTCTTGTTACACTGGGGCAAGAGCAAACTCCAGCCTCCTTCAGAGGATACTGGCTGTACCTGACACTGCCTGCCTGCAACCCAATTTCTGTTGTGGAAGATGTTCCAGAACAAAGCCCTAAGACTCCTGCTCCAAATCCCTGCTTAATTTATGTTTTTTTCCCCAAGTCAGAATATATTGTAATGCCTCTACTTAAACAACAGAGGAATTCAGCATTTTTAAAAATTGCCGATATGGATGTAAGGAAGTAAATGTTAGGCTCCTGACATTCTTCTCTGTGTAAGGTTACACTCAGTAGGTCGCTTTTCCACAAGGCTCTCAATCTGGGCTCGTTTCGTTAACAGCACCCAGGGAGGAAGCCGGTAGGAAACACTCCTGATGAACTGAGATAACATGAAGGTACCCAGGCAAAAGAGAAATCCAGGGAAACTGCTCCATCAAGTGTTGGAAGGTAAAATTGGCACTGCAGTACACTGAAAATACAGGTCTTCCTTACCAGAAGCAGGTGAAACATGCAAAATACCTACTAATCTTCACAGGGACAGATTTAGCCCAGAGGTCTATAGCATTTCAAGGGTTGACCTTCGCTTTCATCTAATGTTTAGTCCCTTAAAGCTCTAATGCGGTGACCAGGTAAAGGCTGATGTTTTGTCTTATGAACACTTTTAATAAAAGCACGTGTTTTGCGTGGATGAAAATCCCATTCAAGTGCATACTTTAAAAGTAAATATTTACTTGCTTTCCTTTGAAATTACACAATAAGAGTTGCAAGATTTGTAGGGAGAGAAAAGTAAGCAGTCATTTCATCTTGAATTTTAAGAGCATATTATAATTATTCTTAAATGCTGACAGATATAAAGGCTGGTCTACATGTACAAATGTCACTGAAATAATTTGTAGGCTTAGATATGGGAAGCTTTCTTGCTTCTTTACACCATGGAAATCGGATCCCCCCTCAAATGAGTCCATTCTCACATGTCTACTTGAATCAGCTGAAATGGATTTTTCCTAGAATTCTTGGATTCTAGAGGTTTCTGTTGAGAAATTATGCTGAAAAGTTCCTGAAAACTCCTTTTAAGAGATCAAACAATGTATAAAAATCTTGGTTGGAAAATCCAACTGGGAAATGCACAAGAATAACTTAATATGACCTGATTTTTGTGAAAATGCAGTGCTATTAAGAACTGCATTTTTGAAAAAGGAGGTAAGTCCTCTTAAATGTCAGGTCTTCAAAACCTCATTGCTGTTCAGATTTAAAAGCCATTGCTGACCATGATTTTTAGCTGGGCTGCAGAAAATATGTCAATGGTTTCTTCTAGTATTTTTGCATAAAGCCATTGAGCTTTTGCTTGCTCCTGCCTGCACCCCGGAGGCTGCCCCAGGACTTTTGTCATGTCCTGGCCAGTAGCTTCAGGAAACCCAAAACTTTGTTCTGCTGTATCATTTCTGTCCCTACATGCTGAATGACGACGTACAAAAGCTAAGAATTTTCTTGTAAGCCTCAGAAACAGGTGCCTAATATTCACGTTGCTGATCTGCCAGGCAGAGACTAGAGCTCAGAGCAATGCGCACGTTGGAAAAAGTCCTTAATTGTGAATTTAATTTGGATTATATCATTTTAAAATTGTGAATTCCTAAGCTTTTAAATTGACTTAAAGGCTGTAGCATGGTATTGCTCTTGCTTAACACTAAATACCTACAAACTGTATCTAAGCTGGCTTGTAGTCAGCGGAGAGAAAAAGATGCTTTTTGGGTGCACTTCAGGCGGCATGTGTTAATCACCTGCCTTAGATATTCCTGGGGGCCTGATCTGCGCTGAACAAAAAGCCACTGCAGATGCGTCAGACAACCTCATGCAAGTCACTAAGGGACAGTAGAAACCAGCTCAAGGTCTGCTTCCTTCCTTATCCTGCACTCTGTTTGTGAATAATTATAAACAATATATTCTATAAATAATAGAGTTTTCAGGAAAATATTTCCAAATCCAACCTTTTTCATAAATGTGTGTTAAACCCACTTGTACAAGAGCAGCCCAATCTGAGCCCATTTCAGTCCATTTTGGCAGCACCTAAAGCCTTCCCTGAATTTTGAGAGAACGATTAGTACATAGAGAAATAACAACCAACCAACCTTACCTCATCTCATTTCAGCGAAAGGCGTGGAGGGTGGGTTAACAGCTTAGGATTTTTGCGTCCTATTGCCTTCACCAGGATGCAGAAGCGTGCACTGGGATGGCTTCAGATGCCTCTCTGTATCTCAAGGAGAATGTGGGGTTTGGGTTTGTGTTGGGTGTTTTTGTCTGTTTTGTTTTTCTTTAATAGAATTTGTCAACTGAAAACTGGCCTGAAAGGGAGAAGAGTAATTGCTGGGGGACCTGTAAGCATAGAGTAAAGAAAAGGAGGGTGAGTCAGTGCAGTGTGATACTGGTTTTGGTGTAAAATCCCCAAACTCCCCCGCTTCCAATACTGTGCGGAGTAACAGGTGTAACCACAGGCTTTCCCTGCTCCGTCCCCCAGGCCAAGCTAATTTAGGTTTCTAAGCCTATGGAATGAGTACAACATGATGGAGCCAACATTTATGAAAAAATATCCATGCTAATATAGGCTGTAAAATAAATGCAAACGAAAGCTAAAGTAAAACAGCTTTTATTCACATGAAAAAATAAACCTTTTAGCTCTGATAATCAATTAAAATATTATAGAATCAAGCAATCACAGATGTAGAAGCTTATCCTCCTTAAAGTCATTATAAATCACATCCTTTCCTAAATCTCTCTATTCCCTCTTATTGCTTACATTATAATCCCTGCCCGGGTATCGTTTTCATTGCTAAACATACTGTTTGCCAGTCAGTTTATTAAGGTTTGTCTTGATAGTGCCAAAACAAATGCTCTTTTACAAAGATAAAAGGAAGGCTAATATTAAAATAATAATTTCACTTCTTTGCTAGCAGACCCTAATTATTGAAGAAATTGGCACATGAAATCTCTGAGGTGACAGGGAATTAGTCTGTCAACAGGAGCCTGCTTTGAAGTTGACCCATACTGGTCTTGGTGGTGTTGGGCATACCCAGTCTCTTGCAATATAATGTGGGGAAATAGAGTTTTTGTTTTGTGGGGGGAAACTGCTGACAATAAAATTGTTCTTCACCATCTTTAATTAATTAAAAGCTTCGGTAAAAATAGATGGGGCACGTAGGAGACACAAAATGAAAGCAGACAGAAGAATTAGACTTGAGACTGATAAGAACAGCAAAGGGTCTTGGAGGGGCCTGGGACAATTAAAATGTGAAACTACTGGTTTTGTATGGGAGCTGCTGTTTGGTGACATCAGGCTTACAGCAATGAGACTTGATGAAATAAAATCTAAATAACACATCATCCAAACATGTACTTTATGTATATATATGACAATAAACAGGTACAAAATCTTATTGTAACAAGCACATGCCAAGAAATTACCCTTTTATGCATGGTTAATACTACTTCAGATAAGAAATAGAAATGGCTCTGGTTCATGGCAAACCAGCTGATGGATCTCTCTGGTTGGACATGTATGGACATCAGAAAAAAAGGCAGTCTTGTCTCTAGTAGATCAAAAGACTGGGAACAACCGCAGTTGAGATAAAGTAATGGGTAAAGATGAGGTAGCACAGGTGAAATGTGTAAAACAAAGTGTCTTAAGACACTTAAGAGCAGTCAAGTGTCTTCCTATGGAGTTGCATTTCACTTTGCATTAAATGTGAAACTCTTATGTTCTTTCTTGTTCCCAACTTCCCTTAAAGACCATGGTTTTGGTCCTGGAACTGTAAAGGTGACCTCAGTGGTGTTATGTCAATTTATACCAGTTCATAGTCTGGATGATGATACGGGTCCCCCACACCTCCATAAACATTTACATTAGCTCAGAGAAAAGTAAATGTTAAGAGTAGAGTGAAGAGTTAATTATGGTTGATCTTAGTGTTTACATTAATGTAACTATTGATTTGGGTGTCTTTCTTTCAAATTTATCTCATAAGAATAGACTGTCTGTTGGGGTTTATCAGTGGGGATCTACTTGTTTAGCTGAGGGAAGGAAGCCTTTAATTTAGTGTGCTTTTTTTCTCTTATGGATGCAAATGAAACATAAGGGTTATCATCAAACTAGAACACTTGTGTTTGCATTATTAATTTGGAGAAAAGTGCGTGATCCCTGGGGTGCTCATTCCAGTGTCCCAAGCCTTTTTTCTGCTTTGGAAATGGCAGGAGACAGAACAACCTGTAAACTGAGCATAGAGGGCTGAAGCTCCTCATCTTTTTGAGTCCTCAACACGAGTCGGGTAGAAGTCTAATTTTTAAAGAAATGTGGCCATTGGGCAGATTTGTTTTGTTTTCTGGTTGATTGTTAGTTAATGGGTGCAGTTATATTTTTCTGACTGCTGCCAAGTTGAGCCTAGACCAGAGTTCCCACGAGATATCAGTTGGTTGTTTCTGGCAGTCCTCTTACTAAAACCCTGGTTCTATAAAATTCCTCATTTCTGAATGTAAGAAATTCCTATGTCAGAGCTGATGGGACTCCAACCTCTCCTCACTATAACCCTGCCTTAAGACAGCTGTAAATGTTCAGCTACTTCAGGAGTAGGATGAATCAGCCAAAAAGACTGATATAAAAAGACAGGTTAGTCCATTTTTAGTCACAATTCTTCCTGCCTGCCTGTGCAAAGACAGGAGCATCTCAATCATTTAACGGCGCCATTGGACATAGGTGATATCGAAAGGTGTTTTCAAGCTGCTTCAATGTGAGTCACTTTAAGCCTGCAGTGCAAGAAATCTTTCCTGGAACATATGTAGATTACTAGAGGGAGATACGTGAGCTACCAGTTCTTTTCTCGAGCATACTAACAATGTATTTGCTTAGTTAAATTTCTGGAGTAATTAGAAATTATATCTTTAACATTCCCTTGACCCGAGAAGATGATCGGTGTTAAGACTGATCTAAAGTTTGGGTTACATCTTTAAATGCAGTTTGATTCGAACAAAGCGAATACTCTTTTGTGTGTGTGTGTGTGTCTGTGTTAAGCATTCTGCTTTTAAATCCATCGCTTTGCTGTAGCGGTAAGGAGGAAGGCTGCTGCGAACTCTGAGGTGCTCGTGGCAGAGAGGAGCTGGCCTGGTGACAGGCACCAGGCGCTCGAGGTTGAAAATGCCTCTCTGCACGCTGCGGACAGAAAGATATTTTGACATTTTTAATGTGATATGAAAGCATATGGATATTCTCTACGTGGTTTATGTCACTCTGCTTTGAGACAGCTGGAGCTGAAGGCAGGCTGTAACTATAAACACCATTAGTCCGTTTTTCCCGGTCTGCGTGGAGCACAGCCATCCCTCCCGTGCTTTTAGACCTGTAAGGATGGCAGTCTACCTGCCCCACCTGCACACCACAGGGGTGTTGAAATGTGCCAGTTAAACACAGACACTGGCAGCTAGACTTTTGTGTGTACAAGGTTGTGTTAATATTTCTTGGCTGTTCAAGTATTAGCTGAAAATGTTAATAATTGCTTATGCCATGAAGTTCATGAAAAGGTCATAAGGGATCCTGCAGGTTGTTATTTAAAAAGGGCAAGAAATAAGTAAGACATAGTTGCTGTCCATAAAGAGATGCTTTGGATCTAACTTAAGTTGTGCTGTGAAACCCTGAGAAAAGCCCGTGGGCTTTACTATGCAGATGGTCAGGTTGGTGCAGCCTGGTCCTAACAGGAATTCAGCTGCTCATACTCAATCTCTGTTGACCAAAGATGAATTTCAGTGTCTAGTAAAAGTGGTGTAGTGAAGGGGTTTTTTCATTTTAGAATGTGGTGTAACAAGAGCTGACATGTAATAGTAACAGGAGCATCTCCAGGGCAGTGAGATGTGCCCTCGGGAGCCTGTTTGCAGAGGCCAGGATGTCCCTGAGCATCAGGGCACAGCCAGGAGCGTTGAGACTGTGCCATGGGCAAGGCCGTGGGAAGGGGAAGGACCAGTGGGGTGGGGGGTCCAAGGTGGACACGTGCAGTGTGGTAAAGCAGTTTCCTGGGCTTTAATCAGGTAACACCAGTAGCGAAGGCTGTTGCTTTACTCTGGGCACTATCTCCAAAGCCAGCATTGCAGAACGTGTGCACCAACACTGCTGATGACCAGCAGCAGGGTGCTGCAACCCTCCCGGCTGGTTTTTGAGAGCTCCCAGGAGAACTGATGGCTGGAGAAGGGTGTTCAACATGACTGCGCTGTATCTGAGTGAGCCCCCCAACCCAACAGCTACCTAAAGCACTCCTCAAACCCCCCCACAGGAAGGGGAGGGCTCGCCCCAGAGAAGCATCTAAAAGCATTTTGCAGTCATTAGTGCTGTCCCCTGTGCTGCAAGCTGCCTGCAATGAGCATGCCGACATCTCTGCGACTGCTCGGATTTCAAAGGCGGTCCTCCCAACCAGCTGCATCTGAAGAAATCGAGCAATTTTTTAAATTTTTTTTTTTCGAAGATACCATGCCAAGTCTTTTGAAATGAAAGCTGGGGCAGGACTAGCAGAGATTAATGTAGGAAAAATGCTGCTGGCTTGATAAGCCACAGATGTCTGCGAGATTTGCTGAGGCTGTTGACAGCTTGTGATGGTTTGCAGCTTGCGAGGTCTCCCTGACCCAGGACCGGTGCCCTGGATACATGGCTGGTGGTGTGGGGCAGGTTACGGTCCAGCGTGGTTGTTGGGTGAAGGGTTTGAGGAGATCTGGAAGAAAAACTGATGAGAGCTTTACACCTGGTCTGGACCCAGACTGTTGTTGCAGGGTTTTCTTACGTGCTGCACCGATTTGTGCAAAAGGACTGAAATTTTTTTTTAAATAATGTCACTGCTGTCAACTGTGGTTATAAACCTGTACTGGGCAGACATAAGCTGGTGACGTTCTGTGAAAGCACCAGACGGTGGTGAAAACAGTTATTGCACTGGTCTCGGGGTATTGAAAAGGTGACACACTGGTTAACTTCTGTTAACTCCACATACATAATAAAAGCTGTGCAACTGTTCTTTAGAGAAGGCCTTCACTGAGTCCTGTTTGTTAGTACCAAAAACTCCAACGAATCGACAGCAACTTGTTCGTTCTTTTCAGGTTTAAGAGCATCCTCTCATCAAACACAGTCCCAGGAGCTGTGCAGAGTGTGACAGGAGGTCTCCCTGCATCCTGGCAGGAAACGGGGTGGTCTGAGTGCGATGACAGTTTTATTCAAAGTTGTAATGATTTTTTCTCATTCGTCCTCACTTCCTTTTCTTACCACTCAGCCTGATTCTTAAATTTGGGTAGACTGACAGAAGAGGTACTAAAACTATAAAATCTCAGTCCTGAATAATAAGTCACTTCAGAGTCTGCACTTTTATACACAAAGTTAGGACTTCTCACTGTATGACTTTTATATAATTATTTATATATATAAATTATTTCATTCTCATTTCATCTGCCACTTTATCACCTTGTCACTTAGGATGTCAGGTATTGGGGTTTTTGAAAGAAAACATTTTAATAGTTCTGTCAGCTCACATTTGTGTTGCTTTGATTTTAGTATAAAATTGATGAAATTCATAATTTTCTGACATTTTTCCACACACATAGACTATATTCTTTGTGAGATGCTGCCAGTTAGACTATCTTCCAATCAAGTTCTGTTGTCTTCATGATATCAAAGCTAAGTAGTTCACTGGCTTGTGGAGATCACGTGTGCATAAAGTCATCCTTTGCGTGCTGTTGGTGTCCTTTCCTGCCGAAATCCCCTGGGAATCTTACCCTCTGCTTGGATTAGTGTTCTTCCAAAGCTGTGTTCTTGCATGCCCAAATATTGTATGTACTTTAGACAAAATTTAATTAAATTTGCTGTTCGTTTTAATTTTGAAATGATGCTTTTTTCATCACCTTAAAACACCTTTGCACATACTGGTTCTTGTATGCAACTTTTTGGTACCAATGCTTTCCATATCTGGATAACAGATTGGAACTGGGACAACCTCAGTGTCCAACAAGTCTCAGGCAAATGCAAATAACTGCCTTGCCAAAATATTTTGAAAATAATTTGAACCAAATTAGTTTTTTTTTTTTCTCAAAGAACAACAAAATTTTCTATAAAATTGTGATAAACACTAGGTAAGAAAGTATATTCACATTATCTTGAAGTGGATGTAGTGATTTAAATGCAAATTCATCTATGACATGAATCTATGCCTGTGCTTGTAAATGAGTTAGCAAAGGTTCAGACCTTCAGGTCATCTTTGCAGTGCTGTCACTGTTCTCCTAGTGGCAGCCTCTATCGCATACCCAGGCTGGTACAGTTGGCCTTTTGTCAAATCAACATCTCATGGTGCTCTTTGGAGGCAGCTGCTATCTAGCACATACCTTTTTACTGGGAACACTTGTACACTGGTAGCACACACAAGTTTGGTAGAGGTAGCAGATAAGTAATTTCCATGAATGGTAGGAAAACTGTTATTTCCTGTACCCTCAAATGTAGCAAAAGTTTTAGGGGAATTTTCAAGGAAAGTGTTCTAAAACTTATCAACAATGTGACTTGAGTTAATCAAAATGTTTGGATATTTGGGGAAGAAAGCTGAAAATTGTTTAATTTCAATTATTCTATAAAATAGAGGTTTCAACATTTTTTGGAGTAGGTAAGAAGGATGGCTATGTGTTGTATCATACTGTATGTAAAATCAGCTGATCTCATAGAACCTTCCAGTATTCTGTGTTCACCACTGAGGTGGGGAGGGGCTGTACGAAAAGTATTTTAGATCATACTCATCTGATTCTTCTTTATGCTCGTGAGCACCCAAGACACTGGCATAGCAATGCTAAAGCAAATATCTGATGCCACCTGGTACCATCATGGTATTAGTGAAGGAAATGCTGCTATCTGCATTTGCAAAAGGGGTAACTGAGGCACTACTCAAGCGAGCCTCAGAGGAGTGTGGGTTTGCCCACTCTCCTCTTCATGGCTTCTCAGTGCAAAGAAATCTTGGTTCTCGTGTTTGTGGCTCCCTGTAAAGCTCTCATATGTTACTGTCTAAATTCCTGTATCCTTGGGTGGCATTTAGACCTTCAGTATCCAGGACATTGTTTTCCCTTACCCAGAGGAATAAATGATTAGTCCATCAGCTGTAGGTTGGTGTGTGCCTCTGCGGGGAAATCCAACACTTAATGCAAATTCAACGCTAGGAGTTTTGTGATGGGCAGCAGGGTAAAAGTGCCCCCCTAACTGCAGACAAGGTTTCTTTTAGGAAGCTCATCTGTTGTGCCAAGCCAACGTGCAGTGGGGATGATTTCAGCGTTGTGTAGGGCTTCATTAAGGGAGTCTGTAGGGTAAGACACAGCACAGTTTAATGAGGTAGAGCCTCATCAATTCAGAAAAAGAATTTTGAGTAACTTATCCATTCACTGAGTTTTCGACAGACCACTGTGCTGTAGCTGATTTCTAAGTAGCTCTTAGTGCCTTGAATCCTGTTTTCATGCTCTTAACAGTTACATTATTTAAATCCATTTATTTCTTGGGTGAAATGTGTCTATAATCCGAAAGTGGCTTAAAGAAGTGTGTATCTGAATAAAACTGCTTGTCAAGTTTTATTTGTGGAAATGAAACCACAAAACTTGCCATATACAATGTCAGAAATGGCAGTGCTACATAAAAACCTACGGTATTTTAAAAAAGAATACAGGAAAAGTGTAATTTATGCCCAGATAATTAGTGGTGTTTTACCACTGAAATGTACACCACCTAGAGGAATAGTCATCGGAGCCTTTCACACCTGCAAGGGGTATGAAATTCCAAACAATTAAAACACTGAATATCTCCTCCTGAAAAAAGCACAGTGCAGCAGTGAAAACAAATGTGGTAGAGGAGAACGTGTGATAAATGGAAAACGCACTGTCAGACTTTATTTTGGGGAATGAAAAGGTGTGTCAAATATGGAATAACTGTGAGCAAGTGTCGTCTGTAAGTTTGAACTTCTTGTAGTATTCCTTTTGGCTTTTGCTTTTCAAGAATGGTAACAGGGAGTTATGTGATTTTGCTTGTTTTTAAAAATACAAAAGTTCCAGTGCTATTTGATCATTTGGTTGAGAACCAAAGCCAAGCAGTATGAGCTTAAGCGTCATCTTGAAAACTAACAACTTGTATGTATTCCTACTTATCCTCTAGCTGAAAGGAACTATAGAAGAGGGGATACCATGCACATTTTTATATAAAATATTAGTTCACTTTGTCCTATCCTTGCTGTGTAGGTGTTCACCCTCTATTTCTCTAAAGCTGAGAAGAAAGACCACAGTGTATCAGTCACTTCATTTTTATACTTGCATATTCCATGGGTGTCATTACACTTTAGCTGTTACATTTATTGAATTTTATATGTACCTTGAAACAATGGATACCTAAAAAGGATCCTTTAGTTGACAGCTCCAAATGTCAGTCCTGGGTGTCTGTGGAAGTATATTAAAATTATTTCTTTAAAAGAAGGAGATGAGTTGTTTGACAGAAAGGAAAGAAAAGAAGGCATTTGTCTTCCTTTAGTTTGTGTTTTCATGGTCATCTTTGTAGAGAAAGGGTGAAAATGAAAGCTGAAATCCTTTGCATCCCGGCTGCAAAGCAGGAATAGCCGCCTATGCTCTGCGGGCGCTCGGTGCTGTCCCTCTCCTGGTTCCCTATTTTTGGAAGCCTCTGTAGAAGGTCAGTGGGAAACATAACCCCTGGCTCCTAAAGCAAAAACAGCCTGGATTATCATTCATGAGAAACTAAAGACGGATTGCTAGTAGAGAGCAAATAGTTACTCCTCTTAGTATTTCCTAGATGAACACAAGCAGATTAAATTACAGTTGTTCAAAATTAGTTGCTGAATTAAAAAAAAAAAGCTTAGCACTACTTTTTTTCCCCCATTGCTCAATCATTCATTGCTTATATCTAATATTTAAAGTCTAATCATGGTTGCTGAATAAATATTTCAGGAAACTATCTAGACAGAGCCTTTTAATTTTAAGAGAATGGCAATTTGTGAATTTGAAAATGACAAATCATATATGCATTCATAACAGTATACTTTGTTCTGCTTTAATGTGCAATTGCTGTACTCAGGAAGCAATAAATACCTATATTGATACTTCGTGTTTTAGTCAAAATAGCCATTGAAAGAAAAACACAAAGCACCTCACAAAAGAGTTGTTTGGAAATTCCTCGTTTCCCTGATGGTTGTCTGGTATTGAGGCTTCTTGGCTCTGGTCTCTCTGGTCAGACTGGGAAGCACTGGACAGGAGGTTGCATCCCGTATCTCTGAGCTGTACTGGTTTTGTCTCCAGCAAAAAAAAAGATGAGGAGTTGGGGTACAGGGGAATGTCAGGGTGAGACACATGGAGGATTTGGCTCGGGTTTTGGTCCCAGTTTGTCTGAGCCCATCCTACTCTTTAGCTTCAGCTCCCCAACAGGCGTGTCTTCATGAGCGTGACAGTGCTGGGGTTTGCCTGTCGTGGCTGGGGCTGTGGTCCCCAGCACGTCCCTGGTCAGGAGCCGTGGCTCTGTCCCTCTCGTGCTGACCAGTCGCTATGACTGCCTTAAGGAATCTCAGTACATGCCTTTTCCAAGGGAAGCTGGTTTTGTGCTGTCTTTTTAAAATCTTTCTAATTTTAACTAAAACAATCAAATCTTGAAGTGTATTTAGATGTTGCATTTTAAAATTCTAGTCCTTCAGAAGGGTAGAAAGTGCCAATTTTGTCATTTGATGGATACAAAAAATGATTTATGGCTTCTTTTGCCAGTCACGAAGCAGAGGCAAAGGAACAGCTGGTAATGCGACCCTTACAAGTTAAAATAAAGGGGAGGAAATGCTATATAACAGAAGCAGAGGGATAATATTAGCACCTGCGCTCTGCTAGAGAAGATCCAGGGAATGAGCGAAGCTCTTGAGGAAGCCATGGAAATTTCCCCGAGGCTCCTGTACCCATCTCCCACAAACCAGCTCTAAGGACGGGTGTTTCCCAGCAGGAGCTGGTCTGGACCAGGCTGTGCCACCACGGCGACATGAAGGGCAAAAGATGCAGAGAGGTGCTGGCCAATCCCACAGCTGAGTCCAATGCTTGCAGTGTGGTTTGGATTTTTTCAGTGTAATTAAGTGTGATGGATAAGAGATTCAAAACGTCATGAGTTGAGGCAGCTTGGGGAATTAAAACTGAACTTTCTTCTGTGTGTTGCGTTATCAAATTGGGCAGGACCACGGTGACCCATCATTTGAATGCAGGTGGCAAAGTACAGACCTGCTGGACAGACACCGATGACCACCTGGATTGCAATGCTCAGGGGATGCCATGTCAGTAACATCTGGAAAATCAGGATTCCTGCCCTGTACAGCCCTCCGTGACGGCAAATGAGGCGCAGTCCCTCTCCTAACCTTACCAAGCTTGCTCTTAGATCCTTGAGTCTTGCTCACACATGTCTCGGTGAGAAACTGCTCTGGACACTGCTCTGACAGTGCAACCTCCTCTTCTTCCTCCTCCTATTTGACCACCCGCTTCCTTAGATGGGCCCCCAGCTCCTGCGCTCAGTAAGCAAAGTGTGAGGTGCCGTAATGTGTATGAATTCAGACTTCTGCAAGGAGTGAAAAGGCAAGAAAAATTAACATTAGTAATACTTAACTTCTTTTTGGGTCTGGTTTTTTTTTTTTAAAGAATGAAAAAAAAAAACCCAACCCACAATACCAATCCCAACTTTTTTAAAACATAAAGAAGCTCTTTACATAGGGGCAACCACAGAAGGAGCATTTAGAAGGGCAAAGAAAAAAGAATTCAAACCCTGTGAAAGGAACATGTGATACCAAATGAGCCCAGGTCTGGCTCATGATGGTTTTTGTGACCCTCCTGCACATATTCCGGATGAAATTCCTCTCTTAAATACTGAGAGAGCTGAACCACACCCGGTGCACTGGAGGGGGTCTGTTGACGCTTGCGTAGTGGCACGAATGCTGCCCTGTGTCTGCTGAGGACTCCTGTCGTGACACAGCACCAGAGAGCATTGGCTGTTTCCACATGTGCATCGGGTTGGTGCCGATAGGTATCGCAGGATTATTAATCATTCGCAGCTTTAATGAGCTATGAGATTGTAAAAATCAACCCTTGCAGTTAGACTTGTGTGTTCAACATCGTGTTTGACGCTATGGAAAGGTCACCCTCGCTTGCATTTTTTTCTCATTTAGCCAGTTCCTTGTATACAGCAGCCCCCAAATTCCTATCTGCTGGCAATGCTTTTCAACCTAATTCATTGAAGATTTTGTATTTTTTGTCTCAGGACCGTGAATGAATAATACTTACAGATCTGTCCTGTAGCTATTCTTGACAATTTCTACCAGTAATTTTTCTCCAACCTGATACTTGTGAAAAATAATCGTTTCCATTTTGTCCTGGATCAACTTCTCATGCAATTACAGTTTCTCTGCTAATCTTTAATCTTCTTTTGAGTAATGTTTCTCCTGTGTCACCATGTCAAATGGTTTATTAATGTCCAAACATGAGAGATCTCTTACATCAGCCTTCTTCGATGAAAGTTTTCTAGAAGAAAAGTCATTTAACTGGGTGCACACAATTCTTGGTAAGTCAGTCTATGTTATACGCTTCCTTTCCCCTTTGTCTTGTCAAGCTTCTCTCTCATTTCCTTCAAGATTTCTTCAAAATCAATAAATATTTCAATCTAATTCTTTGGAGTAGTTTCTCTGAGCGCTATTTTTAAATATTGGTTCTATATTCTTTTTTATCAGCTGGAAGCATCTGTGATCTGGAAAACTTATCAGAAATACTTAATGTAGCTTCTGCCTTTCACTTCTGTGTCCACCAACCTGGATATATTAAATTTCTTGAGTTTTGCTTCCATCTTAGTCGTGATCATCATCTCGCACCTCATACCATTATTTATATCACACTGATCCATCTTGAAAACTGAGGTCAAGTTCTCATTTAAAGCTCTATCTAGTTCACCCCTGATCTATGTCCTATCTGTATTGTATCACACGCCTTTTGTTTTTCTCTCCTCTTACTTGTACACAACAATCTTGTTGCCGTGAGTTCTGAAATACAGCTCTTCAAATCTGAAAAACAGCATTTGTTCAAATTGTATTCAAAAGTAGAATAACCCTTCCTATAGACACTGATATTTTTTATATGTCTTAAACTTTTTTCTAAATCCATTTTGCACTTTTAAAAATCAAGAGTGTGTTTGTGTCATCTTAGAAAGTAAAATATGTTTTATTTATTTTTTAAAAAAGAGAGCTAAAAAGGAAAAGCAACAGCTCCCAAACTGCAGATTGAAAATTAGTTTGTCCTTAGCAAGTGAGATGGTTTTGGCAGCAATGGCACTAAACAGGGATTTTCCAATCTTGGCTGCTAACATGAGATTCCTTGTTTAGGATCACATTGCTTGTAGATTACAGAATTGGCCACAGAATAGACACACTGCTCAAATGACAGATTTGTCCAACCTGTGCCGTGTTACAGGAAACGGGCCCATGTTTTGTAAACCAGAGCTAATATTTTCCATCTGTAACCAAGTACAAGACTGATGAAGGACATAAAGAATATTCTGCAGTGGAGAACGACTGCAGGAAGAAACCCGTAGTGTTTAAAAAAAAATAATAATTGCATTTAATTTTGGGGGTTTTTCTCTCATTGTAATTCATAGTGTCCTGAAAATTAATGTTATCCTTTCCTAGAAAAGTGGACCTTAAACAGCCCAAAGCATGGGCACATGGATTCTTCAGAGAGACTTTTGTAGATCTTCTGTACTTTAAGACAAAACATTTCCACGTAGCAGTCAACTTTGTAACATTCCCATGAAAATGCATCACATGTTGTTGGGCAAAATGTCAGAGATGGGTTGGTTATGATGTGCTTCCTGACTCCCTCCTTCCTACAGGACTGAACAGGCTCTGTCAAATTTGATTTCTTTTCCAGTACCCCCAAGCTTATACATGTTATGAGAGCTTCCACAAATGCCTTAGTACGTGGCAGTGCATTTTTGATAATTGTTAATAGATATTTAGCTCATTGTAGGGCTAAAAGCTCCCACTGAAGTACCGCTTCCCATCTGAGGAGGGAGGAGATGGACTCTCCTAAAGCACTGAAGGGATACCCGTATTAGAGCTGCTCCCTTTGATAGTGGTCAGAAACAGGTATCTCAGCAGGCTGGGCAAATCCTGCCCTCCGCTGGCCCTTTCCTTTCCCCGATGGTGACGGGAGAGCTACAGGTGTTGACACTGTACATCCGGGATCCTCAGGTTGCTGAGCATCTTGCAGTCTGTCAGCGTAATGTGAATACCCATCGCTCTTCTGATTTGCCCTCGCTGGGAGACAGATCCCACTGCGTTTTCAAATCCAGTTTAGAGAGAGGGGGAGGCTCTGGTTGGGGTGGAGGCAGGGTAGTCCTCTGTCAAGAGCTTTCACTGAACTCCTATGTGCGCCAAGTGTGTGTGGGCAGGAGTTCACGTTTGCAGGACCGGCACCATGGTTAGAGGACAGGGCCAGAGGTGCCAGTGTGAATATGAGAGCTGTGTAAGGTCAAAAAAGTAAGTCATAACGGCCCTCAATGGCTGAGAGCAGGGTATAAAAGCCATTGAGGCCAGGCTGGGCCTTCCAGCGTGGTGTACCCAGCAAATGACGCTGGGTTTGTGCAGAACAGAGGGCCACAAAAGTTCCACGCTTGTGGAAGGGGATTTCTGAAAGGGCAGAATTTGGCTCCAAGTATTTCTCTGAGGTTGTGGTGCCTGCAGCAGTCATGGGGCTGTGTTTTAACCAATGTGAAAAATGTCGTATGTACAAAGCAAATAGTTCTCTGCCCAGTTGTATTTGATAGCAATGACTCTGCAAAACCCATGGGGGGCTAACTTTTTGTTTCCATAAAGACTGTCGCACCTGTTAAGCGTGGCACACGTTTCCACCCTGATTTCCATCTGCACAGGGTAACAAACAGCTAACCTAGGACTGTGATGGAGGTGTACATACATTTTAAAGTGCTCTTAGTAGGTTTTATGTATAAAGATCAGCAAATCAGCGGTGGGAAATTCAACTTAATTATGTGTTTCAAGAGAAATAAAGTAGGAGATGTGACTTTCTTTTACCAGACGTTGGACCTGGCTGTAAAATATCAGTTAGTAATCATATATTTCTGATGTCTAGAGAGACAGCTTTGTTACCTTCTCAGTGCCTGTAAAACACAAAGCCACTTCCAAGAAAGTTTAGTATCAAATGAAATAGTTTTCTTACTGAATAACAAACTTTTCCAGGAGGAAACAGCTTGGAGCTGTACAGCCCCAGCCTTCAGTAGGCTGTGTTAGAGAAATATTGGTACCCTCTCAAATGGTGACAGTGTTGGGGACTGTGGCGTCAGAGCAGCTGTCATCCTACCTTAGTGTCTGTTAAAATAGTGATGGAAAAAAGTTAGGGGCTGCGATTAGGAGGAGGTTCACCTGGCGGAATGAGTACCTGCTTAAGATGACTGCTGTTCCGAACTGGGAGTTTGTGCTAGTCCTGTTGTAAACTAAGACTTGGAGCAATGGTCTGGGACATACTGTGCTATTTGTAACTACAGTAGAGTGAGTGAATGCTAACAATTCAAATTAGTCTTAAAGAGAGGGTATGAGGTGTCTAGCTATAATGGGTGGGGCATTGTTGGGTTTTTCTGCATTTTCACTGGTAAGAGTGACAAAAGTTTTTCCAAGGTAAGTCTGGAACTTAGTTTAGATTGGGATTCAGGGTAAGAGCTCTCCTGGGGGAAAAAATGTAGGTGTACTTGTGCATTTAGTAATGCTAATTCTCCTAGGGTAAACACTGGTATTTCTTTATCATAATACCTTTTTCCCCTTATGAAGCAACAATGGTTGATGGCTGGTTTGCTTTTGCTAAGGTTAAGTCTGGAGTTTGCATGTGTCTGATTTGAGCAAGAGAACAGAGAAGCCTTACTATTAACAGTTCATGTTAATGAGTGGGAGATGGGATAGCAGAGCCAAGTGCTGTTCCTCACCTCTACAGCCAGGAGGAGCAGCGCTTTGGTGGTTGCAGTGTTCAGGTTTGGCATTGGAGAACTTGTTTGACCTAGATAATAGAGACACGCAATAAAGCTAATCCTCCCAAAAAGAGAGCTGGCGTAGGAGTAGCTAAGTGCCACCTTACTCTTTCAAAGCAGGTCGTGGACAACTGGTTGTCTCTAGTCATTGGGTTGGGGCTCAGGTAGTGTTTCTCTGGCTGGTTCAGATGAAAGCTGGTCGTGGGTCTTTGCCTTATGCCAGTTTTGGCCAGGCTGTTCAAGGGCGGACAGTAGCTGCCCAAGCACAGGCTGCTCCTCTGGCCTGGGGGGGCTGCCGCTGATTTCAAGATTATTAAAACAGTTGGGAAATAGGGTGGTTTCAGAAACACAGAGGTAGCTGAGGCTACGTAACAAGTGGGTCTCTTAACGTTTGCAGCTGCAGGATACAGGCCAGCTTCAGCAGGCACACACACTCGTGTTCAGCACTTGCCAGAAATGCCTATGGTGACTGTGAGTAGGTCTGCGGCCGCGGCCTTGCTGATGCGTAGAACTGGCGTGGGGTTTACGGCCGTCAACACGGGATGCAGGCGCATGTTTGTGGTGGGAACATAGTCCTGCATCAGTAGGATGAGAGCTGGCACTTGCAGGAACCTGCTCCTCTTTGGAGCAGGGTGAAGTTTTAGGGAAAATAAACACTTCTGCAGTATTAAGGCAGTGGTCAGTGCTGAGATGGAGACTCTAGCTCAGGAAAGCCAAGGATGTTGGTTCAGTTCTTGGATCCTTGTACTTTAGAGGAAGTTGGATGAGGAAAAGGAGAATGCTTTATCATGTCCAGGGTTGGTCAGGGATACACCATCTTGCTAAACAGAGCCAGCCTCGCAGCTCCCACTGCCAGGACACCAGGTGGTCCCTGTAACTGGTCTGCTAGATTTGATTCAAGAAAGCTGTCACTAGATCAAGCCTTTGGTGACCCAAAGGATGGAGGTTAGCAGTGGCACTGGAGACTTGCTTCTGCTTCTTGCCCTGCCTTTTAGGTTTAGTCTGGAACCTGGGTCTGCGTGTGTGGTTGTCTAGTGACTCCTCCCAGGACAGTGCTTGCAGGTAGGATTGACATCAGCTTAAGTAAAGCTATGGGACCAGAAGGAATTACACACCTGACTTGTTCAGTTCTTCCCATTTTGGGAAATCTACGTTACAGCACGTGTCCAACTCACTTGGAAGCTCCTTTTGAGGGTGACATGTCAATCTACGAGCACAGCTCTGACCCTTTACATTTCTTTTCAATGGTAAATTGTTATTTATAGCAAGGAGTTTGACAGAGGCTGTGGAATTACTGGCTGTATGTTTTATAAAGCAAGCCAAATGAGGAACAAAAATAATTTGGATTCAAATTCCCCTAAGCCCAAGGTCTGCATTAACTCTGCTGCTGTTCATGGGCTCCATAAAAATCTGCATTAAAGCCTTTCAGATTTGTTCAGTTCTTCTGTTATCCTGCAGAATTTGGAACTTTAGACTAATTAACCCTGGAAAAATAAGAATTGGGTCTAGCTGGAAACTTGATAGCAGACATGGAGGAAGATGGGGCATAACCTGTTAAATTGCTGCCACTTGAGGACACGGACAGGAGGAACATACGGAGCGCAGAGGGACTGTGGCGTTACCATTTGGGAAAAGCTGTTGGGTTTTGCAGAGTGTTTCTCTGGGATGTGGAGTGACCTGGGATGCCCTGGAGACATACCTGGGCACCGAGTCAGTCAAGCGCAAACACGTGGCGAGGGACTGACTTGCATTTGGCCCTGACCCTTCCCTTTTCCATTTGCACAGCAAGTAGGTTGGTCACCACACAGGCAGATTCAGAGGCTGTCACCCTCCTGTGGTATGAGAGCGTTCCTGGGGCTAGGAGAGTCATTGAGAGGGCAGTAGGAGAAGCTGTAACCAGATGGGTTGTAGGCTGCTGGGAAAACACTAGGGAAGAATAGGGAAAACAGTTGTAAATATTATCTGCATCAAACAACGTGTGTCTTGGTGGTATGAAAAGCTTTGGCAGTGTTTTGCGAAGAATTAGGTCTGCAGTGAAATGGGAGCAAATGAGAACTGGAAGTGATCGTGCTGAACACTTGTGAGGTTTTACCCTTCCAAATGTTTGTGGGCCAGCTTGTGCTGTCCCTGTGTTGATCACCTGCTTGCTGCTGAGTATTTTCGCTTTCCTCCTTGGACTTTAATGGAGCAGCAGTCCACTAAAGGACTGGACTTCTTTTCCTCCTCTGTTCTGCTAATGCCCCATCAGGAAGATGGGTTAAATGTCCTGGCAAGTATCTGAAGCACATCCCTGAGCTTTTGGAAGACCTATTGAGGGTCCCTGCGCTGTGTGTCCAGCACTCCCAGGGGTCCCGTCAGACTGGAAAGAGGAGTTTGGTGTTGCTGAAAAATGAGAAAAATCAATATTTAGCTCCTTTCCTCATAAACACCAAACTTGCTCAGCCCTGCATGTTATGGTGGACTGTGCTCAGGTCCTTGGTGAGCCTGGGCTCTCCCATCCATCCCCTGGGCTCCCCTGGGGGTGTCTGTTGACCAGAAGGTCCTGGGGGCTGTTCCCCCAGTCTCCCCACAGTGTGTGTTGTCCACGCTTTCCTCATCACAGGGGACACTCCCGGAGGCTGGTATTTCATATCGCCGCGCTGCCGTGACCCTCCGTGACAAGGAGAAAATTTAGTCACCCGCCTCACTGGGTTGCAAACCTTTATGAATACCGCAACGAATAGCCCGGGTAAGTGGAAGATTAATTTCTGTTCCACCTGGCGGCAAGCTGTGGATTAGGCTGCTGTCCCTCGTGTGGGTTTAATGTTGGAGGAACGGCGCACTCCAGTACCCAGACAATCGGCCTCTTGTTTAAACAATGAGCTTCTCGGTCTTGTTAGCCAGCGCTCTTAAATTTTCATTTTATCCTGGTATGCAGGCTTGTGTGATGTGGAGAATTACTTCAGCGCAGAAAGACTGCAAACCTGTTCAATTAAAGGAAATGCTCAGATCCAGCTGTTGGCGCCCCATGAATGCCAGCGCTCCTCGCGGAGTAAATAAGACGGACACACTCTGCCCTTGGAACAGATACGATGATTTGCGCTTTAATTCTCCCGAAAAAAGAGCCTTTGTTAGGGAAGGATGGTTGGGGAAAAGGGGAGGAATGCAAAGCTTGGTGCAGAAAATGTCCAGCAAGACAGTCTTCTGCAGATAACAGTGAGGTCTCTATCGCATGAGCCTAGTAACAAGGCGCCGTAAGAAGCACGTACAGTACAAGCTCCGGTTACAGCTATAGAATTGTCTTGTAAACGTTGAATGCTTTCCTCCCGTGAAAAAACATATGCTGAGAGTAACTTACCCTCTGCTTTCACTTCCAAGGAAGAGGCTGACAAGCATAGCTGTGGTGTGCACGCCCTCGCTGTGTGCGCAGGACTGCACTTCGCACCGCTTGCGTCTGGTTTTTCACTTGCCTTGGTTTTGGTGACACGATGCTGCGCTCGTTCGTGGGGGGCAGGACTGCTGGGGCAGTGCTGGATGGTCAGTTGTTACGCCAGATGTCTCTGTACAGGTCAGGGAAAATACCTGTGTGCACGTAAAAGATCTTTTAATGTTTTTCATATACCTACACATCAAATATCATGTAAATAATATATAGAGTATATAACATATACTTCTATATGTATTTAAAAATATATCTATTTTTTCAGATGTGAAGGGCTGTAGCAGTTTCAGTAGGTGCTGAAACAGTTCAACTACAAATGCACAGCAGCTGACCTAATGCTTGTGTCTCAACCAGGAGCTCTGGGTACCTGAGAGCGGGTCAGGAGAAGGAAGATGTTGGGATGGGACAACCACAGAAGAAATGATGGGCCGTTGACCCAGGTTTTGGCTGCCGTGAGCCATCTTCCATGTTCAAGGATGAGGTTGAGCCCAGCACCCAGAATCCGCACCCCAGAGCAGGGGCTGGAAACCTCTCGTCTGCCACCAGGAACCATCGTGTCTGGAAATGCAGTTTTCCCCACTCCTGCTCTCTCTTCCCCCTCAGCCTCATTCTGTTCCCTGTTTAAAAATTGTTACATGGGGACTTCGCAACGTCACTGGCCACAGTTTCAGCATCTCAGACGGAAACGGCTCTCTGAAAGGCCCTTGGTGGTGGCAGGTTACCTGCTGCTGGCCCTCAGCTTGAGCACTCGTGCTGTTTGTCCCTCAGGCTACAGCAGAGGAAACACAGAGAATCATAGAATGGTTTTGGTTGGAAAAGACCTTTAAGATCAGAGTCCAGCCGTTAACCCAGCACTGCCAAGTCTACCCTAAGCCATGTCCCCAAGCACCACATCAACTCTTCTCTTAAATCCCTTCAGGGATGGAGACTCAGCCACCTCCATGGGCAGCCTGTTCCACTGCTTCATAACCCTTTCTGTGAAGAAGTTTTCCCTAACAGCCAATCTGAACCACCCCTGGCACAACTTGAGGCCATTTTCTCTTGTCCTATCACTTGTGAGAAGTGACCAACCCCCCCCTCCCTGCACCCTCCCTTCAGGGAGTTGTAGGGAGCAAGAAGGTCTCCTCTGAGCCTCCTCTTCTCCAGACTGAACATCCCCAGCTCCCTCAGCCCCTCCTCAGAGGAACTGTGCTCCAGACCCTTCCCAGCTCTGTTCCCTTCTCCGGACATGCTCCAGCCCCTCAGTGTCTGTCTTGCAGTGAGGGGCCCAAAACTGATCCCAGGATTTGAGGATGGCCTTACCAGTGCCCAGCACAGGGGGACAATCCCTGCCCTGGTCCTGCTGGCCACACTGTCCCTGATGCAGGTTAAGGGACTAGTCGGGAAGGTGAGGTACGCACTGCCGGGCTGGGTAAGGACACGCTTGGTTAATCGGCCACTCCACATGCCTTTTTTTAGCCAAGCATATGTCCATCTTCATCTGTCTATCTAGCCATCTATGTATATACATGTAAATAAATATGTATGTACTTACGTGTGGCTGTGTGTATATATACACACAGCATTTATGTACGTGCAGATATATATAAAAATCCAATGCCTTTCTTGCTGGGTTGAGAAAGGGCCGCAGTGCTTGAAATGGGTGCAGAAGATGCAGCGGCTGTTGGGTCCCGGCTTTACAGCTTTTCTTGTTTCAGGCAGCAGCTGAGCAAGAAGAAATCCCCTCTGCACGTGCCCAGCAGCCCAAACCAGCCCTTTCTGGTGGATGCTGAAACACTGGAAGACCTTTGAGAGACTGCAAAGGAGGGAAGGAAATTGTTACCATGTGGTTTGTCTTGCCTTTTAAGCAAGTGAGGTATGAGTAGCACCCCTTGTCACTCCATTTAGCAGTTATTATTGTGTATACTCATCTTAATACATTGTGTATCTCTTAATATATTGTGTATATCTTAATATATTGTTACATTAATATATAATTGTATCATGTTAATAATAATTTATGGCATATTTTACACTACTAGTAAATGGCAAGAGCTGCTTTTGTAAATGAATACTTCTAACATTCAGCACGATATGATGTAAATACGGTTTTCTTACGGCTCGGTTAAAATAGCAACACCGGGGAAGGTGTGGTCCAGCTGCCGAGGCGGTGCAGATCCGAGCGGTGGCGCCCGGGTGAGCGGGCTGGGAAGGAGCCCCCGCGCTGCCCGGCTGCACTGCTGCCGTACCAGCACGGCTCCCGGGCAGCTCCAGAGCCAAAGCGCCACCGAGTTCCCGGTCCCTGCCCCGGGGCTGCCGGGCTGTTGAGTGAGGAGTCCCCGAGCGGCAACCTTGTGGGTTTCGGTTGGTGCGGACACGCTGCGGCGAGGGGTTAGCGCAGAGGGATCGGCCGGGGGGAGGCTCGGCCCCGGGAGCCGCGGTTCCCTCGCACCGCGCTCGGACCCGTTCCTGCCCCTCTCCTGCTGCCACGGCCGTGCCGGGCCTGTGCCTGCACCCCCGGGACTGCGGCCCCAGGGCGGTCCTTGCTGTGTCCGGACCCCGCTGCTGCGCAGAGGGAGCGTTACCCACCGCCTCCCGTACCGTGCCGTGGGGGGAGCGGGACGCGCAGCCCCCCCAGCCCTGCAGACCGCCCGCGGGGCGGCGGGCAGGGTCCTGTTGCAGAGCAGCCAGACTGGCTGGCACCCCGGCAGCGCGCTCCAGCCCCGGACAGCTGCAGGGGTCTGTCAGAGCAGGCTGGAGGGCAGCGGGGGGCCGCAGCGGCACCAGGGATGCTGCCTGCGCCGCCCAGACCACCCCCCTGCAGGGGTGAGACCCCCACCGCTCGTGCACGTCCCACTCGGGACACAAAACACAACCGCCCCCCCATCTAGAACAACCCCACTGGGGACAAAGCCCACCAGTGCACAGCGCTTACCCACCGCACGCCTGGGAAAGGGAATGGGCGCGCGCTGTACGCTTGGGATACGAACCACAGCGGAGACGGGACCCGTGTGCGACCCACGGTGTGTCACAGGACAGTGGGGAGGGCACTGCCCGTGCCCCACAGCACCTGTGTGCTGCACAACACGTGTGAGTACCTACCTGATGCTTGTGTGCACCACAAGCCACTCAGGCGTTGCGCGTTTGTGCCCCACGCATGGAACACCACGTGTGATGCTCCACACGCATGATGCTGCACCACGTGGGCTGCACACCAGGACACACCACGTTTGCCACACGCCTGACGTACTGCCCGTGACGCCACCCATGACCCACCACACACATTACACCCCAGACAGCTGATGCTGCGTGTCAGATCCCATATACGTGCGCACACCCGTGAAACACCCCACCTGTTATGCCACACATGATGCGCTACATGAGAGCAACTGATGCACATGTAATGCTGCACTTGCATCACTCCCACACCTGACACCACACGTTCTTTCAGACATGACACGCCACAAATGCATGTTGTGTACAACATGTGACTGCACATGCATGATACCACACAGGACACCCCACACGCATGTGCCAACATACATGACACAAACCATACCAGTCCCCTGAACACATGCTACATGACCATATATAATACATGTGCCACATACCCACCACTCCTGTGGCCCCCCCCCCTCCCCCAATCTGCCACATGAGGTCCCTCCTTGTCTTCATCTCCCACCCTTGTTGGCATCACGTCCCCTTCCCTGGGTCCTTACTGTGCAAGGAAGATCCTGGTCCATAACTCAGGCTCACTCAAGGCTCTCACAACCACAGTAGAGTTGGGGTTTGGGTTTTTTTTTTTTAGACATGTTTATGATGTTATTATTCTATTATTGGACCCTTTACACCCCCCCCCAACCAGATACTGCACTTTAACAATATGCCCACACATTGTACAGACACTCTCAGCCTGTCGCTGCTCCACCACTTACCCCTCAAATGCCACTGTACATGGGGGCTGCTTTTACAGTGCAGGTTTCGCAGCCACTTGCTGTCCTACACTGGGGGGCTGATAGGAAGCAGAAGCAAAGCACATCACCCCGGCAGCAGAGCTGAGGAGGAGGCAGCTCCAGCCAGCTCCCATCAGACTCCTTTCCTCTGCCTACCACCTTTAGCTGCATAACTACATAATAGCTGTAACATTTGTCTTTGACCTTTCCCAAGGCATTTCTCCCCGTGACCCTCAGCAACACCGGCTCGCTGCCAAGCATCGCTGGAGGCAGTGCTGTAGCTGGCGTACGTAAGCCACGCACAGGGCTAGAACTGCAGTTGGCTAGCGCAGCAACAGAAGGCTGCAGATGCTGGAGGCTGACATGCATCCTCCCGTTTGTTAACAGTGGTTCGTTTCAGTAATCATGAAGTATCTGCTCTGCTCCACTTACTCAAAGAAAATAACAAAAGCCATAAGCTTTTATACCTTACCATTGTGGTACAGCAACCAACCCTCTGTGGTTTGGGCTTCAGTTTGGCTGCCTTAAGTCACAACTCACTGGTCAAAGCTTCATTTTATTTGCCAACTATGAGCACTCTCTCCCGAGTAAAGCATCGCATCTAAGCAAGCTGATCATCAACAGCCCCCGTCTCCCCTTTTGGGAGACCCAGCTACACCCTCCACTGCCCTCGGGTAACAGTACCTCCGGGGGGGGCACGGCAGAGGTAGCCCCCCCAGCAAGTTGGCCTGTGTTTGTGCTGTGGCACAGCAGATGCCCAGCGCTGGCAGTCAGCTCTGTGAAGCCCAGCTCCTCCAGTGCCACAGCTGGAGTGTTCCAGCTGTGAGCGTGCCGGAGCAGGCATGCTGCAGGCCAGTGCTCCAGGCTGCTAAGCATAGCTGTGATCACGGTCTGGTCACACAGCACCTCCCTGGGGCACGTCTGCTGTGCTACCACCACAACTTGAGCTTCTGTGAAGTACAAAGTTTGACTCCATTGTCTCTAACCTCGAGTTTAGTGCGTCTTAAAGCAGGTTTCCGTGTCGCACTAACATATTCGCACAAGCCTATGCTAAGCTGTACAATACTCAACATTTGAACACTTAGCACAAGACCAGCGTGTCACAGGAACTGAACAGAAGCATCTTCAGAGGTCATCCAGTTCTTCCCACCATTATGAGGTCAAACAGCTGATTTCCTTTATTGCGCCCCCCCCCACAGGTGTCCTGTTTTCTAGACTGAGTTGTGGATTTAACACCAGTGACCCAGAGGAAGGAGCAGCCTCCTTCGTCTTGGCTTAACGGGCAGAAGAGTCAAGCAGCAAATCTCCCTGGAGTCGGCAATTTTTATCCTGTGACATAGGAGACATCATTCCAGCTGCAGCTTGGGTGATACTTCTGGAGCAAGACGTGAAATATCAATGACCGGAGGCTGTGCCTGTGGAAAGCATTCCTGCTCATCACCAACTCACACCAAGGGCAACAGGGGCTTTCCTAAAAGTGTCTTGGACACAGCCATGTTAGACGGATCAGGTCCAAAGGGACAAGTGTCTACAGCATTACAGCCTTACCTGTGAGCATCCTTCAGGAGGACGATGGGCGCCACCCAACAGAGTCTAAGATGCATGCAATACACAAGTATATTTTTGGGCACCCTGTAGGTTAATATTTAGTTGTGCTTTTTGTACAAACTAGGTTTTCCTGCTCCTTACCATGTGTCTGTGATATTTGTTTCAGTTGCTCACCTGTCACAAGACGCTCTGGCTGTATTGCTCCAACCATCTAGACTAGCACAGGTTCACTCTCATTTCTATCTCGCAAGCAATCATTTGTCCCCAACCTCGAAACGGAGATGGCAAAAAGAAAGTGACCCATTGGCCCCATTACGATGTCAGCCACCCCCAAACGAGGAGGCTTGTATGCCAATTACACCACACACACAGCCTGCCATCAGAGATTAACGTGCGTCTTTGTTTTTCCAGGCTTTAACAGAAATTGTCAGTCACTTTACAGAAGTACAATTCACTGGGACCCACTGTCCGAGGGCACTTTTAACCCAGCACTCCACACACAATGCTTACAGCCAATAAGGGTACTTTCTCTAACCTAGAAATAGCTTTGGACCAGCTGCCTTCACTAAAAGAAAGGCCAGAAAGGCTCATTTTGCCCTCTTCCTCCCCAGCGTGTAGACACATAATATGTTCTGGAGACCTTGAATATTTGAAACAAGAGATAGTCATTTGTCTTTATGGGCTGCATCAAATGGTGGATTTAAAACAGTTGGAAGTATCCAGAGCAAGGGTAGGAATGAGGAAACGGTTTGCTTCCTTGGTAACAAAATCTACAGCACAGCAGGAGAACAGAGCATGATAATTAGGGAATTACAGCTGTTAGTCACAGAAAATATGCTGCAGTTGCAGGTCAGGGACCTGAGGTTGTGGCACAGGAAGGAAAACTGTAATTTAGAGTCTGCGAGGAACTCACTGCATGCGTTACACTTCTTGCTACTTACAGCATCTCTACACCTGTTTTCCAGGGCGGAAATCAGGGAAGAACATAGATCAGCAACAAACACCGAGGAAAGAGAGTTTGTCTGCAAGAGTCGGGACAAGAGCTACTTTCATAAGAATAATAAGAAATGGATTTTCCATCAGCTCCTGTTCATTGCTCCTCCTCCTCTGCTGGCAGCCCTCCTCCTAAGCAGGGCTATCAGAAGCATGAATTTTAAGATGAGGGAGAGGACAAACCCTGATTCAGTTACTCTGGGAGACAGCAGCTCCCTTAAAAAGCACCAGTTGTTCCAAGGGATGTATAACGTGAGTCCCACTAAAACAGGCTTTGGCTTGGAGACCTCTCAGTATTAGGCCGGAGCCTTGTGTTAAGTTTCCTGCAACTGGCAGCTGTTCCTGAAGGGAACTGAAGGATACAGCAGGAAATACCAGCCTCATGCAGCAGACAATCCCGCTCCATTTTCCTAGCCTTCACCTTGCGTAAGTGGCAAACTCCAGTCAAAGGCACAACAACAAATCCAGCAGGTATTTGCATACATTATTAAAGCAGCTCCAATCAGAGTTTGCCCAAAAGCCATCTAAAGGAGAGGAGCTGTTGGCACAGTTTGGCCAAGATGGGCATCGAGCACCTTCTGTGAAATGCTGTGCCACCTCCTCTTCTTCCAACGGGAGCTGGTGCCACCCCAGAAGAGCAGGGTGCGTAGAGCTACTGTACACCACAAACCTTCACCAGACCTCAGCCGCCTCCAAAGCTAGGCAAGAGGCTTCCGACCACACACGTTCAGAGATGGATTTCTGCCTGGACAGAGACCTTGGGGCACTTCCCTCATCATACTCCGCATGAAGTTGTACGCAAACCATGTCCAAAGCAACTTGAAAACTGGACTCTCAGTTCAGTTGGAAAAGAGTGGATTTTCCAGCCCGTGAAAGGTGTCGGTGTTAAGTTTTAACAGTCTTTCAGTGAGTGAAGGAAATTCATAGAAGATAAACATGTTCACACTGCACCGATGCGCATGACTCTTGGAAAGCCCACCTAATAAACTTGTGTGCTTTACCGTAACCTTTGATCCAGCTAAACCCTCCGTACGGAGTTCCTCACTGCCAGTCCAGAGCAGAAGTTTTATTTGTTTACTTCTCCAAATCTCCACCACCCTTTTTTCCACACTGGTCATGTCTGGGCTTAGTTTTTTACATAATCTTTCTTTACTAATACTTTCATGTGTGGAAAAGCATCTTCCTTGGGTCTCTGTCCTTAAATCAAGCTGCTTCCGAGGCAGAGAGGTGACTCTCGCGGAGGAGAGCTGGAGCACAAGGCAACTTGAGGGAATGTGAATGTACACAGGAACACAAGAAACACCCAGCACGCCCTGAGGCTGACCAAGAGCTGCCAGCCTCTTCAGACCTGCACCTGTACAGATGACCACACCACTCCAATACCAGGAGACCTCCGGCCATGGGGCTGGCAGGTCTCCATAGGGCATAACTCGCACATTCAAACGTTAATGAACAAGTTGTCCAGCTTCTCCTTGCTGTACCAGCCAGCAGCTTTGCACCACATCTAAGCCAAACTCATTCTTTCCACAGAAGAGCAACTATTAATAACTTCCTACTGCCCAGCCCAGCCTACTGACCAGTAGCCAGGCCTCCCCAGTTCTCCTTGAAGGCTGGCAGTGTGCCAGCAGAGCAACTAACGCGAACTATTTTGGGCAGGAAGGTATTTCGGTGTCCTAGACCCTCCGACTGCCCTACGCCAGCCTCTGTTTCAAGGTGATGCCACATGGATTCACTGGCTGCCCACAGCTGTGCAAGGTGTCCCAGCAGGAGCTCAGGGACGAGCAAACCCCCAGGCTCTGGGGTAAAACCCACCCCTCTGCCAGCTTCTGGATGTCATGTTTGTCTGACCACGTGGGCTCTGGGGACAAGTGGCAATCGCTTACCCTCAACCGAAGGGGTAAAATACTTCTGCTCTCCTCAGTGAGCTGCCCAACATAGGATCTGTGCCTCCCCCTAGAGTTAGCCATCAGGCAGATGGTTTACTCACTTGGGAGCTGGGGAAATCACACCAAATGCTTGATGAGGCTTCCTTCCTGCCCTACTTCTGGCTATTAGCAGACTGGCAAAGGCGAGTTGGCTCCCAACCTCTACTCAGAAGACAACCTGTATTCTCCATCTTACTGAGACACAGTGCCTCACAAAGAAGAGGCATTGCTGCCATCTGGGATGGAACTCCTTTACGTTAATAACAAACAGTAGCTGACGTGCTTCAGTCTTGTAGCCTTTTCACCAGAGCCACTTAACCATAATAATGTGATATTTGTTTTAAATCTTTCTAGAGGAAGATTGTAATTTGCATCTCGGGGTCCCGCGTGGTGACTTGCGCAAGATGTATCTACCCCCACGAGTTTTCTTGCTGGTACTTGTGTCTTTGGGGAAACAAGGGTTCACCAGGTCTCGGTGCAATGCAGCCAGCACATCTCAGTAAAGTTTCGAGTCCATCCAGATAGTGCCAGGTGCTTGATGCCTTTTTTAGCAAGCAGAATAACTAAGTATTTCAGGACAGATCCTTCCCCAAATAGACAAGAAGAGCCAATCAGCAGCTGTTTCTCTGGAAAGATTTTGCCAGCACTACAAATGCTCCATATGGAAGTGGAAAGATGCTAGTTCTGAGCAATAAATGCATGTCAGATGACACTGCCACTAAATATACCTGGTGACTGTTAGCACAATTGTTTTGCTTCCAGTCTGGTTCCCCTCTGTGGTGTGGGCAGCAAGGGCATCCTAAATGAAACAGCCCCAAGATGAATTTACTTTAATGACTACGTGTGAAGAGGGGTGGGGGGTGGGGCAGGGAAGAAGGAAGGAGAACCAATATTAAGTGTGGAAACTAATACAAAAAGCTGCTGGGATATTAATAGTGTGCTGAACTAATAAGATGCAGTCAAAGCTATGAAGTTTCTGTAACACCACAGCAGCTGCTACTGTGAAGTAAGAGACTAGAGTGGATGTGTGTATTTACAGCAGTTATCTGAAAGCCTGGGCATGTAATTCCACTCAGAATCCCCACCAACACAAATACATTAAAAGCAGACTCAAAAAGCTCCTGTAAACCCACTAAGCACAATAGCTAAAGTTTCCACAAGAAATAATTCACAGCATTACAGCTATTCTCACAGCGATGGGCTAAGAGCCTTGCTGGACCGAACGTGGAGCACAGCTCCAGCACAGAGCAGGCTGTACTGCAGCAGCCCAAATGCCCTCCAGACCTCTTGATGGCGTAAAAAGCCTTTGGGGAGAGGAACCTGTAACATAATTCTGCCCATGTAAGTCTCTGCTAGCGACTGTTTAAAAACCATAGAACCACATTGGCTTTTTGGAGGGTTTTTTTGTTTGGTTTACATGAAAAATTGGTTTGTCTGTTAACAGATGAGACAAGGCATCTGTTTCCTTCAAGAGGTTGATACTGGAGACAAGAAGCCCTTTCGGCCAAGCTCTCAGCCCTGCTTCAGCTGCCTCAAGAACAGGGAGGCCAGCAATGCTTGCACCACTCAGGGACACACCAACCATAGGCAGAAGGAGCATCAAGGCCCAACTTCACACCTCTGAAGGGAAAAAATCACATTTTTCTTTGGAAGCATCATCTCCACACTCTTTCTGGCAGAGGACAGCCGTAGGAGGTCAAGGATGCAGCCTGCACAAACCGCTGAGCTAACAACAAGCAGTGGCACCGAGTCTTTGAAGGGTCGGTGCTGTAAGCAGTCCCTCCAAGGTAGGGCTGCGCTAGAGCTTTTGTTTCGGAAAGAGCGGGGTTTGGAGCCTATCACAGGCTGCGAGTATGCCTGCTGCTCAGCTCCGGCCCTTCCCCAGCCAGATTCGTTGCAGTTAAGCTGCAGGTGGTGGAGTAACGTGGCCTTGCTGCCTGGCAAGCCCACGTTAGACCCAGCTGCAATCCCCTGGCACTTCAGATCCTTCCATCTGCTCAACAGACCTGACAGACACATGACAAGCTCTTGGAAAAGGAAGGAGTGCACAGGTTGTTTTGGAAGCAGCTCTAGCAGACAGCTCCGGGCTGACTACCCAGATGCTTTAGGCTCACGAGCTTTCATGAAGTTACCAGGACACACCCCTTCTTCTGTCAGCAGATCCCAGGAAGGACCCAGCGCAGAGAACATGCTCATGCAGAGACACATCCCCACAGAGGTAGGGCAAAGCCCACAGCACCCACCACGCAGGGTGAGGACACCCTGTGCTAGCTGGTAGATGGGAGCGACACGCTCACCAACAGCTCTGTTGTGCCTTCTGTGCTCCAAAGTCAGCCATGGGCTTTTACACATCGCCACAACCTGGCAAAAGGCTGCAGTCTACGCGACTGAGATCCCTCCACAAAACCCAAGAAAAGCGGTGGTCACCGAGCCCTGTGGAAGAGCTGGGGAAAACACAACCCACCGCACATCACCTGCCATGCCAGGGGCAACGGTGGGAAGAGCTGCAACCGGGATAGCCAAACAAATACTCCTGTTGCCCAGAAACACGACAGTTCGGGGTATGGACCAGGATCCCATTTCAGAATGATTATATAAGCACATAATATAATTTATGGATTTGAGAGCAGATGAACGTGGTCTCTGTGCAAGAAGACTGCAGTCAAACAGGATCCCCATGATCCCCTTGGTCTCCAAGATAAGCAGTAGCCCTGAAGTGCCTAAAGCCATGGTTAACTGTTCCAGTGAGAGCTCTCTGAAGGCGGAGCAGCCGCCTAATGTTAGATAGCAAGACATTAAGAGAGTAATAAACGCCATTCTGTTAAGGAAGCTTTAGAGAAGAGTTAGCGTGTTGGAGACTCATTTCAAGCTTTCGTCACTGGCAGAGGAGGGGAGAAGTCAGATTACTTAACTGCTGTTCTGACAATTATCAAGTGGAAGAGACCAGTGACTTGAAGGGAACATTGCAGTTCATAGCAAAATTCCACTGTGCTTTTCATTAGGTGTGTCCAATTACTTCCAGCTTAAATTAGCCAGACAGTTGAAAGCAGGTTTGCAGAAAATTAGTTTAACACTATTATCAAGTGGAAAAAAGAAAACAAGGAAAGACTTGTTTCCCATGAAATAGTCACAAAAGCCTAAAGCTACTTTGGAGATCTCTCAGACCCTGCAAAACCTTCCAGGCTTCCCACATACTTCATTGGCAAGATCCAGGACTCCAAGATAGCACTTGATGGTAAGTTTGTGCAACAGTTCTGGGAATAGAAAACAAGGGTCAGCTCTAGTAGAGCTGACTTTGAAGTGCACTTTCAGGCTGCTGAGCAACTGCAGATGGCTCATAATACCACTATTCCACTTACTCATACGAAGTGTTGCTAATAGAGCCATGCAAGTAATCCTACAAATTCTCTGCCCCGTCCTGGAACAGTGCTGTGATCCTATACTCGGCCACTGTGCAGTTGGGTGGAACCGGACTGGGCACACGGCAGTGCAGGGCGAGCCGTGCACGCATGGCCGAGATAGGAAGAGACACTGATAAAAGCTCCAGGGCTTTCTCAGACCATCCTGTCATTCAGTGTAACAATCACAGAGGAAACAACTCCACCTCACCGAGCTGGGCACTGAAAATCGCCAAGCTCCAACATTAGACGGGCACAGACTCGCTCGAGCACAGGTTAGTAGTGCAGAGGTAGGCTAGGTGGTTTTTGTATTAGCAACCAGTTTCAACCAGAAAAGCTTAGCAAGATCAAGCAGAGACAGTCGTGTTTTACAGTGACCAAGGGTTTAAGGAGAATTTCACTATGGCACTCCTTTGTTCTAGGCAGAGTTTCAATCAAGGGGCACCAAACCCAGGTTTTTCATGGCAGAAAGCTTAATCTTCAGCACAACATCTGTTGCCAGTTACAACAGCCACACGCATACTGAGCCCTTACTACCACATACCCGTAATACAGAGTTGAAGGTCATAATTTCTAGCCAATCAGATACGGTCATCCATGAAATTGTTAGAAACAAAAGAATAGGATTCCTGCACTGAACTTCCTGCAGAACAGTTTTCATCGATGCTATCCTGACTACGCAAGAGCCAGGAGCCAATTCTGAGATTTCATAGACCTTTACACATACACACACAGTCAAGGAAAAACCCACCAGTGCACAGCACCAGGAACCGGGAGCTGCTGCAGCAGATCAAGGGGCTGTCAGCCTTCCCAATGCAGAGAATTTCCATTGCAATCCTTTGCTACTGCGGTGGCAAACACCAGGGTAGAAAGCACTGTGCTCACACCTGCTCAGCGAGGGCAGTGGAAGTTGCAATCCTTCCGCACAAGGGCTGCTACAATGCATCCTCTCCAGCCATGCAGCCTTGTAGCCTAATCAAAGTTCAGGCATATTGTTTTGAGCCATAAAAATGTGTTTTACTAACCAAATCATTATTCCTCTGATATACTTGCCTTCACCCACAGGCAGATTTCAGCATGGACCAAACCTGTAAGCTTTTCCCATCCTGTGTCTGGACCAGCCACTGCTATTAGCATTCATCAGAATCCAATTAGAGGCCTTAAAACTAGCTAGGAAAAACAGGTAATGGATTTAAGCCCTATATATGATAAATTTAAGATGTGGGGTCATGAACTAAAAAAGGTGTTGAAAAGAGAAGGAAACAATGGTCACCAGGGAACTGGCAAAATGAGCAGGCAGGAGAAACAGGAGCAAGCAGGCCACAGAAGTGATAATTAGCAGAATCATTTGCAATACTGGGACTTCACCTACAAACATTAACGTCAAATTTACCCACTCTACAGACAGGTCAGAGGCCAGAATCACTTCCATTTACTTCCATCTAATCACACAAGTATTAACTGGAGTTGGACTAGATTACCATTGTAGGTCCCTTCCAACCGAAATATTCAAATTCTCTTCCACCATGGTGATCTCTAAACAGGAAAAGCTGGTCAGTGCCGCAGGACTGTGCAAAAGCACAGGGCAATTTTTCCCCCTTCTTGTTTTTTTGAGAATTTGGTTTCCCACCAACCAGCAGGAGACTTGGGAGCTGTCACAACAGCCCTAATCTAGTACAACGTTCTTTTATGAAGTCCTGCACGGTGTGGAAGGTGCATGACAAAACTGTGCATGGAAAAAAAGTCTTAGGAATAACAGATTTGAGCACTAAAGTTCACACAAGAGACATTAGCTAAGAGACAAAGGTGACACTCAGTGAAGTTTACCATTAGACTCTCCTAGCTCTGGGTTTCTTGACCATACTCACTGGCAAGCAAGCGCAGCCATCAGTGTCGAGGAAGAACCATGACAGATGGAAGGTCAGTGTTCTCACACAGCTGGAGATCTAAGCCCAAGTGCTTTAAGAGTCTCCAGCTGAAGTACTTGGAAAGTTGCAGGATTTATTATTCCAGATATATGCACCAGAAGCAGAGCTCCATCAAAGATGAGAATCTACCAACACGGTGAGCACTCCTAGGCTGCTGTTCAGCAAGCCAACCATGACTCGAGGCTCCCACTACAGAGACCTGCGATTCAGGGTCCATCCCTAGATGGTCAGGACTTCTGTGAATGACTTCATATTCCTCTAATTTTGAAAGCCTCATCCAGACTTTCTTTCTGTACTAACCTTTTGATTCCCGTAGCATCTTTAATTTGATAGTTTAAAGATGAGCCAGAGAAAACTGGAGAGCAAGCAGCAAGTTACTGGAACCAAGTCAAGCACAGGTGGAAACCAAGACAACTCTGCCTTTCATTACAAAAGTGGCCCTAGCATCAGCCCTTGCATGCAGGCCTCCTTCCATGTTGTTGCATGATTAGCTAAGAGAAACAGTTGCAAGGCAGATGTGATGAGCACAAACACTCCGTTCCCCTTTCCTGTGTGCCAGATGGCTGGGCTACTCTCAGGGCTCACCCCCAGCCCATTACTGCCCCTGCTCAAAGTGCTTTGATGTTTTCACCCTTTCCCTGGGACTGACTGACTTGCTAAGCCTGCAATAGAAGGAGGCTGGTAGGGGGAAGAAGATAGTTCGCTCATGAGCTTAGCGCCCCCATTTCTAAGCAAGCACCCAGAATTGGGCAATTGGTTGGTGACTTGCAGGGAAGGCAGCAAACATGTTTGTTGCACAAGTGGGTGATGATAGAGGGATAGAGTCTGCTCCTTTCCTCGAGTCCCCAGCTCCTCACAGCTACGCAGGGCTCATCCAAAGAATTTACCACTCACTCCCTCTCCACATTTTTGCCCGTGAGGGAGAAGCAAGGAGACAGAGAGGCTGCTCATCTGGTATTTTTGCTCACTGCTTCCATGGTGCAGTGACATCCTAAACAATACCAACCAAGCTCTACCAGATTTTTGGAAGTCTTAACTTAAGAGACCTCGCAACACCCCCGTGCGGTTAAGAAAAGGATATTGGCTCATGCCACCCACCACTGAAACAGACACCCCTGGGCTGGAATGAAGCAGCTGTATGACACCACACAGAAACACTTCACAGCATTTTAGGGTAGAAAGCAATTAACCTTTGGCTGAATCCCCTTAGCTACAAAAAGAGTGTTTGTTCTGTTTTCTTCTCTACCCCCTGCCTCCCCCAGGTCTGCACAGTTCTGGTGTTCTCATTAGCTCACTGCCCAGGCTGCTTTCTGGACCCTGAAATGGAGAACAACAGTTGTCATCAAATTAATGGGCTGTTTATTCAGATATTAATTTGTTGTTTTTTTTTTTCTTGCTTCAGCTCGAGAGCAGTGGCAGCTGATTCAGATAAAATTAGGGTGAGGCTGGAGTGCGTTGCATTTCTGTTCAGACAGTAAATACAGTAAAGCTGAAATCTACTTGAGATCCCCGCTGTACTTCAAGGCAGGTTCAGGGGGTTTCGGCAAGGTCCTCTTTACAGGTCTGAAAAGAGCAACTAGTTCAGCTGAGGGAAGACATCTTTCTGCTCACTGCTGTTTCTTTCTAGGTCTGACTGAGATTTAGTGCTATTTTCTCTATTTACACAGAACCTTCATCTTCAGGTCCTGCCCTGAGACAGAGCTTCCCAGGATCCAAGTCAGCTATGTTATGAAAGCCTGGAAATCCCACCAGAGTCAGATGCCCCTTAGATTTTAAGCCCTGAAAGAGCATCCTGTATAGCACAGGCAAAGCGTGAATGATTTAAAAAATCCAGAGGCAGACAAGTGAAGATTTAGGAATATAATATGGGTCTGATTCATAAAGTGGGATTCCCCCACTTCACCCTGAGCATGTATTCCCAACTTCATCTGTCTCATAGGCAGAGAATGGGTCCATGTCAAAGACTGTCATGGAGTTAAGACAGGTCTGGTGAGTCCTGTCCTTGAAGGACCGTTATCTCCACCATCTAGGCTCACACTGGCCAACTCCTGTGCCACACCAGTGTGGCCACCTTTGGCACTCAGCACGGATCTCTGATACTGCTGAGGCAAGGGTTGGTTTTGTGTTGTCCTAAAATCTGTATCAAACTCCATAGTTACATGCAAGCCCTGAATTTGTCCGACTAGTTCCCAGTCATCAAGGAGATGCATTAAATGACCCTAAGGGTTACATTACATAAAGGAAAAACAGTACATAAGCAGCATCTAGAAAGATAAAGCTGCTAATCAGCTTAATCCCATCAGTCTTCCACACTCTTCCATAAAGGTTGTTCATAAACAGACATGGTTTGTAACTGCACCACTTCAAGCAGTTAAAGAAACCACTCCGACACCTTCATTTTGGTGTCGGCTCCTAACAGTGAGCTTTGCCAGAGCATGCTCTGTTCTGAGCCACCAGAAACTGAAGCTGTGGCCGAGGCTGTGGTCACCTGTGGGAGCACTGGGCAAGCAGAGACAGACCAGCAGCAGCACATGACCTGCATCCAGGGAGTGAGCATGTCACCCCCAAAACCTGGTCACAGCAGCAAGGGTCCCCGGGCCACGCTGTGCCCGGCCACTGCACCTCCCTGTGTGCAGGTACAGCCCAGCAGTGCGGTGCCCAGCCAGGTCAGCAGCAGGAGTGGCACTGGACTGCGGGCAGCAGACAGCACCTTTCCTGAGTGCTACGAGAGTAGATCTGAGTATAACCTGACACCTTCCAACTCCTGTTGGGGGTCTGGTGTCACATTCAAACACAAGAGTTGCATTCGCCCCTTCCAACACCTCCTTTAGCCTTGGTTATCTGCAGAAAAGGCTGTTGTAAATCCTCCTTCTGGGGGCAGACAAGAAGTGAGAAAACAAAACGAAGAGTTAAATCAAAGCAGCGCTTTCCTTTAAGTCATCCTCACCAGAGTGCTGCAGGCAGAACACAGCCTGCATTAGCAGATACCCTGCTAGTGGGCTTAAAGGAGAAGGAATCCATATAACCTCCAGGCATTCCAGCAGGCTGGGTACCGGGATCACTTTCACAGTTTAGGAAACAGTTTCATCTCAACCCCCACAAACTGACCTTGGCAGAACATAGGAAGTTTGCACCTAACAGCCATGTTTGTGCTATGAGTAATCCAGTACTCTAAGTTACTGCTCCATTTAGTTGGTGGAACAAAACATCTTGTTATCATGTGAATAAGACATTAGAGGGGAAAAAAACCTAAACCACATTAAAATTATATTAATAAGAATTTCTTGAGTCCATTTAACAAGATCCTTCTACCCATGGAATTTCATAGTTTTCTGCACCTTCATGTCTTTCCCACATAATTTTCAGTTTTACCCATTATCACATTTTTCCAATACACCAGAAGCCAAGTTCAGCTTGAGCTGAAGCACTAACGTATGCTGGGCAGTTAAATGGGGGAGTATCTTCTTCAGAAATAACCAAACATGGAACTTTTGATTACTCACAGCTCAGTGAAAGGAGTGGCTCTACATTTACAGACAACAACTACAGCCTTCTGCCTTCCTTTTGCTTTCCATGTTGTCAAGCCCATGGCGTACACTCAGAGCTAACCTCACTGAACTCTGCAGTCCAGGTTAGAGACCCACTGCGCACTTCAGCGCGACAGGAGACTGTTGCCTGCTGCTTGCCAGCAAGGGAAGGAACGGTCAGAAGTGGAAAGTACAGCCTACCTGCCGGCTATCTTATCGAGTCAGCTGTGTTAAAGAACTAGAGTACTGCATTTAGGCGTTTGCAGCTAAGCTGCATTTCTGGTTTTCATTTGTTCTGTCTTCCAACTTAACTAGTTACAGCAGCTCTCCAGAAGAGTCTAAGCAAACACAGACTTATGCACCTAAGGAGAAAAAACTCAGGAGTCTCATCTGTGCCCTATAAATGCTTCAGGACTGCACGTCAGTACTCTGCAAGGCCTGCTTTCATCTCCCAGAAGAGAAAGTGACTTCAGCGAGCAATCTGTGCCAATACCATGAAAGTTAGGTCAGGCACCTCACCTATACCGCAGTCACACTCTAATCGGTTCAGAAGCCCACTGAGACACAGCAGTTTCTGGACATAAGAACTAACGGATTTGGCCAAATAAGCTAGAACGGGGCGGGTGAGAGCAGTGAGAAATACTTCAAGGCTAAGCAGGAGTTTGAGTCCAGTGGAAGAGAGATGCCTGATTCTCTCATGAGACAAGGTGCCTATTTCTAGCCCAGCTGGGCAAGGTAACGTGAACTGTTATACTTTGCTTATATTTGAAAGCCTGATTCTAGAACCAGTGACAAGCTGGCTTTGTCACAGCAAGACATTGAAGGAAGTGAAAGCATGAAGGTCAGGTTTAAGCTGTGGTATGTTTCTGAAGCTCTTGGCCATGTGGTGTTAGGAGGACCTACAGTCAAAAGGAGAAATCATGCACTAACTAGCACATGGCATCCACGTTCATACAGCCGTGGCTCTGCAAGTTCTCACAGAATTAGCACATTCACATTCATCCAAGGTGGGTATATAGATACCCCATACCTTTAGCTGCATCAGTACCAGGCTTATTAGTACTGACAATATTCATGGGCTCCCTTTTCTCCTTTCTCTTCCATACAGACACTGTAACATACTGCACTATATCAAGTGGTTCACGGGTAGATGCTTCCAACAGTAGTTGAAGCTGTGCCCTTGAAGGTGACCAGTGGTTTCCCAACATCTGAAACACACCAGGTGAGGATAAGGCCACCAGGCCTTAGGCAGTGGGCACAGCATAAAACCCGGCACAGCTAACACCCAAGAGATGCACACAGATGGGCAGGCTGCGCTCAGGGGGCTGAGCAGTCGGCCACACCACACGTGCCACCATCAGAGGCTCTGCAGCTTCTAGGATGACATCACGCAACTGCAGCTTTTAGTATGGAAACAGGATGACTCCCCATGGTTACTTGTACCTTCGTGGTGCAAATCCTCTGTCCTAACTGGTCCTGTTGGCATGGTGAGCCTAGGTGTGGGTTCACTGCTGAAAGCAAGGGGCTGAAGAGCAGCCCATCAAGAGTCCCTGCACACCAGCCAGGGTAACTAGCACAGTGTGAAGATGAGCCACTCCACACGAAGGGCTGCAGAGTCAATTAACTCCTCTGGAGCAGATAGAAAGGGCACAGCTCAGAGGCGTCTGCATACAGGTTGTCCGCAGACTGTTCCCAAAATGGTGCAGCAGGCACTGCCACATCTATGCTCCCTGCACACACACCGAGGAGCTCTGAATCATCATTCCCCAAGATGGTGGTGAACGTGTTATTCCCAGCTCCCATGCTTATGCTCATGGCTCCTTCCAGCCAGTGACTCCCACCATGTCAGTCACACACAGAGCACACAGGCTTCCCCAGCTCTCCCCAGGCATTTACGTACAGGTTTTTTGCTCTTGCAAAGAGAAAGAGGGAAGCAAATCAAGGAGAAGCACATTCAGCCCAGTGTTATTCAGCAGTGCTGAGAGCGAGACAGCAAGTATTAAGCAGCTAGTGCAAGCCCACTACGCAATGACTAGCTGACAAGCTCATGGAAGATGTATAAAGCATCCTTTCATTCTTGCCTGCCCTCAGATGGGCAGGTGCAGGCAGTAAGGCAGGAGTGCAGAAAGAAATTCTTAGCCCTCCAGACAGTATAGTCTCCAAAGCCCATATTATGGTCAAATAGCACAACACGCGAACCAGGCCTTTTCTGTCTGTCATCATTCTTGCCTTATTGTCCTGGGCTTTGCTTTGTTCGCAGTGAGCGGGCATGCCCCAGTTCTCAGCCACATGCCAGCGAACACGCTGGCACGCTGCCCACCCTAAGTACCGTGTAGGCAGGATGGCGCCTCCAACACTTAAAACAATGTTTAATGTTTGACATCATTGTGGGCCTGTAGATTACAGTCTAAATCCATGAAGCAACAGTGGATCAGCATGTGGTTTGCTAATGCTGCACAAGGAAATAACGCATGAGGGGAAGAGATTAGTGTGGAGCACTTGAAATTACAGTTGGCATTAGCTATAGAATAACATACAGCATGCGATGACCTACTCATCCCAGGCTCCACAGAGCATCTAACACTGGGCACTAAGAATGGCACCCATGGAAAGAAGCCTGGCCAAGCACCAGACACTGCCACTACTCTAGTTCTACTCGCCCAAATCTTTGAAGAAAAGTTTCTTTAGGAACTGCTTAGATTAACAGAATTGCTAAGGATTAGCAGGGACATCGTTTTCCGAAGACAGGACATAGGTGTAAGGTAAAAACACCAAATACAAACCTGCTTCTCACGCACAAGGAAAAGAATCAGCATGACAGGCAGGGAATGACACACCGGTTGATGCTGACACGTACCACAGACCTTGAGTTTATACTTAGAAAGCGTTAATGGCTTGTTCTTTCTGCCACTAGCGTTAAGTCACCTTAAAGACCTGAGTGACCACCATGGCACTGAAGTGATTAAGACAGTGGTATAAAATGCAAGTGTATAAGAACAGTATCATAAGTGAAAATACTTCACACTTGCTAATAGGAGAAAGTTGCCTCAGACCTCATGAGGATATCTTACACTGTCTCCCCAGCTGTATTCACTTGCTCACTGATCAACTCTCACCACTAATCCTGCAAAGTTAGATTTTCTAAGTCCCTTCTGGTTGCCTTCTATTTGTCATGGGTGAGGGTGACAGCAATGAGCATATCTGCATTTTCAGATCTGAAGTCAGACAATAAGAAAAGAATCTGTCCAAGATGAACAGTGAGGTCCACCAACCTCAAGGTCAAGTGACAATTAAGTCTCAAACACGGCAGTTCAATAAGCCACCCATACCTCTGCTCAGTAACTCCTCAGTAGGTACTCAGGGCTGAGACTCACGCACTGGACACTGCGGGCACCCAGACTGCACCCCACAAAATCTTAGGTCGCATGAGGGAAGTTTCCCTTAAAGATGAGGAGCTGACAAAAAGAGGTATTAGCCATTTCCCCACACAAGCAGCCACCTCTGAAACCCAAGCGCCTCGGTCCCCCTCAGATCCTAACGCAAGCACAAGCTATTCTCGTCAGGGTGACTAGCCCTGTGCTTTTCGGCAGAGCCACTTCACCGCAGCACTGAAGATTTAGCCCTGGCTATCGGGTTGCAGCCACTGACCAGAAGTGACCGAGCGTGCCATGGACACTAGATCAAGTGGAGCACAGAATGGTGTCCTTCCCTGGAAGGAGGCACTGACAGCAGAGCAGATTGTCTTTTCTTTGTTTCAGTACCAAAAATCTTTAGGACCAGGCTTCAAAGGAAACGTAAGTGTGCTTGAGTGCATTTCAATTCAACAGCGAGTATTTAACTACTTACTTGAGCTGATCCTAAACTCAAGTAGTGTTGGGCAAGGTTTAACTAGGAGAGCTTTCCCAGCTTATTTGGGGGTGTCCGTCCTGCCCTGTCCCCTTTCCTCCCTGCCGCTGTTACAGAACACATTGTATTTTGAAGTTACATATGCATGGGAACTCCGGTACTGCTCGCTACGGTCGTTCTTGTTAGCTTTCCACTTCATACCCTTCTTTCAGTGGTCAGAACTATTTTTGGATACAGAAGCTTGAATTCAGACCCTTTCTCTGCTCTGCCAGGCTCGCAGGACAGCGTCAGCAGCTTTCTAACCTACATGCCCACCCTACCGGTCCCTGTAAGGAGGTGGAGACCCTCACGTTCGCTCCCACAGGTATCTTGGAGCTGTACCTGACTCCTGAGTTCTACCCTGTAAAAACCAGATTTCTTGCTTTTATTTAGGAAAAAAATAAGTTTTTAAAGTCCTGAAATGGAAGTGGTGTCTTGTTCTTGGAACACACAAATGCTTTCTTCATTCTCTAAAAGGTTTGTCTGGCCACAGGTAGTTTTCCCTTGACTGTCCAGCCACCAAAATTAAGAAAAATAACCAATTATTCACACACCTCCGGTTTTCAACAGAAATCCCTTCAAAAGGAGCTTCACCACATAGCCTTCAGTGCCAGGATTTTCTCAGTACTGCAAGAGCTTCCCCACGCCACTTCTCAGCACTTTACAAAGAGGGCTCACTGCTGGGGTCCCCCTGCAGTGCCTCCTCTGCTTGTTGACAGCACTGCAGCAAAACGCAGTTTTGCCGTCACCTGTACCCCAGCAAGGGTCCTTGCCTCAGACGCCGTGCCACTGTTATTCTTTTTACACTCGACTATTCTATTTTACTTCGTGGCATTTTTTAATCATTTCTCTATAGAGGTTTCCAGCTGCTGCTGGATAAAACCAATGCATCTAAACCAGTTGTGCTCCAGAGACATTAGCCTACGCTATGACTCCAAGATTATTTCCCCTAAAATTTGATAGGGAGATGTGTACTACTTTGTAGTATGATCCATTTCAACTGGTTTCAGCAAGGTAGGTAATCCTACACTGTCCCAGTTTTGTAAGAATCCAGCCAATTTGAATTAATAGCATAAAAGTATAGCACTTGCCATAAACATGGAACAGTTGCTTTATGGCACTTGTCAAATGCATTCCTCAATTTGGTCACAGTTATGGTCAAAGAATTTGACAAAAAATTAACAAGCAATTCACAATAAAAAGGAACTCAGAAGTCAAAGCTGGAAGAAGCATCACATACCCAACATGTCTGAATTCTTATGTTTTTTCCAGCTTGGTTCTCACTCTTACTTCAGCAAGTTTGTTATAAGCCCCATCCCTTGTTCGATACAAATTCCAGAGTGGAAAGGACACCGCAGACTCTTCCCTAGAGCCTCCCAACAAATACGGAGCGACTAAACAAGTGGGTCTAGAGGTGTTTACTAAGCTCATCTCAAACTTCTTCCGGCTCTATCTACACTGCCCCATAGACCAGCCAGAAAGAAATAGCCATCCTGACCGCCTCACCTACTGAAACCTGCTCATGCCCAGTTTTGTGGTGGGTACCACTGCCCGTGGGGAGTCTCATGCTCGTGGGGCTTAAAGGGCCAAGTTGGTTCTGCAGTGTGAGCTCATACTGAGTGCTAGCGCCTGACACGAATAACAGCTCAGTGCCCAGACTCCAGCTTGGCAGTGGACTGTCCCAAAATTCACACTTCAACAGGTCCACCTTGGACAAACCCTCAGATCAAGAGGTTCAGAAGTATTCTGAGCCCTGACACAGAGCACCACCTCAAATCAACACGGAGCCCGACCCAATTCACTTGCGACCATCCCCTGGAGGAAAGCACCTGAGACTTGCAGTCCGCAGTTTGGAAGAGAGGTCAGCAACACTCCTTTGAACCCAGCTCCTTTGGAAGCCATTGCTGATGGCAAAAGATTAACAGAAGGTGTGACTGCAAACAGAAATATCCAGCCTTTCTCAGCATGAGGGGATGCTGCACACAGGATAAAGATCTGCCCTGTTTGCTAAACAGAAACAGGAGCAGTAGCTATGCACAGAACGGCTGGCAACAACACTGCCCAGGCTGTTAACCTAGATGGCTCATCATGTGCACAGCCATCTGCCCGCAGCTTAGCTCTCAGCCACAGGTACCCAAGGGAGAGCCCACGGGCTGCCGTGCCCTCACGGCGTATGGCTGGAGCAAATCCTGCAGCACTGCTGGCCCCACACCCTCACCCTGCTGCCAAGCCTCCAAGCTTGCCCAACTCATTCCAGGCTGGCCACAGAGCAAATGTTTTAAATCTAGGAAGTTCTATTTTCCAGCAGCAGTCAAAGAGCAACAGTGGATAGGAAGACAACCCTAACACGATACTGAGAAAACAACCCCCTTTATTTTCAAAGCACTACAAATGATCTGCAAAAATCACGTTTGCTATAGAAGGGGCAAATAGCTTGACAGACCCACTAAAACAAACAATTTACCATTTTGATGTGGCACGGTGGTGGTAGAAAGCATAATTTTATCTGCTTTTACTGCACTGACCTCTGAACCTCTGCATTATAATCTGAGAAGCAGCTGTGCATTTAGACTCACAACTCCCTGCTCCGTTCCTCTGTCTGTTGGGCACGGTGAGTGTCACTCTTGGTGATTAGCACAGCCACGGAGAAGGCTGCTGCAGGGGAAGACCCAGTGCCCCCTGCCCCAGACAGGTGCACTCCACTGCCACATCCCCAACACGTGCGCTCCGGGCTCCTTCCCAGCATTGTCAAAGCAGCCTATTATCAGTAAGTACAACATCACACAAGAGACTCGCAGTAGTTGGAATTTAACATCTTACTGGTACCTCTCAAAGGCTTATTTTCTTCCAGGACTGTAGCAAGAAGAGTTTAAAGACAAGTTAGTGGCGTCAGAGCAGAAGTTGCTTCAGGAAGCTTTTTCTTTATTCTCATAACGAAAAGTAAAATATCTTACTAAATAAAACTAAATTGAAGTCAGCAAATACGTTTTTCTTCAAGTCTGCCACAGGTCTAGTCAAGAACTAGTGTAGAACTCATAATATAGTAACACCTCATTAAGTCTTTGCTGAAAATGGAAAGTTTAAGAACGTAAGTGTCTAATACTTGTCAGTCATGGGTGTATTTCAGTAACCCTGCAGGCCCAGGGGTCCATAGGAAGGTCCCAACACTGCCTGTTATTTGAGAAAGCAAGGGAACATCCAGCACATTAGCATTTTGGCCCTGATCCAAGAAAGCACTTAAGCACGTGCTTAACTTTAAGCACATGAGTGCTCCCACCCACATAAAAGGGCCACTTATTCACTGAAAATTAAGCATCTGCAGAAATACTTTAATGTATCAGCTTCTTTGCTGAGCATCTTACAGGATTACACCCTATCGAGTGACTCTCTGGAAAAACCCCACCACCTAAACCGAAGTAGGCTGCAGGCAGGCGGGCTGATGGCCAAGCGCTCCCGCAGCACATGTGGCACTCCCCTACGGAGGCCCTCGTCCTCCCGCTCTCACAACAGCTGCACAGCAGCGAGGAGCCTCTCCCAAGGGCAGAGCTGCTGTTTCAGCCTTTGCCTCGCGGTTCTAAAAACAGTTATGGAGAAGCTCTTCACTGAGCAAAAGCTGGCCACCTTCACTGCAGGCTGGGATGGAAAAGCACTGACCTGCACCAGGGGAGATTTGCTTCCCGTTAACATGGAAACAGCTCTCTACCCCAGGCTGGTTGCTTTGGACCACGCCCTTAAATTATAAGCAGAAAGAGGTGGTGAGGGGACAAGAGCAGCACAGAAATTCATGTATACAGGCAGGGGGTGAGGCAGTAAAAACCAATTCTTAAGTAGACAGTGGAAAGTGTCCCACGTGCGTTTCTGGAAGGTACATTTAGAAAACAGAAATCAGTCCTAGTGATAAATTAGATATCCCTGAGAAAGCTCCAAACACACTGAAGCCTTTTTGGAATGAAGCCTACCAGTGCCTCCATCCTGCATGCTGGATCTCCCTCGTGAGAAAGAAACCTAGGTGCTGAAGGCTGGACCCAGGATGAGCAACTGTGGAACTGCAGGCTCGGGTGTTCCACCACAACCACGTGCCCTAACCCTGCAACTTCACCTTACGGCTATCGTGACAGTTACGGAGTGCAGAACCGGTTTTAAAGTAACAGTTTGCTACTAATACCAGTTTGTTAGCGGCAGAAGTTTAAGCCCCGTTTGAGGCAGTGCTGGTGAAAACAGTGAGAGCAGTTCGTGGTTTGGTCAGAAACACTGCTCTGACCAAGGCTGCTGGCCCTGCCTGAGCAGCTCTGTGCTGACATACAGAACCACCCTCTGGTCTGCAGTGCAGCTGCACGGTGCTGCCAACCCACCTGAAGTCAGAGCACAACCTGCAGTCAGCCCGGTTCAAAGAAAAGCCAGTGTTTCTGTTTCATCACCAAGCTGTGCCCAGGCTGCCCCGGAGCAGGGAATGCGAGTTATTTGTACTGAGGTCACCAGCTGGCCACCCACCACGCAGGTTTCCTACCTGCTGCTCCCCACCAAGGCACACCCCACGTGCAGGACACCAGCACAGGCACCTGTCAGCCCCCTGATTTGTGACCCATCTGACAAGGGCGGCTGGAGCCACTGTTTACAGCCCAGTGTCACTTTTGGCTGTGTGTGTTCCAGCTGCTGTTGTCCAGGCGTGCTTTCCGTACCCATTCAGATCAAAGGCTGCACCAGCACTAACACAAGTTTTACAAGTCGGTCAGCTGTGAACCGTGACAGAGGTGTGCCCGCGATGCTCCTCAGCATTTCTCTCACCATGCCTGAAGTTGGCATCAGCTTGTGCAAGGATTAAGATCAGGTAGACAGGAACCACCAGCCACACAGTTGTCACCAGAGGACGAGGCAACTTTAAGCAAGACTTGGTTGAGTAGTTCTGAATGCACGTACAGGACCAGGCCATAGCACATACTCCGCTTTCTATAGCAGACCAAATGCAAACCAGCTTTTTTTACTACCTAATCAGATACACGGACTACTTCAAGATGTAGGTACACAACCTCAAGGGACATGAAAGAGAGTTTCAAGGGATCCTGTAAAGAAATCCTTCATGCTTCTTAACGACACCACTTTAAGATTGGAAGAACAATTAATCTTGCACAAAGATCCAGCATGCAGGGCTTGTTAAGCAAGAAACGGCGATGCACGAGGCAGGGGGCAGTCACTGACCAGGCTGAAGCGAATGCAACAGAAGTCAAAGTTTCCTGCGCCATTATTTTGCTGGTAACTCCAAACTTCAAAGTTTTACAAGGAATAAGACAACTGTTTCCCCATTTGACTATTTCTCTTTGAAAGGAATGTCACCATGGCTTCGCTACTTTCTTTCCACTTGTATCTGGTAGAGATATATTTATCATCAAGAGATTTTCCTCCTCTTCCCCCCACTTAGCAGCTCTTGACTTTGTGTGGCCCCTCTACACCAGTATATTGTTTGTGCTTTTTGTAAGACCCTACTTGAAAGTATGACATGTTTATGTAAGAGGCATTGATGGCTAACACAGGCTCCAGCTCAGTAGGGCGTTCGGGATGGTGTCACAGAGGAATGCTCTCCCCTGATTTATGAGCACATTATAGTTATTCAGGTGGAGTGGCAGGCCCTGGCAGTAGGCACCGCCGTACAGATCAAATGTGTTTTAAGTTCATAGATCAGGCTGAAGCGCTGCCGATCGCCACAGGGTTGTGGCACTGGAAACTAAGCCCTCTGTTTTGAAAAAGCAACAGTCTGAAAACAAGAAGCTGCCCTCTTCCTTAAGCCTTACTAACCAAAATCTTGCCCTGTCCTCATGCACCCTGTTCTGTGACCTGATGATGGCGCCTGTGCAGATGCTTACACTAGCCTGCGCTACACCCTTCTTTTCCTAAGACAGGGCTGATTCATCTGACTGTTTTCAGTTATTTAACTACCTGAAGAAAGCCCTTCAACCCTTCCCCTTTTAATCTGCTTTATTTCTAATGGGTACAAGTTGAAGAGATGTTCTTTAAAGGCACGTGACTGCAGTTTTTGTGTTTATAAGCCCATTCACTTCATACTGTACCCCTGCTACAGAAAACAAGCCTCAGAGCACCCTCTTCCCCAGCAGCCAAGCCCCATGCCCAGTGTTTGCAGGATCCTTTCTACACAAGGTATGTCTTTAACATCTTCAGCACTCAGTGAAACAAGTTCCTTCAATTCCTTCATCATGTGAACAGTTTCGCAGCCTGTTCACCTCTGCAGTTTGCACCTTTAGTTAAGGGGTGTTCAGCTTTATTTCGCCTTATGCTGTTTTACCTTCCTCTGGTATTACCAGTTTAGTGACACAACGCCATAAACCAGTTCTCAGAAGCACAGTTTAAACACCTGTGCTGAATTAACGCACCTGCCACGAAGTAACAGGAGTGCAAGTCCTTCACAGTTTTGTAAGAAGTGGGGAAGAAAAGCCGGAAGACAAGTTCTCCTCAGCATTTCTCATACTGAAACTCCTGAAGCTGTTTAAGCGAAGCCATTTAGGATGCTACCTGTTTCTAGGAGAAAGGTATGACGCTACTCCTAGAAGTCTGTGTAATTATTAAGTGAGCTTTATGCTGCTGCTGCTCGCGGTAGTGCAGAGCATCCCTTGGCATGCATGGTTTCAGGTCAGGGAGTTATCTCTACAGGGAACATACCAGTGATGTAACACATCCTGTACGTATTTTACACACTAGACTTCACTAGGTTTTGCTGTCTTAACCACCTAAAAAATCCTAGCCCCTTTCAATGAGGGCAGACCCTCGCCCCCTCACTACGTTAGGGTTGATAAACAGAATTCAGCTCAAAAAACCCAAGAGACGCAGCCAGAAACGGCCTGACGTACAGTTCACAGCAGTGAGACAGGCCGATAACCAGCCTGTGGCACGTGACACCAGCCATTCCACCCAGGCGTCCGGACAAGCCGTTCATGTTTACACAAATCAAGGATGATTCACTTCCACACAGACACCACTCTGGCAACAAAGGGAAACACCAACACAGACAAAACCTGAAAGATGCAAACTACTTTGAAGAGACTCATAATGCAAGACCCAGGAGAACCACAGTCCCAGTGCATCGGAACACACCTGGCTGCTCCTCTGCAACACCTTCATCTCTTACAGAGCACATTATGGAACTTGCTTTCAACTTCCCTTTCACCAGCTACAACCCCAGACCAATACATCAAGACCTTGAGGAGTCGGTTCCATGCATTATAAACATAATAAAAGGCATGAGAATCCATGTTTCTTTAAATTTAAAAAAAAAACCCAAACGCACAACTCCAAAATAACCCCCACTTCACCCATTTTATCCTTCAGAAATGACCTTGTACTCACCGATTATCACTTTAAGAAAGTGCCTTTTCGATGCTCGTTGCTGTGCTGTGAAAAACTCCCACCTCAGCGGAATTCACTCCAGCTAGTGCCCCTTCCAGGAGCCTCAGTCTCCCTGCTTCTTCTTCCCCGAGGGCTGTGGCACCACTGCCCTTCCCCTTGGCAACCCTGCCCAGGCATCCCTGCCTGCAGCCAGCCGGGCAGGGGAGGCTGGGGCTGTGCACAGGCACAGCGCTCTCGTACCACACAAGCACAGCTCATGGAGCAGCTCTGTCTCACCTCTGCAACAAGCACTCCGCCAGATTTCTGTTCCCGGATCTGTCTGTTCTCCTTTACAGTTCTAGCCCCAGACCTGGAACTGACTGAGATATGAAACACCAGGTCTGGGGACTGCCTCCGACTGGTTTGCAGGGGGAGAAGGGTCAGGTGAACCTAATCAGAGACATGTGGGAGAGGAGAATAAAAGGAGTCACCTGTAGCTGGGTTAATTGTGATTAAGTGTAATTCCCCTCCTGTGGAACTGGAGTAGGTTAGGCCAACCAGCTATTTCTGCTCTTTGCTCAGTAACCACAGAAAAGCCAACATCACTTGTTGGATTTGTGGTATTTTTCAGTCTGCTTAGGACTTTTCATATCAGCACAGAAAACAGGAGTTTACATGGAGTTACTCCCCTTTCTCTGAAGCAAGAAGCTCAGGGATAATGACCCTCTAGTTTTGCTACTAGTGTCCCTGGACCTTGCTGCTCGTTTGTGCCAGTCCATCTGTGGTACAGCAGTTATCTCGAGGACTAAGTCGGTGTGCAAAATACAAGTTTGATGACTCCTCCAAAATATCCTACTGGAAACAAGACTGCTGAGAGAGGGAAAACCTAGAAGTGTATTGGGTTGTAGGGGCTACCCTGCACCGAAGTGCCCTACGCTGGTTGTGCTGGGGTGAGCGGAGGCTCACCTAGACACATTCTGCTTGTTTGACTTGCAGAGATGTGAAATGCAAATGGAAAGCCAGGTGTGAGTCCCTGCAATTGCGATCTTCTGTGTTATTTACCAACAGAGTGAAAGAGCAGTCAAAGACTAGAGGTGTAAGAGTTTGGTTTTGTGAAGACACACAGAATTTCAACATTATGTACATTCTGCGGTCCTTCAAGAGCATCATGGTTCGAGTGACACAATTTCTTTGTGCATTACTGTAATAATTATAGGAGAAGTTTGACGACTGGTAAGAACAACATCAACTATTTTAGTTCGCTACCATTAAAGAAAAGCCTTAAAACCGGAGGAACAATTTAACTGCGGTTACAATGGCACTGGGAAGTTACTATGGAAGATGCTTGTAGCTGAGACAGGCTTAAAGAAACAAAACGAAAGGACTGTTAAGTACGTGTAGTTGCATTATTGGCTTTGCAATTGTTTCATGCCAGTGCATGCCCAAATCTACGCTATCAGATAAACTGCTTGCAAAGCAAACTCCACTAGGAAGTTCTCCACTTACATGGAATTCAAGGCACTATGAATTACACAGGAAAAAATATGGATATGTCCACTTATTTCTAATTATGGGCAAAATTAATGTGTTTCTTAATGAAACTGTGTCCCCAAACCTGAGGTTCATGCAACTGAACACTCATCTCCCTTTTAGAAAACACTCCTAAGTAGTGACACGCTATTTTTTTCTTAGCATGAAAGAGAATACAAGTCTGTGGCACATCAGGTGGTTGTTGTCATCAAAATGCCCTCAGGCCATCAGGCATTTCTCTGCTAAACAATCTCAGTGCATTATTCAGGTTACATTACACCAGCATTTAAAGAGATCTGGAAGCTGAATGATTTGGAGAGGCCTGGTGAGGGTTCTTCCCGCAGGACTCAGCTGATCTCTAGGTGTTCCACTCCCACTCACCAGAGGGTGCTTGTGTGGTACAAGGCCAGGCTCTGCAAACCTGGCTGGCAATCCCATTTGGGGTCCAGACTGTGGGAAAGTAAATCAAAGTTTCCTTTTTTCATCTGCTGAAAAGCTTTTAGCTCCTTTCAGATTTTTCATAACAACACCACACTTAAGGAATAATCTAATGCTGACTTAGACCCGCGTTCAGTACAGAGGGCTGAAAATGCCTTTCTCAATTTGATACGCTACACTGACGTGTTGCACCTTTCTGTATCTGTTTCATTCCCCCATGGTGGATGAAATTTAAAGGTATTACATGAAGTAATAGCTAGCCCCATATGAGGCAGCTAAACCTACAAATCTGGAGGTACAATGAATGTGATGTAGTCAAAGCTAATTAATTGCTCTATATCCATCATCATTCTGCCATTACAAAGTTCCTTCCCTTTCCTCTCAAGGGCTTTTCTCCTTCACTCTATCCAATATCTGACCTCTTTCCACTGATGTCCAAAGCTCTGAGGCTCTCACATGAACCTAGGCGTCTTTCCCTGCCTACTGGTGCAATTTCCATGCAAGTTTGTCTCAATTTCTTGCTGTTTTCTTCCAAAGGATGTGTACCTTGAGTTTAGTCCTGAAGATCTGAACTGAGTAAGAGTCCCCAGTGCCTTCTGGATGGGGCTCTGTAGATGTCTGCTGCTCCTGCTTCACTGTGAGACCTGTTCTGAAGTCAGCAGAGACAGGAGCAAGGCACTGTAATTACCTTCTATCCCCACCTCCGCCTGTTTCAGTGGAGGGATGAGTAGGTAGGGAGCAGACTCGCCCTCCTCATGCCCCTCTCCTTTCTGAGCAGAGGCCTAGGCACACCCGCAGCGAGGCACCACTCTAACTGGCAGCTGGCACTGTCTGTCTCCCGGCAGCAGGGCATTAATAACCATTAACAAAATGCTATACAGTTCCAACATGATGTCAGCGGTATTAACCTCTGTCATTCCTGTATCAGCACTACTGAATGACTGTCTTTAATTTTTTTCTTTAAAACTTACCTTTGAAATATCCCAGTGTTAAAACCAACAGTGGCTACTTAGAATAGCTCTTATTTTCCAGTTTTGAAAACGAAGTATCAGTTATCAGTACTGTGTGGAGCAACAGCTGAATTTATCTTATTCATAATTTTTTACTGAGCTTTAAACAAATAAAAAGCAAAGCCTTTATACCCTACAGACTTGTCAGCAACTTTTAGGCCTAAGGATTTGCCACCTGGCAGAGAAAATAGGTCCAAGAGTTTTTGGAGTTTTCCAGAACTGATAGTTTGTGAGCAAATTACTCTGAACAGGTTTTATAGCAAATCTGTTACTGATTTCAGGAGTATGAAATATAAGTTATCTTTTCTCAGTTCAAACTAGCAACCAGAACAAAGCAATACCTTTTAAATGGTATACTCATAAAACCTCTTACCATCTTACAGTACCTAGGTATGGATTGCTTCCCAGGTGAAAACAAAATGTCAACACTACAGATGAGATAAGGGCTGTAGGGAGAGAGAGTTAGTATATTTATTACAGTAATAAAGATAACTGGAACAAGATACAGTTTTCTATGCATTCAACCACATCTGTATTCTTAGATCACTAATGAATGTCACTGTGATGATTCAGGGACAAAATGCCTTAAGATGATTTGAAGGATTGTTGGATTTTCAAGACTGTCCTTTTTTTTGTAGTTACAGATTAAGAAGGTCATATTTCCATTGATCACATACTTTGTTATTTACTGGCAAACCCTAGGATATATGTCTAATCCAAGCTTAGGTTAAGTGCAGTTACGTCCCCCTGTCTCCTACAGTGCTTTAAGGTGTCCGCTGTATCAGAGTGAAATCTTTGGTTCTAGACAATAGGATGGGATCATCAGATAAAGTTTGCATGGCAACCTAGTCCCGCCCATCTCTGGGTCTACATTCATGCCTAACAGCTATCCCATTTAATATCCACAGGGTGTGGATGTGCAAGACCAGAGGGAATGGGAATGCTTTGTTCTCCCATGCACTGTATCAGCCACACGATGCAGTTGTTTCTCCAACTTGGGTTCAACGTGGTTTCTGTTTTTTAAAAAATAAAAAAGCTTTACCTCTCCAAAAAACTCAAGAGGTTCATGTGATGTAGACCTTCAACCGAAAGAAGGTATAGAAGAGTTGCCACTCTTGGTTCTTGTGCGCAGAGCAGCTGGTCCCAGTGGAATAAAGGCAAGGATAGACCCATCTTCTCCCTGAACCACACAGCAACAAGTGATACTGCCACCAGAAGCGAAGTCAGCTCTGTACCAGCTCGGTACAGGCCTCTGTCACGTGGAGCGTTTCAGAGTCGGTGGACTGCGAGCGCAGCACAGGCACCGCAGCTGTGTGGAAGCAGGTAACAGGAAGGACAGGATGAAACATTTGCAGTTCTTCAGCCCCTCTGCAGACCTCCTCAGAAAGCGTCTGCTTCTGGTTAAACCAGGTCCTAGAGACACCCTCTACCAGCCAGCAGCACCTAGAGAGAGGCAAATCCCTGTGGAAATGGCAGAAGACTCATTAATTTAATTCCATGTCCTTTTCAGGAAGAGATAGTAAGAGATAGCAAGGGGCAAAATTTGTACAAATGTACCAGTGTCATCTTCCTTCTCTGGCAGGGAAAAGGAGGAGCAGATTCCCCATGTCCACCCCTCCCCTGATCACAGCAGTTGGTAGCAGCAGGGGGGAGAAGGGGTTTGCTGCAAAGCCTGTGCTTTTGAGGCAGCAGAAGGGCAAGAGCTCAGTTTTACGACTCTTGGCCTCAACACAATTTACCATTTACAAACTAATCCTCCTCCGTTCGAGAGCACAAGGCCTACTAAAGCTCTCATGTCCACTTCTCTGATTCTTCATTGTCCACACTGACAGAGAGAAGCCGAAGACCTAATCGGTGTGTAATTCAATCGCTGTCCAGGCTGTGTCACAGCACAATGCTCTGCTTGTAGTGCCACGGGTTAAGTCAGCCAGCTACTGTTATGCCCCACAGCAGGTGTGAAGAATGTCACTTGGTCTAACTGTACGTTACCACTCTGACAAGCTCTGTTTCTGATGCTACCTTCACTCACCACTTCGTGACTGTTTTTCCTACTGGCAGCAAGCCAATTGTCAGCCGTACGGTAAAAGGGCACTGTCGGTATTTTTGACCCTGAATTGGGAATTCCTGCACAGCATAACATGGGCTTCACACAAAGTAAACCCCTCTATTCTCCAGATCCCCAAAACACAGAGGCCTCCTCAAAAGCTCTTTCCTTCCCTAGTCTTAATCCAGCAATTAGTAAATTATGACTTACTACACCCGAAGTGCTTCACTCTGTTGTTCCCCACCAGACAGCACACTAGACGTTGCCACACACCTTTTATGAATGGCTGCAGAGCTCCTTGGTACCTCACTACATCTAACTCAGCAAGAGACAGGCGCTTCAAAAAATTCTTATCCACGTGTCAGTGGATAAAAATCTCTGGAATAAAAAATACAATGTGCTGCTACACTTCAGAACAGATCGTGAGCCACTCCGAGAACGGCTTTTTTACATTACTGGTTTCTGCTAGAGCAGGAAGTTGCACTTCCATGTTCCTTGAGTCATAGCACAGTGCAAGAAAGCTAAGGAACAGGAGTACAGAGGAAGAAGGCAGGGCAAGACCTGCCACTTCATCGCCAGTGAAGCAGTACCAGGTGTGTGTATCACCCAGCCATCCTACTGGGCAGATAAGGAGGCAGTGGGGAGCTATTGCTGATACACCCACAGCAGCACGAGTGAACTGGAATTTACTGGAAGTGGCAAAACCAGAGGGACAGTAACCAGGAGCACATCAGAGGATGTCCCCTCACACAGATGTACATGCACTTCTAATTGTCACGTGATGCTTCTGTCCATGTATAAGTGACATGTCCAAGGGATGTGAGCACAGAACGAGCACAGAAACCCCTATTTCTAATCCATCTACTTCCTTAACAGCCTTGAGAATTTAATTCATGTAGAGTTGCCAATGCTTTTTCTCTAATTCCTTAATTTTCATGTAGAAGCAATAAAAATAGGAGGAATCCCTGATGGAAAAGCTACACTTGGACAGATATTGTACAAGCCTGTACCAGCAGGAGTAGTTTTAATCTGAAAGAACAAATAACTGAGGTCAGCTGGATAACCCGACCAATCCAAGAGGAGAAACCAGATGGAAACAATTTCCCTGACACCACAGAGATGATTTTAAATCAATATATTTGGCTGTTTAGAGTATTTCTATGTGATTCTGTACATGAATTATGGTTACCAATCTTACCTAATTCTGTAAAGGGATGAAATACTTTGTCACACTTTCAAATCCTGGGAAAGCAGTGAGGAGATGAAGAAAGATGATCTTACCACTTGCTACAGAAGATGTCATAATATTCGTTATTCAAAATATGAACTGGACATCTGTATTTACTGTGTTTAACAAGTCTTGCTTAGTGCTGAAGCCAAGTTGCTCATTTCACCCATACTCATCTACTGTCATCATTGACGGCTGATTTCCAAACATGGTCAGACACCAGTTTACATGGCAGGGGTCATGAGACATTCTTGCATCCTGAATCAGGATTTAGCAATGCCATGCGCCAAGCCTTAGAAGCATGCAGAGCATTTGCAACTGAGCACCTGCGGAAATCCCATTTCCTGACAAAGAGAGGCCTCCAGTATTCATGTTTTTCTCCTGCTCTTAGTCCATGCTGTAATGAAATATGGCCTGAATAACCCTTTTATAGCTACACAGGGACGTGTCCTTGCTTAGCATTTACCCCTCCCTATGGAAGTTCAGTGGGAGCTTGGTTGAGCATTCAGCAAAGATACACAGAATGAAAAGCCTGGCTGATGGGATATGACCGAAACCATGCACAGGGGAGGGACACCAAGTGGACATGCAAACCCCCTGGAAGGGCTTTGGTAACTTTAGTGAATATAGGTAAGAGAAGAGGAACCTAAGGAGTCACATTCAATCTGGTGTTAATGCTGGCAGTGACATATGCAGGCACAACCGAAAGAGGGACCGGTGGACACTCGTGGGAAGGGAAGCCAGGAGGGCTGACACTGGCAGCTTGTGAATAATCAGAGAGCACAGGACTGCACAGAGACCTCTCCTACGTCAGCGAGAAGACTCCAAGGGGAGTAAGTTGAAGGCAGGCTGGAAGGGATTTAGAAGAGCCTGGTTACGAGGCCAGCAATGGGAACAACTTTGCACAGCTTACACTGTATGACTCCCTGTTCTGCAAGGCACTCCCAGGGTACCTCCTACTGCAGGTCTGGGTTGCCCTTACTCTAAGCTGCTGCCTTCCCTTTGAAGGCCACGATTCCCTTACCCCAAGAAACCTGCATCCTGTCCACTCTAACCCTGGATTGCTGCTGCTTCACCTCTGACATGGGCTCTCTGTGCCTCCTCCGCAAACCCTGGCTGCTACCTCCCAACCATCCACATCTCTATCTGCCCCCACGTTGTCTCCTCACCCCCCATTTCCCTGACACTGTCTCCTGGGGCTGCTTCACAATTACCTCTGCTCTTGTTTTCTTCCCTTGCTTCTGGCTTTGGCAGTGTGAGTGTGAAGCCCAAGCTATCACATGTAGCAGACCATCAGCCTGTGCACTGTTCCGCGCCTAATCTCACTTTTGCCAAGCTACTCGCTGGAGCTTTAAACCAACGACCCCAAACACTGAACAACTCCAAAATACTTCCAGCCCTCAAAATTTCCCACACGCCACCGTGTACCTGTATCATATCTTCAACTGATAATACAGGTTTGGCAGTTTAGAGATCACTCACTCGTCATGGCCCTGCTGGCCTTGAGTGGTCCCTCTGCCTCATTTTGGGAACCATCATCCGTCACGGTGCTGTGAGGGCTCAGTACAGGCAGAGTGACAGCCACTACTTCCCATTTCCACAAGGAAATGCTAGAACAACTTCTGTCTGCTAAACGCTGGCTATAAAACCCAGGTCTCTGTGGCACTTTCCCTTTTCCTTCCTTCCTGCTGATCAGCTCTTCCTCTGGGTGCTTGAGGGGACCTACCCCCTCCTCTTGGCCAGGACAGCATACATTCAAACAGCTGCTAGGGCTGGATGAAGCACCTGCTTCGGGCAACAGCAGCTGGAGTTCATTTTGGGTCCAAAGGGCTGAGGCCAAGCAGGCTGACCGCATGTGCACTAATCCAGTATCATCACCAACTCCACCAACAACAGGTGCCTCTTTGAAGAGGGAGGGAAAAACTATTTGGGGAGGAATCAGAGCTTTATAAAGGACATTATGGGCCAAGTCCTCAGCTGGTACATGCCCGGTTAAAGCTTGTACTCTCTTGAAGTTGTACGAGTAATGCTCATATACACAAGTAAAAGATTTAGCCCACTCTCAGTGCCACTTCTTTTCTTTTTCTAGTTTCCCTAAGGATTTTTCACCTCCTCTCTTTGCTCTGCACTGATCTTCCTTTAAAATAAAAAGAGGAGAGGAGAGGAGAGGAGAGGAGAGGAGAGGAGAGGAGAGGAGAGGAGAGGAGAGGAGAGGAGAGGAGAGGAGAGGAGAGGAGAGGAGAGGAGAGGAGAGGAAAAGAAAAGAAAAGAAAAGAAAAGAAAAGAAAAGAAAAGAAAAGAAAAGAAAAGAAAAGAAAAGAAAAGAAAAGAAAAGAAAAGAAAAGAAAAGAAAAGAAAAGAAAAGAAAAGAAAAGAAAAGAAAAGAAAAGAAAAGAAAAGAAAAGAAAAGAAAAGAAAAGAAAAGAAAAGAAAAGAAAAGAAAAGAAAAGCTTCCTGTCCCTTGCTTCAGACCAAACAGCCCAAAGTCACAAGCTACATATCAGACCTCAGCATCCTCCTCTATATACGTGCACAGGCTTACCGTTGCCTGACAAGATGTGTCCCGCAGTCCTGCTTGAGTCTTGGAGGTCAGATCATGAGCATGCGTCAACAGGAACAAGGGCAATCCATTCTGTAACAGATCGAATCAAGCCCCGTCAAGGTCCCTTAAGAGAAGTCTGTCAGCACAAACATCACAACAATTGCACTTGCTTGGGCCAGTGGTCCCCACAGCCCAGTGCATTATTTCAATATGACCACTACAAAATGACATGGGAAGAGTGCAAAAACCCCTGCCAGAAACAGCTATTGGCCAAATAGACTCCAAGGAAAATTTTCTTCTTACCTCATTTTGCTAGAAGTTGGTTTATGACCCAATGCACACAAAGTCCCCCAGTGTATAACTGACAAATGCTTGCAGTAACGAAAGCCTCTATGCTTTTTCTTTTCTGAATTCTGCCATTCTGAGCTCCAAAGGTCAGTTCTGCAAATCTGGCCTCACTCCTTTTGTGGCTGTTTCTAGAGAATCTGGAAGCTCTCTGGAGCCTACCAACATGAGTAAAAGCAGGCTTTCCCAATTCCTGTCAGTGCACTGTTGGAGGGAAACGTGACCTTGAGACAAGCCGCTCACGTGAACCTGTCACCGCCTCCATAACTTCGTCTTACAAAATTTATTTTCCTGAACTGTACATCTTTTAGTTCATTACTTTCCCAGATCTAGATTCATTTCAGTCACTTTCCCCTTGGGACTATGTCTCAGCTGGGTTATATTACAAAAAGAAGCAAAGCAGAGACAGTTGAAGGAGCAGAGCTGGTGGTGAGAATAGCACAGGCAGAAAAAATAGTCTCCAATCCCTCACAGCTACTGGCATCTCATCCACAAGTACACACAAGCGTAAATTGTACTGTGTTGGCTTGCAGTCTCCAAGAATTTCCCCTGACAAACACTGCAGCACCGGCTAGACAGAACCATTTCCTCACCAGTGAAGAGACTTTCACACAGCCACACAGGAACGTCCAGTGCTAGAAACGTATTCTCAGCTGCTGCAGACTCACGGATTCCCTTTGAGGCTTTAACCACAGTTTCAAATTTGGAGAACATCAAAACATGTATAAACATCCAAAGAAGGCAATACTGCACACTTATGCACCAGTTTTGTCCACATATATGCCTGAGGAAACCGCAGGGCAATCACCACTTCATACTGAGCGGTATGGATACCTCTGTGTCGCTGCCCTTCACGGCAGAAGGAATAAAACACTCCTAGCATCTGACAGGCACAGGGCTCCTCCTAACCCTCCCAATCCTCTCTGCGGCTTGCTGTCACTGGGCACATTTCACGCAGGCCAGCTGCACGGGATTTATTCAACCCATTCTGCAGTATCAAAGCTAACTTTTTTTTTTGTCTTTGCCCCAGGCAGGCGTTTGGTATGCAGGATTTAAATCAGAGAACAAAATGTTCTGTGAAATTTGTAAATACTCAGCACAGCAATTTCTACAATTCTAAAAAATATAGCAACTGAAGCTCGTAGTTTAAAAATCAACCAGTAAAGCCTTTGACTGCATCACTGTGAGTAACGCCACTGTGTCCATGTACCAGAATAAATAACTTCCCCAGGGTGTCGATGAACGGTGCTGGCTGCTTTAGGTGGCAGGAGCCAAACACAGTGAGTTACACCTCACCATTCCAACGAAATCACGAGAATGCCCAACTCAACAACTGCTCTGCATAAAGACACTGAAACGGAAAACAATTTGTTGGATCCTTGCAAACTGGCACAAAAGACTCTGCATGGGACGCAGTGGCATAGAGAGACAATCTAACACCTACCATGGCAAGATTTTGTAATGCATTTAAAGCCATTAAAATGGAATTAGGCAGAAAATGATAGGGAAAGAGGTACCCTGGGGATAGGGAAAGAGGTACCCCAGGGAATCACAACACTTACACTATGAAGGATAATACGTAGGTGGCCTAAAAGAGGTGTTTTGAGCAAAAGCAGCAATAAAGGGTCATTTGTGACTGGAACTAGAAGAGGAATCACTTGGTTGGAATTTAGCACAGCCTCTACAATCTATGATGTTTGAGGGAAATGATCCACTTTGGTTTTGTCTGATTCACCACCACTGAATCCATATTAATACAAGATTTAAAACAAATATTTTGTTGATGAACGTTCACATTAAAATTTCAAATAAAGAACGGTTTCAGATGCTTTTCTCCAGCAGTTTCAGTTAAACTTTGAAATGATTCTTTTTCAAACCAAAACTGTGAAAAGGGTTCATTCATTATTTTTTGGTGAACACAAAAGCAAAAACATTTAGAATCATTTCCTCTCGACCTGCAAACATTTTGCACAACTCCCACCACACCTGTGGCTTTAATTTCTCCTCCCTCAATCCAAGTAGCAAATAGCATCAGTCAAACTACTGAACATCCAGGAGTGCCCGTACTTCAGAAGCAGGTGTCCTTTGTACGAGCAAGGACTCTGAACACTGATTATCAGCAGCAAGACAGTAAGTGGTTTCTGGACCTTCATCCCTTGCCTGTAGTTTACTTCTGCTAGCCCTAATATTCTGAGTATGTACGGATTGCGACTGCTCATGCTCACCTCCAAGAGGTGGGTCTGATGCTCCCTCGAGGGCCATCTGGAGCACAGAGTGCACCTACCGAGGTTTACGCTGCCCGGAAGGCATAACCTGCAGTCACTGATTTCAGATGGCACAGACTGTACAGAAAAAAGGCACTGCCCTTTTTCAGCACGTCAAGTCGTATTTTCTCGCTTGTCCAAAAGTAAGCACAGATTCTTATCCACAGCTGTGGAAAGGAAGGTAGAACAAAAAGGCAAGGTAGACAAATTATGACAGCCTTTAGGCAGTTTGGGATTGCACAACCCCTTTATGTAACACGTTGCCTGGGGTGCAGCACATGTTTTCAGCAATTTCACAGAATCCCCTTAAATTTGCTCCGTGCTGAAACACAGGGGCTTCAACCGGCAATAAATGACTGGGCTTACGATGCGCCGTGGACAGATTGCAAGGACGAGCCGTAAGTTTGCTGCCCTATGGTTTTTTAAATGTTGTTTGAAATAACAATTGCAAAATCTCAGAGGCAGTTGAACCCTGCCAATTTATTCTACCTTACACGCTTATTCTAACGTAAGCCCAGCCTCTTTAAACAAATGAAACCGAGAGTATCAGCCAGTATTACTTGAAATTAATAGTCCACTTACAGCTTCAGTGTATTTATAGGAGAATAAATGGAGATGGAAGAGGCAAAGTATGATGCTGCTGACTAGGCTGAAGCCTGCTCAGCTCGCCTGCCAGCCCTGTGCAGCCACCGGGCAGAGGCAGGGAGCAGAGAGCGCCCACGGCTCCAGCTCTTCCTGCGGCTTCTGCCAAAGCCAAACCGCGGGCTTCCTGTGTGCTGGCCGCAGCAGGGCTCTCAGACACAGCACAGCCGAGAAGCCGCGTCAGCACACCTAACAATTCTGTAAAAAAGGAGAAAAGGCGGGGGGAGAACAACTCAGTGTAGGTGAATCGTCAACATTTCAAACTGCATTGGAAAGAGTGCTATGTGCTTAAGGGAAAACAGTGCTACACGGCTCCCAGACACAAGTCAGTAGTGGGTGCAGTGCAGTTTTATCCGCAGCCCCAGCATTAAAGTCTGTGCACATGTGCACGGTCACACACACTCAAACACGACCATACCCAGCTTGACTTGAGATGCAACAGGATAGCTGAAGGTGTCAAACATCAAGCAGCCAAGAGTCCACCTACGCAACTGGTCGGAGCAGTTACATCGTCTAAGCTTGACGGCAGAGCTCATACAGACACCCCAAACCTGCTGTGGGCATGGAGCGTTCTCAGGCACCCACAGAAGGGAGGGTGGGAGCAAAGGGAGGGGTAAGTGCCTGAGCACCGTGTTTGTGACACCAGCTGGCAAGAGCCTACAAGGAGAGAGGAGCAGGGAGGGGTGCCTGGGGGCCAGCAGGAGGGTGAGGGCAGGTGCTGTGCAGGCGAGATGTGCCCTGAACACCAGTCACAGGGCAGCTCTGAGCATCAGCTGCAGCGGCCACAGCGGCTCCCTGCTGCACTGCTGGGCACTGGGCCTCCAGACCCCGCAGCATCTTGCCGAGGAGTCATAGAATCATAGAATGGCTTGGGTTGGAAGGGACCTTAAAGACCATCCAGTTCCAACCCCCCTGCCACAGGCAGGGACACCCTTCACCAGACCAGGTTGCTCCAAGCCTCATCCAGTCTGGCCTTGGACACTTCCAGGGATGGGGCATCCACAGCTTCTCTGGGCAACCTGTCCCAGTGCCTCACCACACTCCCTGGGAAAAATTTCTTCCTGATATCCAATCTAAATCTCCCCACTTTCAATTTAAACCCGTTACCCCTTGTCCTGTCACTACAGGTCCTTGTAAAAAGTCCCCCCCAGCTTCCTTGTAGCCCCTTCAGGTACTGGAAGGTGCTATAAGGTCTCCGCAGAGCCTTCTCTTCTCCAGGCTGAACAAGCCCAACTCTCTCAGCCTGTCCCCATAGCAGAGGGGCTCCAGCCCTCAGAGCATCTTTGTGGCCTCCTCTGGACTTCCTCCAATCGGTCAATATCCTGTCTCCCCATGGCATTACCTGAACTAAACTCTCTGCTACTGGAAGAGTCCCACGGTAAAAGCAAGAATTAATTACAGATAATCTAATTTAAACACTGCAGAGAAGAAAACAGCATTAATTATAAGAAACCTTCTATACCTCTTCTGTGACACAAGACTAAAGACAAGCTTTGCTTGTATTTCAGAAGCTCTTAGGAACTTGTCTTCTATGTTTGTTTCAGACACAGCACAGACATGCCCACAGGCTGTGGGCATACTCTGAAGGACACATTTCAACCAGTAATTTTTCAAAGAACTCCATATATATCACAATGGTTTGTATTATCCAGTGTTTGAAAAGTTCCTTAAGAAACTGTCTGCAAAAGAAGAAAGACAAATGAGGCAACTTCTCCGTCTCTGCGCCATGCACACTTGTGCCGAGGAAGCCCGTAGAACTGCACCGAGATAAAGGTTACATCAGAGGCACAAAGTGTCGCAACTCTACCAGGGTACTGATGTGGGAATACTGACTGACGGCAAAAAAAGTACAACTGAAGAACATCCTCAAACATCCCAACTAGCTTTAAACACCACAGAATGTTCCGCAAATACAAAAATGTCAATGAGAGGAAGAAAACCTTTAACTCTCTAGAAAAGGAAAGCAATGGACAACTAAGCCTTGAGTGCCAAAAACAGGCCCATCAGAAATTACTTTCCAAATTGAAATTAATGCAAGTATTCTACAAACAGGACTTCACTGTGCTACCTCATTTTAGTTAATGGAATACATACAAAATACACATTGATACAGCACTGCACAGTCATTTTCAGTACCGATAAGCCCAAACACCAGGCTCCTGTCTGCTCTATTCAATACCAACAAGATCAAGACCGGCTTCAAAGGGACTACACTGTAACTTTAACTTTCGGGAAATCCTTCTCTTGTATCACTAAAATGTGCTGATTTCACAGCACTACAACAAAGTGGGCCTTTCCATGTACTCTGTGACATACAGATAAAAAGCATTTTCCAGCACGTCTGCCTCACGGGCTGGTCACTGTGCTGTTGTCCATCACTTTGTCATGGAATTTTTCCACAATACATTTGATTACAGTACAAGTGACGTGCATCGCCTTTATTCTATGGAGCACCAAGCGAAACAAACTGAATGGTGTTCTCACAAAAAGGGGGGTTAAAGAACGTGTGGAGATTAAGGAAATGTAAAGTCAGTTTTCAGATCAGCCCCGTGCATCACTGGTGGCCTTAAGAAACATCCCTGCATCATAGTTCTCCATCACTGAAATGGGATAACTTGACTTCCAAGGGACCAGAACCCAGATACAAGCACCTATGAGCTGATACGCTCAGAAATCATTGTAATGAACGTCCATCTAACAAAACACAACGATAAACTTTCCCAGAGACGCCAGCTAACTCGCGTGAATTTCTCACGAGCACACGGCTGCTCTCGGGTGATACGCCCTCCGCCCTAGGTAGTCACATCCAATAACAATTAAAACATGCAACAGAATAACGACCCTGCTGTTGGCATCCTGCGTTGGTGGAGGAGTGGGGTGATGCGCTAGAAAAATATTCCACCGAACGGCATGTGACACGGCGCTTACTGAACGGAGAGTGATGGGATTCGAGGGGTGTGCACATCACTCCTGCTTCCGCTCCGCTGGGCTGAATCCGTTACGGGTAAACAAACGCTCCAGCGGTAACACGCACAGCCCCAGCCACACGGCAAAGCAGTCGAAAACGACGGGAACCTGTTTGAAGTTATCGCACCAGCCCCTTCCGCCGCGCCTGCCCGCGGGCGCTCGGCAACTGCCGGCTCCCGGCCGGCCGCCGCGGTCCTGCCCGCCCCCGGCGAGGGCGGGCGGCCCCACGCAGGTCCCGTCGGCGAGGGCCGGGAGGGAGGCGGGGAGGGGGCGGCCCGGCGCCGCCGTGCGCGGCGAGGTGTGTCCCAGGTGCTATATCAGGCTGCGGGGCGGCGCCGGTGCCCGATGGCGGCGCCCGCCATGGCCGAGCCGCGCTCCAAGCGGCCCCGCGTGACGCTGCCCGCCTGCCCCGCGCACCGCCCGCTGCCCGGCAGCCGCGTCCGGCAGAGCTTCCCGCCCGCCGTGGAGGAAGGGCTCTGCGCGGTCACCGGCGCGCTGCTGGAGCTCGCCTACTGCCTGCAGGCGCTGGTAAGGCGGCGGGCTGGCACCGGGCGGGGGGGGGGCCCGGCAGGAGGCCGAGGGCGCGGCGGGGGGCCCCGTGGCCCTGCTGGGGCGGTCACCGGGCGGCGGGTGAAGGAGGTGCCCGGGGAAGGGTGTCCTGTACACGCCGGCAGCCGCTGCCGGGCCTGCGCTGCTGCCAGGGCGCTCAGCCCGGGGGGGGACCGCCGGCAGCGACGAGGGTCTGAACAGGCGGGTGCTGACTCGGGCACTCGTGAATTTGGGGTAATAACACAGTTATGCCCGTGGGAAGAGGATCAGGAACAGGGAACGCCAACAGCTTTGGTGTGTAACTCCGAAGCGGAGGGTTTTCTTCCCGAATTCTGCATGTGGAATAGTCCTGTGTGGTTAACTGGTGGCGTACGTTTGTGAACATCGCTGCCACATTAGGGGTTTCTGTTCCACAGGCAGGAATGCTGGCCACGAATTAAAAAAGTTGTGTCTGATAATGTGTACCGTGCCCCAAAGCTGTCTGGCTACCTACCAAATATTAAGAGAACGCATCTTTTTTAAAAGACATTAAAAGCAAAATGATTAATGCCATCCCTTCCGATGCCAAGCGTCCACAGAGAAGCAACACAACCTGTATTCAGTATATCCCAAAGACCAGGCTTGGTGTCAGGTGTTAGTCCAATAAAAAGTAAAGTATGCAGCAAAACCTCTACTTGTTAAGCATGTGGGTTAAAATACTACTAGTGATTGCCTGCTGGGTGGGATGGGGAAAGCTCAGTTAGAAATCGGCCATGGATAAATCAAACCTAGAAATGGGAACAACTTAAACAGCTAATCACGGACATAAAAGACTTACCTGAGCGGTAAGCAGGTGTGGTAGCTTGTGCTCAGCTTGGTCACACAGCACACCTGCACTGAGGAACTGGTTGTAAAACACTGAATCTGGATTCTTCTGTGAACAGAAACATGAATGAGTGACTTGAGAGAAAGGATTATGCAAATACTGCAATTAATGTTCTTAATAAAATATTCCAGGATGTACTTTCTCTTGAATGGTTTACGGTCACACGTGCATGTGTTACAGGTTTGGGCTATCCCAGATGGCCATAAAAATGTAAAGGAAAAACAAACTTGTGTATATAACTTTTCTGCAGTTTTTTCGCTACACAGATGAAACACGAATATGTCATGTTTAAGCAGGGTAATAGATGAAAGCCGGGAAGACAGTAAGAAGCAGAAAAGCCTATAAAATGCACATACTACTTCTCCCTCCTAGGTGGGCTACAAGCCAACAGCTTGATACGCAGTGCTACAGTGCAGAGAGAACATCAGTACCACAGTTACCTGTCCAGTACTGAAGGACAGAAGGGGTTCTAGTAGAAGTACAGGGATTTTTCATTTAAGACTGTAACTATGTACTTCATTTACTGCAGCAACTGGGATTAAGGTCTTCAAAGTGATTGTGCTGGTAGAACAGCTTCCACCGGAAGGAACCGAGTTCTGATAAAGCCATGTTCTGATGTGAGTCCCACCTCCAGCAAATCTTAACGCTTGTTTCTTGTGTGCGTAGGGTGAACATTTTGATCAGTCTCATGTGGCTCTACCAAATGTTTCAAAGTTCTTCTTGCATCAAGCTCTGGAAGAGAGAAAAGCTGCAGAGGCTTTGATGAAGTATCAGCAAGAAAGAGGAGGCCATTACTGTTCTAAAACCATCCAGGTGAGTAGTAGACAACATGCTTTCAAGCAGTTGCAATCCACAGTAATTAGCTTATTGCATTATATTGTTCCTACTTCAGATCTCTGTGTTCATCTGCTGTTGGTTTTCCAGATATAAATTCCCTGTCATATTAGTGTGCATGGTTTTGCTCTTGATTGTGATGTCTAGAAACTGTCACACGTACAGTCCTAAGTCTACGTGGTTGCTTTCTAGCCCAAAACAATATAAACAGTGGTCCCCCTTTTTTTCACTCAGATGGACACTGCCGCTTCCAGGGTGCTGTCATGGATATTGACTCTCCTTAAACTTTGCTGAAGCAGCCCACATGTCTCCTTCACACTGAAACTAAATAGACACCTAGAAGCCATTAGAACCTAAGAAAGGAGTAAGGAAGGAGGTAGGAGAAACATCCAGCTTGGGGCAGTAGCTGATCTGTTGGAGCACAGCTCAGGGTAGAGATGCCTCTCAAGCTTGCACAGGTGGAAAGGAATAAAGTTATCAGGAAGAAAACCCATCTCATTTGTTAAAGACAGGGGGTTGATTATCCTCTACCAAATTAGTATTCTGTAAATAGTTAATACAGAATGTTGCTCTTTGGCTTATCATAGCAGGTGTTAAGCGGTAGAAAGTAAAAATAAAAAGGCCATCTTGAAAAGCTTTCTAAATGTTCAGCTGGAATCAGGGAAGACCTTATAGTGGCCTTCTAGTACTTGAAGGAGCCTACAGGAAAGTTGGGGAGGGACTGTCAATAGACAGTCTATCAGGGAGTCTAGTGATAGGATGAGGTTTAACGATTTTAAACTGAAACAGGTAGGTTTGGATTAGATGTCAGGAAGAAACTCTTCCTGGAGAAGGTGGTGAGGCACTGGGACAGGTTGCCCAGAGAAGCTGTGGATGCCCCATCCCTGGCAGTGTCCAAGGCCAGGCTGGATGAGGCTTGGAGCAACGTGGTCTAGTGGAGGGTGTCCCTGCCCATGGCAGGGGGTTGGAAATAGATGATCTTTAAGGTCCCTTCCAACCTAAACCATTCTGTGATGGGGGTTCCTGGTGTAATAAAGTTCTGCAGGCACAGCTGCTGCTATCTACATCTCTGTTACTTGAAAAAGTGTCTGGGTTTTGGTGCTTCTGTATGTTTACAGCCATCCAACTCTGCAAAAGTACCCAACAGATGGTCCAAACTAGAAGTTCTTGCCATATCCTAATGCATCGTATTTAGAGGGTCAGGTAAGTTGCAGGAAACCATCAATGAATATCGTTAGGATGAGCTGTTCTTCTGAATAAATGTAATCCTGTCTTTATTTTTAGAAACCAAACACTGAGTATGCAGTTGGTCTGATGAAAGCCCTGGAATTAGCAATGGTACAATGGAAGACTATGATACGGTATTTTGAAGAGCTTTATGCCCTGAGCATTGAAAATGCAGACCCTCACAGCGCCAGCACTATCAAGAAACAATTTATCAGACCCAAAATCTGGAAGATCAAGCTGATGGGAGATCTGCTGACCAATGCTCGCAGGCTTGACTGCTCCCAAGATGGCAGAAATAGTCTTGGGGATTACTTTATGGACCGGTTGCAGAAAGAGTTCAGAACAGGCATAGAGCCAGAGTCTAGTCAGCACTGCACCCCCGGCCCGCCTCTCCAGCAGCATACAGGAGCTGCAGAGGGTCTGAAGCGACCCCAGAGAGAATATTCCCAGTACAGGAACGGCATAGGGCCAATATATGCAACCATCCACTGCACTGCCACGCTGCCACAGTGCAGTGATGGGACAGGAGCAAAAGGGAAGCAGGGCAGGGAGGGACTTTAATGCTGTGGCTGCAGGAGGTACAGGGCAGCTCCTAAGTCAGACCTCTATGGAGGGTGGCCTTGAGACCAGAACTCAGGGGACATGATGTTATATTGCTCCTCCTGCTCTATACCCCGTCCCCTTGTCCTCTGTTGAGCCACAGCTTAAAATCTAGCCAGTACCTTTATTTTGTGTAAATGACAGCAAGGTTGCTAGTTACCTTGGTTGTTGGCATTAGCTGCACTTTTATCTATGCAACTCCTAGAAGCCAAAAGCTTTTAAGCCTCTTTTGTGTCTTAAATGATTAATAGGATTAGTTACTGCAAATTATTTTTAACAGTATATAGGACTTTTGTATTAAAAAAAAAAAAACAACCATAACTTTAGTACAAGGACACTTGTGTGACAGAAAACCCAAAGATTTAGTTTTATATTATTAGATATTTTGTATTACTAACATATTTTACATTAGTAACAAGTATACTAACATAATGAGCTTTTTTAAGACTTGTTTTAAAACAAAGTTTTCTTGTCGCCTTGCTATCATAGCAGCAATTTAAATAAGTCGTCTAATCCATCTACTTATCACCCAGCTCTTTCTAGTGGTATACCTCTCCAAGATGAAGGATGCAGACATTTCCTCAGCAGTGGGAATAAGACAATGTGCTGTTTTTCTCCGGTTACTTGCCTCGTTGGCTTTTCTCATCCTCTGAGAGCAGATGAGAGAGAAATTAGGGGGGTCTCATTACCTAACTTAGGATGGTTGCTTTAATTACCATACAGACCCCTATTTCAGCTGACTCAATTCTGGTATTACTACGGTACTATTGCTGTGTCATGTATTCCCCCTCTCGGCCGTCAGCAGGGGAATCAGATCCCAGTGAAAACGCAGCACACAACTAGAATCGCATCATAAGGAGTGGCCGCTCATTAGTGTTGCATTCCAGTTAGGGGGGCTATTAGCACCACCACACCTAAGACCTTTACTTTAGCCAGCTTGGCTGAAGTTCAGAGGTGTCCGAACTCCTTCCATTCACCTCCTACAGCAGTGCCTCTCCTGTGCGCTGGCTGCCACGGTCACCTGAGAAGAGCAACCGGCTGGATCAGCTGGCTGCAGCTAGGGGGGTTTGTCATTACACACAGTATCATTTATGCAGCTGGGGTTTGCTTCATTGAAAGATTCTTATACCTTTATGTAACACTGTCAGATACTCCTATTATGCTTGAAAATAAATTCAGTTCAATGTTAAAAATGGCACTTTGCATCCACACTGTGTTCCTCAGTGCACCACACAGGCGTGCTCGTATTCTTCTCCACGAGACTGTGTGTACTTACGCAAAACTGCACCAGCACTTTTCCATTGCTGAGAAGGTGGCACTAGATGGAAGAGTAGACCACACAATGGAAATAAAAACATTTTCAGTGAGCTGACATTTCTACACTGCTGCAGTTAAGTAGCCATTTCTGAAGAAAAAAATAAACCAACCCCAACCAACCACCTACTTTCAGTTGTAACACAGGACAGACGATTACAATGCAGATGCTTTCCTAATCTTTCCGCTGGTATGATTCAAATCTGGGGGGAAAATTCCTTTAAAACAGCCCCTGTATATGTCTGTAAAAACACCGCAGTGTGCCACAAGAAGGGCTTGCAGCACTTTTAGCCACGTGCTAGATTTGCCTGTGTTCAGATAGCCGCTCGCTGATACAGCAGTGCTTTAAAAGATATTTCCATCTGGGCTAGATTCCATCACCCATCCTCATGCTGAGCATACCTTATTCAACAATTAGTTCCACTGACTGCAACTCAACGTGAATAAGAGCAACGGAATCCATCCCGCTCCGTATTAAAATACGGCTAAGTACGAACAGAGCAAAGCTGCTAACTGAATTACAAACTGGTGCCACATAAAACCAGCTCAAGTACTGCTGGTAATGTTTGACCTACCTCTACAACAGCCTTCTTTAAGAGCTGGTGACCTGCTGAACTGTAGGTACAGCCTCCTCCACGGCTTCCAGCACTTAAGACTGTCTTTTACCTTAAATTTTTTCAAAACGAGACTTACTTGCCTTGTCTTCTTTCCTGAAACACTGCCACGTCTGTGTCTCAGAGACTCTCTTCATGCTCATCTTTATAGCCAAGGGTATCCACATCTTCTCAGATTCTAGGTCTCTCTCCTTTTTCCAAAGCACATTCTGGGCCCTCCATCTGGAGAGGCAATTCTGTTCATTTTAGATACACTCACGACCAGCTATTTTCCCAGTGCTTAGCCTCTGAAAAAGAAGAGAGAAATCAATCAGTTAGTGTAGATAACCAGCTCTTCTTGTGCCCAGAGACATAACATGCATGTGAATATGATCTCAAACTTCGTTAACAATACCTGTCTGTTGTCTATAGGATGAGTCTGTCCACACTTCTCAGCACAGGCAGGACACTCTGCCCCTGCCTTCCCAGCTTCCTTTTCAACCACACCCTGAAAGACAGGAGACGAAGGATGAGTGAGGAACAGGTATGAGGGCAACACCACTTAGAGCAACTTTGCAGTTTCTCTGCTGAATGCTTGTTCACACACGCCTGTATCTGTACTTCCAAAGCAATGTCTGACCACGCGATCTGGGGCAGCTCAGAACAGCTACAGCAGCACCAGTCCCTTGAATACAGCATCCCTGGCGGAAGCGCTCGAGCAGAGACGTACTCTACTGAAATGATGAGTTACAGCCATGGAGGCTTCCAAACTGGGATCGACAATGGCCTACTTCTAAATGCCTGCCATCAGCACTACTCGTGGTTGCACGGGAAGGGTCCTTGCTGCTGCCTGCTCACGGGGTGAGTCTCTAGGTGGAGATCGTGCTGTCCTTCGTCCTACAGTGGCCACACAAAATTGAGAAGAGCACCTCAGGATTTGTTCTTTGCAAGGACTCTGTTTTCAGGCCCCACTGAACAAGGCAACATCTTTCTGGACAAAGCCGTCTTTGGGAATAAGTAACACTGGGAAGCGAATGTTAGTTTTGGTGGCAGCAGCAGGGAAGGAGTCCTCAAGGGCACCTTCACTGGAAGATCGCTCCGAGCAGAATTCACCATCTGCTCACGGCTTCCTCCTGACTGTTTCACCTAGGTGAATTCATGCTCTTAAGAGCATTCGTGGGCAGTTACTGGCAGTCTCCTCATATTGCCTGTCCAAGTCCCATTTGTTACCACCTGGCCCGAGGTAACCACTGCGCGCGCAAGTCCCAAAGCGCCTTTTCCCAGGGTCAAATGTAACACACAAACACACGGTGGCAGAACACGCTACACCACTGGCTAAATATTAGGTAAAATTACATTTTCCACAAATGAAACCAATGACCTGGAGTGGGTTTAAATGTCTTGAGTGGGTCAAACAGGCAGCACCAAGCCTTGATATCCCAATTTACATGTTCCTTGTCACAGCATGCAACTATTTCTCAGGTATACTTAGGCATTGTTGTATACCTAGCGCTATTTTGAATACACGTTATTTTTACTTTTCTAACTGTTCAATAAAGATTTAAAAATAATTAATCGGTTCGTTCCTTCTGGATCAAAGAACCTCTGTAACAACAGTGCAGCATTTCTACGTGTGCTGCTCTGCCTCTCAGAAGCAGCTGGGAGTTACACTTCTCAGCGTGTAGGGGTGTCTATAGCTGATCTCCGTGGGCCATACCGCTTTTCAGCACTGGATACAGGGAAAGAACAAACTCGTACAGAGTCCAAAACGTATCATTTTTTTCTTTAAATAAAGATTTTATTTTGGGGGGATAATGACAGAATGTGACTAACAGTTCTTTGTCAGTACTCAAAGACATCTAAGTAAGTAGAAAATGGGGACTGCAGATTAGGAATTTTTGCAAAAGCCAAATCATGTAACAACAAAAGAAGCCACCATCAGGATAGCTCCCCACAGAGGCTGGGGGCAAGAGCACTGACGGATGGGGTTTGCCTTTTCAGATGCTCTCGGTCAGCCCTTTGCCCCACTGAAGACAGAGCTTTCCCTTTGAATGAGTTGAAATTTCACCCGCGTTTATAACTGCAGAATGGAGGTTAATTTTAGCTCACGGTTCATTAAAAATACCTATAACTATTTTAATCATGAAGCCACTGGGATCACACAGCTGAATTGCTGAAGCGCTTCCATATCTGAAAAAGACCCAAGTTTCTCATCTGATATTCCAAAACCAGAGCAAAAACGCCATCACCCTTGAGGGACGCCACCCAAACCCATCCCGTTCCTCCACAGTCCAAACTGCCGCTGCTCGTTATGGACACCACGGATGCTCACCGCACGAGCGCAACCAGGTGTGCAGCGAAACGCTGCTTCAGGGGGCCAAGCCTGCCTCTTCAAGGGCTTCGGAACAGGAGAGGCTGGAGTTGAAAGAGGAACCTGAAATGCACATTTACACACTGCAGTTCATGCGAAAATAGTAATTTGCTGAGGCGATCGCTGAATGTGACTCGGGCCTCAGGTCCCCTCCGGTACCTCATGACTAAACCATCACTGCCTGGATTTACTGGAGCGATCAGGTACTTCCTGTGATAAATATGACATAAACATGGCCACGGCTTGCTGAGGCACTACCTGGGTGTCTCAGCCGCTCCAGACCTCACCCTCCCACACCACCTCGTTTTGCTCTGGGGTCGCAGTGCCAGTAACTGCGCCTGGGCCGGGCTGAACATCTTCCCCCCTCGGCGGGTGCCTCTGACCGCTACCGGGGCCGGGCGTGGGCTGGGACACCCGAGAAAAAGTCTGACACGCCTCAACGGCCCCCGCCCCACCCGCTCTTCCCCCTGGGGAGCTTCCTCCCCCCGGTGACAGCGACAGCCCCCGGACCCTGCCCCGGCGCGGCGGGGCCGGCGGGAAGCCCCTGCCAGGGCGGCGGGCCGCTACCCCCCCCTGGAGGCCGCCGTGTCGCGCCGCCGCCTCCCCCAGCGCAGCGCCACCATGCGGCGGCCGCGACGGCTGCCTCACAGCCGCCACCTCCTCTCCGTACGGCCGCCACCTCCTCTCCGTACGGCCGCTCCCCGCTGCCCCGCGAAGCGGGCGCGGGTGTCCGCGGTGTCCCCGCGCCCAGCGCGGCCGGCCTCCGGCACCTCGCTGCCGCCCACCCTCCCGAACTCCCCCCGTAGTAGTTACCCTGCGGCCGCAGAGCCACACAGCCGCTGCCGGCGCGGAGAAACCTGTCCCGGGGCTGGGGGGTTTCTTCCCTGCGAGCCAAGAGCGGAGCCGCTGCCCGGCCCGGCCCGGCCCGCGCACGGGCTGCCGGCACCTCCGGGCACCGGGGGGAGCGTTCCCTGCCCGGCAGGGCAGGGCGGGCTGCAGGAGGCGGGGGGGCAGCGCCGGCACCGGCTGCCGTTGGCTCTGCAACAGCCCCAGCGCCCGCAACCGCGCCCCGACGGCACAGCGCGCCCCGCCGCCCCCCCACTGCTCCGGGGGCTCCGGCGGCCGCGGCCACCGCCCCGCCCCGCCCGCCGCGCAGGGGGTAGGGGCGGGGGGGGGGGGGGGGGGGGCCTCGGCATAAATATGGCCTCGAGGGGCGCTCCCGGACCGGCGCGGCTGGGGAGGGGGTCAGCGGCGGCAGCCAGCGCTGGTGGCCTCGCCAGGGAGAGGGGGTGAAGGCCTCCGCTCCGCTCACCGGTGGCGGCCGCTCAACAGCCCCATCGTAGCCCCTCTCTCTTCTGATCCCCCCCCTCACACCCTCCGGCCCCACCGCCGCCTCCTCCGCCGCCCCCATGGACTTACTGGGCCCCATGGAGATGACGGAGGGTTCCCTCTGCTCCTTCACGGCCGCTGATGACTTCTACGACGACCCGTGCTTCAACACGTCGGACATGCACTTCTTCGAGGACCTGGACCCGCGGCTGGTGCACGTGGGGGGCCTGCTGAAGCCCGAGGAGCACCTGCACCACCACGGGCACCACCACGGGCACCCGCACGAGGAGGAGCACGTCCGGGCGCCCAGCGGGCACCACCAGGCCGGCCGCTGCCTGCTCTGGGCCTGCAAGGCCTGCAAGAGGAAGACCACCAACGCCGACCGCCGGAAGGCTGCCACCATGAGGGAGCGGCGGCGGCTCAGCAAGGTCAACGAGGCCTTTGAGACCCTCAAGCGCTGCACCTCCACCAACCCCAACCAGCGCCTGCCCAAGGTGGAGATCCTGCGCAACGCCATCCGGTACATCGAGAGCCTGCAGGCGCTGCTGCGCGAGCAGGAGGACACTTACTACCCGGTGCTGGAGCACTACAGCGGGGAATCGGATGCCTCCAGTCCCCGCTCCAACTGCTCCGACGGCATGGTGAGTGCCCCGGGGAGGACACCCTGCCGCCGCGACGCCCCAGACACTGCGGGTCCAGCGCAGGGCGAGTCGCCTCCTCCTGCTTTTCCTATAGCAGCTGCCTTCCATATCTCCCCGCGCAGAAGACCGAGCCCGTTCTCGTGCCCTGAGCCGGGGGAGGTGGGGTGCCTGCATGCCAGGATCTCTGGGAAAGACGAAAAGTCTCTTCAGACACTTTTTTCCCTGGGATGAGAAGTTAGGCAGGTGCCCGTGTCCCAGGGGACAGCGGCTCGGGGAGCACTTTGGGAAGCTGCCGGGGATGGGTACCTGGGGGCACGGTGAGGTCTGAGCCCTGCCGATGCTGCTGTTGCTCCTGGGGCAGCTGTTCGCACCTTCTGCTGTATCGTTACCTCTGAACCCTCTAAGCGGTGCAGAGAGGAAGGTCCCCCTTGCTCACGGTGGTTACAGGGGAACTGGTAAGAGTCCGGGGTTTGTTTTCTGCCATTCATCATGACAACGGGAGGAGGGCCTAAGCAACAGTTGTTTTTCTTGACCCCTACGAAAAAGGTTCTCCTCTCCCTTTGTCCCCTCCGTAGACACTTGCCAGCAACAGGAAGGAGACCCCGGGCTTTCAGCCCTGCTTGTATGTTACGGGGAGGGGAGAAGGTTGGGTGCCCGAGAGGGTGTCTCGTCACCGCACCTTTTCACCAGGACTTCAGGCTCGCACCCTGGGCTGGCAGGACGTGGTACTGGAGTGCAGGGCAGCAGGCTGGGGTGGGATCTTGACAGCACTTTAAGTCCTGAGATTTATTATTTTTTTTCTGTGCTCTGGTGGGAATAACCATTACTGAGCTGAATATGTGCGGTTGTGAGGTAGTTGGCAGATTGGAGAGAGGATTCACACAAATGATGCCTCCTCGAAATACAGCCGCCTTCTTTTGTCAAAGTTGTTGCACTGTGGATTGGAAACAAATACACTCATCAGTGTTTTGGGGTTTTTCTGTACAAAATATAAATGGCAAGGGAAACTAAAGGGGAAAAAAAGGGACAAAGGTAGACTAGAGGCTTTTTAAGCGAAACTCATATTTGGAAAAACCTTCAAAAATTAAATCATAAAAAGACTCGTTCCCCTCTTAGTCTCTCTGTTGTAAATCGAAGATACGTGTAGGGCAGTATCTGATCAGAATGCTGGAAAACCTCATCTCATTTGTAAAGCTACAACAATTTTCCTTTGAAACGGCTCTGCCACGTGCAATACTGTGGGGTGAACCCCCTTCTAGCCAAGTTAAGTTCTGCCTCATTCAAAGAAACTACAGTCTGATGGCATTTCGGCCAGGGCTGGAATGACGGCACAGACTAGGGACTGAAAGACAAAACGGGATGGTTGCTGGCGTTTCAGTAAACGCTGTCCCCAGCCTGTGCCCTCACTCAGGTTGCCCTCCTTTCCAGATGGAGTACAGCGGGCCTCCTTGCAGCTCTCGCAGAAGGAACAGCTACGACAGCAGCTACTACACGGAATCACCAAATGGTGAGTACGTGCCGTAACGGCTCTGTGAAGCATGGAGACAGAGGCAGTCGATGCAGCAAACTTCCCCGTGCCTTCTCCGGCCCCAGTTGTTCAGCTGAGCTGAAAGAGGAACCCGCCTTTCCAGCCAGCGAGCTGCTGATGCTAACAGAAGCACTGGATTTCCTCTAGATGTATTTGCAAGTACAGGGATATGCTATAGCTGCACGTCCTGTTTTGCAAATATATTTTAATCCAGATCTCATATTCCTCTCTCCAACTAATTTTCAGCGTTTAACCATGTTTTGCATGAAGACTCTTCTAACTCTGTCATTGATAGAAACCGGAGAAACTGTCCATTGATTTCAAATCTTCCCTTTCTGTGGGCTGAAGTGGAGCCCTGGGGCCCCCCTGCCCCACAGGCAGCACACTGGTTGGCTCTCTCTTCCATTAAGCAAATCACAATCTCTGTTTTCTGGTAGTTGGCATCCTTCACCAATATTCATTCCCTCTGGATCTTTATATGCTCACGGATGCATTCCGTCAGCCACTCACTGGCGTTTTATGAAAGAATGCCATCCTGCTGGCGTTAAGTACCCCTTGGATAAACTGATCACCATTTCTGTCTGGTTTTAGATCCAAAGCATGGGAAGAGTTCTGTTGTTTCCAGCCTCGATTGCCTCTCAAGCATCGTAGAGAGGATTTCCACAGATAACTCCACATGTCCTATCCTGCCGCCAGTGGAAACTGTTGCTGAAGGGAGTCCCTGTTCCCCCCCAGAAGGAGCGAGTCTGAATGATAGTGGAGCCCAAATTCCTTCCCCCACCAACTGCACCCCGCTCCCCCAGGATAACAGCAGCGGCAGCAGCAGCAACCCTATCTACCAAGTGCTATAAGGGCAGGTCCAGCTGGACTGCACTGAAAACAAACTGCTCGCTCCAAGATCTGCCTTCTAGGACTGAAAAGACTTCTGAAGACTTGTTCCAGTTTTAAAATATCACTCCAAATTCCTTCCAATATATAACTTTTCAAACCTGTATTACTTCAAAATACCCCTAGTTATTTATTGGTTGCTAAACTAAAGTTATTTAATATGTCTGGAGTTCAAATTGCGTACCGTGAAATGGCCAATGTTTAATCTGGGCTTTGGGGAATAGGAACCTGGCTCTTGAATGCAGAGGGGAATAGAAATCTACAGCAGTAGTGGCATGACTGATCCTTCCTATTACTCCTGTTCTGGCCAAAATAAGGTTGTGGACCATTTTTTATAAAACTTTTTTTGTATAATTGTAAATAAGAGTTGCTTTGCCAAAAAAAAAAAAAAAAAAAAGTGAAAAGAAGAGGAAAAGAAAGGGGGAAAAAAAGAAACAAAAAGCAAAACTGAAAAACAAAACAAAAAGGGGAAAACATTTTAAAAATATTTAATATTGCTTGGTTTGTTGTGCCAAACTTTAACTTTATATATTTATACGATGTGGTTGCCAAGAATGTTTTCAACAGTATTCTAAATAAAGACCCTTATTTATAAAATCTGTGGTGTTATCTTGACTTTCATTAGGGCTTCTAGAATTACTAGTGCATTTCGGAGTGGTATTAAGATCCCTGCCTTGGCAGGAAGAAGATGCAGGCTCTGATTCAGCAAAGAAACCAAGAGCATGTTTCAGTTGCACTAATTTCAACTACTTCGCATAAACACGTTGCTGGAAAGGGCTCTACTTTCTGCAGGTTGTGTCCTGGTGATTTCTAAACCAAGCCGTGCACGTCAGAGGTCGTTAGCGAAGAGATCGGTAAGGTAAATAAGCATGTTTCTCTTCCTCCCCACAAAGTTTACGTTGCAGGGCTTGGCCTTACAAAGCTGTGTTAGAACTTGGAATCAAGTTCAAGGTGTAGAACACAGTTTTCCTCAAGTTCAGGTTGGAATTTAGGCCAAAGATAGGCAGTTTTAATTTGGATTTGAACTTTACGCAACCCTGGCAGCCCCACGCCAGGGATTTACTTCTTGTTTAGAGCCTCTCTAAAAATAGCAGGTGGGCTGTGTTTCATTCAGTATACGTGTGTACCCTTGCCCTGAAACTGGAAAACGTTGAGCCCTGTGCAGGTTGTCGTCGGTAAGTACCATCAGGGCATTTCTGTACATTTGGACAAGAATAACCAGCAGCTGCAATGTGAAACAACACATTTCTTGCCATATCCCTGTGATTTATGGCTTTTATTTCAAAATCACTGTTACAGAAACCCAAACACCACCCCAGAAAGCAAACCCAGATATCGTCATCAGCTCTAAACGTTTTGATGACAGATCACTGTATTCTCTCTTAGGTGACTATTAACGAGGGAATCTGTGCAGCTCTTACCTCTTAAGCAGGAAAAAGAAGGCGGGAACAGCTAATTCCATGGGAATGTCTCCCAGTCCCTTAGTTGTGAGGGCCTTGATCCATGGAGAGGAAGGGAATGAGCGGCCTTGTGCTGAGCAGAGCGACGCAAGTGCTTCTCCTCCCTCCCGGGGCAGAGGCATGCTCCGAGCTTGCTGTCTTAGCCCAAGCCAGAGGGGCAGGGAAGGTAGCAGCCACAGGGATTCCTTCCTCATCCGTGTGCTTCTGACCATGGTGGATGATCAATCCCAGGCTCCCACGGATCGGAGGGGCCTCCAAGGCAGGACTGATCCCTCAACACTTATCAAAGTCCAAATTTGTAAAGGTCTCCCACTGACTGACTGTGGGCAGAAAACAGCCCAAACGGCTGAGCTTGCTCCTTTCATTTTTCCATCAAAATACAAATTCCACGAGCTTGAGGCTGTGCTGTTTCACAGGAGCATGACTCAGGCGGGTCTCTGCTGGGGTCAGAAAAACACGCCAGATTAGTTTGCAGCCAGGATCGCTGACTTACCAAAACTAGAGACAGTTAGAGCCTCACAAATAAACACCTCATACATCAACCCTAAAACCTTCACTGCCTCCAGCAAACGCTCCATCAGGCCCATCATGTAAAATACCAGAAGATGCTTTTGTGAAAGGCGACAGACCTTGCCATCCCCATCCTCCAAGGCTGGTAAAAGTGTCAGTTTTACTGTCACGTTAATGGCAACCCAGGAACGTCTTTGCCAGCTCAGGAACTAGACTCCATACGTACTGGCAGCACAAGGTCCGTGCCTGCCTCCCTGCGGCACCCCGCTTCTGCAGGACACAATAGGGTGTACCTGGCTGTAAGGCCGGCACAGCAGAGCGGGCGCAGGGTGCTTGTGCTCAACAATGTACATGCAGTTCCATGTGAAGTCATGTATATTGCATTTCACTGATTTATTTTAGCAACCCGAGTTTCCACATACTGATGTTAATGTTACAACAGAGAACAAGCATTTAGCACATCCCAAAATAGATGGATGGGTGAAGAAGAAAAAAATATTCCCAGATTTCCTATGCAGAGCCCATCTCTTTCCCATTGATGTCAGCGAGAAAAGTCCACTGGACTGAGGCCAAAGGGTGTCAGCGCTGATAAATGCATATTTAGGTTACAGCTATAATTATTTTTGAACTTAAATAAGGAAAATGTGTTCCCTCTGCAATCTCTTCTTGCCTATTTCCAAGGTAATGTATTTAAAACAAATGCCCAAAGTTACCCTACTCCCCTGAGCACAGAGAGGACAGCATGTTACTGACAGAAGTGTATCCCAGTCTGCGTGCCGATGGTTTGAAGCTGGAAATACTTGGATTCAGAGCTTTAGTTTAGCCCTGACAGTGGCAGGGAACATAAGGAGAGCCGAGGAACTGATAGAAGACTGATCCAACGTTTACAAACTTTGGTTCCTAAACTGGGCCCCTGAAGGTGTATTTAGGCATCTAGGGCCAATCCTACAGGACAAGCTGCAGGCTAGTTGGGTCAGCAGAAGCACTCCAGCGTGGGCTACAAACACACCAACAGCCTGAAATCATCGGCTCATAGCACACAGGATCCAGTTCAATATTCTGCAGTACGAGGCACCTAAAGAAACTCCCTCTGACCTAAAAAAAATCTGACTCCCCCAGATTGCACTGACGTGCAGAGCCTGGGGGGAACCGGGTCGGCTGCAAGGCAGACCGTCCCTTCCGCGAGCCGACAGCGCAGAGCCCGCCTGATCGTGGGCTTGGAGCTTTCCGCTAAAGGCTCTGGGGTGATCCATACTTCCTATGGAAAGTCATACAGCCACAAACAATCAAATATACTTCACATATATGCCAAGTGCTTTGATTTTAAATTGTATCAGATCATTGCAAATAGGAGAACGAAGAGGATTCTTTTTTCTACTTTCAATATGTCGCAATAAAAAAGTGCAACAGACTTGCTGGTTTTTTACAAACGACAACGTTATACACCATTTCTCATATTATCATTGAAGCTGCTACAGAAATTTCTCACATACAGAAAATCCAGTTTTAGGTAAAAGAAATATATGAACTATTCCTGGTATATGTTTTCCTTATAAAATATTTTATCACCTGTATCCAAAAATATTGAGGACTATTAAGTTGGCAATTGCTGTGCACAAATGCTGCTCTTTTAAAATTACTTGTTATTTTAAAACAAGATAAAGGCCTTACAAAACCCCACTGAATGTGGAAGGAAAAACAGTTTTAATTTTACAGCTTGTACTCTGCAGAGATATTTGAAAGGGTCAAATTGTGCAAAGGGCAAAACCTGCTCATTTTACTCATAACAATGGTATTATCATCTTCAGAAGGAACTACATCCAAAAGAGAACAGACAAGCAAATGTTTGTACCTCGTACCTCATACCTTCCAAATGCTAATGAGATGAAATAAGTATTTCCCTTTGGGGTTTTTTCTTCCCTTGAAATCAGTGGCAAAACCTCCAGCTCCGGTGGGAGTGAGGCATACCTGAGCAACTCATTATGTGCTATTTACTAATGGTTTTCAGCTCGCCCTCCCTTGGCTTTTCAAATCCCTTGCTTTCCAGTAGATGTGTTGAACACTCACAACGTTCTCTCCCTGATCTACGCAGCACGGTCCCTTCTCAAAAGGTTTGCTGCACAACTGGTAATGTCATTAAGTGGAGACCACTGGCTCTCCTTTCAATATCTGAGATTTCAGGGCTACTGAAGAAGAGAATGGTCCCTGGTGTAGTACAGAAGGGCCTCAAGATAGTCCCTTCCCACCCAGGTCCCACCAGGAATCAGGAACATGTATGCCATAAAGCCATCTGGGCCAGTAGAAGGAACCCAGAAATTTCCCCATGGACCAAGAAATCCCCCCTTCGCTAACACAGACGCATCTGAATAAAGACCTTAGCACTGTAAGCTTAATAGTGAAAACTGACCGATCCTGTAGGCACGGGGCAATAGAAAACCTCAGGGTTTTCCCAATAAGGCACTGAACTCACATTTTCCTTCAAATACATCAATAACATCTCCTACATGCATCTTAGCAACATCACGTGTGCTATTTCTGTCAGACTCGATGAATAACCCCACATTCATCAACAGGGAGGCAGATACTGTATATGAAGTGAAGCTTTCCACTGTTTATAAAAAGTTACTAAGAACTCTGACAGACAATAACCCACTGAATCAGAAGATTGAAAGAGGTGGTGGCTGGGGTGTTGGTTTCTGCTTGGAGGTTCACTCAGAGGTCTGTGTCTCAGCTCAGTCACTAGTGTTGCGAGTCCCTGGCTGTAACAGGGGTCTACCAATCTCAAGGGACCAGGTCTGGAGAGGCTGGATAAAATCCTGGAACCGTGGAAACCCTCTTGAAACAGTCCTCCCTAACTCACCTGAAGATGGTTTTTGGTCCAACAGCAACATCTGCTGGATAAGACATAAACTGCATTTCTTTCCGAAATCGCTGAATGCAATGGTCTGCTTTCTCATCTTTCCTTAATGGAAAATTTGTCAGTGTCTGGAAAAAGCAAGAATATTCACAGTTTTCAGACAGTACCTGGAGCCCCACACACTAGGAACAGCAGGAAAAATACGTTGGAAAAGCCAAGCTCTTCCCTACCAAGAGTCTTTTACAGGAACAGAGGGAAAAATTATAGAGAGTATAGGGGTTTTTTTAACTACTGCACAGACTTTGGAGTCTCAAGCTGTTTTTCTTCAAGTAAATAAAAAGAAAGGCAAAAGGAGAGAAAATGGAAGGACTCTGAAGGCACTGTATAGCCTGTGCTGCGAGCAATGGTCTGGGGGCAAATAGGTTGCTTACCAGAAGTCGGGTGGGGTGGATGCACAGGGACAGGAGATGACAGCAGGACCGCAACACGGTTCTCTGCTGGCCAAATCCCTCAGTGGGGTGAAAGTCATCTCAGCACACACAGCAACCTTCACCCAACATACAGGTGTAGAACAGGACAAGCTGAGAAACAGCCTTGCACATCCAGAAAGACCATCTGAAGCCGTGCAAGGGTAGAGGTGACACACCGACAGGTCTTCTACCTTATACTTTGGCCATACGACATCTCTTCCTTTCACACTGATGCTTTACTTCTGAATCTTAAATCAAATACACTTGGCAGCCATGACTACAGACAAACCCTGGAGAACTTGTATTTTATCTGGGGCTTGGGATTCATGGTCTGTGAGGACAGAAGGATCCTCATAGTTCACTGACACCCACGGTGGTAGGACCCTGTGGCTGACTGACTGGCAGGCCAGGCTGGTTGTTTTCAGTGACAATCACTCACATTTGAGAACAAACGACCCGTGAGACCCATTCATCCAACTCAGGACCATCTTCTCCTACAGGGTTCTGTTTGAAGTCAGGGGTTTCGACTGTCACTGTGGGGCAGACTGTTACAATCCTGCCACTGGCAGGAAAGGGTTTTTCTTTCCAGCCGGTTGCTTACAGAGGAGTCGGTGGGTCTGTACCGGCAAAGCAATACCTTCGTGTTACGTGTATCCTTACTTGGTCTCAAGCCACCTGTGGGTACCCTGAGGCTGGAGCCCACACAATCCATGTGCCTGTCCTGTTAAGAGGTACATTTCATTGTTACTTACAATACTTGCAAGATTTATGCTTTTTTTCCCCAGACCACTGGAGGGCAGCATTTCTATGAAAAAAGAGGATTTGACATAATGTCTTCAGTGCATGCCTGTGGTGGTTTTTTCTAAACTTTTACATCTAACTCTTCCTCAGTTCAGGTACAGAGCATCATTTCACACCCAGACAACTGAAATGAATGAGCTGAATTCCTACCTAGTGTAAATTCATCAATCTTACTGGCAGTTGCCACAGTATCAGCACCCTCATCTGTTGGAATTACCACAGCAATGCAAAGATGCACTTCCGTGTGAAAAACCACAGGGTTTTGTGCCTATATGGAAAGGTACCCCTGTGAGGTGCCTACAGGTGGCTAGGATGAAGACCTAGGGCAAAGCATTTATACAACAGCTTGTAGAGGTAGTTCTGTTCTTCAAATGGGGCACGTTACACTCCCATTACAGACAGAATGCCATACAATGTATGCACGTGTCATACTGCTCACTTGGTTCCTTTTGGAAAGGATGTGCTGAGCACACATGCTCTGTGCGCCCCAAGGCTGTCCTCTACAGAACCAGATCCTAGAAGCAGCTTGCTTTAAGGCCAGCGGCAGAAAATGTAGTCCCAAACATGCCTTTCAAAAGCTTTACAAATGCCAATTACATTAAACGATATGAAGAAAGCAACAAAGTAATGTGCCTAATTAACAAAGCTAGAGATAGAGCCAGCCATTTAGTTTGAAGCACTTCCAAGAGAGATGTTAAATCCAATGGCCAGGGCAACTCTGGAAGAAATAAATTAACATGCTGGGTTAATATTTCAGGCTCTGTGGGAGTAAACAGTATGCGTGGTGAGGGGAAGCAAAGGTAAAAATACCACAGGGTGCTATGTTGTTTGTTTGTTTGCCAAGGACACTTTAGCTTCTACAGTTTCTTATTCTTCATGGTATGCTAGAAAATATGCAAGAAGGCATAAAAGTATCAGCACTGAGTCACTGGATTTCCTAAATTTAGCTTTTTCCCACCTGTTAAATCTTAGCTCAAGGTCAAGAGAAACCAGCATTTTGAGTGAATGAATTATGGGACAGACACATTCACAAAAAATACATTAGCAGTGTTCTTTTATCTTTAGTACTATGTGCAACCACAGCTTAAAGATTTCTCCACCACAGGACTTCTCTGAGAAGTAAGCTCTGGTTGCTTGTTCAGAGAATGCCCTATCCATGTCTTATATTCCACAACAGTTTTTTTCTGGTTCTCATAGTGAAGAACTGACTGATTGATGTCTGGTTCAAAACCTTAGACACCTGCCATTGTGTAAGCTCAGGCCATCACACACTCCCAAGTGCCAGCAAGCCCCATGGCTTGAATCCTTTCCAGTACACATCTGTTGGCAGTTGTTTCCATCTGCTCCTTCTTGAACGGTTCTGCCCAGTCCCTAGGGAAGAGCAGGAAGATTGTCACGCACTGAACTTGCTTGTTGTGAGCTGACTGCTCATGTTTTACCTGAATCTGTCATTTTGCCTCATCTGCTCTCTGGTCTCTTTTTGCAATAGGAATTCTGAGTTCTGCAGTGCATCAAAGGCAAAAAAAAAAAAAGTGTGCCTCAGATGTGGATGACAAAACTTTAGTCCCTCTTTTAAGTATAAATAATTATTATTAAAAAAAGATACCAAAAAGATTGATCAGATCCCTTAATCCTCACAGCTGCCAGGTATGTAGTGATTCCTCCATGTATGTTTACAGCTGGAGCAACGTATCTTTGACATGTCTCCGTTTTGCGGTGAGTAAAGACATATGCCCTTCAGGCACTTCATGGCCATGACCATTATCTGTGGCCTTTTTTTGTTTGCTGTTTTGTGGTAAACCACATGATGTAGAAAGAGAAACAAAATTTTTTAAATAACATCTATTTCCATGCCTTCTATTTTAGACACCGGTGGTTATGTTTCCAGGCTTGCAGCTGAACCTTTAGGAACTTTGGTTGGCTGAGCAAATGTCTATGCACATAAGGCTCCTCTATTAATTTGTCCCATTGCTATTTATATATTTGTTAACTTGCTGTCTAAAGACTAACATTAATTGGTCAGACTGAATTTCACTTTTTCTTAACCAAGATAATTAGTTTCACATGTTAAGCTCTGAAAGTTTTAATCCATATTTTGGTATACCATCTCTAGCCTGATTTCCCACTGGACCGAATCCCCTTCAACTCTCTTGGGTCTTCAAACAGGCATGGTTGAAAATGCCAACCTTTGTGTAAACATCATTTGTTTCTTCCAAAGTACCTCAAATGACATCCCTAAAAACAAGTGACATTGTGCACATCCTATTCAGTCTGAGTTTGGGGGGGAGAAATAGTCAGTAAGACAGTGTCACATAACATGGAAACAAAGCTGAAACGGAATCCATTAGCAATCCAAATGCAATCATCTGGACTTTGTTCCAAACAGAATTATATATATATTTGTGGATCCATAGGCAAAACCACCTCCTGAGGGGTGTATAAGCATACACCCTGGGAAACCAGCAGTAATATCACTGATTTCCCACATCAGCTTTTCTGGGGTGCTCTGCTCTTTCGAGCACACATCTCTCTGCTTGGGTCATGCGGTGGTCAAACTGGGCTACAGAAGCGCAGCACCGGTGTAGCACTTCTGCACTAAGACCTTCTCATATACTGAAGGGTTCTTAAGGGGTTTGGTGTGATAAGGCAAACAAGCTAAAATACTTCTGACTATAAAGCACAAAATGCAATCTTTTTCTCCACTTTTTAACAGGCAGGATGCCTATAAGCTAGAGAACAATTTTAGAAGAACCTGTAGAAAGAAATTTTATTTTTTATTACAGTCTGAAAAATTCCATAGAAGAAGGCCTTTATCATGGATTTGAAAACTGGGCACCTCTTTTCTCTCAGTCCTTCATAGAAAAGCCAATAGACATGCTACTGTAGGCTCTCTTACAGGACAGGAATCCAGCCTAGAAGCACAGAAAGGTCCAATTTTCATAAGAATGGAGCATATTTGAAGAAAGATCCACTTCTGATTTTTGTTGGCCAGCTCTGAACATCTTGTGTCACTGTGATCTTTCTCGCTTCCTCATTATTCCCCAACCCCTTCTACTTCTGGAATACCTAGAGGCAAGGAGGACAACTGCAAAACCTGTCAGAATCCACAGATGAATCAGACTGAATCAGTAAACAATGACTAGAAATGTGGTGTCTTAGGAACAAGCGTATCACTGTGCTTCCTAAGCTAAACCATTTAAATGCAAACCTGCTGCAAACCTTGTATGTTAGCAGGGATTCCAGCCACCATCTGGGGGGCCGGTACAATGCTTTTACACTGAGGTTCCTACAGAAGGCTTTCCCAGGTCCTGGGAACTCTGGGTAGAGCACCCTCCCGTTCCCTAGGGTGCACAGACTGTTCATTAGAGTATATCCCAGAAAGGGAAGGCTGAGGACAAGCTGATAGAGGTGCCATCCTTTCACGCTTTGCCTTGATCTAGCTCTCAACACCTCATGTAACTGGAACAAAAGGCTGAGCCACAGGCACAAGCCAGGATCAGGAAATCTGCATTCCCGCAGCTGGCCCAAGATTTGTGACAGAAAGTGGAACCTGCTTTCCATTCACTAACACTTCTAATGTATAAATCCTGGTTATTGACAAAAGAAACGCAGCAGTTTTCATCCTTAGTGCCAATTATTTAACTAGCATCACAGGAATTATTGTACTTTGCATCCCCTCATATGCAGCATACAAAGAATTACTTCAATAGGACTAAATGTCATATTTCCCGGGACCGGCTGCGTAAATATTTACAAAGTTAGGGAACAGCAGAGACATCCCAAATTATTGATTCGTGTCAGATATTGAGAAGCTGGGTTAATCAGGGGATTTAAGCAACGCTTTAAACCTTTGAGTCAGCGTGGTTGAGATTTATTTGAACTACTCTTACCTTTCAACATCCCAAGTTTTACAAACCGTTTATAACAATAAAGATTTACAGACCATTTTCCCATCTGCTCGTCTGCGAACATTTCAGTCACTATTGCAAACTCAGAGTAGGCTGGAGAAGTAATAACAGTTGTGGAAAGTGAATCATTCAACAAAAACAAAGTTCTCGCTTCAGCTTAAAAAGAAGTTTAAAAGGGAAGAAAGAGATGCTCTAATTATTTTGCTGTATCAGAGCAACAGCTGATAGGTGAGCGTATATATTGTATAAAATGGAGTGTGTTCTATACTCCTCAGTCAGAAACAGACCCTATTGGGGTTTTTTGTGGTAAAATGCAAACGACAAGCTTGAGGCCCTGAAAACTGCATGCCTTGTTCAAGCAAAGGCTAGCACCTCCCGTTCTGTATTCTGTGTATAGATACGTGAAATACATATGTCTGCAGCTATGTGTTTGTGTCTGTTGCTATGTTCGTGCACCTGCAAAGTGGCTGAGATTTTAAACATGTAGTGACAGCATGAGTGGAGCTTTGTTATCAGAAAAAGCTGACTAGGTCATTCGCAGAAAGTCAAGACCTTGTAGGACTCCCCAGAACAAATCATCTGATAAAAGAAAGCCAACTTACTAGCCATTTCTGAAACTCCAGTTATAGGACATGGTAGGAGCTAAACAGTTCAGATCTATGTGCACTCATTTACTCTTTTAGAAATGTAGATTCAGAGCCCTCGGGATGACAGCTCAACTCGTTTTTGACAGCTTCCATAAACATGTTTTTGTTATGCACGGACATAAATCTTCCAAGTGCCTAAGTTGAATTTTCCTTGTCACCAGCTGCTTGTTTTGCTGGATCACACCTAGATCAGCATGAAGAAGACAAGAGACAAACCTCTACACGTTGTAACGAAGTGGCACATTAGCCAAGCTGCGTGCCTAATTTCAGTTACTTAAAACAGATTTTGCTGTGATATAGCCCCATGATTTCTTGAGGAACAATCATTGCTGCTTTGGGGATTGCCTCATCAAAGACACATCCTGGCATTTACTGCAGCCCTGATTAAGGTAAGTCTAGAAACTCGCGCTGTTTCAGATCAATGTACGTGCTCCAAGAGAAGCATGGTGCCTGACCCGTCCAGCTACAGGCTGGGTTCTAGCAGGTGCTGGGTGTAGGACAGACAACTCAACAGTTGTTTGCAGTGCAAGATTGCTCTACCAGGAAGGAGCAATCTCCTCTTTCCCTACAGGAAAGGCAGTTTGGAAACCTCCCTAGTCCTTTAGCAAGCAGTAGAACACCCCTTCCATCACCTCGCCTTACTCGTGTGCACCATCCCAGCCATCACATGTACTCAGTTCCATCTCCCATATATTTTCAGCAAAACCAAATGGATTCAGGTGGGAATTTCTCCTACTTAATGGAGTGAGTAAAGGCCAATGATGATCTCTAACACAGCACAGTATTACTTCCATTTTTTTTCAGAGCAACTTCCATTTATCTCACAGTTTGACATACACCTGTGCAACACTAATGTCTCTATGCCAGCGCTCTTTCTGAAGGATCCTAAAAGGATCTGCAAAGCAGAAAGAACCTTCACTCACAATCAAAGGCTAGCCCAGTATGAATGGATGGAGAACAAAATGCAACGCGGCAGGCAGGGAGTAGCTCAGCTCACAGCAAAGCCACGCAACAGTTGAAGAACATGAATGAAAATGAAGTACATATTCAAGCAAGACTTAGGTAATTAAGAAAAAGGATCTAGCTAGGTGAAAGTACAGGAATGAGCATTCAGTCATAACTTCTGCTGCTCTGGCTACTCTCATTAAAAGCAGCATGGCTTCTTCGAATCAGGCCTTGGGCTACACAGCTCTTCAGACACACAGAACCTCCGTGACTCCCTCAGTCACCATCAAGCACCAGCCAACCATTTTCTCCTCCATTCTCATTCTTTCCATGGAAGGCTTTTATCCAACTATTGACAGTTCAAAGAGGTAAATCCAACCTTTCAGAAAAGTAATATCATCTATGGAGTTGCAGCTTGCTTTGTTTTTAAATGAGTTTCAAGGACAAAGTGAGCACACTGCATGCTGAAGTGCATCACAGCTTTCCATTTGAAGACTTCAAATCAAATTATTTACAAGGATCAATATTAACACATAGAGCAATTCACAGCATGATGTAATCTAAAATTGATAAAAAACTGCACTGAAATACTGTTGAGTTGTCATGAATTTAATACAAGAGAGCGCAGACTGAAATACAGCATTCAAGCATTGCGAAACTGGTGTTCCAGCCCTGGCTGCCTTTTGTTTGGAGATTATAACTCTTACAAATAAATCTCTCCCTCTCAAGTCCCTCCAGCTTGAAACCCTTTTGAATGTGCTCCCTGTTTGTATTCATAATTGCACACAAAGTCACAGGTTCTCTGCACATCTCCTTTCTCTCTCTATACTGTTGCATTTGGTAGCATCGGTCAACAAGTTTTCATAATAACCCTTTTCTTTGAATGCAAACTGTCTGATGAACTCGGACTAAACGTCAGGAGCAAGTGCTGCGTTAGCTGTCACCGTTGTTGGTATCCTCACTAGGAACCTCTGTGAATGAAGAGGCTAAAGAGGTGTGCAGAATGAGATATTCCTGCTGCACTAGTAAAGCACCGAAGCTTACAGCCGAGCTTCCCTACGTGCTTCCCATGCCTATTCAACTCTGTGATTTTGCTCTGTCAATCCAGCATCTTCCATAAGTGCTAAAATGTCTTCATACGAAAATAAAAGTTTTTAAATGTTAAAATTTCACTCCAAAGTTATAAGCTGCTAAGTTTAGGAATTTTAGGGAGTATATCCCTAAAATTCTTAAGTGCTTAAGTATATCAACGTGTGGGAGCCATCCCCCACACTGAGAAGAAAGCTCCTTTGGAGTTAGATTAGAAATCACTGCAGTTCTCAGCTAAAGCACTAAGCAGAGAGCAAGGGAATTAACAAATGAATAGCATGTGAACTCACAAGCTGATTTTGTCTTTGTAGACAGAATTTAGACTTCTGTCTGAAAGACAACCTGCCTTTCATCGTATATTAGTACCCTGGGGATGCTGAAGCACAGGGCAACAAAGGTGATGCCAGGACAGAGATGCAGAGGTGAAAGAAGGACTTACTCTCCTGTGTCATCAGAACACAGGAGGCAGTGGGGTGACCTAACACAAGAGATAAAATTAGCAAGGGGACTCACTCTTTTTTTCTGTTAGACAGTTGTTAAAAAAATGAGACCTATGGCTTAAAGCTATGCTTCCACTGTCACCATCACAAATGTTGATTCAGAAGAACAGCTAAGGTTATAAGTAGACCCAATGACTTCAGCAGGACTGCCCAAAGCACATATATACTCTCTGGGGTAGCAGCTGCCCAACTCTGGCCTCTCAGAAGGCTCCCACAAGGGAGCCTTATCTACAGCTTATTTTCCCCACTTGTGCCAGGTTTTGGTCAGCCCCAGCTCGAGGTAGATGATCATCAAATCTCTCACCACTTGTGAGAATCAGCTCAGGAAACCAAATGTAATTCCAAGGCTAATGTTTTTTCATGCATTTTAAGAATATCTGATAACATTACGTGCTGCTGCTCTATCCGAATCCTTTTTCAAACAGACTCTGAACTATTTGAACAACCTACCAACCCCACAGAAGTCTCCCAGCACTGTTAAAGTTAGTTTAGTTCTTTTTAGCAAGTAAAACTTAGTAAGGTTAATTAATTTAGCTTATAATTACAAGAGATATCACAGAAAACCTAGATAATTCCCAGACATACACATCCACCTTCACATTAAGTCCTCCCTGCCTAACTTCTGTTTGCATCGCAGAGAACACAGCCAGCAGGGAAGTAGAGAGAGGACTGCTCTCAGTTCATTAACCTAAACTTTCACTCATTCGTTTCATTCATTCTTGAACTCTGCTGAAGTCAGTGGCATTATGAGTGGCCAAATGCATGATCCTGCTTTTGCAAATCACTGTGTCGTCTCTAAGGCAAGTCTGAAGGCATCGAGAAGACACAAAGCTATTTTGAAACCAAAGAGACAGAACGTGGATATGCCTAACTGTGGCAAATTCATACATATGTTTGTCCCATGCACACAGGGGATTATAGTGTCTCATTATAGCCTTGGAAGTTTTTGCAGAGTGAGGGGAAATCCTTCAGCATCCCAGCACTTCTAGTTAGGGATATCAAGTCTGCATAAGCAGTTATTCTGCAGCCAGAAAGAATCTTTAAAGATATAAGATGTAAACCAAAATAGAACATAATCATAATTGTTATTTTTCAGTGGTGTTAGGAAATGTTCCATGGAACTTCCATGGAAATGTTTTGTCTGCATTTTAGATCTTTGGAAATGATTTGGTTGGTTTTGTCTATCAGAGTCCAAACATCTCCATTGGTGGAAAACATGTTTTTAAAATGAAAACAAAATTTTATATCACTATATGGCAGACTTAAAGGAAAACTTTGCTGATACACAGCACCTGCTGAACTGACTTAAACATCCATTTTGTGTAAATCGGCAATTACCTATCTGCTGGTATCAACTATCCCTAATTAAACATGTGCAAATCATGCTATAATCCACAGTGCAAAGCAAAGTCTTTGTGTCATAATATGCAGCTATTTTGTGCCATGTTCCTCGTTTAATAAAGGTATTATTTCCATATACTTCCATTCTAAATCTTCAATATAAACTTCAAACATGGTGTTATCTTTCTCTTTCCACATCAAAATAATGTATAAGCTTCATTTTCTAATTTATATTTCTAGGAGACCTTCCCATTTCATCAGCTATCTTGCTCCGGATCTTACAGCTCCCACTTGCTCATCTCTGATTTGAGGCCCTCTCATGTGTCTTTTGAAATACCCAACTCTTCCGTGTCTACCAACGCTCCTTTATCAATTACAGCCTCAGTATCTCCAAAGAAACCTTGCAGGTCACTTCAGCGTGGCCTCCCCACCTGGGTCCACGAAAACTATCTTTAAACAAGCTTGCCATTTTTTAACATGTGCTTTCAGATGACTTCTAAGGTCCTGTGCCACCCTCCTGCTCATGCCCAGACGAGAAGGGAAACTGAAACGACAGAGCCTGCAAGATATCCCTTTCATCCCCAGAGTCACCTTCGATCTCAATGCTGAAATTCCTGAAGAAGAATCACTGATGGAAGGCAGAAACTAATGAGCTGGGAAAGAGCCTCTGCAGCTGTGGATATGACCAGAAGGACCCACTGGCCTGGAATTCACAGGTCCTTAAACCTCTTTCCTGGGTCACCTGCCTTCCTTAGCCTTTGTAACTCTCAGAATCTACCCTACAGTGCTCCCATTGATCCCCGTACCTATTATTATCAAAAGTAGTTTACTGTGATTACACAAATAACTGTCACTTGTCTTATTTCTGTCAACGTCATCATCCTCCTCTTTTGCTTTCTTAAGGCCAGGCTCGGGTTCACAGACCTGTCCTCTTCTCCCTTTGTGCGCTGTCTGGCAGTTCTTAAGGATTTTAGAGAGCATGTGATTCTCAGATTTATCCCTCTCTCACCAACGTTTCTTGCTCTGCTCAGTCCCAATGCTCAAGTGGCTCTCTGGTGTCTCTGCCTGGGGATTTTGCCATCAACTGACACTAGCCGAAGTGCAAGGTTGCCTTGGCTTAACCTCACTTTCCCTTTTCTCCTTCACTGCCAATAGCAGTAACATACTCCCCATTTCCACCACCTTCCCTCCCTTTTCCCACAAGTCACACGCAAATACCACCCAGCTCCTGGGCCTTCCTTCTATCCAACTAGCTTCACGACCAACCTGTTATCATTTTCACAGACAAATCTGCTGTTTAGGCCTCTGGTATATCTTACCCCAACTACTGCGGATTTCTCTGAATCCCAACCATGCAACACTCCTTTGCAGTGCGAGGAAGCCATGGATGGCCAAACACCTCCCCTCCCACAAACCTGACGACACCTCTTGCTCCTTGGCAGCCCCCACTTGTATTTCAACTGCTGTTCCAGCACATGCAAACCTCTGTCCTCCTTCAAGGCTCAACCTAACTGCATTCCCACAGCCTACCCTCTTCTGCTGAGCATCACGTTGTCCCTACCACTTCTGCACTCCAGCAGCATTCCTCGACCACATTCCCTTCAGTCCTATGTTTCTCCCCCTCACTCACTCATCATGACATGACCTCCCACCATCCATCCGCAACGCCTCAGCTTTCCGTGCTCTCTCATAAGCCCACTCCTCCTGGGATACTGGCAGCAAATAAAACCAAATACAGAGCACCCTTCCACACAATCCCCAGCAGGGCAGGAACTGCTCTTTCCGCAGATGGGAAATGTCCCTTGTCACTCTTCGCAAATTAACAGGAATACCAAAGAATAAACAACACGAACCCACACGGCAGCCTCCAGCCACCTTGGGCTTTAGGCGAGAAACACGTGAACGGTGGAAAAGCAGAAGAAAAGATGGAGAAGCAGAGCAGGTGCGCGGGGCGACGTAAAGGTGCGACGCAGGGCATCCCTGGCCGTGACGTAAGAAACTGTATCTCAGGAGATCTTGAATTTTGCCACTTTGCCCTCCAGCGAGTCCAGTCCTCGAAGGACGAGAACGGCCACGGCTTACTGCGGTGGCGCTGCAGAGGGACGCGCAGAGCCGCGCTGGGACAGCCCCGAAACCCAACGCTTCCCGAGGGGACCATCAGCGCGACCACCGTTGAGTGCAAGAGGCCGGTTACTCGGGCATGAGCGGAGGGTGAGGGCGCGCTTCCTCCAGCCGGGACTATCCCAGCACCGGTAAGGAGGGACGCGACGCGGCGGCCGAGGAACCGAGGGGGGCACCGGCGGAAGCCGGGGCCGGCGCCCTCGGTGCGCGGCCGGCGCTAGGACCCGGCGAGCGGCGGCGGGGCGGGAGCAGCGCGCCTGCGCGCCGCTGCCCGGCGAGCGGGCGGGCTGCACCGAGCCGCCCGGCAGCGGCGGCGGCAGCGGGAGGAGCAGCGGCAGCGGCGGCGCCGCGGGTCTCCGCCGCCCACACCAGCCCACAGCGCGCTCGACCCGGCCCGGTCCGGCCCGGCGCGGCCGCAGGGGGCGGAGGCGGCGCGGCGGGAGGGCGGTGCGCGGCGCTGTCCGTTCAGCACCGCCGGGAAGGGCGCGGGCACAGCCCCGCCGTACCCCCGCGGGGGCTGCAGCCGGCTCCGGCGCCCACTGCCGCCTCCTGCCCGGCACCCGGAGCACCCGTGGGCAGCGCCGGGTCCGCGATTTTTCTCCCCCTCCCCCCTCCCGTTTTTTTTTTTTTTCCTTTTTTTCTTTTTTTTTTTTGTGCTTTTGGCCACGTCCAACCAGGGAAGGGCCCTCCCCCTCCGGCACGTCCCCGCGCCCCGGCACCGCAGCGCCCGCGCTCCCGGAGCATGGCCCCCCCTGCCCCTGCCCCTCCGCCGCGGCTGCAGCTCCCACGGCCCCCGAGCGTCTGACTTCAGACGAAGGCGGCGCAGCGCCCGGAGCCACCGGCGTCCCCTCGGAACCGCCCCCGGGGAGCAGAGCTGGCCGGGACCCTTCGCCCCCGCGGGCCTGGATCGGGGCTCGGGTTAGGCACCGACTGCCGCCGAGCCGCCGTCCCCTTACGGGCTCGCTGCCTGCCGTGCTTGCTTGGATGAGTCTGCGACATGCCTAATAAGAGACGAGATGGGCCAGGGCGACGAGAGCGACCGCATTGTGATCAACGTGGGAGGGACTAGGCACCAGACTTACCGCAGCACCCTACGCACCCTGCCCGGCACTCGGCTGGCCTGGATCGCCGAACCCGATGCCCACAGCCACTTCGACTATGACCCCCGTACGGATGAGTTTTTCTTTGACCGGCACCCGGGCGTCTTTGCCCACATCCTGAATTACTACCGCACTGGCAAGCTGCACTGCCCCGCGGACGTGTGCGGGCCCCTGTATGAGGAGGAGCTGGCCTTCTGGGGCATCGATGAGACCGATGTGGAGCCCTGCTGTTGGATGACCTACCGGCAGCACCGCGACGCCGAAGAGGCTCTGGACAGCTTTGGTGGGGCGCCCCTGGATAGCAGTGCTGAGGACGGAGACATAGATGGCACCGGGGACTCTGGTGATGGTGAAGAGGAGCTGGAGATGACAAAACGCCTAGCACTTAGTGACTCCCCAGATGGCAGGTCTGGGGGCTTCTGGAGACGGTGGCAGCCCCGCATCTGGGCACTCTTTGAGGATCCCTACTCCTCCAGATATGCAAGGGTAAGCTATGCAATCAGCACCCTCATCAAAACACCGAAACCTCTCCTCCCAGCATCGTCAGGGTTATTGCCACTGTCAGAGCAGAGCAGCCTGTGTGTAGCTGTACAAAAATCACGCATGGGGTATGGGGCCATACCCCACGCTCTCAAGCAGGCCCTGTGCACGGGGCACAAGTGGACATCAAGGCATGAGCTCGTGCACACATATGTGGGCTTCTAGAGACCCTTATTTTCTAGCAGGCTCGGAAATCCCCACAGCCTGGGCAGGGTCCTGTTGACAGGTCAGGAAGATCTCCATTGTACCAGGTAATTTCCCTCCATGCACAGATGTTTACAGTCAGCCATCCCCTGGAAAGGAGAGACACCTTGTCCAGCCCTCTTATGGTCTGACAGCTCTCTCCCCTTTCCGAGACGGGGAAAGGATCATGGGAGCAGGCAGTCCCTGGGAGACCAGAGGATTTGGAGAGTTTCTCAGGCTAGACTGGAAAGGGAGTCTGTTTCTTTCTCTTTTCTCATATATACCGTGTTAAATATTTATGATCATGCTTCTCTGAGAATGGGTAATTTAGCTCCTCACTTACCTCCTCACTCTGTCTTTTCCCTTGTGGGAAATGCGAAGTATTAATCAGAGGAGAGGGTTCATTCATGTAGAAGGGACACACTGTTTCACAGATTTCTTGCCTGGCTACTGAAGGACAACTCCTCCCCTCTGGGTGCCTGCGGTTGTTTTGGAAAGGGGATGCACACTGGTGCAGTTCACAGCACCAGTGGATAAAGATGGTCTTAAACAGCCACTCGTCTCCTCTAAGTAGGTACCTTTCATGCTATGAGGATAATTACATTAATTAGGGCCTGATTCTGCTCCTGAAATCAAAAGTAAAGAAAACATTTACTTGAGGAGCAGCAGCAGGTTTAACCCCCAAGGTACCCATATTGGGAAGCAGGAAAACAGATGAAGGACAGTGCCTTCACAAAGAAATTGGTGCGGATAGGTTTTACTCCTCTCTTAAACGCACCTTCGTTACAGCATAATTGCTGCCAGCCCTCGGTGGGGATGAGTGGTGCTTTGGTGTGGGAGGATGATCAGTGTTCCTGAGGAGGATCAAAAGAAGTGAGATCGGATTAGGGAGCAAATTGGACGGATGGAAGAAAGCGACGTGGAAATGCAGGGACAGGGGAGCTGGTTGTGTGTGAATGGGTGGTGGAACAGCAGCTGCTGGAGACGTTGGGTCTGAGCAGAGATCTCCATCAGCGAGCTGCCAGGGCTGCAGGCTGCATGAATGGGGAAAGCTGGAGCAGAGCCTGGAGTTATATCTTGGTGCATTTCTAAAGACTCTTGTTTGCATACCCTTTGGAGATTTCCTCCCTGAGCAAAGAAGTTAATATTTTAAATAAATGCCTTTAAACAGCATAGAGGACAAAGGAATAATAAAATATTTACCATGAGATGAAAGGATGATGCTGTTGAATTGCAGCTTTCAAATCCCTGATTTTTTCCAGGGGAACATGGAAACGTAGAGGGAAGGCTGGAGGGTATCCTTCAAAGGCTTATTTAGCTTCCTTTAATCAAGCCCTGTGTTAGCAGGCGTGGATTTGAACAGCAGATCTCTCTGGTGCCCAGGAATCTGTGGGTAAAACACATTTCAGGTCAAGGCAGTGTGCTTGTCCAAGATCTCGTGGAAAGGTCCGACAGACGTGTCCGTGTATGCTGTCCCATTGAAAAGGGTACAAACAGAGGACAAAACCCCCTTTTGTCTGAAAGCATTATGATATTTTAGGTTGCAGGGCAAAATCTGTAACCAGTATTAAGAGCCTTTGTGTTGTACAAACTGGAATTCTAGGAGAATATAAATTCTATTTGCTAATTTTCTACAGGTATTTTAATTTAGGAATAGACATTTTATGAAGTGATTTGGTGGGGGTTTTTGTTTGCTTTTGGGGGGGGGTATTTTTTTTTCTCTGTGTGGGTTTTTTAATTTTTTTTTTTTTCTAGTGGATGTTTTACATTTTATTCCCAATTACATGTGCATGCCTGGTAGAATTCAATGCCTGATGTACCTTGTTCTTTCCTTAAAGGATTGTTATACTAGAGAAATACAAATTCTGGGCAAAGTTGAAGTGTATACTGAATATTTCATGGGTTAAATTTGATTCTTTAACTTGTATCTATGGAGACGCAGGCCATATGCATTAATATTTTGCATGAAGGAAGATGGCTTTCATCATCAACACATGCACACACTGTCCATTAGGAAGACATTATAAGACACTTAACATTTTCTAATAAAAGCCATATGTTATGGTTATGGATGTAAAAAGAGATGGGAGTTTGATTTATGCTCCTGTAACCTAACACAGACATTGCAAAAAGACCTCAAACTCACAATAGCTAATTTACAGTAAAATAATTGATGGCATCATTAACAAGTGAATGGTATATTAAAGCAATCATTAGTAGAGTCGAGTCAGGCAACAAATCCACTGTTACCTCACTTTCAATTTTGTATGCTACTTTCAATTACAAACTGTATTTCAGCCATGCAAAAATTTAAATTCACATTGCCATTTTGTAAGAAAAATACATCACAAAAATTTGTCTTCCTAACTGGATCTGAGACTTGTGCTGATGGTGGTTATTATATACACTTGGTGTTTACACATGGCACCCACATATATGTCAAAATAACATCTTAATATAAGCATTGGTTTACATAACCACTGCACTGTGACACTTGGGCCAGCAAAAGGAATACAGTATATGAATATTAATTGAAAACCTGCCTATCTGGGAAAAGCAAGATTTCTGTGGGCTACATCTGGTACACTAATTCAGTGAACGTTTAGGAACTGTCCATGGAAAGCTCAGCATTTACTGAAATCTAGCCATTCTTGGAGCATTTTGATGGACACAGCTTACAAATACAAGCACGTTTGCCTGTTCTGCTTCACCAGCACCAAACTCATACTAAATTACATCGGATCGCATTGTTGACGGCCAGGGGAGACTGGAAGTGCATTTGTGTATGTCAGGCAAAATCAGCTAACTCTGCAATTTTTGTCTATTTCTAAACTTACTTTGGTAAAACGTAAGCTCCCAGTCACTAATCATTTGTCTTTAGGTGCAACATAGTCAACACTTCCTTGTTAAAACAACAGTGACGGAGTTTAATTAAAATCTAGGTTTCTAAACATTACTTTCTTAAATAAGGTAGATCTTTCTAAAAAGATGAAAGACTTCAAAAAACTTGTGTCATCTTCTAAGTCTGCAATAAGAAAAGGTAGCTTGTTTCAAGTCACAGACTGCCTCAGACACCTACCTTAGTAAGATAAACGAGTGTCGCACTTCTCTGTAACTTGAAGAATCCACATCTGGATCACAGAGGCAAAGTCTGGTACCTGGAGGTCTGAAGAGAATAACAGATAAGGTGAAGGAAAAGATCAGATTTACAGAGATACTGGGTGCATATGCAGGCAGACGCATCCAGGTGGATTTCCAAAAGCATCTGATCAGACAGCTAAATACCACTGTATGTCAATGGCTATTGTGCACCTGGACTGGGGAGACGGTTCTTTAAAGCCTATTAGAACTGGTTTTTTTACATCATCAGGCAGCTTTGTAAATTTATTTTTCATAAGTAGATGCAAAGGGGGAAATACAGTCAGAGTCACACAGAAAGCCACACAGATAGAGTCAAGCAGCGTATCTGAGAGCTAGGATGTAATAGCCTTCTGCACCCATTTGACTTCATAGGCCCTTGGTACACAGATGTGTGAAGAGCATTTTTTAGCATTCTCTCTCTCTATTTACATCTGGTCATGCTGTCCTTACACTAGCCAAGCTCTCACTGAACTCCTGGGGAGCTTGGCCTGCAGGTATCCAACATCCTCACCCCTTTCCGTCTCCTCTCCCCCAGCAGGATAAGGTTGTGTTTGTGTTCATTCACAGTCCTTGCGTTAGACAGTGTTTGGGAACCAGGAGCTTTCAGCTGGGCTCCTGCGCTAATGCTCACATTCAAATTAGACAGTTAACCTTCATTAATGAACCCCCGGGGAAAGCTTTTGTAGTCCTTCCAAATAAACATTTTTACTGTTTTTAAATAAAAGCTGGTTGGGGTCCTATGCAAAGTCCTCAACAGCTTGGCTTGCCATCCTGGCATATGCTATACAGCCCTGATCTGGAAGAGGAAAGGCTGATGGCAAAACTCACTCACCCTTCCCTCCTGTTCTCCCCGCACATCCTGCAGAAGGATCTGCTTTCCTCAGTGGGTGATTTTTGAAGGACAAGTTTCTGACACTGAGAAGGAGACAGGAAAAAGGATAGTGGGGAAGAGATGAGGAAAAGGTATTCCCCAGGGATTTCTTCCAGCATTCTTTTGTACATTCAAGAGCATTTCAACATCACTGTGTTCATTTAAACTGTTTTTGCTATATATAAACTACATCCCATAGGTATGAGGTTTATGGGATCCTGGATAACTATACTGTTGAGGCTTAGAGGCTGGGGTGATTTCTGCTCATCCTTTACCCTGGCCCAGTACAGCTAAGCTCAGGAATTGGGGAAGTATCAGGGAGTGGGAATAGATACTCATCACCCTTCACAAGGGGAGCTTATTCTTCAGTTCTTTTGACACGGGACACACTTTGCACAGGAGTGCTTCACAGACAGGGCTCCGGGGTCTCCTTCTGAACATCCCACATGCTTTCCCCTGCCTAGAAGCACCCCTCTCTCTGCAGAGGGATTTCATCAAAGGGGCCCTGATGGGGCTGCTCTCCCGCCTTTCTGCAAGGTCTCCCCTGCAGAGGCATAGCTAATCCTGCACTGAAGCTGGCTGCAGTCATTCTCTCCACATACTTTGACAATTAACAAGACAGCCTAATTTTAACTGCACGCTGCATTACAGCTCTGGAAAAATGAGAATCTTTCCACATTAAATGAAGTTTCCCCTGCACTTGTAATATAATGGAATTACAGACAGACATCTGTTAACTACCATTCTGTCATTCATTATTAATATAGGTCCTAAAATCCCATTTTATTCCTATTTTCTCCCATCCAGGGACACATTACTGCAAATCCTTATATAACCCATTAGTAAGTGTGGTATAGTCTTCTCTGCATCCTGTCCAAAGAAGCCTTTGCAATGCCAGCTAGAAAGCGTGCGCCGCTCACACCAAGTCCCACATTCTGTCCCTATCAAATTAGCCACGGTGGGAGCAGGCACGCTCACAAATAACTCCTGGGAATTGTCCCTCTGACTTCAGAAGTAATACATTTTACAACCACAACCGAGAAAAAAAAAAGATCACAGCAGCCATGCAGAAGCATGACTTCATTGGTTTGAGTTGTTCAGAAACACATAGGAAGATACGATGTCTGCCCAGAACATCTTGCAATCTCTTTGAAGTCACCACCTCACAGGGAGATGAGAGGGATCATGTTATCCACCTGACAAATCTACGGCTGGCTAGTACAGACTTAGCAGCTTCAATTCAAGGAAGTTCTTCTTAATCCATTTGCCTATTTCCAATTTTATTGCTATTATTCTAAAACCTTAAAAAAAGAACAGCATCTGTTGCCATTTTTTTTTTTAAATCTTACTTAATTTTAATGTTTCTAGGTTACAAGATTTACTTGATTTAGCCAAGGCTGTGATTGTATGGATCATACCATCATATGCATACACATATATATGCCTTCCTATCCCTGCCACCTCCTACGATGCTGAGTGGGATTTCCATATGAGGAAGGACTTCAAAATTAAACCATCCCAAAATACTTTTGAAAATGTAACCTCGGTGCCACTGAAATCGATACGAATTTAGTGACTGGTTTCAGTATGGTATTAGGTCCCTTCTCTGTGTAATTCATCCCTATGTGCCTTCAATTATTTTCTTTGTCCTTCTCTTGACATTTGCTATTTTGGTTAGGGAAGAAGGCAACAAAATACTGGTATTCTCTGTTTGTGTATCATAAGACAAATGATAAAAAGACCCGTGAATCAATCACAATATTTCTATGTTAGAATTGCTCACAAAAAATGTGATGTATTAGACTATACCTAGGAAAACTCTCTTTCCATCTTGTTTTTCCTTCTGCTGTGCAGTCTAGTATTCAATGGCATTCAACTGTCTTATTTTTAAAAATGCGTGACTGATCTGTGTATATTTATGGTAGTGCTTTAGTAAAGTCTATACATACTGCCTTTCTTTTAACATAAGGAGAGATGTTAGCAACTCAGCAACAGAGGGCCCAGCCTCACTGTTATTGAAATTCAGTGCCAAAACTACCACCAACTTCAAGGACAGAAATGAATTTTCCTGCAGTATGGATCAGGATAACAAACAAATTGCAGCACACTGCTTTTTTAATAGGTGCATGGCATATTTCCATTCCAAAGCACTGAAGCACAATATGTCTTAGCAATTTATTAGGATCATACATATTCAAATAGGTATTTTCACAATCATTTAAAGACATGAGCGTCTGCAGCACGTTGCATCAAAACGGAGCTCTAATACTCACAAAGCTCCTCGTGATCTTACTGGCATTTTTTACTGCAAGGGGCCATGGAATACATCCCCATTCAAACCACATGACTTCAATTCATGTTCAACCAGATCATATCCAAGCGCCGTGTTTCGTAATAAGAAAGGGCAAGCAGGGGTATTCAGACTGAAAAATTGCGCCCTAATTGATAATCGAGCGTGTAATTCTTTCTTGTGCAAATACAGATGGCAAAACTGAGTTTCCATTTTGTACAGTCTTGATTTTATGACATTTCAGTGCATTCTTGGGGGATAAGACTAATAGAACAGCCATTTTGAGATCTTTGCAATTGTATCCCAATTAGCTTCTCCGTTACTATATGATGAATTTCATCTGAGGAAAGAACGGTATTAGAAGGCTGACTTGGCTTTCTCTACTGAATATTGCATTACATAAATATGTGATTCACTCCAAATGGTACACAGGAGTGTTAGGATCGGATGAAATCAGAGAAATCTATGAATCTGTGGAGAACCACCCCCTCCCCCTGGAATATAAACTGAATGCTGACATTTCTAGAATAATTTTTACATCTCTCCGGTGCTCAGTAAGGACCCAGATTTTGCTATCTTCACTCCTACTCTTGTAGTGATAGCTTACTCCAGGAATATCCCTGTTTCCTTCGGGCTGAGAACAAGCTACTACCCAACACGGGTAAAGGTGAAAGGACCAGGCCCTAATTGATTTTCATTTCTTTTAGATATGATTTATAAGATATAACGAGGGCTCTAATAAATCATGCTATAAAAATTATGCATAAATCTCAGTCCAAGGCTTTTTGCAGTGATTGCTTATGATGTAAGACCCTTTAATGACAGTAGGTTAAAATTGCATTGTAATGGCCCTTTGTAAATGCAATAAATCTCCGATTTCATTGCACTGCGGACAGCCAGCGACGTGTGGGCTGCACACGAGCTGCCGACACAGGCACACGCTGCTGCCACACACTTACGTAACGATGTTGATACTTCAGGAGCAGCAGGAAATCTTAGCACTGCTAGATTTACTTTGAGCAAATGTTCGGTCAAGACCTCTGTGGCGTTGTGACCACATGAAACGGTTTAAAATATCCTACTGGCTTTTTACCTGAAAACCTGGAAAAGAATGTCCCTTTTAAGAAGCAGTAAGATGGATTCTTTGGTTTTAAATATCAAAGGCAAAACCTATCACTACCGAGCCTTATAATTTCCCAGAGACAAATATCAGTTAAAATGGGCATTTTGGTCTGCACAAACAAATTGAATCCATCTGCTTTCCTGAATTTCCTGGATCATCTACTCAGCATTCACAAAAAAATGAAAAATATGCACAGAAATACACCAACAGAATAATAGCTCCTTGTTTCAACTGCAGCAGAATCCCTATTCCTGCCCAATTTGCCCTCCAAACATAGATTTAAACCACCACCTGCATTTCCCTTCCCAAATACAGAAAGATCTGGTCAGTTCAGGTTGCTTACTATTTGACATGCATCAGAAATTCAGCTGCAGGTTTCACTTTGAAAATTCATTCCAATAGCTCTGTTCTGGTTTTCAGTTTGAATTCCTGCAGCCTTCATTACGCTGGATCAATTGACAGCTGTAGAGGCCAGTTTTGTGATTTACTCAGTTTTAAAATAAATTAAAACCTTCAATCAGAATGCTTCTAATTTTATCACAGGCTTAAAAAAATAGGGAGAAAGTCCTACAAACGCTGAGCACCCTCAACCTCCAGTGGAAGCGAGGTCATGTCTTAGAGCAGAAAAGGACACGGGAAAGGGGTTAAGAAACCGTCAGTAAAATCCCACCCTGCCTCACAGGTCACTGCCACAGCTACCGCTGACCTTAGTGGGGTCCAGCCAGACACTCATGCAGGCTTATTTCAGGCAAAAATTTTCAGGACAAGGACAATTGCGTAATTGCCACAACACTCAATGCAAAAGGGCTTGCCTTCGCAGCAGCCTCTGATCTCTACGCTAAAAACAAGACGACATGATGTCAGCCACATTGTGCTATTCCCGTTCCTTTTTTTAGCATGGATCTCCCCATTGCTTATAGTGTGGAGTTTTGCAAGAAATCTAGTGACAGTACGTCTTAGCACTTCTTGGGAATGTGTCCCACATACTGCAGAACTGATTTTAACTCAGACTTTTTCAGTAAAGCACTTTGTGAGGACAAACCAAGAACAACCTATCCATGCTATGATAGCTCAACCAATACCAGGCTGAGTCAACTGCTGGAGGGTAGTCGTGGTGGTTGGTTTATCTTTTTTTTGGAAGGCTGTAGCATCTTATATCTGAATTTTGCTTAAGCAATATTGAAATCTAGTGTTCAGCTGATAGGAGTTCAGTGTTTATTGTACCAAGAAATCCCAAAGGTGCTACTGATTTTATTAAAAGACCTAATGCAAATTTCAAAACTATAGGTTACTTGAAATGTTAGTTATGTCTAAGCAGCGGGAAAATCAATAGTGCAAAAGTGCATTCACCGTTCTAAAAAAAACTCTTTTGGAGAACCTGCTCCGCTATGAAGAGAGGCTAATTTACCCCGTAAGTGTCAGTGACATGGACTAAAGCCAAATGAAGAGTTTGAAATTCAAGTGCAATTCTATAATATCTTCAAAACACACATTTATCTTCACATCACCATCGGCTACAGCAACTCCTAAATCTGCCCATTTAGTGTCCTCAGAAGACACCTCGGATAGGACAGCAGGGTCAGCCTTTGTCCTTACTGGGTGATCTTTAACATTCACTCACAACTGTCCCCACTTGTCCACAGAAATAGACACAGACCTACGTGGCGTGAATTTACTAGAAAGCCAAAATAACCCTAAAAAAAACCCCCAAAACCTGAGATTTGGAAAGATGATTGCAATCAAGCGAGCATTTCTTCACAGATCTGCCTGAAGTCGTTATTTGTGCACCCTACTTGCTTGTTGTACATGTTAGCTCAGAAGAATCCTCTCTGGGGTTTCAGGGAGCACCTACAGCATGCCAGCCGTCCGAAGGCAGGCCATATTCTTACAGCTCGGCACATGAACATTTGCAACGGCACAAGCACACAAACAACATACCACATTAGCTCAGTAAGCCACATCGCTTGGGTATGCTTCAGCCCTTCTCGTTCTCTATGAATTTTACTGTGTGTGGAATCATGCAAGACATTTTATCTTAGTGCGTCATTTTCAAATCAGGAAAACAACTTTTCTCAGGTTACTTGCTTTGCTTGGTTTTGGCTCTCCCTCACTATGTGTTTATTGCGGTAACTAGCACAATAAGGTTATAATTTCTGCTGACACCTCTAAATGCTAAGGCCATAAAACCAGTAAATTAGCAGTAAGCACCTCCGGGAAGAAGTTACATTATACTCAGATGTGGTGTTCCCAAACCAACCTGGTCTGGAGCAGAACGTCACCCAGAGCTATGATTCTTCAAAAGGTGCGATACAAGTATGAACAAAGACAGCAGAGGGGTGGGCACCCACCATGTCTCCAGCACGCCAGCGGCATGGAAATCTAGCAGCCAGTTCCTACATCTTCACTTCTGAGGCCAGACTCATGAACGGATGTAGCCATGTGAGTTCAAACTTACAATTCCCAAAACACTAACTGCAGATGTAATTTTTTAAAATGCATATTAAAATTTCCCAGCATCTACAGAATTGTTTCTGCCTGTGCCCAGAACTGCTTTGGCAACTGCCTTGGCAACTGCCTTATATCAAAGCCTTGTTAATGCCCGTAATTCTTCTTCACTAACAGGCGCAGTCCTTTAAATGCACTTGCCAAACGCACACTGAATAGAAGCTGTTTTCAGAACATGATCAAATGAAAACAGGAGACAGGAGTAGTGTGAAACAGTTCCCTGGATGCAACAATCCAGTGGCCACAGTTTTTTACTTCGAATGTGAAATTTCGGGTTTAATCTTCCTCCAACTGCAGGATTTCAAATTGCATCCATCTCTTTAGAGACTTCCCAACTTCAACCAGCTACATGATCCAGGCAGTTAGCAAAGCCGATCCAGTTTGCACAGCATGAGGAATTCACAAACCAATATATTGGTTACGTGGCAAAGCAGAATTTCCCAGTAATGTGGAACTAAGAAGCTGTTCCTGTGTGGTAATTCTGGGCTACTGAATCCAGCAAGGTTAATAACAGAAAGAAGATATATGCAGTGACGTGGCCAGAGACAGCGTAACGTCAGCGTGTGACAAGGCTGGTTTTGTGTTTTCACTCACTAGTACAAAGGGGGTTCCTGTGAGGAAATAACCGTAGCCGTCGGCATGTGGCTGACTCCAGGGTGAGCCACATGCAGTGATGTAGTGATCTCTATGGAGAAGGAATGTACAAAATGCACAAAAATGTATGACATCATGTGCAGAAGCAGCTGATACACAGAAGTAGAGAGAAGTTTTTCACCCCAAAGTCTGAGCAGCTCTGCCACAGTGGAAAGCGAGCTCCCAAGCCAGGGTAAGGACAAATCACATAATTTGTTTTGAAAAGACCTATGTTTCCTAGGGTTATCGATCTGTCACCATTCAGTGATGCCATGTAGACACAAACATTCTTTAAATCTTTGAAGGCTGCCTTTTCATCAATATTTTAACATAAACAATCTTTTAATTTAAATGGAAATTGATCACTTACATTTTACTACTTTTTAATATTTCAAAGTGCACTATCACCACTAAAGGAAAGTAATCTAAATTAAACTATTGCCAGGATAAATTTAACTTGGAAAAGCACTAGAAGAAGTCTTTGCAAGATTAGGGCCTTAACAGCATGTATGCTTTAGTGCTGGCATTAACAACTGACACAGAAGTGATCCATAAACATCCTAGCTATTGCATTCACTGCCTTCATGATATACACGATACTAGTTCAGAATCTTAGTGCAAACTGTGAAGGTTATACTGTTAAATATCCCTCTCTACTGTAATTTACCTTATATAGAAGTCTTGCCAGGGGCTCTAATGAAGCAGAGGCAGTTTTGCAGTTTTACCATCTGTTATCGACTCGTGCTATAACAGAAACACAATTGTATTAGAATTTAGAAGTTGACAAATACTGAAAAAAATATTTTCTTTCATTGTTGAAATAGCTTTGCTGTGCCATCTGAAGAGCAAAACCTTTGGACAATAAATAAAACTGATATGATTAAAAAACCAAGATACAACAAAAGAAAAACGATAGAGTTGTTCTACATAACTACAGCACAACAAAGAGGTATAAATAGGAAGTCATGTTATATTCCACAGCCTTCAGATTTAGATTTTAATTTAGCATAACACACCCTATTTTTATATCCTATGGAAGAAAAAAAATCAACAAAAAACCCCTCTTTGAAATATGAATGGCATGAAACATTTAAAAAATGGTACATCTCTGCTGTCTAATAGAGGACCAAACTGTGGAGTACTCAGGAACTGAACCCTCCCATCCCTCTTTCCATCCTAAGTAAGAACCTGCGGGGTAAAAACTCCAAAGAACAGTACGGTTTAGCTTCACTTATGTGCAATGGACTAAAAATGAACACTTAATATTTATATGAATCGTTGTCAGTGTCAAGTAAGATGAAGCTTATAAAACCAGATCCAAATCAGGGAATGAATTTTAAGACTCAGTGGGTAAATGCCTCTCTACGTACGGTATTGTTTATGGGTATTTTTCTAATCTGTTCTGTCATCTTGTCAAATTATTAGAAAGGGAGGGAGGAACTATGGCAAATATAGATGAAAGAGAAATCTTACTGGGAACTGTGGCAGGAATATGAGCAAAAGCCAGGAAGTTTGGAGTTGTGTCCCTAGGCCTCTTCTCCGTATGTTCTACATGAAAACCATTCCAGCCTATTTTGTAATTAAATATGTACAATTTTTTAACCACTCTCTTGGAATGGTGTTTTTAAGACTGTGTTTGGCATCCAAAAGGCCCACTACTGCATCTGAAAACATGCTGAAAACAAGCTAATCACGAGCAGGTTGTAGACATTGGGCTAACTCCTGCGTCAGTGGTCTCGCTAAGCCCTGCACATCCTGCAGCAGCAAAATTCCTTTAGATGCCAATGTTGATCTCTCAAAGAAGGTCACAACAGGAATTTCAGCACTAGAACCTTATTTTCATAGCTCCCCTTGAAGTCAGTGACAGCCACAGATGGTCTCCTCAAGGTGATCCCCGAAGGTTCTTAAGCTAGGCATTGAAAACTTTTTAAAATGTCAGTTGAGATAGCTTTGTGCATCTATTTATCATCATCTGATAAGGATACTGCCAGCAGCACTATCTCCCTGCAGCATGAAGGTTCCATGAGTCTTAACCGTTTATGAAAACACTTTACAAAACTTCTGCAAAAAAAGACAAGATATAAACAAACCATCGCTAGAATTTTAAACAAGCATTCAGTATTGAAGTGCGAAATACTCAAGGCAATTAAGATGAAAGTTGCCTAGTGGGAAAATTCAAAGGAAGGAGGCACATTCACAAGCCTTCTGCTGGGTTCTTGCAAAATAGGGGCAAGTTATCTTTCACATGTCGGAATCTGAGGAGGTCATCCTTATTTTCATCCTGCTAGGAGGTGGAGAACTCTGCTGTGAAGCAATTAAAGTCATTTGTTCCCTGTTGCAGAGACTCACATTACACAACCTCCATCAGGCAGGAATTAAAACCAGGTAAAGCAGGCATCTACCCTGTTCCCCGGATCTACACGGGTACGGAATATTGCACAAGGGGACTATGTGTCCACAGGCTTTTGTTGTGATCATTCGAGTATTGTTCTTGTAAGCACCAGTGTGAACCACTTTGTGCTCTCTTCATCCAGGTAGGATTTCAAAGTAGCTGTATGTCTGCTGAAAACACACACAACACTGCTCTTCGATTTTACGACATTTCTTGCAAATATAACGTTTTTCTGCACTTGACTTCAGCAGCAAGGCCTAATTTCGACCAGTGAGAAGTTTCATGTAATCTCTTTTCATTCTGATTGTCCTAAGCCTGTTTTAGAAGTAAGATGTACATGTTGACAGGTGTGAACTGCGGTAAATTTAAGGAGAGACCCTAGATGTGAATGTTAGGAACAACAGTTTTGGGGTTTTTTTCCCCACAAGGATATCTGAATATCAATTCTAGTAACTGCAAAACTTGTAGTAGGAATTCCTTTCTGTGGCATTCCTTGCTCCTCACTTGGACAATTTTAGCAAAAGAACAAAAAAGAAAAAGATATTTCTACTACGAGCTTGTACATGACTGTTCAGATACAGTTTGGTCTAAAGATTTTTCTACAAGAGCTGTAATGTACACAAAGGTCAAAGGGCTCAGAAATGCATTTCAGAAAAACACCGTAGACAATTCACGTGAGGACAATATGTTCACAATCCCCGTACCATGTTTACTGAGAGACCAGAAGCTGTGTTTTGAGGGGAATAAAGGGTTGGATACCAATGGAAAAAGACATCTTCCCATTCACTACCTGCACTGTGTATGATGCCAGCCCTAATCAAGAACATTTTCAAAATGACATGAAGCTATCAAGCTTTGTAATTCCTGCTAGCGCTCACCGCAGTCCTGCTATTAAAATGCCCACAGGCCACAAAAACGCTCTTAAGCCAAGTCACTAGCCCAAATTACGGATTCTTTTAGTTAACAAAACTCACCACAGGCTTGCAGCTTAGGATAGAATACATTTTTTCCTAAAATACACCTACCTTCATCAAAATGCTATGGAGTAACTCATGGGTTTGAATCTCCCATCAAGGTGAGGCAGTGATTTTATTTTTTAAACACACATACAGGAAGAGATGAGACAGAAGTAAAGCCGCCGTGCATGTTGCCAGCCCCAGTTTAACATTTCTTCCGCAGCCTTATTTGTCTTTCAAATCCAGCTGTTTGTGAGGGTTGCAAGGGAGGAAGAAAGTTGAAGTATTTTTTGGGGTTGTATTTTTGGAAGCTTTGCAGATGATGTTTAGGGAGCCTTCTCACAATACACAGACTTCCTGGCTAAGAAACAGATTTTGGAGTGTCAGCAATAATATATGTATGCTGCAGTTTCAGATCTAGAGCTGGTCAAATAAATGTAGATACATTTTCTTTTTGTCCAGACAAGATTTTTTTCCTCCCATTTCTCCCCCTCCTTTCAAAGAAGGTTTATTCAAAGTTTTTCTCTCTTCTCCATGAGAAAAGTCCCAAGGGTTTGGTTTGGGTTTTTCTTCCTTCAGTATCAGTTTCTTTTCCTCCTCTCATACTTACTTAACAAAAAAGTTTAAAAGTAAAATGATAGTCAGAAAGAAAGAACAAACCAGCAAAGTTTAAGAGGAATGGACTGAAAGATAAAAAGCAAATCATTTTCTGCACCAAATTTTGCTAAAATCTTTGGGTAAGAAAAAGCCTTGCCAGTTTGAACTTCGCAGGACAAGTTTTGTTGAATGTTTTCAAGGAAAAAAGGATCTCTTTTTTCCAAATTGCTTTTATAATTTCCATTGAGTGATTTCTAGATACACACCTTCTGCTTGTATTCCTTTAGCTCGTTGGAGGCAGGGTTTTTTGTTTGTTTTTAAATCAGTTGAGAATTCAAACAGGCTTCCATGTAGATCAGGAAAATACAGGCTTGCTCATTAATTTTTCTTCAAATGATTCTCAGGCTGGCTCTGTGTTTCTCTAGCCCTTTCTGGATACGAAATCACTCTTCTTTTTGGAAGGGACAACATCTTCTTGTCCTTCTGATTGTTCCCCTTTCACACAGAGGTTGTGGCACCAATTCTGTTTTTTAAGCAACATTTTAATTGCGGTTGGATAACTGATCTCCTGCTCACAGAGCATGGGATGCTATGCAGCGGAGGAACTGCAGTCATCATCAGACACTAGAAGGACACTCTCCTGAAGCAGAACCACAGAAAATAGGGGTTGCAGTGTAAGTAATGAGAAGGGAAATGCCTGGAGTAGGATGTAGCAACAGTAAATAGGAGATGGGAGGAGGCTTCTCAATTAGAAGATGAAATCACTGTGGGGAGAGGGAAGTCTCACCCTTTGATGTTCACTAGACACTGAAGAACAAATGGTGTTGGGACCCTGGAAAGGGAACGTAGGATGACAAATCACCAGCCTACTAGTAAAGAAATAAGAACATCAAGAACTTTAAACCTCAGACCGTGGCAACTTACAGGAAACCCTTTTCCAGCAAGGTGAGAACTACCTAATCAGAACAATTCAAATGAGTTAGCAATATGCCAGTACATTCTGCAAGTGCCACAAGCAAGAAAGCAGCCCTAACAAGAGCCCAGGAAGAAGGGAATTTGCAGTAATAGGTTTTGCGGTGAAAAGAGCACGTTTTGCTGTTGCAAGCTTGCCAAAGAACACAAAAAGGGTTAGGCTCCATGGTGAAAAGCCTCATGTATTATCACCAGTGCTAGCACTGGAGAAGCCTCTGCTGTAAGGACATTTGAGGATTTTGGATGGCATGTTGTGATGCACTCAGTTTTTTCTGTGGCCTGTGAAAGTCAAACACCTCGATGGCTGGCACAAGAGCTTGGCAGAAACAAAACCAAAAAAAAGAGGCCAACTTCATCTCTTTAAGAGCTCTAGAGCAGAGTCTTCATCATTCCAACCTAGACAAACCAGCTTTTCCACTCAGGAGTCCTGCACAAGAATTATGACCGCACACACCATGTGATCACACAGCTGTGATCCAAGACTAAATGGGATTTCAGGAGGAAACAACTGGCCTAATAAATATATAGGGCACTTGTGGAAGGGAGAGGGAGCCACAGGCTCTCACTCTGTCAGACTGAAAGTCGCAAGTTTTGGTGGCAGTCCCCATAGGTATAATTCTGGGGGTGATCCTCATCGTGCGTTAAATCCGTGGGACAATTAGCACCCCTTCACCCTGGTTTGATTGCATCAATTAAAAAAAAGTCTAGAACAAATGGGAATCCTTAATTGAGAACATATGCTGTCTAATGAAAAGATGTGGCTTGTTAACGTACTCCGTTCACTGAGAACACTAATATTAACGTACAAGATTCAGTGGCAGATACAGCGATGGAGCTGAAGCAACAAGGAGAGACAAGGTAGCAGACACAAGCCGTATGAGAATGTTGTGCAGGCAGCACAGGAATGACCAACCCTTGATCTTACTTCAAATGTGACCGTTAGCAAGTCGCAACTCCTTGGTAGTGATTTACATGTATAATCAGGATAGTAGAACATTATTTATCTACCTCTTCTGGGTACCGTGGAGATTAATCAACATTTGCACAGTAATTTAGAGATAAACTGGAGATACTGGATGAATTTCCAGTATTATGTTTGCTTTAAGCAGGTGAAGAGAGGACATCTTTTTGACACAGAAAGAACTAAAGTTGTTCTCAAAATAAATCAGAGGGATCAGAAGGCAATCTTATCTTTGCTCCATTCTGATTATTCAGCACTCCTCAGTAAGATTGACAGCAAATGAGAAAGCAAAGCTTTTGTGAATCAGGGAGGTAAAATTTAGGAACATTTAACACTGTATCTACAAAACCTTTCGAAACAACAGTTAAAAATTCAGAAGATTCTTTTTGCTCTTTCAGATGAAAAAATAACGCAAGACACACCCAGTAGAATGTGCATAACATTACTGACACATCTACTAAATTACTTCTAATTAAATAACGGAAAAGTTTAAAAATTGAATATATATATATACATACACACCCCCAAATAAACATTTTAAAATAAAATATACAAAATTAAAGCACTAGCAGACTTAATCATACCCTACATTTTAAATCGCCCCAGTTTGCAGCAACTTCATAAAGCCAGAAACTAGTGTAAATGAATTAACCCATCGTCTCCATAATCTGTCTATTCTGAATGGAGATTTCAGATTGAAGGAGCAAGTTACACATCAGCCCTGACGTGGTAATAGAACTTGATTTTCATCTTGGCTGTTGTCAGAAAACACATTGCCTTCCCAGAACACAGACTAAGTATGAGCTGAGAACTGTGTCTAGCAAAGTGGTCTCTTCCAAGAAGACCAACACCCTTCAGAACGCGATGCCAGAGCAGCTGCTGCATACGCTGAAGCCTGACATGCAGAGGGTCCCCGAGCAGTGCAGAAAGGCACAAGCATGCTGGGAGCAGTCACCATTTTCTTAGCTGCGTTGGCTTTATCTCCAGGATCATCTTTACAGTATGAGACCTCTGACACAAAGGCATCAGGCAGATGCTGAAGGTAAGCTGTTTGCTTCCCGAGGAAACATTCAGCCAAAAGTGGCAGAGGTACTACTGCAGATGAGGATGAGAGGCAGAGAAGTCAGGACAGACACAACAGAATGATGCTTGGACCTCTTCTGTCACCGGCAGTGTGCTGGGGCAGGGAGCAGCCTAGTTATTCCCCTGAGGACTCAAGGAGCAAGGCAGACAATCTAAGAGTTGCACATCTGCTTCACAGATACCGATCTCTGTGAAAATACCCTTTGACTAGGATGCAGAGCACAGAGCGTGTTGGAGAAGTGAACAGCACAGGGCGCACTCACTGGTGCCTTGCGCTGTAACAGCCTGCTAATTCTTGCTGGTTTTGTTTCTTTCTGGCATACAGAGATGGCCTGAAATTGCTTATATCACAGTTGTCTAATTCAAGGGATGAAAAGTGTCAAATTTGATCTCCCTGGGTGGTTGTGGTTTTTGGTTCGCCCCCCCTCAGAAAAATTAACAGAATCACAGAATGGTTTGGGTTGGAAGGGACCTTAAAGATCATCTAGTTCCAACCCCCCTGCCATGGGAAGGGACACCCTCCACTAGACTAGGAGGCATCAGGAATTATCTCACTTCCAAAAGGAAGGAAAAGAGAAAGCTCCTGGAATTTCAGTGTTCACTGATTATAATGAAGGTGAAGTTCACCAAAACTCAAAGCAAAAACTAACAAACGAAAAAAAAAGTCAGAAAGCAATTGTATTAGAAATATATTTCTCTGTCAATTGCTTGTTTTTCAGGCTTTAGCAATATTGTAATTACAATACTTATGCAACCAACATAGAATTTTCTAGGTCTGAATTTTACTTCAAAAGCAGGAACTTCTTACCAACCAGTCCCTTCAGGTCCAAGCCAAAGAACTTTTTTCTTATAAAGGAAAAAAAAAAAAGAAAATAAAGGAATGAGCTTCCTTTTAAGACTCCTTCACACTTTCAGCCTCCTCAGATGCCACCAGTGCATCACAGAAGAAACTATCAGGCACCTTCCTTTCTGCTTACTGCAGATCAAGTCAAGGGCACTTTGAATCATCCGGGAGACACTGCCTCACAGCACACAGCCCTTGCAGAAAGAAATCCTCCAGGGAAATCAGTTTATGGCAGATTTCATATTGTGCCAGGTTAACAGCATAGGTATCCCTGTCCTTTCAGCACAGGAAGAAGGAAGAAGGGCATTATTTGCTATAGCTGCATAGCCAAAAACCATACTTTAAAAATACACACTGTAATCAAATGTCTGTTTGTAACATTTATGACTTGGCAGATTGACTTGCACATCAGGCACACATTTTGATGGTTAATTTTGAGCCTTAATGCAGCAGAACAGTCTCTATCTGGCTGGTGTCTATCCTTTTCAAAAGGCAAAGGAGTGCATAAATTATGTTTAAAAAGAGGTAGGCATTTTCTACCCACAGTGTAGAGTCACTGTGGGTGGATTATTATCCAGGAATACCAAAGAGGTAGAAGTCTGATTTAACCCATTCTCTGTAGTCTTCTTGCCTGCTCTTGATTTTACTGCCGACAGCCTGAAATTACCCGTACGATAGGATTTTTCAGGTAGTTCAGCAGCACAGCAGCTGCATTTCAGTCAGTCAGCAGGAGTTAAAGCCCTAGAGCAAGGGGGTTTTATTTTGAAATAATACCAGGTAAGCCCTGCAGTAGCATCCAGTTGCCTCTGCTGATGTTGACAACTACGAGGTCGTTCCAGCTTCTCCTGTTAATATTTCCCCCACCAGACCCTGCACTACAAATGCCGTATCTTAGCAGAACAGGATAAACTCTAAACCATCTTCCAGGTGACCAGCAAGATTTTGAAGCCTATTTCTTCTGCAGTAACTTTACTACTGGGAAAACAGCAATAGCTTTCACACTGCAAACAGAGACACGTACGTCAGGACACAGGCATGAGCTTTAGCGAATACAAACAGACATAGAGATGTTCAGCTGAACAGAGCTGCCTGAGAACCTGGCTTTCCACATGGAGCTCAAAGAAGATCTTCTGAATTGTGATAAAGAATCAGCATCAGGGCTCAGCATCCCTAAATTCCAGTGATTTGCCTCCAAGTTGCCGACAGCAAGCATCCTCAAAAATAGGACCTATAAGAAGAGCCAAAAAAGAGGAGGATTTGTAAATGTTTAAGATGCGTTTTAGATTGTCTTAGGTATCACTGTTCAACTTCTACATTTAATAATTATGCAAAGAGAATAATATTTGGCTTGTCCATAACATCTTTTACCAGAAATTAAAAATATTTCACAAAAATCCCTTAAAGCTTTCAGTACCTCCAGTGAGATATGCAAGTATTCTTCCTAGTTTCCTCACAAAATGTGCAAACTGAGGCACAGAAAGATCTCATTTTTTTCTTGAGCTATTCAAAAAGAAATCACTGACAGGAATGAGAAAGGAGTGCTGCATCCCACTGCTTAACACCAAAAAAAACCAGTTTTCACCAGACTCACCGCTGTCAATAGGTCAAAAGCAGTAATACTAAATCCAGGAGTACCCTGTGCCATTCCAATGGACGCTGCTCTAAAACCTAGTATTTCTTCTTCTTGAGAATGGTAGCAAAAGCTCAGTATTTTCCAGACAGATTGGCATCTGTCACAACATCCTGGTCTTCTTCCCTGAATACCAGTTGTTGTTCCCTAGAAAACAAACGTCTTACTAGACTCACAGAGTGCCACCAAGATGCAGGCAGGGACATAGGCTGGTCCCCATCCCCTCCTCACCACATTTGGGGAGGCAGCCGAGAGCTGCTGGCCAGGTCAGCCTCCCAGAGAAGAGCCCAGGCCAGGTGAGCCAGCCCCACCTGTCCAGAGGCGAGAGGGGGTATTTTGCTATTGTGATGAAAACACAAGCTGTACTACCATGAACAGAGCTGGTCATGCCTGAGGACACGGATGAGAGAGGAATCCCCCAGAAGGGGAGGGGAACAGAGAAACATTTCAGAAGCACAGCAGCCAGCCTTCCCACCTTCCCCTTTGTCATTCTCTGCAGACACTACCCTTAGTGGCTGGGCCATACTGGCGTGCAAGGTGCTTGGTTTAAAACTATTGCAAATAAACTGAAATTCTTATTTCTGCTCTGAACCTCAGGGGCACACGGCAGAATTTCCATCATAGACATCTTCTACCCCGTAACAAAGGATACTGAGTAGTACCAAAACACCTTCACCTTCCTTCAGCAGCCTGTGCACGGGATGGCCTAAGGGTCCCCTTTTAAATCCCACACGTGTAGAATTTATCCCGTCACATTCCCGTTTCTGCTTATAGCAATACCTCAGTTAATCAGCTGAGATCAGCTGCCATACATGGAGCATTAAAGTTCAGGCTCCTTGCTAAACAGAAGTCTGGGCAATGACTCTCTGACTACCTTAAACTCCTGAGGTAGGTCTCAGATAAAGCACTGCTCAGCTCTTCTCCTGGAGTTCTTCAGTAGTTGTGTCCTGTTTGATAGTTGACCTCTGCCCCCCTCTACTTGCTGGTGTAGCGGAGCTGAAATTCTTATCTGTGATCTTGTCGGGGTCAAAATTTTTATTTCACAAATATTTCCACTTTCTATAAAAAAAAAAAAAGAGGGTACAGAGAAAGGAAAATTTTATTTTCCTAGTCTTTTTTAACACAGATTATGGGATTGATTTTAAGATAACACACAAATTAAAGGCACCATCAGCATAACGACAAATTCTGTGTGAAGAGTGCCAAATGCTGCTGCTCAGGAATAGATGGATATAGAGATTTTCTTTTCTACAAATGTGGAGCCCAGCTGGAGACTAGAAAAGGCATCTTTCTACAGAAAACAGAGCAGAGATCCTCTCCCAGCATTAACCTCTGGGACCTTAAGTCATTACATTTTTAAATTTAGAAGAATTACTGGGATTTTTAACAAGTTTCATCCTCTTCTTGAGCCCTGAAAAGATGAACCAATAGCAGCCTATGTATTTGTTTCTGTAGGTGTGACTTACGAATAATTAATACTACACATTTCTGGATATTTCTGAAGCGTTCATCATACAGTCGTGTAACGTACTGCACAGAGAGCCACTTATGAGAAGTACTTTGGCGTCCCGCACTAGAGTCCACCAATCAACCCAGGTTCCCCTTTGCATATTCTTATGCTTGTGTCCTTCTGTGAGAAAAGGATAACACCAGTGGAAACAGGCATTTAAATGCTATTTCTCAATACCTGTAGCTGCGTTTTCTTTCACTGCCTATACACTGTACCTTTTTCTCATCAGAATGTCCTGCTATCATAAGAAGGCAGAAGCTAAGGCAGTACATTAATGCCCATGTATCTAATTTTAAATCTCATGCTACTCTAACATATTAAAATTGATTTTCCCAGCAAGAAAGACGTTTTCCCAGAGGATATCTGTCATCTTGGGTCTCGTCAGCTTTCAGATCTCTTAGCAGTTTTTACTGATACTTCACTTTTATTTTTTTTAAATCACCTTTTGTCAAGAATCACCCCAAGGAAAAACAGATTGAGGAGCTACTGGTTTAAGAAACTGAAAACAGAAGGGCTTAGAGCTTGCTACGGCACCTGATGAATTCAGGCATATACAGTAATGTGCTGTACCATTTCTATATAGGAATTGGATGCCACATGGCTTAGACAGTGCACACAGTTTTTATGACTTTCTCAGGAGACTGACTTTACACACCTCTAGTCTGCACCCTCTGTTAAGAGAAACAAATGGGGAAGCACAGCTTCAGGTTTTATCTAACCGAAGGACATGTTGGCAACCGCAATGCTGGGGCCTCAGAGATGCAGCGCAGCAGCCTGGATGTTATCCATCTAATTTCAGTATCTAATCTCTCTAGACACTTACAATATGCCACTCACTGGCATGCTCCATCTTAGCTGATAGGGGGATCATTTAATAGAAGTGGGTAGTGAGGTAGGTGACAGGCTGATGGATGGCAATGTCTTTATTTAAAGCTATACAACAACACCAGACAGAGGTCTAAAGCAGCTCAGGAGTAGACCTTTGCCTACATTTGTTAGTATGCATGCAAGTTTATCATGCCGAAGCATGGCTTATACAATCTACTAAATCATTTTCCTAAAAACAAGTTGATACACCTCAAACCCATTTTTTCAAGCAAGCAGCACCAGCATCTCACAGGATACTTAACAGCACGATTACAGTGAGGATTATCGGTTCTCCCTTTTCCCAGTGAGAATCTGCTTTTCCACTACCTTATGGTAACAAAAAACCCCACCTTTAGTTTAACTGTGATCTCTAATGCCACAGCGGCACAGCTGACAAGAAGCAGTTACAGTCACCAACACCACTTGCGCTCTGCGTCACAACTCTGTCCTGCACATCACGCCATGGGGAAATCAGACGGACCCTTTGAGGAAAATTTGGTGTCCGTCATTTTCTACAGATAGATGAGGGAAGCTAGCAAGCACCAAGAGCACAGACGGAAATATAAAGATGCTCCTGTAGAGAGTGGTTCCTGCATACTAATACCCATAATTAAAGGCGCTCCTGCACAGAGATCCCAGAAGGACACACAGGATCCCACAGGGAATGCCATGAAAAGTCAACTCTTGATAAGCCTCCAGTCAAAGCCTAAAGACAGGTTTCATGCAAAGGAAACTGGGGCTGTACTGAGTTCAGGAAGCAGGAAGGTTCCTTTCCTTTCTTAAGGGCCTTGAGCACATCACCTTGATAATTCGTGCCCACTTTTCTTCTCCATTCCTTAAGCCCAGCTGGTTCTAGGGGAAGTGATGGCAGAAGAGTCCCTGTCCACCCTTGTATTGCCATGGAGACACAACCTGAGTACAATCACAATTCCCTCAGATCCAACGCCAACCTCTTGTTCTGCCTTAAGGAAAAAGATAAAGGTGGATTAGGTCCTTTTTACTTCCTTCAGCTCTCCCATGGAAACAGAGCCCAGAGAGTTCCAAACCCTCTGTTCAGCACTGACCTGCACAAGAACTTCTGAATGCATATTTATTTAGCTCCTGTGGAAAAGCCAAAGTATGTTCCCCTCAGTTCATAACAGAATATCTGGAGGTGGCAGCTAATTCTGTCCCAATCTTCCCATGCTCCATTCAAGCTCTACCTTGTGGGGCTGCTTCTGATCCAACAGAGGCGCAAAGACAAGCCTTCAGTAAAACCTGCAATGTCTGAGGTGTTCAGATGTACATAACTAATACCATTCCCCTAGGAAAGGCTGAATTTACGCTACTTGCAGTGAGACTGTGACATACCAGCATTTTACACTCTTCGAAAGGCAGGATAAGATGAAGAGAATTTTTATGCTAGTGCTTGTCTTTCTTAATGAGGGACCTTTATCTCTCCCAGTGCCATGTGTTGTTGCAGTTTCTGTGGTAACGAGTGACTGCACAGAGAAAGAAGTGGTGGCACAGAAGTCAGTGTAAATTACTAGCATGTAAACAACGGCTACCTTGGGGTATGTTTTACATACATACTTTTTTAACTCGGTTTATGTTCAATTTCTGGAAGGTAATTGCTAACATCTACAATATTTATTACTTGTATTTTGGAAGCCATTGAGTAAGTGTCTTATATGACGTACTTTATATGCCATACTTTGCCAGTGCGTAAATGAAACTTCTAATTTAGGATAAAACCCATTTGATTTTTGTCCATAAAGGGAAAATTAATTCTTTAGTCCAGCCTAGTAAATCAAATGTAAACTCTCTCAATGAAAATCACAAAATATGTAATATGAAAGTATAGAGTATAAAATATATAGACATATACGCACATATGTATGAGCAAACCAAAGCAAACAGAAGATGACATCGTGAAAGATAACAGCAGGTAAAGCTTTTTTGTATTCCATTTTCATGGAAGAAGTTGATGTGTATTAATCTCCGGGAGAAAACTCAGGTCAGAACACCAAAGCTGTGTAAGCACTTCAAGTGACTGAAATGAAGCGATGAAGGACCAGGCTTAATAGCTTTCTCATTAAGGAGACAGTTCACATGCAGAGTTAAGGTTTCAGTAACCAAATGCATAAACCTTTAAAATAACTCAGGAAATGCCTTCAGAAAGCAAGACTGCAATTGTTGGTGCCATTTCTTTCACTACCCACATCTACTCACACCCTACTTCTCTAGAAACACATTCTCAAAATGGAAGCAACTTCTCAAGCACCAAGCGGTGTTTCTGGTTTACTGAATTTCTGCAGAGTACTTAAGTTTCATTGAGTAGAAACTAAGGCATCCAGACCAATGTGTTTAGTCATGAAAGTAACAGAAGAATGGGAGACAAACAAGTTGCAAGGATGGAAACTCCTGAACTAGTTTTCTACCAGCTTCTCACAATCCACATATGTTTTCTGAAATGTGTTTGTGTTGGCTAGGAGGCAGGACTAGCTGCTTAAAACACGGGGCACAGTCATTCATTTCTCTCAGTCCAGCTCTGAGGAGTGCTCTTTAACACAGAGGTTTCAGACTGCCGTAATCACAGTGTTTTCAACTAAATTGTTCTCTTACCTGAAAGAGAATAGCGATACCAAACACCCCATAGAAACACACCGACATATACCGACCACTTTGCAGCCCAAATCTTAAGTCAAATCAACAACAGATCTATGCTAGCAGAAGCAAGATTGAGCTATATGGACATCGCTTGATGTACTGGTTACATGACCAAAACCAAACGGCCCCAAAGCAAGATACTGTGCTTGAAAACATCACTTGTTCTGCTGTTAGATCGGCCCATGGCAACCCATGGCAAATTCACTTGGCTGTGGCACCCATGAGCCAGGGCATGGTAATGGTGGTTTCCAGCTCGTCCTGCAGCACTCAGACTCAACGGGGCTACGAGCACATTTCCAGCTGGTACAGCACATTCTTTAATATTATATTACTTCAGATTCCTAGTGGAGATGGACCGCAAGTTGCTTTTCACAGGGGAGCCCTCCTAGGCAGTGCTGCTCTTTGGCTTTCAGCATTTCCTTTCACAACAAGCGAGAGCTATTCCCATCACCTTCTGGCTGTTTGTCATTGCTCTCCATCATATCAGGCTGTCACCACCGGGACCGCTACAGAGCTGCGAGCGGACTGAGCTTCACAGCGAGGGAGATGGCCCTTGAAAGGCAGGCAGCAGCCCTCTTCCAGCTGCTCAGCTGGGGACAGCCACAGGTCCCCCCAGAACTACTCTTGTACCACGGGCTCCGAGCCTGCCCAGTATGATGGCATGGGCAAGGAGGAGGAAAAAAACACAAAGTCCCAAAGGCCACACTAAAGATGTCCCCCGTGGACTGGATTTGTTATAACCAATTAAGATCACACATCTGCCACGTGTCAACACAGCCTTCATTTCTCCTCGCGGTAGCTTCTCCTTTGTCTCCCAGTACTATCACATAACCTCAGTCAGCTCAGAGGGACAAACCTGGGCCCAATCCACTTTCAGTTTGGACCTGTTCCTACTCAAGATTTTTAGATAACCCTGTGATAGAGGGAACTAGGGTACAAACCATGTCCTTGGAAAAGGAAAGCAGCTTGTGTATCCAAGAAGCCTGATTTTTAATTCAGTGCTCGGTTCAGGCACCCATTTCTGTGAAACATTATTCGGTAGATAATGAAAGGTGATGCTTAAGGCACCCGACGGTTACTGAAAGAGTTTTAAAGCATCGTGAAAGTACTCGGTGCTTAGGTTTCCCAAATTTAATTAATAAAGAATGATTTCTTGAGGAATTGGCACCTAAATTAACAAATCCTATTACGGATTTGTCCTTTTGAGAAATGAACCTCTGGTTAAGTTTTTTAACTGTAGAACAACTTCACTAGATACTTTCTAAACAAAGGAGAGAGATTAACAGCCATTCTTTTATGAATCACTAACTCTGATATTGCTGAAGTTAACACAACTTTTTCAAACAGAAATTAATTATTTGGCAAACATTTCATTCTGTCACGAGAAACACAACTCCCTATTTTTATCCAATTACAGGGGAAAGATATCTCATTGCTTGAGTACATAAACCATCACCTACCCTTTGGTTTAGGAAATAAATATGTTTAAACTATGATTGGCTAATATTTATCCTAGAATTAAAGCAGTGATAATACCGATGCCATTCCTCAGTCTTAAATAACCTGATCATTATCCCAATGCAAGCAGAAAGGAGAAGCAAGGTATGTGCAAAACAATCAGGCATTACGAGACACTAATGAATATTTCAAGATGCCATGGGTTTATACATTTCCCCAGATATTAATTACACTGCCCTTGGAGATAGCAAGAATTTCAGTATTGACAGCAATGGGAACAGAACCTCTCACCTGTATTCTGTTCTCCAAGCTTAAACCAAACAATTCATCTGGTATTGACAGATGTCTGGGACAGCAGGACTTTTGCGCTGTACTGATGCTAAATACAGCAATTGGCAGCACTCTCCCTGGCCAAGTGAATTTGGGCCATCAGGGAGAGCATTTCTGTAACTAATCCTGACAGGAAGAATTATTTTCTGGAGTATTTTGCCCAAGACTTTAAAGCCTATATTAATAATCTGCATGCTCCTAAACTGAATGACAGGTTGGTGCCAATGTTTTCTTATGGTCTTGTTCAGAATCACTTTGTCTAACTTCTCCTTAAAGTGTAGATGTTCTTCACAGTGATTTATGAAAACATGTTATCAGCATATCACCACCAAAGTCTTTCAGGGACTCTTTCGTATTATTAGAGTGCTGTAAGGAAGAAAGGACCTCAGACCAGTGCCAGCTAGGAACAGACTGCTGCCTCAGCTATCACAATCTGTTGGGCCGGTGGTTCATTTCTCACATGCTCAGAAGCCACCATCAGAAAAAGGAGACTGCTTCAGGCTGCTGCTGATCACACTCCACCACGGAGCAATGCCAGGGCACACGAGGACACCCCGTGCTCTTGTGGGCAGGTCAAGGATAAAAAGACACCTTGGGTGTGCTAAAGACATGTAATCTACCTTTTCTGCCCATGTGGATGGGCACTTGTCAGAGCTCAGTCTGACACTGTGCTCTGGCTTAGGCAACTATTTCTTTCTGGGAACACAGATGTTCAGCAGAACAGTGTATTAATGACCAAGGTTTTGTGTTTCATTTCGCCGGGAGGGTTCTGGCTAGGAGCAAGCCTTGGATGCCGAGAGATCTATATAAAGAACACAGCCTTAGTGATTAGGCCCTAGGATGTGGGATGCAAAACAGAAACAAACAAACAAGAGCAAGAAACAAAGAGCTAGACTTATGATCCAAACCAAGAAGCCAAGAGTACTTGTGGAGATTCCCATAGCAAAGGAAGAGCAGTGAGTGAGAACACAAAGTACTACAAAATTGTCAGTTAAGGCAGAACTGGTAAGAATGAATTGGAAAGTTACCAAAGGATGCCTTTTTGCTTTATTATTTATAATGGCAACTGCTTTGTATAAACTACCTTACACAATTGTTTTTGCCTTCACCCTGATTTACCTTACTTTCCTTGACAGGTTCTGCCAGAACTGTTTAAATAATAATTTGACGTGCTACATGCAGGTTTTCCTGTCTACCCTCCACCCTCACACACACACAGCCCGGCAGTTACTGCAAATTGCACAGGGGTCCACCATGCCATTTCTCTCCATAAAAGATGCTGCTCTGCTTTCAGACAGGAGTGTGACTTTCTTGAATGATATCCAGAGACACAAGAAACTGGGGGATGGGGAAGACATTACCATTATGATACTCATAGACAATCGACTCTTTAGAGATACACCACTCCCCATTCACATTCTCTGCTTCATCTGCATGCAGAGCTTTCAGCAACACCAGAAAAGAACAGAATGGGAGAACTGAGAAGTGCAAAACTGGTTAACTAAGTAGAGGTTTTTTGCCTTTTGAGCACATTGTCCAGTTAAGAAATCAATTTATTTTGCATGGAGTCTTCAATTAACATTTTCTAAAGGGCTTTGCCATGTTTGAAAAACAATATTAAAAATAAAGAGACTGAGAAAAAGTACAAAAAAAAAAAATAAATTTAACAGAAGTATTAGTTCAAAGTCAATCTGAAATAGAAAAAAACCAGTAAACACACATAAGAGGGTACAAATGACAGGAGCTGCAGGAGTTGATAGCAATGAATGATGTGGAACAGCTGGGACTTAAGTCCATTTTAGGACAACCAGAAGAGGCATGGACTTAGACAGAGTTTGTCGGAGAGGCTGGGGTCAGACACGAGACAATTTACAACATGCCACATATAAGAAAAGGGCACAAATAAATTTTGTTGTCATTTTCCTGCAGTTGACAGTAATAGGAAAGCATTAGCCTGTTCTTTTAAGCAGGGTGAGTGCAGAAGGGCATGCCCAAACGTTACATGCAATTTTCTCAGTTGTGTGTTCGAGTCACACACGCGTGCTCCCAATTAACTGAATGAAATTGGTTGGACAGTGGTTTAACTTGCCCATAGAATAACGTCCAGACTAGGCATGTGGTTTTTGCATGACTTTTGGCGTGGGGTTTTTTGTTGGTTGGTTTTGTTTGATTACACACTGAATTCAGATTTTTTAGGATGGAAGGAAGTCAAATAGATGCCAGATCTTGCTGTGACACTAACTAAAGCAGGATGACAATGGTGCTTTCATTCACACCACCTGTTAGCTACAGTCACCCCAACTTACGGTTAAGAGTTAGCACCCCACTGCTAACTTCCACGTGGTGCTGTACAATAGAAAGCTTTCTTCCCTGTGTCACCTCTGTGAAGCCATGACATGCAGTTACATGGAATTCGTTCCACCAAAGGCTAAGAGCTTTAAGCATACTTGAGACCACAGCACACTTCAAAGGTCATTATTTATCACCATTCATCAAACAGCAAGCAATTAATTTTTAATGGAAAATCAAGTCAATACATCAAAGGCTTTTTTTGACATGCCACAGCTTTATGAACTGCTGGGAGAAAACGAGGTAGCCTGTAGGGAAGCAGGAAACCTTTTATTTACTAGTGAGCAGAATCCTAACAGAGGCCTCTCTTGTGTTGTGGTATGGAAGGTAAAACACAGCCAGGTATGATGGCAACAGTCAAAAGCATATAGCTCAAACATTTCCCTTTCTCACACAGCCTGTTTTCCTTCTTTCCAAATATTTACAGTGAGACTTCACTTTCCTTCCTGCTTACCCTTCCACCAAACAAACAAAAAAAACCAATGCTAGCAAAAACCCCTGCACACAACCAAAATGAAAAAAAAAAACCCAACCAGCTAATAAATATAACATAGAATGAACCAGGCTGGCTTAATCTCATTCTGTTCCTATGAGGCTGTTTTGTTTAACAACTGTTCAGCTTCCTTAGGAAAAAGCAAAATCAGACAGAAACAATGCAACCATGCTGCTTCCAGGAACCGATTCCTTTACACAAATCCTCTCTGAATAACATGAGAGGAATGGAAAAGTCTTGTAGTCACTCCCCTTTTAGGATATTCCTTTCTAGGCCAAGTGCTTTCGGAGGGATGCTAACTTGGAACAGAGCCATCAAGTCCTCCCACCTTGGGTCTGTCTCTCAGGCCTCGATGTTTTTAAAGCCTCCAGAGGGAAAGATGCCCCAGAAAGATCGCTTGTGTATCAGCTTCACTTCAGAGAGCGCCTGCAGCTCAGCTTGGGGGACAGGTAGAGAAGGAGAGAGAGGAAATCTCTGTTTGCATTTTGGGACATCACAGGTCCTGTTGCAGATATAGAGACACTGGCAGCTCAGGGAGTGCCTGATGTGGAGGTAGGCATTTAGCATCCAGCATGTGCCAAATGAAGGGGATGGATGGTCAAATGCTCCACAAATGCTGTATGAGAGAGACCTGGAGATACTCCAAACTCTGCTGATCCTCCCCAAAGAAGCAAACTGAAAATCACATTCCTGATTGATCCTGGCTGGAAGGAGGGAAATACTGCGCACATAATAAGATAGCTTTCCGTCTCCTAAAAGGTCTCTAAAATATCAGAAACTAAAGTATAATAGAAACCCATCGAGTCTTTCCTTAGCAGTCACTGAGGAGCTGTGGATCCTGGGTCTGGCAGGCACAGAGAAGGGCAGATAAATACAAACACAACAGATGAGTCTAGCAGACACCTGGAACCACAGGACAGAGGTTCAGAAGCTGGAGCCATGGCCCAGTGGCAGACAACCACAATCCAGAAGCAGGCACGAGGCAACCACTGTGAGTGGGCACAGCTGTCCAACTGTGGGGCTGACAGATCACATCCTTCCCCGGATGAGTGCCCTGGTAACCAAGAATGAGACATGCTCATGATTCCTATCGTATCCACAGGTTGCCTAGAGAAGCTGGGGATGCCCCATCCCTGGAAGTGTCCAAGGCCAGGCTGGATGAGGCTTGGAGCAACCTGGTCTAGTGGAGGGTGTCCCTGCCCATGGCAGGGGGTGGGACTGGATGGTCTTTAAGGTCCCTTCCAACCCAAACCATTCTATGGTTCTATGGTTAGGGCTTGCTCCCCAGTGGCTCCAGTTGCCACAAAAAGCACAGACCCTGATGGCATTCCATGCTAAGGCAGAAAACTAAAAGGAATTCTAAGCTAGCAAAACCAAAATTATCAGCTGTAACAGAAGAAAGCCTTCCCTTCTGCCCCTCCATATTCAGCTTTCCTACCTACTTTTTGGAATTCTAACATGTCTGTCTCCTCAGAACAAATATATTGCTGGGACCGGATGGAAAACATGGTACTATATTTTCCAGACACAAGGATAAACAAGATGCTAAACTCAGATTAATTCTCACTAGAATCATCTAACAGAAAATAGCAGCAACAAAACATTTCTTAGTCCTTCCGCACGCGTTGCAGAGAACGTTTAACTCAGGGGCTGTGCTACTGGGCTCAGCATTATCCATTCCACCACAGAGATCGTAGAACCGTTGTTTCCAGAGCTCGATTTGTGAAGGGGCAAAACCCTGAAAATATATTAGTGATGATTTTTTGACACAAAAGGAGAAGACATGAATTAGAGCGAGAGTTTTCTTCATTTGAATCTAACAGGAAGCGATGTTTTGGGAATAAAAAAGTAGAAAGCAGTTCCACTGCCACCAGCATATCATCTTTATTTTACAATTGCCACTCTGCAGAACGGCGTGTCGGCTGAATACCTAAAGCAGGTGGAAAGCCAGGTAGGCAGACAAGTGTGGAGGAGTGGGTACTGATCGCGTTGGCCGAACCAGCTGGGTATGAACCACAACTAAAAATGCAACAATTTCATAGCATTTTGGGCAAACGCTACAGTCTCAGCCCTTGCGTAGTGACTGGAATTAGGAGTTAATGGATCTGAGTATGTTCTCACACCACTATTACCATGGTCACTGCATTAATTTTAGATTATTGCATTACTGATTTACAGGGAGTCCCCAAGAGATCAAAACCAAACCACTGATCTCCCTGCTCCTTCCCTTCTCATATCTTACTGCTAGACAATCCCTAACAGAGCTGGTCAGATTTAGCCCTACCGTAATTCTACTATGTTCAATCTGAAAGCTCTACTGTAATGTGAAATTTGGTCTTGTTTACTGTACTTAAAGTTCTAAAGAGATTATTCTAAGCTTAGTATAAATCACTATGGAAAAAAGTCTGCACGCAAGAATGGGGATTTACAGGCTACTTAATGACTTATCTGTACTCTCCATTTCATTCTAATGAAATAACTGGAGCTCTCTGACCCTAGGAAATGTCTTCAATACTAAAGAATCATTATTAAAGATACATAACTGTGATGTTACAAAAAGCCTCAACCCTGTGTCTTGCAGTTCTAAACCCAATTTAAGTTCAATGTAGTCCATCAGCATCAAAAAATATTGAAAGTCTGCTGATGTCCACATGAAGATTAGTGCTAATTGCTAGTGATCTTTGGAAAGAAATCAGTTTGGAAATGTTAAAAGGGAAATATAAAGTGGCAACTTACCACTAAATCATGGGAAATATCTTTGCTAAGCAGTTACACGAATTAGAGGGCGGGGGAGGGAATGACCCCCATCTAGCAAAAGGCTCAAATAACTTAAACCCGTATGAACTGGGCATCAAAGTTATTGAGTCTTCAGAATTAAACATGTACTTCTTGCTTAGCTGGACCAGGGCCCAGAAATAGGAGATATTACACATCCCTTTCATTTTTAAAACTGCTTTAATTATATGTTGGTAATCCAAGTAAGGATTAACCCTCAGCTCTTTGAAAACATCCGTCAAATTTCACAGTTCTCAGTCTGTCCAGTTTTAGACCTATACCACAAAACATTAAGCTGGGTAGTTGCTGGCACAGACAGCCCAGGTGCCAGGTGACACATGGCACTGCGGACTCTGGGCATCTGCCTCCACCCTCCTGAGAGCCAGGGCTGCTTCAAGGCATCAGCCTGTCCCTCATGCTCACTGACAGTCAGACACAACTCAGAAGTCTTTTAGCCCGCCTCTGGCAGGATGGCACCCTGCCTAGGTGAGGGGCACCCGTCCTCCCTGCCTTCCCTCACCCACCTGCACCCCACAGCTGGGTCTGCCCAGCTGTGTCCATCTGCCTTGCCAGTCTCACAGGAACCCAACCTGTTTCTTGTAGTTATTCCCTTATAAATAACCTTTTCTGTAGCTTCTGAAAGATGTGGCGGTTCTCCTCAGGCACCATAACTTTAGTTAAAGGGCAAAGGCCTGGGATGGGGCCCTTCTCCCCATTAAGAGCCAGGATAGGCATTTGAGATGGTTTTCTGATCCCAGTAAGATGGGAAGATACTCAAGTTTTTGAAAAACTGGTCCATTTTTAGCTAGATTCCAGCTTGCATCACTAAGAGGCCTAAAAGCCAAATTAAAGGAAAAGTTCCCTGAAGTGGCATCCTTTTCTGCACTCTTGATTCCAACGGCAGGTAATTCAGCATCTTATAGTTCACTGTAGTCCTTTGTCATTTGGCAATTAAGAGAGGATTTTTCACACTATGTTCATTTTATCAACTATTTTTCCCCTTTCAGAAGGCCTACAGTGAAAGACGTTTCACTGCAATCAGGGACAGCACTCGATGATTGATGCTGGGTCAATATTCCAATTCACCTCTCATCTTAAGGCTGGTCTTTAAACATTCGTAACGATTGCATGATGGTGTGGCTCCTTTGGAAGAACGTGAAAATTCAAGGCTAGCGATAGGCCTGAAACTCTGTTTGTGCCCTGGTCAATATTTTTCATAGAAAATGCAGACTTTATTCTCACCTCTAGCACAAAGTATGGCTGACACCACTTCTCTGCTTATTCTTAGGCACAGGAGTATCAGTGTTCTTGGCTGCGCTCATGAGATTATTTCAATATAACACTGTAAAAATCACTGAAATGCAGTAACATTGTTGCACATTTATTGCTTTTAACCAACTATTAAAACTAAAATGTAAGCTTTGTTTCCCTCCATTGGTTTTGGAAGAAAGCCAACCGTCGCTCCACAAAGTGTTATTTGCAAAAGGCTCCTACCTTGCCAAACCATTAGATGTAAACCTTTTTAAACAGTGCACAGGATATCATAAACCCTAGATAGGCTGTGAATGACTCTACATCTCCATTCTTTCCCTTTGGAGTCATACAAATGCTATTTAAACATGATACATGTTTTAATACACCGTCATTACTTCATACCTTCAGTAAATTACTTCCCAAGCACAACCAAAGTAATCCTTTTCGCAGAGCGCTAGGGACTGAGAGTCAAGGCTGTTACGGAGGAGGAAGATCTGCCTTAAGATAGCCCGAGATTTTCTAGATATCCCCAAGGATGGATGAGGTGAGGAGTGGGGTCTGCAAGTCAACTAAACCACTTTAAATCCACAGCGCTACAATAATTCTAGTGCTATATTCACTGTGCATTAACTGGACTGGCCTAAGCAACCCTATTTTCCTTATAAGGCATTTTTTACTTCATCACTTCAGTCAAACAAAGAAAGGAGTAGAACCTCAAGTCCAAATCATTGAAGATTTAAAAAAGCTTGACATTTATTTCCAAATTCAAATCCATAACCGATATAATTGTGTTTCCAGGTTCTACTTTTAAAGCTGCAAGGAAGCATCCCTACTTTTACTGAAGACTCTAAGAGATTTATGCTTATTTATGCAGAGCCCTAACACACAAAACATAGCTGGCAGGATTTTGATTTCTACCAAACTCAAATTGCAAAAAAGTCCTTCCAGCCTAATCTAGCATCCGTACCCCAACCTACTTTGAACCCAACCAGGAGTCTAAAATAAACAACAACATCTGGTAGGAAACTTGAAAAACTGCCATTTAAAAGGTAAGAAAAAAACCTCACTCAATTCCAAAAATATTAGGAGAAATATCCTACCAATAATACTTCCTTGGCTTTCAAAGAGAATGTTCTTCCTGCTTGAAATCCAGACCAGAATTGCCTAGATCAGTTCTCTCCTGCACAAACTTTACATTTTTAGTCTCTTTTAATTACTTTTATTTAGACAAAATGAAGCCTCTTAAGACCTGGCAGAAAATAACCCAATTAATATTTCTCCTTCTCATCAAGTCTGAAGATTAATTATGCATTCTAATGAAGGCTTAAGGACTTGTTTCTAGCAGCTGCTGACCATTTTCATCTTCGACTAACAATGCCTTTAAACACACGCCTAAAAAGTTCTTTCAGAGAAAATGGTTCTATTGATAGTCATAAGGAGTTAGGCAGAGGAGATGACCAGAACCCAAGAACCTGGCAGAAAAAAACCCTTTTTTCTAAAAAAAAAAAAAAGAGAAACAAAATGACATAACATGTAAAATGTAATAAAGCAGGCAATAATTCCTGTTTCTTGTTTCTTCATACATTATAACACGTGTATACTCCAGTCTTGTATTCCTTCCAGTAAAATTTTCAAAACATTTTGCATTCTGCATTCTCAATTTATAAAGGAGAGAAAGGCATAGAAAAAATTGAGGCAATTAGAAGAAATGGGCATATTTAATTCTTAAATTTCTGAATACAAAAAAAAGCACCTTATCAATTTCACACACACACGCCCCACAGTCAGCTATGTAGACACTGTGGAACTCATCTCATTGTCCTTTGCGAAAGGAAAATTGATACTGGCACTACTGAGTATTTCAACCACTCAAATACCTCATGTAAAGGATGATGAAGAAATATCATTGCCTTGTCCCTAAAATAAAAAAATGTGCAAGTCTATCTGCAGCCCTGAAAACAGGTCAGCTAACAGCCAGACCCGATAAACAGTTGCCTCATGAAATTCCCATTTACTGCCAAAAGAATTCTATGTAGGAATGAGAAAACTGGGTCCAAAGAAGGTCTTTCTAAATAGAGTTTAAAATAGAAATATGTTTATCCCAAGTTCAGTACGAAACACAAAATCAGCAAATTAACATACTTTGTGTTGCTACTGAGTGTAAAATAGATCAGCTAGTGGAAATTAGTATGACAGCTGGCCAATCAACATGAACAAGTATAGGACTAAGGACACAAGATTTACAAAAGGCTTGAGTAAGTTAAAATGTAAAACGCCTCAAACTATTAAACATCGGTGGAGCTAGACCAACACACATCTTCCATCAATCCCCATGGCATCTACTTGTCAGCCGTAAGGGTACATAAACCGTCTTCCTTCTGATTTCACCAGAATGAGCAGGACAAGCATATGATGTCCTGCTCAGCCAAGAATTCAGGGATTGTATTCCAAGTTCCAAAAATAATTGAGTACTCTCTTATCTGCTTTTACAAAAGAATAACAGTTAAAAAGACTACAACAAAAAAATGCTAGAACACAAAACCCCCACAACTTTTGGCAAAGGGAGTTTCACATGAGCTGTTGGTAGGTAGGTAGCAGCTGAAATCCTGACCGTGACTGCCTGCAGCTCTCTTCAGTGAGTCACTCAGAAGTGATCCAAATCAGAAATACAGGATATTTTCATTTCTGTCCCTTGATTTCCTTGCTAGAAAATGGGAATAACCAATCCCTGTAATTTCCCCTTTATTAGAGCATCTAAGACTTCTAAGCACTTTAAATATTAGAAGTTTCCTGTTACTTTATGCCATGGCAAGGTCCACTGACAAGGGCTGTAAATAAGCTGGACTTCAGGATTTTACCAGTGTGGATCTGTGGCATCCACAGCTGAGCACGGGAAGGTAGGAGCTACACAGTGTTACGACCAACACCACCATGAGAAAGGTGTGCTCTGCCCCACACACAGTAAAAAACCCCCTGTGTTATCTTAAGGAAAAAAAAAGGAAAGCAGAAGCAAGATTACCAGGCTTGTGATTTCAGAGTAGTTGGTCTGATTCAACTGCATTCAGGAACTGATATGAAACTTGTGGAAATCAGGGGCAGTCTTAAAGCCAAGCATCACGAGAGCTCTGCTGGCCATGTGCGTGTGCATTAATGACAGTAATTTTTCTCGCAGAACTTGGCACCTTTTTGCTTGCTGAAGATATCTGAAAAAAAGACCTGCTGGTCAAAAGCGTGAGGCAGTGAATGCTCAAAAAAAAAAACCCAACAAAAAATCCCCAAGCCCCCAAAAACCCAAAAATATAAGCCCCACTCCAACTAGAATCCTTAGTTTTTATTTTTCACTTTCCACGGCGAGAAACAGTTGGCTATCGGGAGTTGGGAGAAAGGTACAAGCACAGGATTGCCTAATAGCTGCTCCAAGTACAGCTAGGAATACCTCGATAAAACCAGAAACAACAAGGTGAGTTGCAATTTGATCTCAAAGCCCTGCCAGTGTAATCAAACAAAACCATTATTCAAGAAATATTTTGTAGTTTCTTGCTCCGGCCTTATGCTTTCAGTGTTTGGAATGTGTTTCTTTTTTATCAGGAAGAAAATAGCTTTCCCTCCTACACTGGTCTAGCTCACTGAAGTTCCACATTGCAAGAGCAATGCCCTGGTATTTCTATGCTGTCAGGTCATTACTTGGTTTCGGTCTGTGTTCCAAATGCTGCTCACGGGATGCAACCTGAATGGAAAACAGCAGGAGCCCGAGATACACTAGTGGAAGTTCACACCGGCACTGAAAGGGCAAAACAGTCTGCACTGCTATTGTTAGTTGTTCTTTAAGGATCCTAAAACTGATAGGAACCGTTCTGGTTTATGCTAAGACAATATACTGTCCACTGCTCTTAGGAACGGATGAAGATGTGTTAGGCTCCTTCACGAGGGTATTGCTGGAGAAGGGCTTCTGTCAGAAAGCTCAGTTCCAGTTTGGAACCGCTGAAGTGCAGCAGTGTTCAGATATGAAGGCTTAGCTTAGGATCCATAGGAAAGGCAGGTGCAGGTCACAATATCCAAATCTCCTTTCTTAAAGATGTATATGGAAAGAACGACAAATCAAACTTGGTGTCTCCACACCCACCTCTAACTGAGAGAGCTTTCACATCGATAAAATGATTCTGTCACATGACTGGCTGTGACTTAAACTACTTTCCTGGGTCACAGAAAATAAAATATGTGCAGGAAAAGAAAATCATCTGAATTCACTGCTGTGACTGAATCTGGGCTGAGTTCCAGTCTCATTAAAATCAGAAAATCACGGACCAGTCCAGTATGTTGGCACAGACACATGAGCAATAGAGAAGTTCCTCCCTGCTTTTCTCATCTTGACATTCACATATGAGGACAAGGACAAGTGTCGGTGTTGCCCCACATATAAACACAGCAAGAAGGCCAGTGCGAATAAGCTGGCATGAAGATTGGTAACTGATGGGCAGGGAAAGCAGCAAGTGGCTGTGCTGCAGGTGTATGTAGTTAAACAGTAGCTTTGGCTCCACAGTGTCCGACTGAGGAGATGCACTGTCTTACCAACATACACAGCTTCAGCCTGTAGGAAATCTGAAAGATTTCGGGTGGGGTTTTCTTCATTTAGACAACTAGGATGCAGTAGGGAAACATGGGCAGAGTATGGCTTTGTGGAAAAGATGATCCTTTAAGAATCAGTTCCTTTCTCAGCTCTGCTCAGGGAGATGCAGCTGCCCAGACTCTGGCCTGTTCACAAAGAATAGCATTCTAGCATACAGAATATTATACTACCCACCCCCACCCCCATTCACATGGGAATAAATGGGCTTCAAATTAACATGATCAAATGATCAGCAGCTACTTTTCCTTCACAAGTACCATTGATCTTAAAAGACAATTGCTTCTTCAGCGTCCTGCACCGAGAAATGATAGCAGCATAAGACAGTTGGGTATGGTTTGTGCTGTTCTTATCATCATTGCTCCTGTCTGAGTGGAGATCCCTGCTGAATTAGTAATTTCTGACAGATCAATGCTACTGCGACGAGACTGTGAAGTTGCTATGGAATATCATCACTTCCAAGATTCTAATACAATTACTATTACTATCCTAATTCGCCTTCTTATGACGCGGGTTTGTAGTGGAGAAGAGCATTTGATGATTGATCCTTAACTAATGTGATGGGAAAAGTGGTTTGCTTTGTCCTTCAAGCACCTCTTCCCTTCACCAAACATTCGGAGCCATTCTCCAACCGGAAACAATTCTTTACAAAAAAACAGAATTAAAAAGAATTACGATGTCAAAGACACTTTCTGAGACAAGTGAGAAGATCCTTTGAAAGACAATGCTTACAGATGCACCCCGCACAGAGCACTCGTCACTAATCATAAACTCGAAGCTGAAATTAGGAGTAGTTAGACACGCGGAAGGAATCTATACATCAAACACTACAAAGGAGGAGAACATCATGTAGCCTTCACACAGATCTAGATGGTGTTGACAGGGGAGAGGTTAACTTGGGTTAGAAACATAAACCGAGGGAAGAAAGATCAGGGCATGCAACTCAATTTTTTGGGTAATTTCTTTATCTGGGCCTTATTTAAGTGATTATTTTTATTTAGATATTTTCACTGTGACTTTCCTGTCATTTAAAAATGCTAGTGATGTAAAAAAGGGGAGGGGGGGGGTATTGATTGTATGAACAGAGTCTTTGATAAAACTCAATTTATGTAAAATCATTCAACTGAAATTCTTAAATTGTTTTCAAACATTTAAATAAGTGATTTGAGCCTGTGTGACTAATAAGAGATTTTACACCAATTTTACTAAAGGGAGTATACAGCTTTGGTGAAACTCAATGGCAGAGTTGAGATTAGACAAAGAACCTCTCTTTGGAACGGGGGGAGTGGTAGATATCACTGGTTTGTCAACAATATTTGGCTTTAATCTGCTTTAAGGACAGCAGAAATGTCTGAGTGCTATTCTCATTCCGCTTCCAGACCAGATCATCTCTAAGCCATGGTGCAATTTTTACATTTAAGATCTGGAGAAGAATATCGCTCAATCCTCGCTTTCTCCAGTAACGAGATATCCCTCATAGGAATTACAAATCCTAATAGATTTAAAAAAAAAAAAAAGCTCTTTTCATTCTGGATTGGAACTTTTACCATATTTCCAAGGTTCTTACACCACCACCAAACAGTCTATAGGCTGTCAAGGTTTACCTTTGACTAAGATCCTGTGGTTACAACCAAGAAGCTTTGTCAGTCCAAGAGTGGGGGCTCATCCATCCAGCCACGCTGCAAAATTTCACCATGGAGCAAAACAAAGACAGGGGCAAAACCATCAAGGTGAAAGAAAGAACAGCAAAGTGAGAAGAAGCTACACATTTATCCAAGGGTTTTTCCCTTGGATAAGGCAGATGTTTATAGGGGAAATACATTCTCAATTCCTGTGAAATGGTTTAAGTCCTGAGTTTACAGCAACACTTCTGCAGCTCAGCTCCTGCACTGTTAGCACCGTAAGAATGCTGAAACCGCTACATTTGAGGGGCATTAATGGAGCTTCTAACCCAATAAAATGCAGCTATTTCTGAGGATTTTAGAGGCATCCTTTACCAGGAATCTGTGGGATATACTGCATGCTGTTAAGTTTAATGCTGGGTTTTAACTGAATTTTCTTGATGCCAGCTGAGTGGGTCAAATTCATTCTCAATGCCTTGTGCAATACCCACTTTCTGGCTCAAGCTGGGAGCACACACAGAGCCAAACACAGCAAAGCGAAAAGTGGAAAAAACTGTAAATTGAAAGTAACATTAAAATACTACAGACATGACTCTACAGATCCTTTTAATAAAACTTGCTCACTAATTACTCCTCTAAAGCTTCCAATGCTACCTTTTCTTCAGAACAGCTGTGCAGAATCTCAGCCTCCAGCTATTTGCAGGCTAGTTGCTGGCTGTGTCCTCATGCAGGGCAGCAAACCCACTTGCCACGTACCAACAGCTGTAGTTTGTGTGCTGCCATGCCCAGTCCATCTGCCTGCACCACCCGTGCCAGCACAAAGGCCACGATTGTACAGCGCTGAATAAAAAGCCAAAGGAAGGAAATACCTCTGGCAGCAAACCATTCCTGCTCTCAGTGCTCCTCTTTGCCTCCTCCTTTCCATCAGCGTCCAGTTCTCCATCTGCTCCCTAGGGGTGCTATGGCGAACGCCAGGAGAAATAAACGCAATGTAGCGTAAACCACCGCCAAAACCACATTCTTGGGTTGTTTCTACTCTCACCCTGAGAGTTTTAACAGCGCGGTTAAAGAGGGACTGTTGTGTATTGCGGGAGACAACGTGAGCTCTCTAAGCAGACTGTAAAAGCAAGGCCAAAGGAAATACGAGTACAATGCCCACCAAGCACTGAACTTCTACCATGTAAACCCATTTTGAACAGATCAGAAATGCTGTACTTCAATTGGCTGATTCTCTGAGAGAAGATTAAAATATTTCAACAGAATTGAAGTTTTCTGGAGTAATATGAAGGGGAATAAAAATCAGATTTTCCAGAACATACAGATTTAATTAACTGAAATCTATTTCAATGGAAGATTCCTGAGCGTTGCCATCTAGTCTGGAAGGACAAACAAACCCTCCACCACGGCCACTACGGAGCTTTGTGCACAGGGGCGCAGGAAGCAAGGATCCCTCTTGAGCTCTGCCTTCCCCTTCCCAGGGCTCTCTTCATGCCTCAGACGTAGGCAGCCAACCTTTTCTTTCCTTCTTCTTATCCCTACCTGAGGATAGGACTGTGGAGCAGGAAATTAAAAGAAGGTCAGCTGCCTCTCAAATGACAGTCCTAAACAACAGCAAATCCCTACTCCTAAGACTGCTAATCCATATTCACCCTACTAAAATTACTATTTTTATTCCTCCATCAGTAGGAATAGCATGAGTCAACAGCCAAATGCATTCGCTTTTCAAGAAAGACATGACAAATGCTGTAATTTCACCTTAATGTTGCAGATTCCCCAGTTCAAGAAACCAGCTTTGTTTTTAAGCTAACTGAAATGATGTCAACGTTCCCCCTGTAAACCAATCCTCCTTGCCACTGCTAGAGTGGGGCAACTAGGGATTGAGAGACAAGCTCAAAGCTTCACAAATCACTTCCGTACTTGACAGTTAAGATATCTAGGGCTGAGGTCCATACAGCACAGCCATCTGAAAACGCCAAGAGGAAAAACTAGGAAGCTATGGCAATAGAGTGACTAAGGTTCTGACTCAGTGATTCCAGTTCTTTTCCTCACTAACGGAAAGCCAGAAGTTGTCTTGTGAAAGCAACGAAGATAGGTGCGCAAGCGTAATTGAAGAGATGGACCCCTACTTTTTGGTAAATACTGATCCACTCTTCTCTACATGCACTGGTTGAAGTACTGCAAGTTGGCAGTCAGGAAACTGGTTCTTTTTGCAGTTACAGCTGGATAGATTTAATACTTGGGATAAATTGGCCTTGAGCAAACTTAAAAAAAAAAAAAAAAAAAAAAAAAGAGTATTTCCTTGCTAAGTGATCCCAAGAGGCATATGTCTCTCTAAAACAGTTAAAGGGAAGCTGCTGACTTGCACTCAGTGGGTGCAACGATTTGAAAACGATTAATTTGGTTTTAAATCTTCCAGACCCACTTATGCAACAGACAGCAAGGGAAGAAATTCAATTTTTTTTTTGAGAAACTTCCTATTTGGAAGATTAAGAGATGGAATCAGTGGTACATTTCAATGAAATTTTAATTATCAGAAGGTTGGCACAGTGATAGATCTCACTGCGTTGCTTTGCCAGTGCACTCAGTCTTCCAGAGACTCAACTCACACCCAGCCTTGAGCTCCAGGTCATTCAGCTGGGAGCTTGCCTCTCTAACACGGTGCTGTTTGGGAACTGCTGAGGGAGGAAACAGTCATCTGCCACTGATAAAGACCTCATGGTAGCTTTCTCAGTGCAGTGGTACTGGCCCTCCTGCAGTCACAGAGGAGAGGGACCTGTGTGTCTGGGATTTTGAGGGCTGATGGCTTTCAGGAGAAGCTTCTGCAGCATGAAATGAGATCTACAGTATGCTCTGTACCAACAGAGGATTAGCACTGCATGCACCCTCACTCTCCTCTACGCAGAAAAGCAATGGGACCGCTAGTGCAGTAAACAGCCCCAAATAGCTCTGGGCCAGCACGTTACTCCTTTTTGCCAGCTCAATTCCCAGACGGCCATTAGCACCCAGCTATCCGACTCGTATACGTTCGAAGGCTCAGGGTGCACTGTCTGCGCTCACGCCAGATCCCTATAGGGTAACTGTAACCTTGCCCTGCTCACTTCAGCTCTTCCAGCAGGTTTGTTCACATGTGGAGCACACTTCACAATTTTCAGACCTTAATTACAGTGGCTAATCATAAGCTATGCTCACTCCATTTGATTCCAGAGGTAAGGAAACTCACTTGTGTATGTATTTTATACCCCTATGTCGTATACGGGTTTTATACTTTTCAGGGCAGGATTCGCAGTTGAGATAAACCAGAGTCGGCTTAGAGATGCTCTGATTTATGGCAAAATAATTCCTGCAGAGAGAGGCTTTAGGATAAAAGGCGGTACAGAAAAGACAGGCTTTCTTATTAGTCTCTGGTTTAGCCCTCCTACATAAAAGAAAAATTCAATGATGTGGAAGCAATCAGGAGAAAACACTGCTTTAATAGGAAGGGCTGGAGATTAAGTATACTATTAACTACATACTCTCTGCATGTTCTCTCAGACCCTACTGTGCTATTCACAGTCACTTTGTCTATTTAGGACAAAGCTCTCCCTGGGGACCTCACCCAAGAGTAAATAGAGTTACTTCAAGAATTAAAATAAGCTGCTGGAGGTATATCATACTTTATGGGAATTGCAATTTTCCTCTCAGTTACGAATCAGAGAGACAAAGCCAAGGGCTGCAGTGGGAGTGGGGCTGGAAAGGGGCCGAGCAGGGAGCAGGTAGGATGCTGAAAACATTGTCTCTGGAGAAGTTTTATCCTCCAGACCATCTCCGGGGTTCCTGGGCTCAGGGTCAGCCCATGTGGATGCCTGGGGTTGGAGCTGGGATAGAGACAAAGCAGAGAGCTGCTTCTGGACTAGTAAGAAGGGGCTACCAACCCTGCTGTTAAACTTCAGGTTTAGTTAAGGTAACATGAATGGAAGCCTAAGAAATCCTGCCTCTTAGGGCATCCCAGAAAGATGGATAAATCTGGAGAAAGCATGTCGATAAGGTCTGGTGTGGAAGGAAGGTACAGCTTTCTGCACGTAAGCCAAGCTGAGGAAACTCCAGTACTTTTCCCAGACTGCTGGGAGTGAAGAAAAATAGCCTGTTATATTAATAAGGAAAGGCAAGCAACCAGAGGGACTGACAGAATCACACCTACTCACCTGCAAGGAAGGACAATTTTATACATAAAGCAGGAACTAAGTACATTTGTTGCTGACCTCCATAAAAGCTGGAAATAGAATAAGTCAAGTGGATCTGATTGTAGCTTTACAATCTATATAAAGAGAAGCCAGTTTCTTTTGGAATAACATGCTTATATTTAGGATCCTAAATCTGTATTTGGAAACCTAAGGAACTGACCTGATTTTCTGAAGTGTTCAGCACTCAGTGAATGAGTGGAAATGTTTTTAAGAGGCTTCTGTGGGAACTGCTGGATCCAAGAGCTTTGGATGGGGAGCAGGAAAGCAAAGTTTCACTCGATTTCGTAACTTTGGGCTTACAAATCTAAGGTTTGCATTTTCAGAATTCATCATTCTGCAGTAATGTCTGGGTTTGCTTTAAATATTGTACTGTTAGAACTACTGTGTGGATTTTTACAAAGCTTTCAGACTCTGTCACTATCATTTAAACAGAATATTTAACACAGAGTAAACACAGCCCCACTTTGCTGCCATGCCAGTTTGAAATCGGGATAAAACAATCCCTACAGCAAAAGCAAAGCTGTGCAAAAAAACCATAGCAAAGCCACATGAAAGCCAGTAGTAAACTACATTTGGGAACATTCATGTTATGTAAAAGGTAAATTTCTAGTATCTCAGTTGAGGAAAAAAGAGTCCTAATGATTAAGTAAACTGTGGAGGCCTCTATTTCTATGAAAATGGCCTTTCCTCAGCAGATTCTCGACTTCTTTGAGGTCGCTCTGTTCAGTGTCTTAAAAGGGCACTGGTATCAGTCTCTCTTCCATTCAGAAACTTTCTTTTTCACTCTCAAGACCACAGGACTGTATAAACCTATTTGGAAAAGAGACTGTATAAACCTATGGCCTAACCAATCCATATCAAAACACAAGGGTGCATCACAAATTACTGCTGCATTATTTCCTCTAATGGCATTATACTGTGAAAATTCCAGAATTCATTCTACACACAATCTGGAGGTGCAAACATTTTTAAAGTGTTACTGCCTTTCTTTACCAGTTCTGAAATTGGGAGAAGAAAAAAAAGATATATTCTTACTGCATTCTTATCCTTATTTCACATTGAATATTTCAAAGTTTTAGTGTAATTCATAAATTAATTAAGATTTGGATGGAATCTCACCAAGAAAGTTTAAACACAGTCCTCTCCACAAGCCCTTCACAGAAGCACTGGGGTCTTTATAGACCTGCCTGATAAAGGACTTGTACACTAAAGCCACGTTTTAGAAAGCAGACGCTAAATTAGGCACCTTTCTGCAGAGGTAAGTTTTACAGTTGAGTGTACCCTTCATAATATAAAATACTCATACATCGTGGGTATAGCAGCAGCCATGAAGCAAAGCTCATTGAAAAACAACGGAGTCTTACTTTTCTCAATGAAGAAATGCAACTACACAGAACAAGAATGTCAAGACTATTATTTTCAGCACAGAAATGCCTACAGGCCTCCAAAGCAAGGTTGGCAACCCGTTATGACAGACTGTGCAAATACCAGCTAGCGCTGGTCATTACCAGCGCTCCTTACATTTCTAAACTGACAGACAAAGGACAAAAGGTGGAGCAGAACAGAGACGACCCATCAGATCAGACCAGTGAGGGATTAAATAGACACATTCCCTGGTCACCTCTCCTGCAACACCAGCAACTTTTAACCAGATGAATTTACCCCCCTGAATAGGCTTATGTCATTTCTGCATTGTCTGAAAATGGGTGGGTGAAGTGCTTTCAGCACCAACTGTACAAAAGCAAAGAAACAAAGAAAGATTTCTCTACATCAAAGCCTTCTTTTGAAGTCTTATCACCTGTTTCCAAATTCCCTATTGACTGTGGATTGCCACTATACCCAAGCAAACAATTTTCCATGCTCTTCAATAATTCAGTGGCATATGGATAGTGAATTCAGTCTCTCTGCTGTCTGAAAGCTTTTATGTCACTCTGGGGCAGAATTTCAAGGCAAGATTTTCAAAGCACTGCAAGGAATATAATCACTTTGTGTTATTTTCAGTGGAAAGCATATGAATCAAAGCCTGCAACCCCTCAAAGAGCTCAGGCCAAGCTTTCCTTCTAAACCCTGACCAATGCTTAATTGTACACAGTCTTTTGAGTAAATTTGCCAAGCCTGAATCTGTACTAGATTTGCTGTTCATAAGAATGTGTAAAAACTCAGATGACTTAAAATTAAGAATTTTTTACTTTAGGAAACACAGTTTTCCCTTAAAACAGCTCTAGAAGAAATATGTGATCATGACATGTATAGATTGGTTTGTTTATAAGATCAGTTGTTCAGGGACCATGGAGGGCTAGAACAAAACCCATATGCACTGTAGGGCCGGTGATACACCCAAACACACGCACTGCCTGGACAGCCCAGTTATCTTCCAATTGTAAAGCTGCTCAAGAGTGTGATACTTCCAGTACTACAGCTTTCAGGCAATGTAAAGCAGTGATTTAATAGAAAAGCTGGCTATTAACAAACTTAATAGTCTTAAGACAGCCACGGAGTTTCACCATTAGGCAGTAAGGTCCCAACTGGGACTGGAAATGTCTTCCCTGGGAACCATGCAGCTCGTAATTCAGCAGTGACTGCAGTTTCTGAAGTGGGCAAGAAGTAAATAGCTCCCCACTACTGCCTCCTGGTGCAGGTGTCACTGTGCTCAGAGCAGAGGGGAGCTCTGCCACAGCCCCACAGATGGCTGAATGCCTGTCCCTCCCTAAACTGGGGGCAGAACTCAGCACTCCTTAGCAGATGATGACCCTCAGGGACTGATACATCTCCAACAGAGCACTGGAAGAGAGGCTTGAAAATGAAAGGGAGAGGAAAAAGAAGGAAGCTTTAACTCCTTGATTTAAAGCCATTTCCTAACGCCATCCCACCAATGTACTATCCAGCCCAAATCACTTCTGTCCGCAGGACTCAGTATGTGCTGCAGGAGGGAAGTGGCTTTGTGGATGTCACTAAGTCACACACATGAGGACTCTTGTTCACAGAGCCTATGCAGTGCCGATTTGTCCACTGAAACGCAGCAAAATTTTCCATTACATTATTGACTGGTCTACTGGAAAGGAACCTGCTAGAAAGGAAGTAGATTTCGCTGTTCAAAAGGTGCAAAAGTTAAAGAACAACCGCAATGAGTTCTGCTTAACTGCAGAAAAAACTGGTAGGATACATAACCCTAAAGGGTTACAGTTCACACAGCAAGGCCCAGAGCTGACCATCCCCCAGGTAAAATACCTAGTGAAAGGTATAGCGAAATTAGACTGATCTAGACCTAAAGCGGCAGTTGTCTGTAATTGTCCTTCATACTGAATGTCAACTTCTTCCAAATGGGCTTCTCAACTCAAGCTCGCAAACCTCAGCACAGAAGGAGGACCAGGATGATCTGCAGATACAAAGCTCCCCACAGCTGGTAACAAGCCCTAGAACTTAAGGTTCTCTACACTGCAAAGGGGTAGTTTGTGGTGTTTAAAATGGTTCAGTAAGCCACATTATTTTCAGACCGAATCCTCGAATCAAAGGGAACTCTCAGGGAATCAAAGGGAATCCTCTCAGGCAAAACTGCTATAGGATTTAGGTCTGACTGACTGACGCGACAGCCTTCCTTCACTGTGTTGATGGCACAGAATTCCAGCGTAAGGAGAAGAAGATGACACACACTGTGATTTCCTCCTAAAGATACTTCAACGCCATGAAAGAGAAACTGCAAAACAGGCAGCCAAGTTCTGTTTTCTGCTGGGGTACGTCCGCTCAGCCAGTCCTTTAAGGTACAAATACAATTGGCAAAGTCTGTGGAGAATCAGCCGACAAGAAGACATTAGTCAGGGGAACGCACAGATGTTACAAACACCTACACTTCATTCCAAAATTAACTTTTCTATGAGCAAACATTTGATGGTCTCGGGTCTGCCTTAGAACAACAGTCTGCTCATGAATGCTCGCTGGGAAAATGTTACCTATTAGTTCAGGTAATTTGATCTTAGAAGATACACGTATAATGTTAACTTGAACCAACAGGTAGAGGAGAAAAGAAAGCGCTATTTAACCATATACTCAGCACCACGCATTACTTCTCCCTTGCCTACTACCACTGATTACAGTCATTTATTGCACACGGTGATGTGTCCTGGATGGTTCAGATGTATCATTACGGTGATAAAGCCATTTCTGATGAAGTCCTGAAGGCAGCTTTCCTGCCAGATTTATGGCCCCAAAGTTCAGGCTCTCCTATACTGATTTTCTATATGCATTGCGCTTTCTTCCAGGACATTTGGTCAGACTCTCAGCTGATGTAAGTGAACCTGGCAGCACTGCAGGGAAGAGAATGATTTCCTTTTCCACCAGCTGAGTGTCTGGCACATACTTTCTTCTAATTAGTATTCATCTTTAGGTCTGCTGAATTTGTGGGAGGGAGTTAGCTGCCCATGGAAGTCATAATTGTTTAGAAGCTTGGACAATTTCCCTTGTAGCCTGCAACCCTTGCTGAGAGCACCTTAATAGTCTCATTTTTTAATAATTATGTCAATTGTCCTCAGTAAAATGACACTATGCAAACTAACATGCTTCTAAACAAGTATTTGTGGTGCCCTTCCCCCCCTCACCTCACACAGGTTAGCAGCTAAGCAAAAAATACTGTAAATGAGACACTTTGACATCATCTTCAAACGGACATGTACTTAAGGTGCCTGAGTCTGAGCAGCACAGCTGCCACACATTTTTTGCTCCTATTGATTCCAGGTAGAGTCATGGATCATCAGCACTGCCTAACAAACATGGTTATGCAAGCAGCTCTCCAGACAGCAACAACTGGAAAACACTGACGGTTACTATGGAACCTGCAGCCCTCTGCTCATTCAGCAGCTTAAGAAAAAAGTGAATCTTGTCATACATCTTTTCATGAAGTCAAACAGACCTTTTCCAAAAGCATATTTTGGTTACAAAGTTAATGAAAATACATGGGCTTATGGCCTTGAAAGCGCTATTACACGCACCAAACACAACACATCACAATTCACATAAAAGGAAAAAGTGGAACACAAGCCTCCAAGAAAACACAGAACCAGAGAGCTTATGGGGTTAGATAATGCTCTACGTGTACGCATGAACTAAGTTAGGCTCCAAGGAGTTCATCAAGCTAGATGTATCACTTAAGAATCGGAGCTCTCTGCAGAAAAGGGAAAGAAATAGTTAATCACTGCAGTACTTCTTAATTATGCTCTCACACTCCAGAAGTCTAAAGGCAGTAACTGAGAGGATAGAAATCCCATAGAAAACCCCTCAGTGCCTGCTGCCCAGGATTGTTTCTGAAAGAAAACAGATTCACCCAAACGAAAAATAACTTCTACATAATCCGCTCATTTCCAGGACCTAGCAAATCCCAACCATATTTGGAGAAAGCCTTTATTTAATTTTCTTAAAGAAATTTGTGGGGAAATTGTGGCAATTTGGTAAACAGAGAAGTAAATAGTTCTGTAAAGGTTTAGAATGTTTTCTAGAAGCACTGAAATAAAGGAAGAGTGAGAGCCCAATTATCAAAAAGTTAGACCCCTAATCCCACTGATGTTCAAGGAAATACAGCCTAAGTCTTCTTAAATTGCTCTTAGATTCCTCAGTCACTCGGACACATTTAACATTTTAAAACCGGACACACACACAATACTATAGACTTTCAGCATCACAGGGGGAAACGTTCATGAATGATTACAGAAACACTGAATTTCTGTCTGTCTGCTCTTTCCCACCTCCTGTCAAGATTGCCATGTAGTTTCTAACCCACAAAAATATTCTACATTTTCATCTTTAGTCCACGGGCCATTTATTTTTCTTCTCAAAGAAATACCTGTCACAACTTTCATTTCTTTGAAATCACTATTTTCCCTGACTTTTCTTTTTCACTTTCCTCTCTTTTCTCCTTTTTCCTCCTCCTATGAAAAGAAAAAGGTTTTCAAAGCCAAGGGACAAAGTCAGCCCATCTATAACACGGGTGACTTGCAGAGGTGCTCGGTGCAAACGTCAATTCCGACAACTGGTCAGTCAACAGAGCTGGAAACGTTACTAGCATCTTGAGGCTTTGCACTAGATTTTAGACACTCAGCTGTGATTCCTTTATCTTCCCTCGCCCTTTCCCAACATTTCATCCACTGTGAAATTTGAGTGAGACCTTTATCTCTAATTACTCTTCCAAAGGGAGCCACTGAGCAATATATAGGGTACACATTTTAAAAGGAAGTGCCACTGAATGAACTGCCAACACCGTTTCCAGCACTAAGGCACACCTACATATAACTAAAGAGTCATTTTATACGTGGTTTAGAAGGCAAACAGCAAATGTTAGCACCTTCCAAGTTAACAAAATCCACTGAACCCCCAAACAGTTAAACTCACAGCAGAGCTACATGATGAACCTGAGAACTTATTTTTAAATCACTTTTCAATGGGGATGTTCCTGATCTTTCGAAATGACAGATCCACAGAGCAGCCTGAATGGGATACCACTGCAAAATAGCACTGATTTTCAAACTCGTTGAATGAAATTCATTTGCTTGCAGTCAAAGAGCTCAAGACACATGCAACACAAATCCCGGTCCCATGGCAAACCTCAGACACTTCTTTAATCTTGGATACAGTGACACACAGCCTCATGTGAAAAGAGAAGCTGTTAAATAAAAAATGCACATTCACTCTCAGAAAATAATAAGCCTGGGAGAAAAAGTTAGAAGACAATAGCTTCAATCAAGGATTACCTTCATAAAGCTCCAGCTCTTGGTTCATACAGGAAAGTCACAGTGATTTGTGTTAAATTTTCATCTGTGAATGACAACTGAACTCTACTGTATATTTTTTCTGGGAGAAATAACTGCTGTGCCATATAGTTGGGACTGATTTAAGGATCTTGACGCTAGATATCTCCAAACAGAAGCCTACTTTTTCTACATTAAAAAAATAAATAAGTGCAGTGCTTTCATAAACATAGCCCCAGGCATGGCAAAGCTCCAGACATGGTATAGGATTCTAATTAATGGCTCCTTAGCTGATAATTACCCATGTGCATTAAGTTTTAAAATTAATCTTTTATTTTGGTTGAAAAATGTACACTTAGGTATACTGAATGATTCTTAATAAGGATTTAATTTGGTGTCTCTGACCAAACTTGCACTTCAGGAGTCAGAATCACAGAATGGTTTGGGTTGGAAGGGACCTTAAAGACCATCCAGTTCCAACCCCCCTGCCATGGGCAGGGACACCCTCCACTAGACCAGGTTGCTCCAAGCCTCATCCAGCCTGGCCTTGGACACTTCCAGGGATGGGGCATCCACAGCTTCTCTGGGCCACTTGTTCCAGTGCCTCCCCACCCTCTCTGGGAAGAATTTCTTCCTGATGTCCAATCTAAATCTACCCTCTTTCCATTTAAAACCCACATCCTATCACTAGACTCCCTGATAAAGAGTCCCTCTCCAGTGTTTTTGTTGGTCTCTTCAGGTGCTGGAAGGTCTCTCTGGAGCCTTCTCTTCTCCAGGCTGAACAAGCCCAATTCTTTTCATGGGAGAGGTGCTCCAGCCCTCGGAGCATCTTCGTGGCCTCCTCTGGACCCACTCACACAGGTCCATGTCTTCTTGTACTAAGGACTGCAGAGTTGGACACAGTACTCCTGGCGGGGTCTTCCCAGAGTGGAGTAGAGGCACAGAATCACCTCCCTCAACCTGCCAGTCACACTTCATTTGGTGCAGTCCAGGATACGACTGTTTTTCTGGGCTACCAGCGCACACTTCTGACTCTGCTTGGTGTCATCCAAAAACTTGCTGAGGGTGCACTCAATCCCACAGTCCACATCCATGACAAAGATGTTAAATAATACTGGTCCCAGTACCGACCCCTGAGGGGCACCACTGGTCACTGGTCTCCACCCAGACACTGAGGCATTGACCACAACTCTTTGAGTGTGACCATCCAGACGATTCCTTATCCACTGAGTGGTGCACCTACCAAATCTATGTTTCTCCATCTTAGAGACAGGGATGTTGTTCAAGACAGTACCAAATCCTTTGCACAAGTCCAGGTAGATGATGTCGGTCGCTCTCCCCTTATACACCAATGCTGTAACATAGTCACAGAAGGCCACCAAGTTTGTCAGCACAAGAGCATATGTAGCAATGCTTGATAAAAGGCCACAAAGAAGACTTTTCAAGATTTGAGTGCAGAGAAGCAATACAAAATTACCTTTTTTCTTTTTTCTTTTTTTTTTAAAGGAAATGTCAGCTCTAATCTTAGCAGCTATCTTGTTTTTTATCTCCAGGTCTGTCTCTCTTTCCTTCCCAATCATTACCTCAATTCCTTATTTTAACTGAAAGCGTTTGAGGGCAGGAATTACATCTGGATACAGTGTTTGGATGGTTTCTAGCAAAAAAAAAAAAGCTCCAGACTTGAAGACAGAAGGAGATTTTCCCTTGGCACACAAGCCAGTCAAAGAATGAATTCAAAGCTTCCCAGGTTGGGAAGCACCAAGCTCCCACCCAGGGACAAGCTCTGCAGCTCACAGCTTGTCACTAGAGCTTATGTGGCAAGGGAGAGACCGGAGTACGCAAATCACAGAGTGCTTTAGTTTGATAGGGACCTCTGGAAATCATCTGGTCAAACCCCCCTGCTCAAGCAAGGCCACCTAGAGCAGGTTCCCCAGGAACCTATGCAGATGGCTTTTGAATATCTCCAAGGTAGGAGACCCCAGAATCTCTATCAGCAACCTGATACAGTGCTCAGTCCCCATAAAAAACTGGTCCCTGATGTACAGAGGGAACCTCTCCTGTGTTTCAGTGTGTGCCCATTGCCTCTTGTTCTGTCACCACACACCACTGAAAAGAGCCTGGCTCCATCGTCTTTGCATCTTCCCTTCAGGTATTCATATACTTTAAGAAGGTCCTCCCTGAGCCTTCTCCTCTCTAGGCTAAATGGTGCCAGGTGTCTCAGCTTTCCTGACAGAGAGACGAAGGATTCCCTTACTCACTTTTCAGCTGAGACATTATGCAACACATTACATTTCTTATTTTTTCTGGTAAAACTACTTAAAAGGCTCACCTGAACTACCTAAGCATTTAATTCAAAATGACAGCAGAATGTTTCCTCTGAACATAGCCTATACTACTTCAGGGATGAGCAAGGGAAAACAGAAGTTTTCCAGAAAAGAGTTCCTCCAAAGCACCCTATAACCAAATCACATTTTGCATCTGGTTTTCCCCTCCCCTCACAGTGAAAAGAGAAGTTTTAAGCAGAAGGCATGTACAATTTGTTAAACCTACATTCTGGATACTTGCAATTAAGATATGAGGATATATTTTTTCATCAGAGAAAAATTATTTTAATAGCCATAATCAACACAATCAAATATAATCGGTCTGTCAGGTTAATTACAATTTAGGGTTTACAGTACTGTTGTACCTTGCCAGCTCACATCTATATGAAGATGATTACACCTGGAAAAGATGTGCAACTCTAAAGGTTTCTACCTCTATTTCAATAACTGTGCCATAAGTTTTCCTTTTTATTCTTCTGTATCCTCACTCTCCCCTCTCCCACTCTGTTTTAACTTGGAGAGTTTTATTCCTGGGTCTTTTCCTCCACTCCACATAGTCTCTTCTGGTTTACACATATCTATAGCTTTATGCAAACGATTAGGATAATACATGGAAATTTTCCAAGAATCTTAAGAGGGATACACCTCATGAAAAGCAAGGGACAAACATTAGGTTTGCTTCCTAAACCTATTATTTTGGATTTTTTCCACAAATCTGTGCACCAGCGTTCCCCATTTATCTCCAACTAGGCCTGAGACACAACCTGGTCTGTTGGCCAACTTCTCTGTTTCCATTTTATTCCAAACACCCCTCCAGTGTGCTTACTCTGAATCTGCCACAACACGGATAACGTCTCCTACCTCCTACCTTTCCTCTCAGTCTCTCATTGAATCCTGCTCCTCTGTCTTGCTGTCATTTTTATTTTACTTTTCCACTCTTGATTCTTACTTCCTTAAGAAGTCTTATTCTGCTGCTTCAGTCCCCTTACTTCTGCCCTGCACATTAAGCTGCCTTTGTTTCCCACTAGCAACAATACTAAATTCAAGCTTACTTTTCTTTCTGAAGTCCCTTATTTTGACTCTGCTTTTGAGCCATCTCACATGCTGCAGAGGCTTCCCTGACTTTGCCTGTCCTCAGTTTCTCCTAAGCTCCTCATCTTTGCTCTTCACCTCCCATAAGTCTTTTTTTCTATTTCTGTCTTCCACTTGTTCTTTTCAACTAGAACAGCTTGTATTTTCTTGGCCAAGAAGCACTCCCTTGTTTTTCCTTCAAACAAGTCCTTTAAAATCCTCTCAGGAACCCTTTCTTAGGTTGACAAAAAGCCTGTGTGTCTTGAGTTTAGCAATGTCACAGTCTCTTTGGAAGGAGGTAATTTCCAATGAAACCTGAGCACAGATATCTCCAAGAGATGCTTCACACTCCAGCAGGTAGAATCCCCTGGGTATAAATACTGGATAGTCCATCTGCAATAGGTCATCTGTCGCGAATCCTGATTTGGGATGCTGCCAACTGCACCAGTTTGTTGCAAAAGAGTGATTTAGATTGCTGAAAGAACCACTGTCAAAAGGGGTTTTAATACAATGTTGTACAAGTGCAACTTAAAGTTTGATGGCTAGGTTCACTATTAATTACTGCACGGAAAAAGATACAAAGCAAAACTGAGTTACACTCAAGTTAGAGTGATCCACAGAGAGACCAGAGATAAAAAGGCTAAGGAAGACCATCCCACTGAGTGACGAGGTTCAGAATGGATCCCCTTGATTTCTAAACTTCTTCTCAGAGAGGAGTCCAGCTGCAGCTGGATCCAGACTTAGCCCCAGACTTGGTCAATGGTTTACGTCTAAAGTTTATGTAATGTTTCATTAACATCAACTCAGCATGCAGTCAAAGTCACCAAGGCAAAATTCAAAGTTACCATACTACAGGGTTATGCACTTGTTACTGTGACCAGAATCTACATTTACACTCCTTTCATTAATGAAATTGATAATTTATTCTGATCTTGTCAACAGTTTCCTAGCATAGCTTGTAAAATCCAGATTTAATTAGGAGCAAAAATTATCTGTTTACATTCAGCAGTGAAAAAGAAAGACCAAGACACTACAATATACAGGATATATTTCCCCTCCTTGAAACCATTAGATTTACTTCAGGAACCCAATAAGGTACATAGTCTGCAGGATAGCAGTGTACCTGGGTACTCAGTATCTTTCATGACAAAGTTAAGGAGAAAAAGCCACTTGATCTTGTTTAAATTATTGTTTGAAGAAAGCGGAACTAACTTGGTTTCTAACATACAGGAAACTAGTCTGTCTTTGCTGCAGCTTACAGATATTCAGGGGAAAAAAGCAGCTGTTTGCCTCATCTTCCAGAAGACAATTCCATTCAAAACCATATGATATAGAGCTATGGTAGGGCACATCATTATTGGTTCTCCCCTATGGTGAGTAGAAAGGAGCAATGAGTATCACAGAAACTGTCTGGATATAAAAACTGATGACAGCAGAGTTGCAAGTCTTGGCTATAGCTCCTGTTTTGCTAGAAGGAGTGCTTGAGTTCTTTGTGAAATCACGTTGCCAAGAGCAGACCTAAGCTTTTCTCTTCAATTGGTTTTCATTTGCAAGAGCATCTGTCCCAAAAGCTCAAAGTATTAAAAGCTAGAAAGGTTTGGACTGTATTTTTTAGGGCTGATGATAACGTATCATGAAAGTGTAACAAAAAGCTTCAGATGTAAACAACTTCTCAGTATGCAATTCACTTCCACCGACACGTTGTAGAGCCTTTCCCTAGCGCTCTGCCTGCTTCTTCCTCCTTCACCATCAACCCTGCTCCTGACGTGAACCTATCCCTCCGCCAACGTGACAGACAATTTATTGCAATGGCAATATTGAGAGTTATTGTCTAGTTAGATAGACAATATCTTCTCTAGAGAGATGCAATTGTAAGTATAGCAAGACATAGTGAGACATGGGCTATATCTAGAGCTTAAAGTCTGGTTAGGCCTGTCAAAAGGTAAGAAAAATAAAGTAGTATGAATCACATTTTACCAATAAGTACTGAAAAAGCAGTACTGAAAAAGCCTGAGACACTGCCAGAAGGAAGTTTGTTGCAGAGCTATGGAAAAACCTTTATATAACTTGAGTCTTGGCCCAGCACTTTGACTAACTCTGCGTTCTTACTTCGTTAGAGGCTTTTGCAGGGAGGAGGATCTTGGACTGAGAAAGAGGGTAGCATGGAAGAGGACATTATGCATTGCTTCTTGGGCCCTAAGCTAAGGTAATTTACAACAGCGTTACTTAACCTGCGTTAGGCGTTTTTTAGAGAAGTTCGCACACATAAAAAAGTAACAAGAAGAAGACAGCACTCAAGGAGACCCAAACGTATACAGCAGCCAGTCACAGCCTGAAGAGTTCCTCTGAACATGACAGCACAGTAACAGACTGGCTTATGTTCGTTGTAAAATACATGTTTCATGTATGGGCATGGATGGAGAGATTTTTTAAAAAAACCCAAAACACAGTGATTTAGGCATCTCAAACATTTTTTTCAGACCCAGGGTGACCTCGATGCAGAAGCACAGGTTCACATTCTAGACGTGCTGGCATTTGGAATATATCTTTCTTTCTAAGCTACATAGAAGCAGACAAGCACACATAAATATAAATAAATCTCTACATACTTTATGGAAACAAGATCTTGTCCTTGAATCACAAGGCCAAGAATCAGAAAACTCTTTTTACTTCCACTTAATTTTACACTTCAGCAACATTCATTTCAGTTTATTTACTTACTGCTGTCTTCACACTTCAGATATTTAAACAACTGGAAATGGCACTTTCCTTGTGCCTCAGTTTCTTCCTCGAGTAGCCAAATAATTTATGGGAAGAAAGGGAGATGATGATTGAGTTGTTTAAAAAATTAATTTCCATTGTTCTAGGGAAGTTCATGACAGTCATTCTGAGACAAAACACGTAACTTGTGTTCTCAGCCTGGCAAAATGGCTTGACATCCATGACCTTTGAAAATGCAACCTCCCTTTAAGTATAGTAGCATGACATCTAGGTAAGGACTTAAAAATATATTCTGAGCCATAAGAATTAAACCTGCCAGTTAAGATGAAAGCTATCAATTCTGGCTTGAATTCTTAATAGTCCTGTAGCACTTAAGACATCATCTAAAATCTTAAGGTTACATATTCACTTTCAAACTCACTCTCTGTTGTCACCTAGACTGTCCAATGTAGCACCCAAGTCCTAATTAGAAAGGCATTTAGATACTGTCAGCACCAGTTTCATATTACATGTTCTGAAATGCTTAGCAGACTGTTAACTAGGTGTTGAAAGCCAGGTGAAATCACAGCGCTACCGAACCTTGCATCAGGGACAGCTTTTGCTGCAGTGCTTTCTCAAAGCAGGTGGAAGGCAGGAAGGCCTGGCTGGGAACACTGAGGGAAAGCAACACTATCATTAGCAGACCCAGGAGACTGGCACAAAAGAACAGAGAGAACCCAAGAAAGTGTGAGGAAAGAAAGAGGATAATAAATAAAAGGTAAGATGTGCTGACCACTACATATTTATCAAAAGCCCAAATTCTAGAATAAAAAGACGCAGCAGGGGAGAAACAATCATCTCTACCCTACTCACTGGGCACTGCAAAAATAAGAGAACTTGACTGAGGATGCGATTTTATCAGAAGTAAATCTTCCGAATAAAAAGTACCGAATCAGATTGTCAGGCAGTATAAGCCAACACAGTGGAGCTCCGCTCACACACACATAAAACCCCAAACCCACCACAAATAACCTACTCCCAGCACCCTCTGACTCCAGATTCAATAATGAACTCCTCAAATCCATTTCAAAATCTCTGCTCTCCGAGCAATTTCATTATGAAGGGACATTGGTGTCACTTAGAGATGCCCCATGCGCTTTGTCAATGTTAAAATTGCCATTCAAGACAGCTTAAAAAATTTGGAAGAATGTCTTCGGTCAGAGAAAGAAAATCTACAAGGATACATGCTGACTTTCCTACATTTAGTTTCATAGCAAGAGAATAATCCTAATTTTCTATGTAAGTAGCATACTTTTCAGTAAAACCTTCAATATATGTTCAATTAAAAAAAAATTTAAACCAAACAAGTTTTCTTAAGTTAAAACAGAGCTTTGAATTTTCAAAATGGAATCTGCTTTAAAAAGGAAATCCATTCTTGGTGTAATGCTCTAGAATATATCTGTGCATTTGTTCATATCATGGGGGCAGACACCACGTTGCCAGGGAGGGCAGCCTCACAACTGTGGATTTAAACATGCACTAAGAAGTAATTATACCTCAAATGACTTGCGCTAGTGCCTGACTTGCGTACTGAAGTGAGGTGCAGTGTTTCTGCCTGACTACTGGCAGAAATATTTTGGCCAAAAGCTGCAAAAGTCCTTATTGGTCGTGTGTGCTCAGCATGACAATCCAAAGCAAGGTGAACCTGAAACTTTTGCAAGTGCCATACGTATTCCTTCTGTCTGGGTGCCTCATCTTGCGGTATGTAAAATCCAGTTCACAGGTCTTGGTCTTTCATGCGTACTGCAGCAGTTTCATAAGTGGGTTTCTCCTGGATGATCGTTTTGTTGGAAGTGGAAGGGGCTGTCACATAGCATTACCAGTCAATTTTCATTGACAACTGTGTGGTTGGCAACAATGCCTCTTAAAGAGAAGAAATTAATGTCTGGAGGTTAGCTTTAATGGCTCTTTATTGTTTTAATACACCAGACTCGTTTTCACATGTAAAAATAGTACCTGTGCTTGCTTGGGTGCTGAGAATGCGAAAGGCTAGCTGAACATTCAAGTTCTTGTGTTGCCTGAGCAGACATTAGTTTGGGGAAAGCAACTGACTGTTCGTACTCCTCTGAAAGAGCTTTAGACTACTGAATAGGAAAAACTACTCCTAAAATGAAACAGATCTCCTAATTATGTGAAAAGAGTTACTATAAATGGAAAAAAGAAGAGTTTGTCCAGAATGTGTTCAGTAGAAAAGCAACTGCTCAGTTCTGCTGCCCTTACCAATCTGAGGAAGCATTTAATGCTGAGATGGAATATCAGAGGTGGTTAGGTAGAAAAGAGATAAACTTGAAGCTAATTAGAAAACATGTTTCATGTTAGTCATCCACTCTCTAGTAACAGCTGTTTTGAGATATCGCTATAGGGATGATCCCACTGCAATACCGGCTTCTGAAAGCCTTCCAAATCCTGTAAAATGTATTAATCTGTGGGATTCATATGAATAGCGCAGACAAATGAAAGCAATTACTTTCTCCTCTTCATTCTGACTTGTTATCTTTGATACGGATAGTCTGTCTGTGATACTTTTATGATTTGATTTCAGATTTATTTATTTATTTTAAATTATTTGGTCTATTTTGGGACTTCAGCTAATGGAAATATGAGGAAAACTAAACAGTCTTACTAGATAAGAAAAGAAAAAAATATAACTGTCTTCCTTCAATAATCCTTTGGGAAACCCAGATTTGGAGGTCTTTGTTATGCTGGTTGTTGGAATAAGAAAAGATAAGGGTGGGTGGAATAGGGAGGAAAGATCTTTTTCCAAAGTACTGCAAAACATGCTACCGTCGGCAATCTCTACAAAAGTCAGAGGAGAAGGGGAAAATACTGCATATCATAACTGAGATAAATGTGTAGAAAGGGGCAGGAGGACTTCAGCAAGAGCCTGACTGCAGAATTCCTGAGCCAAGCCAGAGGGCATCCTGCCTACTTTGGTTTGTCTTACATTGATTAAGTGTAATTAAGAAGAAAGAGGCTCTTCCGCCTGTCCTGTCCTGAAGACACAACACAAACAGTAGCAGCTGCTTGGATTTGGGGGGGGAATTGGCTCCACAGACTATTCTCAGAGCTGTTTCAAAACCATGGCCAACCCCAGGCCGCCCCACAGCACACTGCTACAGCTCTGCTAAAGCACATAGGGGATGCTTGAAATCCCCAGGAGTCCTGTTAAGGTAATCCTTTGCCCTAAGGATATTAGCAAGCTCTGCCATGCCACTCCAGCAGGGCTGGGGCGGGAGGGCAGAAATAAGTATGGCCAGTCCCTTTTCACAGTGAAGAGGACACCCAGGCTGCCCCAGAAACTGCTAATCAGAGCTCTGGGTTCTGGCTTCCAATACGGCAGCAATGAGACCTCTCCTCTTTGGGAAGCACCTAGAAAAGCCTGAGAAAGTTCACCAGCCATATTTTGAAATACTAGAGGCAAACCCCATTTCTTAACAAGAAAAAGTGTAAGGAGCTGAGAAGAAGAGAGGACTGCGATAAAGAGGGACCTGGAGGAAGACAACAGACCAGCAAGCTCAGAGGGAGCTCTCAGAATCCCAAGGCTCCTGCTCTTCCTGCTCATTTTCTTCATCTTTCCAAAGCAGTCACATTGGCCTGGCTGTAATTTGGATGCTAATTTCCCACACAAACCTGCAACGCACAATTTATTAAGAAAAATTGAGAAAATGTTTTGTTTAAAAAGCCTTCTGCCTGCATTCTCCTTAAGCAAGCCAGCACGCCTGAGAGACTACTGCCGTCCCAGCTGCATGGACTAGTACTTCACAAAAACAAATAAATCCATGATCTGAAGCCACGCTTGCTCAGCACAGAGTCCCCAGCCTTGCTGCCAGTTTTGAAAATAAAAATATTTGATCTAAAAGCCCAAAAGGCTTTGGATCATGCCCTAAACCTGCAGCATATCTTATGGCCTTGGCGCTTTGAAAGAGCATGTGAGCGGCAAGGTTTCCAACTGCCCTGGATCAAACCTCAAAACAAATAGTGGAAAGGGGAGTCCAGGACAGGAAAATCTGACAGATGCGAGCCAGTTGGGAGTGCTGTTCTCCATGGACACGGCCAAGGGGACAGGAAAGAAGGGGACATAAGCAGGGGGGAGAGGGGAGGGCATTATGGCATTAAAAATACAAATAGCGGTATTGCGTACAAGGCTTTAAGATAAGTGTTTGCTGCTGACAGTCGTTTTATAGAGGGTTTTTTGTTGTAGCTTTTTTTTTTTTTAATGCATACATCACATTACCCCAAACTGACAACTCTGGTCAACCGTTATGCCAGAGCGGCAACCCTGCGGATCCCCTTCTGTGCATTCTGCTTGCCTGGGCAACCTGACACTTCCTTCGTGACAGCTCTGGAGACCGAAGGACACGCTCTTCCTCTAATGCACATACATAACTCCCAGTAATGCTGATCATCAGCTACCCAGGCGAATCGAGCTCCACACACACACTTTCTTTTTTGGTTCACAGCGGGTAGCCTTTCATGGGAAATTGGAATCCCTTGTTGGTAAGCCACTCAGGCTTTCACTACGTGCTGGAGAGGATGCCTGATGTTTCTGTCTGCTAGTGCTAGTCCCGGCCCAGGTTTCTCACAGAACTTTCAGAAAATTACTTCCAAGAAGTAGCTGTTTGCAGTCTTCCAGAGAAGGCAAGTGCAGATACAGAGGAATAAAATGCATGACTAGCTCCTCAGATTAGGTTCCAGTAATTATTCCAAAACACCTGAATGCATCCACTTGCACTTTGCAAAGCTATAAGGTCAGACTTTTGCAAGCAATCTTCAGAAATCACATGCCCCGTCCCATTTAGCTGGGAAGAGCGCTAGGTTCTTAATCCACTTTGGTTTACTTTCAAAAATCCCAGCTCCTGCAGATAATACCCTCAAATCGTGTATTCTATTTGCGGGGCTGTCACCACCTGTAAATTTGGACAAAGCCAGAATTTTCTGAATGACTCATTCCTAACAACTGGGAGCAGTGAAGACTCAGCTTCCACTGCAGGAGGAAAGCCAAGAGTACCCCCTAGTGTCCTGCGTACAACCTTAACATGTGGCCAGCCTGAAACCAGAGGTAAGCTCCTTTTAAAAGGCGGCCTTTAGTTGCTTGGCATCCACCACTTCCCTCTGGAAAAGGACACTTGTTGCAGTGTGATTATCTGAACCATCATATTAGCAGAGCTTAGTGTGTCAGCACTTGCGAGCAGAGTCATTACTAATCACCTTTATGACTTAAATATACTCAAGTGGATTTATAACAATGGATCCTTCTTTGCATTCGCACTGGGTTAAGGGCACTCCCAGTCACCTAGAGCTGCTCAGATGACATGCAAGAGTCATTAGGGTTTGGTAACTCAACAGCTTTTGATGCTTTATGGATCTCCTACGAGAGTTGTATGTCTTAATTAATCTGCCAAGTGCTTCAATATCCATGGAGAGAAGGTGCGGTATAATGCAAGAAATTGCTATTTATAACTCTGCCTCTTTTCTGCACAAAAAGCCGTATTACCTCAGACTAACTCTTATTTTAACGACAGCAAAGATAAAAAATAGTGTAACTTCTGTCACCTGAATCCATTCCGGACATCTTAGTTTCTTGTCCTGCCAGGTTAGGAGGCCGGCAGGTTCCACCATTAACCTCCTGCTGCGGGAGCACGGCACACCTTTTTGCTCTTCTGGGCTTCTCTCCGACTCATCTCCAGATCCTGACAGGGTTTGTCACCATGGGCATTTACTAAGCAGTAGTAATTATTTTGTCAATAACAAAGGAAATTTGCTGTTGATCTTAATATACTTTGTCATCCTTGGTTTTCTGGAATACCAACTGCTGGAGGGCAGGGAGGCATATGAGGAGTGCAGCACCTAGCAGTACGTGTATAGATGATAACCTGCTTGAGCAGCCTGGCCAATAGAGCACTTGCAGTAGCCCATCCATCAAGACTTAAGTTCTAGCAGATGATGCAAATTTAATGATAAAAAATAAAAGCTTAAAATGCCAGCTAGAAGCAGCAGTTTACAGTGAGAAAAAAGAAAAAGTCATGAAAGCCTGTCACCTAAACTTCATCTTACACTGGAAAAATATCTTCCTGGAGCAAGGCGAGCAGATTAATAATGCAGCAGTGCTCGCTGAGGAAAATGGCTGGTTTGTAAAAGCAATTCCAACTGTAAGGGTCCAGGAAATGGAATCTCAACAGGATAAACAACACTTACAAGCTCCTGCTAAGATGACTCCTTTAGCAAGCCAGAAAATAAACTTACAAACAGGTCACATTTTGCACTTCTGCAGCACACTTAATACATGTTCAAAGTGCCCAATCTGGAGGGAGAAACACTGCAATTATAGTGACTGTAAATTGCACAGGCCAGGGCATGAAACGTCTGTTGTGGGTCTTTCAAAGCTTCTTCTAGTTTTATAGGGCATGGTATTAACACAAGAATGAGTGATTTTTACTGCAGAGCCTGTAAGGAACAGAGATCTGCTTTCTCTGGGTTTTGTCATTACTCATTTTTGGGATGTTTACTGGTGTTGATAGCCTGCTTTGCAATTTTTCTGTGATTTTAGCTGCTCCAAAGATGCTCTGCTATTATTAAGTTACCTGGTTGTCTGTGCTTAGACTCCAAGTGCAGCTCTGTGGTGTTAAATCCAGGAACTGAAATGAAATGTATGGTTGTCTGAAGCAACAAACGATGAGCTGGATGCCCTTGGTTTTCCCTTAATCCAGGGTTCAGTGTTGTCCCTTACCTGTTTCTTTCTCCTTATCTGTCACATAAGGTCACAGTTCTTCTCCAGCAATCTCAGACATAAATTGTAAGGATCAGTTTGTCAACACTCACTTAAATCCATGTAAATTGCTCTGAGCATAGGAAGCACTAAGATGCTGAGCTGCTTCACTGCTGTGACACCCAACTGGATCATCACAATGTCTTTCCAATCTACAAAGATGCAGAAAGGATGAAAGCTGTGTTCTTTTGTTGTTGGTTTTGGGATGGTTTTTTTTTTTTAAATAGGCTGCATAAGAACCGTTTTCACCTAACATAACACACAAAAGCACACCAAAAAAAAAAAGCCTCTATCCCTAAACAGCTTCAAATAAAGCTAATCACTCTTTAATCAAACACAGGAAAGTGAGGAGGAAGAAAACTAGTACATACATGGAAGACCTCTCTCCAGAGTTATTAGGTGGCAATTTCTTTACTGTAGATTTCTCTAGCAAGTTGGATTATTTTTTATTACTCCACTATTTGGTGAGTTTACTTGCGATCTTTATTGGCTGGCTCACTGCTTTCTTACAAGTAAGGAGGGTTGGTTTTGGGTATTTTTGTATTGCTACACACACTGTAGCTTAGCAGCAGAGAACAGCTTTTTAAAGAACAACACGAGCTTGCTACAAGGGCTGCCAGGTGCACATACCACAGTGCTTGAATGTGTATGTCATTGTTCAGAATTACACAGCCCTGAAGCAAAACACAATCCAGCCACGGTTTATTTTCCTGTCAGGAAGCTGAACTGACAAACATGAGACTCACATAAACAGATAATGCAGCTTTTCTAGCTATAATATAAACAAACAAGCAAATGGGATATGTCCCACCACTTATTTACACTCCAATTCACTTGTGTATAGCCACTGCAACCTCAGAGATAACCCACCTTTCCCTGCTGCTCCCCTATCACACACCGCACAGATAACACCACTCCAGTTCCACACTGAGCCCCTCTAGCCCTCAGTCACTCCCATCCTGAACCCACTTTGCTAGAAATTCTGCTGCGGCTACAAGGAAAATTAAGGATGGAACATTTCTGCCACATGGAGTCACCCAGCAATCTGTCCAGTGCAGAACTTGTCACACCATCGTGGGACATCAGTTTGCTGTGACAATACAGGCAGCTACACAGGATACTGGGAGCAAGTGGATGGTGTCAGGCAGAAGGCTTTTGACATGAGTTGTGGACCAGGTGTAGGTGGTTGAACCTCTGTGTTCAGAGATGGGGTCTGGGAGACCTGAGGACTGCTGAGGGGTTGCTGCTTCCATTTCTTTTTGTGCATACAATTGCAGCAGTTCTGGTCCCGTTTCAATGACCCCTCCTCCCCACACCATCACCCATTCCAATTTAACAAGGATTAACAGCATGCTGAGAAAACACAGGGCTTCTCCAGGTAAGAGCTAGGAGGGTTGACTTGCCTCGGACGTGGTGGAAGAGGAGTACAGACTCTTCTGATGCTTGGATATCTGAGCTCAGGCAGAACTACTAAGCTTAGGTATTTCTCCTAGTTTATTGAGATGATCAGTACACAGCCAAAGTATTACTTCTGCTACCTGCTGTCAAATGCCCTAGTTTGGCTAGTGAAAAACCAATGACAGCTGTAACCTAATAAAGAAAAAGGCCTTGGACTTCGCAGGCAGAACCAAAACCTGCCTGAATGACACCACGATCCTGCTGTTGCAGCATTTGTTCTCTCAAGGATATGTTGTTCAGCATAAAATGGAAGACAACAGAGGAAGATGCAGGTATCTGTGTTGCACAGACCTACAAACACATGAAATCCAGTATTTTGAACCTGAGGTCAACAATGCCAACTCGCTATATGAATTGTGGAGGGGGAATTGGTTAGCACGTATTGTATGTGTATCTTTGCTTTAACCCTGCCTCCTTGTTCCCCTGCAAAAATCAACAACTGCCAACTCCTCACCTTCCTCCCACCAGGAACTGGCTGCTTTCCTCCATCACTGGCATTACCCAGCTCTGAGCGTGCCCAGGAGTGTCACTGCCTGCCTCACTGGCGGTATTTCTTGGCAGTCCCTCATAAATATGGGACGTCATGTTCTGCCCTCAGGAGACCCACAGCATGAGAGTCAAGAACTTAGTTTAAAAGGATAGGTATTCCCCTACCATAAAGGGCCAGTATTTCTGGCTTCCTAGATGTATTTGAGTGCATATTTCCTGGAAAAATAAGGCAGGGGATGCGGGATAAAACCAGGACTTACTTGAAATTCTAGTCCTCAGGCCTATTAAAACCAAATATTGAACAGCTGTTCTTCAAAAGGGAGGGAACTGACCAAACAGCAAGGTTTGGGTAGTGATTCAGGAGGATGTCTCTGTAATCCCTTACTATCCTACCCAAAAGAATGACAAATGGCATCCACCAGTTCTGTTCTTGTAGGATACAGTCTCCATTTCAACAGACAGACATGGGGTCTCCAGAGTTCCTGCCACATTTGCAGATGCAAGAGCTTTGGCTCTGTTAGAGAGCAGAGGTTTATCCCAAATGAATTGCTTGACCTTTTCCTCATCACCGACATGCACCCAATGCCTTACACAAAGATGTCTCTCCTCCCCAGCAACTCACATTTGTGGTATCACTTCAACAGCCGCTACAAAATGTAGTTGACTGATTACAGGTAGAAAGGATAAACTTTCCATGTGCTGCAAACTCAAACACACAACAACTAGAAACTGAGAAAGGGAAAAGCTGTAGGCTGAGATTACGTGAGCGAGTCTGGCTCAATAATGAAAGGTTCAGGACTGTTCTAGTGACTGCAAACAGCTTTGGATAGAGCTCACAATTCACTGCACCACGACACCAGAAGCTGAATTTTCTACACAATGAAGCAAGCCACAGAATATCTACTGATTTCAACAACAGCGTGATTCTGGCTTAGGTGGATGTTTTCTCTGAAAAAAGGAAAATATGACCAGAATAATAGTCTTGCAGCTAAAGCACTGAACTCGAAGGACTTGCATGTAGGTCCTGACACTGCAAGAAGCTTCTTATTTCACTCAGGCAAGTCACTTCAGAACAAAGTTATCTCCCCCGGGGTGCAATTAAAAAAATTATATACTGATAAATTGCAAAAGTAATGACATACATGGGTTTCTTTTTCTCCCATGTGAATAGGAATAAATTGACCACAAAGGAAAGCATTCCTTAAATTGTCTTTGTATGCCCCTAACCACATAGTCCTGTGTAATGAGCAGACAAATCCATAATGTTTTATCTTTGGCCACTTTAGAAGGAACAACTTCTTTTCCCAGGTTAAAAAAGAAAAAGAAGTGTGTGCACTGCTTTGTAAATATAACCCTCTGTGACAAAGAAGTCTATTATGAGTATCTTGATGCCCAAGTTAAAAGGACAGCCTGCCAAGAAAATTGTGATCATCCCGTTGCAAAGTCTTTAACTATTTCCATAAGATTTATTCTGCACACCAGCAAAACTTGAATTTCCCCAGAATAAAGCCAGTGAGCAGACTCGCAACCGCAGCATATGCATGTACAATTTGTCCTTGCTCTCCCACCAGTCTTGCTATTCACAAATAGCTACTCAGGAATTGATTTCCTGTGGGGCTAAATTACCCTCAATTGCGATATTCTTGTTATCTCACCAACCTCCTTTGTCACCGTAATTTGGTCTGATGTGGATATTGGGGAGATAGAACATACACACTGCATAATTTTAAGCCTACAGTTGAGAGCTGCACCCTGAATGTGGCCTTAAGCACATCAAAGTGCTTTCCTGCAATCTGCTGGGTTTAGGATCACGATGAGGATAAAAAATAAAGCTATGTCTTCTGGACATCACTGGACAACTAAGTTCTTTTAAATAAGTTACAAGCCTACAAATGAAATTGTGATATGAAGCCCATATCTTCTACCAGGCTCACCAGTTCTTTAAATGAGTCAGGGAAAAAGAAGCCAGCAAGTCCTATCTTTTTTTGGAGACACATCACCCTTGGAGGTGCATAGGCACATTTAAAAACAGCATGAGGTGGACAATGGAACTTTGTTTCCTGAATAGCCCTAAATTCAAAACATGTCTAACAGGCTAAAGCTACTAAAGACTGATGTTTGCGTTCTCTTTTACTGTCCCATTAAGCTGTACCATTAATGCAGCAAATGAATAGAAGCATCATAAGCCACAGTGTTTTGCTATTTAGAAGTTGGCTGGCTCCTGCACCATTTACAACTTCTATCTTAAGGGAATCTTCAAAGAAACAGGCTTAATGAATCATGTTTAGTCATGCCTGAACGCTCACTGACATCGTAGCTTAAAAGCAATACCTGCTCTCAAGGGATATCTTTTGCCGTTCCACGCTAAGCTCTGGGTTCTATTTATTTATTTCCTGGAAGCATGTACACTTCACTAGTGAAACAAAAACCAATTTCATCTCTGTGGCTCAGTCCTCCCCATCCACAGAAGGGGAATTAATGCTAGTCTCTCTTTTGTAAACTGTTTTGAGACATACTCATGGGAAAAGCTATTTAACACAAAATTATTAATCTCTGCCACTGACTTCTAGGGAAGAAGGAGCAGAACAGTGTCTTTTTCGTCTCCCCTCTCCAACTGCCTGCCATTCTCCTGCTTAAATCAGGTGAAAAACCTACAGGTAGACAAGTGCAGAAAGTTATTAGTTGAAACTGAGAGGTCACTTATGCCATTTGACTCAACACTGTCGAAATAAGTTCCACAGGACTGAGGTTTGTGCGAGCAGATCAGAACCTACTTAACAGCGTGCGAGACGAGGCAAAGGAACAGGCCCTATTAACACAAATCAGTCTGCACTACTATCAAACTTTCCGACACGAGGATTTTACTCAGGGATCCTGCCACCTCGTTACACCTTGCTCCAGGCACAGAAACCAACAGCAAGAGTGCTGGCAGGAAAGGGGTCCAGAAGCATCAAATCCAGTAGAGTTTCTTCAACGGCATATGCTGTCAATGTGGCCTTACAACTGAAAAACTGATTTCTGCAGAAGATCACTGAGTACCAAAACCTTAACGCTGGTTTAAAAGCTTTCAGCTTTGCTTTCCTCACTAATGCATTTTTTTCCATCCACTAAGAGGTTTTCTTTAACTTCAGGGTAGTGTGGTTGCATCTGATGTTCTTTTCACACAAACATACCCCCACCCCACATGCTTTTTTATTTAAAGCAACAAAGCCCATCACAATGGATGAAAAAAGCCACTACTTTCTGACACCTAGTAGGCAGCCTCACACATCTGAGATTCTACAAAGCACTAATATCAAAAGCTGCCAGAAGCAAACCTTGTGCAGGAGGTTGTTGGCAGGCCGAAAATTAAAGTGTCACTTGCAAATAGTAAAGGCGTAAAACTGACTAATTCCATGGCGCAAGGAACAGGCAGCACAACTGAGGGTGAGGGGTGTGAAGGGACAGTCAGGTGCATCCTTTGTGGGGGCATGACAGGAGGGGTGGGCTGAGGATCAGCTTGGGGCATTCCAGTGAGGGGTGCAGATGCCATCGCGTGCAAAGCTGGCTGCAAGGAGTCTCTGTAACCCTCTGTAAGTCTCAGTGGTATGTTCTAGACGACTATGTGAAATAGTGGTGATTATTTTAATTGTCTACTTTGACAATCTCTCTTTTCAAACAAGTTATAACCAAAATAATTATAACTAATTTCCAATTCTTTTCCCAGTGTCACAGAGCACTTGGTCATTTCTAGCCTGACCTTGCTGATTTCAAGGGGAAGAAATATGGCAAATTTTCCTTTTTTAGACTTAGCTGAAAGCTCTGCAATGAACTTTCTCTGAGCAAAGTGCATAAGAATACAGATTTACCGGAAAAATGAAAACAAGCCAAGCAGACAAATAAGGTTGGGTAGCCAAAGACAAGCAAAACTCTATCACACTAATGAAGTAACCTGTTTCTAGACATCTCCATCATTCTGGAAAGGAAAACCAGATGTCATCACACCTCCAGCTGTGTGCAGTCCTTCCTCAATGCACAAGACTTAGTGTAATGTTGAGCATATACTATTTGAAAGTTATATGTTGTCAAACCAAACATGCCAGGAGAGGGAATAACCTCACTCAGTTCCTTATTCTTCCATTTATAAGTTAAAAGAAATAAATTAAAGACCAGAGGATAGATGTAAAAAGAATAAAATACTTGTGTGAAATCCTAACTCAGTGGAGCTACCTGCTTTTCCTTTCAGTCGTACTCCTGTTGCTTCCAAGTAGTATTTATTTGTTGCCAAGCAGCAGACAGCTAATTAGTGCAATGTCATGTTTCCTTGTTTACATCACTTGCTCCTTCCCACTTACAGGCACACTGCTCCTCAACTCAGCTGTACAGGATGAAAGCCCAGAATAAAAAGAAAGGGAAATTGGCTCCAAGAATCAGGAGAATTGAAAGCTTAGTCTTGCATTCAACCTATAGAAATACCCACTCTCTCAAAGCACTTGCTCTTGTTAGTAAAAATCTCCCCTTAAGCTCTGGCCACCGAACACACACTAAAACCTCTAGCCAGGCAGCTGGCAGGCTTGGGCTGTGCTGCTCACCTACCCACCAAACCAGACAGCAGAAAGCTGCAGTAGGTATTCCCACAGGAGGTACAGTCACTGGAATACTGCTGAAGCTCCTGTTGAGGGCAATTTAGAGAATTCAGTATTTGTGCTGCAGTGCACGCAGGAGAACAGGCTGTCAGAAAGCCTAACAACAGCTTCTGTCAATCCATTTGCTAGAATGAAAGAGATGCCTTATTTTAAAGCCACTCACTATAAGCCATTTAAATACACCAGCTTCTCCCCATTTTGTATTTCTTTGCTTCCTCACAATGGTAATCTTTTTCAGAGTGGGATAGAGCAAAAAGATTTTGTCTTCCAAGACACAGACTAACTTTTCACCAGTACTCATTTTTTTACATGTCCCTTGTATTGTAAGAAGAATTTACTGCTTTCTCAGAAGGTTCCAGTCTTTTTCTGTATTTGAAATAGCAGAAGGACCTAAGAAAATACTCTTTCCCTTTCACATGCACAGATAAGAAAAGGATTCCTGAATGCAGAAAGTGACTGCACATACCAATCGAATAAAGAGAAGGGGGTCAGAGGGTCAAAGGCAGCCATGGCAATGCCAAGCTGAGAGTGACTGTTAAAGACTGAGATCATCTAGTTACAGCAGCCATTTATCACTTGGAAAAATCAACATTTATGAAACACATAATGGAGAAAACAGGAGTGGAAGGAAACTCCAGTGTCGCCTTTCAGCGGGACATCAGCAGTTAACCTCTCTTTTGATAACTGCTGACATACCATCTTCCAGTACAAGAGCTTTTTTGGAACAACAGAAAGGCTTCCCCATTTGTGACCAAATTACCTTCTACTTTAGCCCTAGCCTTAATGACCACCTCATATCCAGGCTCCCTGACCCATGGCACTAATGAAACCAGGCTACTTCCCAAATACCTTCCAAGCAACCGTGCCAGCTGGCATTTTCAAAGCCTGGAGAGGAACGTTCAGCCATGTGGATACCATTAAACCTACATGAGAGCTGGGAAGAGAAACCTGGTCAATGTTGAAACTTTTTAATTCCAGAGAGCAAGTCAGAAATTCAAGTCCACTTGTAAGAGCACGACACTAATAAATGCGTTGCATGACACTTCTTGTATTCATAAGCCACCGAATCAGTCTAGATATTCTTTATGTTCAGGCAGCTCGACTACCTTGATACAGTTCCCTGTCTGGCAGGCAATGGGAGGGCTGGGAAAGTGCAGCCTAGCTGTCAGTTGCAGCAGACAAGAACATCTTGTACTTGAGCTGCTTGTTGAGTACGTCTGAAAAGCAGACAAACCCACAGACTCATTAGATTTTTTGAACTGTGGTATTGAGAAATTAAATCCTCATAACATGCTATCAACTTAAATGTGTCTGTGCACGATACCGAATTATCCCAATCAGTAACAACAATATTTAAGCTTCAACTGAAATATCAGGGAAAGGGTTAATATTCAAATCAAAAATCTTTCAATCTAAACAGAGCTTTGAAGTGATCCCTGTATTCACCATCCTTGTTTTTAGGCAATCATCACTAAAACCAAAAGATAACTCTGCAGACAGATCAAACCAACTCAGTATACCCATCTTTGCTAAGCAACTGACTAAAGAGGGAAGAAAGCAGGTTGCAATGGTCTGAAGGGCACTTTGACCAAGGAGAGAAAAGCTGAGCAAAACAAAGCAGCATGTAAATAGGAATCATAGGATGAAAGAGCATGTCAAGGCTTAAAAAAAACCCAAACAAAAAACCTCTACTCTCAAATTCTTCCTTAAATAAAGAGTTCATCCCTTATAATCCCCTGAATAACCCTGGAAAGGACTCCCAGTTGCTGCATGATGAACAAAATACACCTTTTAGTGTTTGTCACTTCCAAGATTTGTAAGAACGATGGCTCATCTGATATGCCAAACCCCTGGGCTTAAAGCAACACTATTAACTGATTTGCTCATCTTTAACACTGATGGGAGTTGTGTGTACATGCAAAGAATTAAAAGGATTTTCTGAGCAAACAGCAAGGAGAATGACTCATGCTAATGGTCATGACACAAGAACACCGAGAGGACCGTAGCGTCATGCTTGTGAGCAAGCATATGTCGTTCAGGGAAAATAAGCCAAGCACCTCCAAAATCCAGTGGCTGTGTTAAATCCCATGACATCTGCCTAAGTATCAGTGGGGTTTTAAAGGCAGCTTCTTCACCTTGCCAGTCTTACACCATTGCTGACACCACTACTCAAAATAAGCAGATCTGAGGGAACATTCTGCAACTCAGCTTTCCAGTAACTCAGAATCTTACTTGTTTTCAGGCTGTAAGCTTTTGCATAACTACTGAAGCAACTTGGCTATAAACACAAGCAATGAATGCAGCAGGCACTGCATATTTCTTAGGAGCTAGATTTTGCTTCCCGCCCAGTGATATGCCCACGGCATGTCCCTGCATGAGTCATCTGTGCAGGGGAAACACCTCCAAATTAGCAGATTAGGAACGGCAGATCACGCAGATTTGAGAACAATGTCATGGCTACGCTCCTTCCAGACCCAAGCTCTCTCTGCACACGCAGCTCTGATGACCTCGGAGTGCGTGTCCCACTGCGTCCTGCTTCCAGAGTCACGCAGCTCAGAGTCTCAGCACAACGCTCCACTTGGACTAAGCAGTGTGCTCCTACAAGGGTCTCCTTTTCCTTGAACACACAAGCCTGTGGCAAAGCCTGTGAAGTGGGGAGTAAAGATGGAGGGACAGGAAAGCAAAGGCACGCAGTGGTGGTGCACCCACCCAGGCTAGCAATGCCGCCAGAGGCATGGACACAAAGCAGGTCCTGGCCTGGACACAGGTGTGTAAACCTGCCGCGTAACTTACACGGAATGATGCAATCCTTAAGTGTTCCTTAACAAGCAGATGCTACCACAAATTATTAGCAAAACCAACCCAATAAGGGGAAATCCCAAATAAACACAATCCATTTTAATACTATGAAAACCATGCTTTTGAGCCAAGAAATTATGCATATTAACCCAGGAATAAAAGTTACTGAGCTATAAATAGTAACATGTCCACTACTAGTGTTAGAAAAGACAAGCCTAGGAATATGCTTGTTTGCATACACTGCAGTTGATCTTATTTGCTAAGACTATAAATGTCCTAATTTGGTTTTAAAAGTAAAATCAATTGTAAATTTATTTAGACCAATTTACCTGCCTGCCTGTTGTACATCACTGGGCCTGTATTGATTGTTCGAGATGGAAGTCATTCCAAAATGTATTGATTTAATTCATTAGAAAATTTTTAGTGAAACATATTTTGTGGTTTCAGGGCAGAAGTACATAAAGCTCCATTTAGAGACTGAAGGACTGGAGCGGGGGTATAGGGAGGGGGCTAGGGTTTTTCCAGTGACTAAGATTTACAACCAGCAATAATATGAATCATCTGTTGGAGATAGAAGAACCATTTTCTAAACTATAAATAAGAAAAACTAGGAGAGGAAAAGCCTTGATAGGAGGAAAAAAAAAAATCCAGTTGGTGAAATAAGAATGGGGTGAATAATTCATAAATAGTACAGTGTATTGGTCGTTTTAACAGACATTTTGATTTATGGATTTAAGTGCCTAAAATAGCTCAACAATTTATAAAGCATCTTAAAAATCAACAGATCATGAGTAGATATGTCTGGCTTTACAGCAAAGCAGTTGAGCTGCATTTGTTACCTTGGTAACAGAAGGTACCTCAGTTACCATGGCTACAACTCCTTTAAAATACGGTTGGCAATTCCTCACTCCCCAACTTTTGTGACTATTTTGAAAAGAAAGAAAAAAATCCTAGTACTATGTCAACACTTGCATTGAGACGAAAGGCCTGCAAAATGCACGTTTTCTCAGCCCACAAGGCCAGGTTAAGAATAAGCGAATTTTTCCACTGCAAATCTTTAGCTCACTGAGAGACTGTCCTGAAAAGCTTGATCATCACATGCTCAGCACAACCCTTCACATCAAAAACCAGCTCTACCACTCACTGGAAGAAACAGTGCAGAAATACTCACACCACGCTGCAATTTTCCTGCGTATCAAAGTTTCCCACAACAGGGCGGATTGATTGATTAATGAAATGGGTAGGGGGAGTCAGAAATCCTGGATTCTGGTTCAGAGGCAAACAAGGTGGTAACAGGGAGCGCACTCACCTCCCTTGACTCCATCAGGCACTGACACAGGCTTCCTATACCGTCCAGAAAGGACAGCTTTGTGCAGGAAAATTCACTACACTCAAACCAGCATCCTCTGAATTATCCTGAGGTTAGAGGAACATTGATGCTGCTGTTGCAAGTAACGTGTTCAGGGCAAAGTTGCTTACACCTAATGCATCAAGAAGAGAAAAGGGCTTTTCCACCTTTCCAGAAAATCGTGCACCTTGATCTGAAGCACAGGGCCCTCAAGGAAGACGTTGCAAAGGGAAGCTGCCCCTTTCTCCTCATTGAGGTGGTATTGCAAGTTAAATATAAAAACACTTCAAGCTCTGATTGAGAAATTATTTTTTAAAAATTATTATTTATCGCAAGCTTTGATTTTAGCACCTTTTACTTACCCAACTAGCTCTAGGTTTTAAAATCTTCTTTAACTTTTTCTTCCTGGCTAATTTCTTGTGCTCTACTATGATATTCGCTTGCCCATACTTCATGGCCTCAGCAGGCCTGTGGCAGCACACAATTGCCACAAATCACTTGTGAATTAGAAATTGAGTGAAAATAACCCCTCTGGGGTGAATGCTAATTTCCATCCTTGCTGGCTAACAGAATATCTAGCTTGAACTCAAGTCCTGGTTTTCTCCTCTGTTCTTTGACTTCACCCGCAGCCCCCTGCCCCCCATCTCTTTACTTTCTACAGCTGACGGTATTCATCTTACTACCCACAAGTCTATGAATTGTTTTTTTCAAACAAGTCAGCATTATAGACCACTCTTGATTTTTAAAGACCTTATTTCTCAATAGACTTTTGTACACAACTGTTTGCCCAAGCTCCTCTTCAAGCAAGAAGGGCATGCTGCAGAAAGGACATGGAGAGCAGTCTGTCTCACATTCAGGAGATAAAATACAACTCACCCAGAAGTTCCCAGAGAGAAATTGCATTCTTGGAATCAACGCATGTCTGATGTCGGTTCATTTCACCCATTTTCCCTTAGTTTTTATGCAGTTCTGTGCCTATTATATGGCAATGCTTGCTAAGGAAGATTTCCAAAAGTGGTTAGTGATTTCTGGTGATTCACAGTAAATGAGCCTCCAACCCAAAATCTCCTTAAGGGCCAGATTTTCATAAGCTGGCAGTCTGATCCTGTTAAAACACCTGATAAGAAATCTTAGTGTTGAGGACTTCAGAGCCTCATGACAAAACAGTGAAGTCACTAGAAAGGGCAGTGGAAAAGTTCTCCCGCTCTAACCCAGAGTGGTCATTTCTAGAGGTACTGATGTAGCAGAGTTGCACAACGGACAAAACTCTGAGAGCCTACACAAATCTATAGCACTGCCCCTCCATCCTTTCCACACACACACCCCCATTCGTTACGTGTTGGGACTCACAAGGTTAAAACGAGGAGCATGGCTGAAAGACTGAGCTGGAATTTCATCACTGGATGACTTTGAACTCTGCAAATGCAAGTTCTGGGCCACTTGTTCTCGGCCAACAGACACAGTATCCTAACAACAGCTCAGCACTCATCATCTGACAGTCCTATTCATCCCTGTGGAAGTCTGGATAATAAGGCACATGTTTTGAACTATATCCCCTAATTTTGCCCCAATCTAAGACCTCAGTACTGGCAGCTGTATAGTCACAGGTAAAACAAGATACTTGAGAAACACAGGCTCTAACCTGTGAGCCTCACAATCACCTTGTCTGTGGAACAGAAGCAGCATCCACATGTTTTGCCTTACAAAACAGCTGCAGAGATTGATACCTACATTAAGTTTTCAATAGCACGTTCAAGCCATAAGGAGTTCCACACTGTTAAATGCTATGCAATATTTCAGGTTCTTTGTGGTGCTGGTAGATGCATAATATTCAAACAAAGCAATTTAAAATGCAAGATGTTTCCTTTCTGTTGGGGGATAGAATTCAGAGACTCAGTTGGTTCTTCAACCACAGTTCACATCATACCTGCATGTGAACTCAGGTAAACTAAAGAAATGCAAACACACCACAGATGATGAAGGAGACAATAAAAGATGAGAGGATCTTATTATCCCACAAGATGTTGAGTGAACTGCAAGACGCAAGCTAAACACGGTTGCATAATATTGCTAGCAAAGCTCTTGAGACGTTGTAAAATCCTTTCATCTCATGTAGAAAACAATTTTCCTCTGAGTTCAGGCTATAACTTACCTTGTGTTCCTTTTCTGATCTTTCTATCTTTCTTTTAACCTTGACTACATGAGAGGTTGTGTTTAGAAGTGTTTGCTTGGTGCTTATGCAATATACCTCACAGTAGGTGTTTGAAGGTCTCCTCTCAGAAGTGCTGAGACTGTTACAGCCCCAGCTGAAAGGGGTTAACAGAGAGAGGTCCTTAGCGCAGCACCCCAGCACAGGATGAGATGGTGGCTCTCAGGGTAGCTACCTGCAGAGTGTTGTTGGGAACCCTCTGGAGCTGCTGTGAGCGAGGGGACAATGCTGCACAATCAGCCCTGCGGCACTACCCCTGGAAATCCTCTCTATGGGAACCACAGCTGCTGACATGGCTTAGGGGAGAGGTGGTCACGATGCCTAACTGATAGCCAGGTTAGTATCACAGGTCCCATATGTGACTCATCAATTTTGCCCTAAGAACATAACAATGAGGGCAATTTTTTTTCAGTCGCTCTCCTGTACATAAGCACAGAGTTTTCGCATGTCTGTGTATATGAACTAGTGCAGCTAGATTGGGTACGGTGAATACACACAGCAGAAGAAAATATTTTACCTGGGAAGGAAAGGATGATAAAACCCTCTCCTTTAAATTAGGGCACTGCTGTCAGCAAGGGGAGTGGCAACATGCAGCATCTGCCCTATACTGCATACCATGATAGGTGCTCATGGGATGGCAGGTGCCCTTGTGAGTTTGGGTTGCAGCTGTCCTATCTCTTCCTGAGATTTTCTATGGTCACAGCATGCCTTGTAAGGACCAGAAGTCCTGGACAGGTACATGATTTGCCACAGTAGTTCAGAGGTACCTTCGCGAACAAAAAAACTAACTAGAGCTTCTGTGTCAAGCCCAAAGTGATTCTTTTTCGGTTGGCAAACTCAAACTCTGGAAGGCATCTTTGAAATGCAAAGTGCTGCCTAAAAGAGTTACTAGAACATCCTAGAAAATAGGAAACCAAACTAGTGCTGACAAGCTCCACAGGAAAAGGACATTATCCTTGGTTTTCACATTTGGAAACAATAATTTCTTAAGGTGAACACATACACAGTATTCAAAGAGTTTAAGATTACACCCTAGGATACTTACAACAGATTAACGTGCTCACTATTGAGAAAAAATACCTTTAACTAAATATCATGTATGTATTTGCTCACAAAACAGTGGAATGTCACCATGAAGAAAATCAGCCATTTCCCATGAAACAAAATGCGGGGAGGGGTGGGGGAGGAAGAAAGAAAAATGTATTGGAGAAGCAAAGTGTGTGAGCACCTGAACAGGAGAGTGGCACAAAGTGGTCACCTTATGGCAACTGACATTGATAAAAGAGGGTGATGAAGTGCAAGATTTCACCACCACAGCCCCTTCATGAACTGGCATGGTAAATCTGGAAACACAGAAGGTAGGAGACTATAGCAAGTATACATCTTGTACCTGGGAATGAGTGAAGCCGAACTCCACAAAGGGAAATTATTATTAGCAAAAGCTGAGGCAAGAATTTATGCTGCAGAGCGCTTGTGTTGAGTTTCTGGAATAGGAATGAAGTGGATCTTGTGCAGTAACACTGCACAGGAGACCAACCTGCATTGAGACAGCAGAAGCAAACCTCCTGTCTGTGGCATGGTTACTCTACAGGGCAAAATACCTGGAAGCCCACGCCACGTCCCGAGTGCTCGGAGCGAGGCAGATGATCCTCTTGGCTGGCCCTGCAACTGTCCTCCCGGTAAAGCCTCCCTCCAGAGAATGGTGCCCCCAGCATGATGCCTCTCTGCCTGGGAGGGGCAGCCCTGAAAGAGAAGATGGGGGCTGTGGCTAGCAGAAGGAAAGGCAACACAGAACAGGCGTTCTCCTTGCTTATGAGAGGAAAAGCCCTGGAATCACAGTGCTGTGGAAATAGTCACAGGAGGGATTTGAGCCTGCAGAGATCCCTTGAAACTGAAGCTATTTCTGTAAGGCCTCTGGACCCCCCAGGCAGCCTCTATCTTCCTCTGTGTGGCTGATCCCTTCCATTCAGAGGGTTCTTCTTAGTCTAATGCCTCCCCTAGTAAAGGCAGCTACCCTGGCAGGGCTGTCCACAAGAGGGGAGAACGGGCCCCTCTGCCCATTCTGCATGCTACAGCCAGGCATCCCCACAGTTCTTGAGATAGGTATTAGATACCTAATATAAAAACATGTACTTATATTTAACATATTTCTATGTGCAATTTAGCATATTCTAGTTTTTATGTATATTATATAATAACACGATGTTTACTACATATGTTATCATATCAATATTATAAATATTACGGAGGGCATTGCATGTAATATATGCCATAGAGTATTGTAATAGAGTGTAACCAACACATTCAAATATATATGTGTCTGTATAATTACATCTGCATATTAATCTTAGTCTATATTTATATACACAAAAGATTGATTCTCTCTATTCCACCACTGGTGGCACAGATCTTCACATATACTTAGGATTTTATCACTGACTGGAAATTTGCAGCCACTCTGCCACAGCAAGTGAATTTTGAAACTCTCCAGCTGCTTGTGGGACTGAGGGAAGACTCCTGTATTTTGGGGGCATTACCATGAATATATGGATCCATGAATATTACCATGAATATATGGATCTCAGCAAGAGATTCTGTGTTGTGAGCAACACAACACCTTACTGAGAACTGGCACTTGAAAACAGCATTGGGCACTCACCAAGTCCAAAACCCTCAATCTTGCTGGTCTGAGCCAAGACAGACTGTATGACAAAGGCTATTTTGGAATTTGCCTCCAAAAAGCTACCAACACGGTTTTATAGGTTATTTTGCCATTGATTTGGATATCTAAAATGGCTTATAGCCAGTGAAAACCTAGTACTGGCAACGATTGCTGTCAGTGGAGATTTTGTATGAGTGAGGATGCTCCCATCCTGGGCATTATCCTTGCACAAATTAAGCTGCGCAATAGACTGCCTAACTGAGGAATGAAAACATTCTTTGCTTTCCAAAATATTTTCTCATTTGCTTTAATAATAGTTGGAGTTTCTTAATGTTTTATAATGCCTGACTAAATTGATGGGAGCAGATAATTTAGCTATTTAATATTTAGGTTTTGTAGAGCAAAGGCACTGAAGGTCTCCATATTTTGTAACATATTGAGGCCATCTAGGAGCCTAACAGGCTTTTCTGCTACACACTGCACAATGGTAAGGAAAGAACTGTGCCCATAATGCTTTAAAAGCTCAAACTGGTAGCTACAGCTTAAGCTATGTGACCACTACAAGAGGAAGAGTGTCTACAACACACTGCTAGTCATAATCTGAACAACTAAAAAGTTAAAGAAAAAAAAATATTTTCACTCAATAATGTGAAATTGCATGAATGAAGCACTCATTGAAATGCCTGGGGTTTAACACCTCATCGTCAGCCTACATCATCTGTGACATCCATCCATATAAACTACAGGGAAAACAGGAAATCCTGAGCTCAACATCTAGTGGCACTAAAGGGATCCCAGGGCTTTCAGTTTTTGAGCGATGAGTTCTGAGTGCCGCAGTTCTGAGGTGCTCAGCACAACTATCAGAGGGTCAACACGCAGCTGCTCCCAGAATTTAAAACTCTTTGGAACATCTCTTGCGGAGTGGTCAGAAACTGAGGTTTCAAAAATCCGTGGTCAAATAGGAAAAAGGTTGCTCTGTGTGTCCAAAGAGGAACTCTATCACAATTACTTTCACTACTATTTTGTTTTGGGAGAGAAACTGACCAAGCACCCCATTGTGGTAGGCACTGCAGACCCAAACTGCTCACTTCTGGGAGCAGATTCCTTCCCGATCTTCCCTTTAGTCCTACGTAGGAGCTGTCAGCATCCTGCTGACTGACACTCTACCAGCTCCCAGTGAGTGCCCATGGAGATGTGCAGGTAGATTTCACACCCTGTCCAAAGGTGCTTATGTAGCCAGCCTACCCACATTTTCCACTACTAAAGATTTGACAGCTGCTTATTTTAATTTGTCTCAAAGCAGAAGCATTATTGCCCGAATCCAAACATGATCTGAAACACACTCCTAACACCTTGGCTTAAAAACCACAGGGAGAAAAGTCAGCCTTGTGCGTTAGATTAGGGAGTTCTGGATTCAGGACAAAGCCTCGCTGTGTACTTCAGGTGGTTCCTTGTGGAATTTTGCACTCAATATTTTCACGCATTGGAGTGTTTCCTCTTGCAAACAGTAAGTTTTTCCAGTGTATATCCATGCAAGAGAGTAAAACCTGTCAACCAATTATCTTTGTAGTTGCACATTTCCAAAATCAAACCATGCGGCTGGGCTAGAGACACCTACCTTCTTCTGGCTGCACTTGATCCTACCCACCAGCACATGTGTCATTGTTTATTCAGTGTGGAAAGAGGAAAATAAAAATTGCTTCTAAATCATAGGAAGCCTCAGGACTAAGCAGATTTTGCAAGTCTTTGGGTTTTCCCAGTTGGATTCTGCCTAGATCTAGTCAGGAATTCCCTTTTGTCAAGGAATTGCATAAGAAATGTCTTTTCCCATGAGGAAGGACTGGCAGCGAGTTAGAGAGGGAGGAAGTGTGATTTTCTCAGGAGATAAAATAGCACCCAGAACAAAGGTGGTGAGGTGAGATCCTGAAAATCCTAACGCATGACACTACCACCAGTCATTGCTACAAAACTCTCCTTTTCAGTTTAGAAGAGAAAGTGCGCAAAGTCAAAAAATAGTTACCTCCTGCCTAACAGAAAAAGCCTGAAAAACCTAGGAATAACGGGCAATTAATGTTCCCTGGTTTCATTTGTCATGTGTTAGTTTACATTGCAGTGTATGAGATGTTACATGACTTTCTCAGTTTCTTTAATTCCAGAGCATTTGGCAGAACTGACAGCATCAAAGTGTGTGGCATCCTCTGAAAATGAGATTAATAATTATATTGAATTAATGCAGAAAAAACATAAAATCACAGAATGGTTTGTTGGAGGGGACCTTAAAGACCATCTAGTTCCAACCCCCTGCCATGGGCAGGGGCACCCTCCACTAGACCAGGTTGCTCCAAGCCTCATCCAGCCTGGCCTTGGACACTGCCAGGGATGGGGCATCCACAGCTTCTCTGGGCAACCTGTCCCAGTGCCTCATCACCCTCTCCAGGAAGAATTTCTACATTATATTGAATCTAAATTTACCTGCTTTCAATTTAAACCCGTTACCCCTTGTCCTGTCACTACAGGCCCTTGTAAAAAGTCCTCCCCAGCTTTCTCGTAGGCCCCTTCAGGTACTGGAAAGTGCTATAAGGTGTCCCCGGAGCCTTCTCTTCTCCAGGCTGAACAAACCCAACTCTCTCAGCCTGTCCCCACAGCAGAGGGGCTCCAGCCCCCAGAGCATCTTTGGGGCCTCCTCTGGATTCGCTCCAACCGGTCGATATCCTTCTTATGTTGAGGGCCCCAGAGCTGGACACCAAACTCCAGGCAAGGTCTCACAAGAGCAGAGTAGAGGGGGAGAATCCCTCTGACCTGCTGGCCATGCTGCTCTGGATACAGCCCAGGATACAACTGGCTTTCTGGGCTGCCAGCTCACACTGCACAAGCTCATGCTGAGCTTCTCATCAACCCACACCCCCAAGCCTTTCTCCTCAGGGCTGCTCTCAATCCATTCCCTGCCCAGCCTATACACGTATATATATAACAGTCAATATAACTGTCTTTCAGGAATGATCAAAGACTGTGTTTCGGGACTGGGGAATGACATCCGGAGGTTCCCATCAAATGCAGGTCTCCACAGTCTCTTGAAGAGGTGGAAGACTTTCTTTCAACACTTAGGGCTCCTTCTGCAGCGTCCCCTATACCCAGTTGCAGAAGTCCTGGGGCCCTTTTTGATCAGAAATCTATGTATGCTGATAAGAATTTCCCCCTCAGCTGTTGCTGAGCAATATGAAACATTTCTTACTCCCACCATACTGTCTCCATATAGTTCTCACTGCCAACCAGACTAGGGAGCTAGTAAGAAAGCTAGCAAAATAAATTCATCTCTCTTCTGGGACAATGTTCCTATTAAATCACAAGATTTAGTCTATCCTAGATGAAACTGAAAGTATTGCCTGAGAGCTACAAAGAACCATTCCAACCTTTGCCTGGTGACCAACTGGCTGGCCATGTGGTCAGAGAAATACTGTACATACCACACTTCTAGTTCTGATGCAGTCTTGCTTCTCCCAGTAACTACCTTGTCAAAGCACATGGCTGCCTGCTAGGACTAACATTTGAGAGATCTGCTTCTAATTTATTTATTGCAATGTCAACGCCGAATAACTTAAGCATATTTTCCACAGATGACTGCACATTTTTTTTAACACGCTGTTTCATGTCTGTGTGCCACTAAGTATTTCAAGATTTTTTTGCAAGCTGTCATATATTTTTTGGCATTACATAACCATTTAATCCCTAAACTGCTGGTGGACTTTTTATCTGACTCTGGAGCAAGCTTTGTCTCTCTGAAAGTCTATTTCTCCCATTTGTCTCAGCTAAGAAACACAAATTTGGATAATCTTGTGAGTGAACCAGTATGTCTACTGATGTGATCTGTATCAATTGTTTTACCATCTCAGTGAAAGAAGAGAGACTGCCAAGACGGTCATCTCTCACTTCACAGAGAAGAGCTTGGTGGCGACATCTGTCTGTGCCATCATATACTTATATTACACCTACAAAAGCAAAACTGGATTTTTCCCCTTGCAAATCATAGAATGGTTTGGGTTGGAAGGGACCTTAAAGCTCACCCAATTCCAACCCCCCTGCTGTGGGCAGGGACACCCTCCACTAGACCAGGTTGCTCCAAGCCTCATCCAGCCTGGCCTTGGACACTTCCAGGGATGGGGCATCCACAGCTTCTCTGGGCAACCTGTCCCAGTGCCTCCCCACCCTCTCCAGGAAGAATTTCTTCATTACATTGAATCTAAATCTCCCCACTTTCAGCTTAAACCCATTACCCCTTGTCCTGTCACTACAGCCCCTTGTAAAAAGTCCCCCACAGCTTTCTTGTAGCCCCTTCAGGTTCATAATCACTGCTCAAAGAATCTCAAAACATCTTATATTAGGATTCTTAATGAAATGTTGCAGAGGTTGCTTTTTGACAGAGTCCTAGTTTTTGCTCACTTTCACAGCATTAGCTGGCTGCTAGTATCATGTGCCTGCAGTCAGTCGTTTGATCTGACATACAGATCCAGTATTTCTTTTAAAAAATCAGCAGAATTACATGCACATTCAAAATGAGTTATTTGTTTGATTCAGGGTCCATATTTCTCAGAAAGCCGCGAAAATTGGTCATGACAGATAATAAAGTGGTTATAAAGCTAAGTATTTTAAAGCAGCTTTCATTTAACCCATACTTTGTCAGAGCTGCAGCAAAATGATTCGTCTCCATTAAATGTCTTGGTGATACATGGACTAAGATTTAAATGAAGAGTGGTGAAAGTACAGTTTTCAGATTAAAAACTAGGCAAAGCTTTGTGATTCAAGTCAAGACAGGCAAATGTTGGCAGCTTCATGCAGGTGTAATAGTTTTCAGAGACAAAACCCAAGCAGATGAACTACTGGAACAGAAAGTTGGGAAAATACCTGAATGGATGCCTTGTGAATGGAAATCATGGGGTTTTATGCAGATCTAGCAAAAAGCACAGGGCTCTGGGCATATTTGAATTACTAATGTTTTGTAGAAAACCAACTTATGGCTTGCCAGCACTGATCTGAAACTCTTCTGAGCCTAGCTTGTTCCTGCAAGATATACAGTACTTACCAGTCATAGACTTACTGATAAATTACGAGATTTGGGCTCTTTTTACTACCCTCCCTGCCTGCCTGCCACCCCACTGGGAAAAGACAACAACAAAAACCCCTCAGAACAACAACTCCAACATACTGGATCTCACTAGAGTCATAACATACATTTCTGGAAGTCCCACAGCACTAATAGCTCCATCATTTTTCCTTTGGAGACAAAGGGATAGGGTGAAAGTGTTCTCGTCCCCCAGTTCAGTTGTGGGAAGTCCTGGATTCACCTATGAGAGAAGCAGCAAATCTCATGCTGCTCCGAGGCCCTGCTCATACAAACTAAGATGACAACTGCTTAGCTTCTGTGCTTTGTTGTTTCAACAGGACCAGGAGGGTTAGGATGTAGTGATTTAAGTATTTTTGTCATTAAAAACAAAACTCACTGGAATAGATCAGTAGAAAGAGAGGGTGTCACTTCTCTAGAAAATTTCCTTATGCTTCAACAGATGTAGTTCAAACAAAATGCCATCTTCCTCTGCCTTTCATCCAGAGGTTCAGGGAAGGGTAGAATATCCTGAATTTCCCTGCAAAAGGATAGGGATTAAGAATCACTTTTTAAATACTTCCATAGCAGTTATAAAGGGAGAGGCTGGCAAATATTCTCTGAGTGTGATCTGTTTCTTTTCTCCCCTCTAGCTTGAGTCAGGATTGTTAAATGATTCTGAGCAGTATCAAAGGAGAAGAGCACCCGTCTGCAGCGTACAGCTTCTACTAACTCACTCTGAACGTGAGATTTGGAATTAATTATGAATGGTGTGTCGTGTAGATTGTTAGTTCCTAGAAAATAAACTCTGAAGTTACTGAAACTTGACCTGCAAAAGCCTTGCTGCTTCCACTGCCACCACACACTTTTCTTGTTGCCTGTGGTCCAAGAGTGGTGTCTCTCTCAGCACAGACTCAGCCAAGGTCTGCCCCACATACACTGAGTGGGACACTGGGCAGACATAAACTGGCAGACAGTTTCAAACGCCAAAGAGACCCAAAGATGCAGGCAGACATTCTTGAAGACTAAGAATGTGTCAGTGGTGGAGGTTGGAAAAGAGCCATGGTCATGGTCATCTGATTTTTATGCCAGAGCTTTCATCACCAGCCTTCACTGTCCAGCTGCATTGAAGCCTGGCAATTCCAGGTGCTGTATCAGTGAATTCTAGTGGGTTACTGGGCTTATTTGTTTAAAACAAAGCATAAAAAATAAGATTTCTTATCTCCAAGAACAGAACTATCTGAGTAATACAAGGTAAAGTGCTTTTTTAAAAATTGATTCCCAGAAGTGAAGAGCCACACCTGTATATTCATTTGTGGTTTTAAGGCTGTTGGACTTTTGTTTTCTTTCCATGCTGCGTGGAAAGATACTAGTTCGTTATTCATGAGAGGCTACGTCCAATTCTGTTATCTTGCTGCTTTTACAGTGACGAAAGCTGATGTGAAACACTACTATTCTGAACTGGCACTTCATATTCACACTACACTGGCAAAAATGGCTACATTAGACATAGGGCAGTGGAAATAGGTAGGTCCTTCTTTATCATGTCTTCTCTCTCCAGAACGAGACATTTTAATGTAATATATTTTAATCAAAATAGCCCCTTTTAAAGTCTCTCTGCCTCCTCTTATGGCTTCTGTGGTTTTGGACAATCTGAGATTTTTCTTTGTTGGTATTAGAGCAGGAAAAAAGCAAGGGCAGCAGCATCTCTAGTGAAATAGGAATTCACATGTGTCAAAGCAGATAAAAGAGTTTTGATCCCTTCAAACACTTTACCTCGGTATTTTCTTTAATTCTAGAAAATTTTAGCTGCCGTTATGTAACTCACCAGCACATGACATCACTTCATAAAATCCTCATTCCTTTCCAGCAGCTCATTCAGATCCTAGGAAGAAGAGAAATTCTGCTGTAAAATGTTAGGAGAAACAAGATTAAGAACCACTAAATAATACAAGAGCAATCCATTAGTTTGATTAGTGTTCAGGCCATTATTAGTGAAATAAAAAGACAGTGCCTTATTTTCAAAGATGTTAGAACACGAGTCCCATATTCTTCACTAGATTTTACCAGCATTGCTCACCTCTGGACTTAACAAGCTACTGTGTTAGGCACCATGGCTGATCTCTGTTGGCCTCTGCCAGTGGGTCAGAGAGAGGTCTTCTTTTGAAGACCTCTGAATAGCACCTCTGAATTTGGTGCTATTAGATTTTGCTTTCAGCTTGTTAGATCTTAGAAGATTAACAAAGAATAATATTCAGAAGAAAAAAGGGGTGGGGGCAATATAAATTTGGGGTCACAAACAAATCTATGCCAGTGATACATTGCTCATTCATTGGCAGCAAGCTGCTAAATTTCTGCACCCCAAGCAGCTGCAGGTGATAAACCTATCAGAGACAGATGCCAGTGAACAAACTGTCATGACCAATTCTCAGGTATTTCTGCACTTCTTTGGATCAGCCAACAGACTGGGGAACTGTAATGGGACCTTTATTAAAAGGCTGTTCCCCCCTTGTCTTCTCCTTTCAGTCTGTGCAGGCTTTCTTCTAAAACTAACAAGGATCTTTCAGTACTGAAGCATGGAATGACTAAAAAGCATTTTTACTTCCCAAATATGAAATAGATTTTAGGATGAGATAGTAATTCAACAAAGAAAAGAAAGAAATAGGAGAAAAAATACTGGGCTTCTTTCTTCCTGTCAATACCATTGCTCAGACATGGTTTTATGACACCCTGAAAGCAGACCCACACTTTCAAAGCTGCGAAGCATTCAAGAAGATGCCCATCCCTGGAGAAGACCTCTGGATGTTGTTAAATACAGGTAGAAAGCTGCAAATGTTTCCCGTTCTTTTAGCAGACGCTTCCTGCTCTATGAGCGAGGGACTAAAGTTTCTCAACTCCCCTCTGAAGGCAAAGTGTGCACACACCAGGGCTAACAGCAACAGAGATCACGGGTGTGTTGTCCTCTACTGGTAACACTGCTAGCATGTACCACTGCTAGCATGTAACACTGCAGAGAACTTAAACATCCCGTCAGAATTGGTTATTGCTTCCCTTTCAGACAGAAAAACATCACTTTTCAAGATACTTCCTGTGCAAGGTCAGCCTGAAGGTTGTTCTAAGCAGGAAAAACTCACTCAGGAGAGATACTCATACACCAAGAGGAGAACTGCATTTTGAGTCAGCACAAAGAAAAGACCCATCTTCACAGATTCCTTAAAATGTAAAATGGCTTTATTCCCTTCTCTGCTTCTTATCTGAGTGCTATCTGACTTAGCGGAGTGTCAGCATTTCCTTCTGCAGCCTTAATTCTCAGGGCTCTACACTCTACGGTAAAAATCTGCTCCAGGCCAAAATAGTGGACGTGCTGAGGCTGCTAGGAACATTTTCCTGAGACCTTGGTGCAAGATGTTTTTTGTTACTTGTTTTACTCATACTCACACAACCGAGGCATTAACCTCTACTTAATTAATCTCTCAGTGTCAACAATATCATGCACAAACGGACTTTGACCACTTAAAAGATTCTTCAGCTAATTTTTGCAGGGAAACAGTCGATACACGAAAGTCAGTAACATTAAAATGAAGCATACAGGACCTGTACACGTTTATCTAGAATCACAAAGCACATGACAAACACTAGCTGGTGATTTTTTAACCGATTTTACAGACAGAGAAACTGTGCATGGAGAAATTTCCATGTTTAACAGAAGAATATGATAAAAAGTTACCAATAGTCCTGCTGCTCTATTTCCCAACCTCCAGACTGTTTATCTTTCAGACAACTATTTATATTAGACATTGATTTTAGCACCTATCAGCAGATATATCATCACATAACAATGCTGTGATAGCCTGAAGCATTTCGGGGAAGGTACTAGGATTTTTTAAATCTGTGACAATGACTAGGTTCTGAGCTCTTTGGCAACAACGTTGGATTTGAAAAGCAGAAAAGCCTGTTTGCTTCTGTATCCTTCCAAGCTTATTTGCTCTTACTGGCCAAACACTGGCACAGGCTGCTCAGAGAGGCTGTGGGATCTCCAACCCTGGAGATACTCAGACTTGGACAGGCCAAGACCCTTAGCAACCTGGTCCAACTTTGAAGTTGTACCAAACAACCTCCAGACAGCACTTCCAACCTAACCGATTCTGTGATTTTATTCTCTAACATTGTAATTAGAATCTCTTCAAGAAAACCTTGTCTAGTAAAATCCAATAGATCTGTCTCCTTTTGGATGAGCTGACAGGCTCACCTGAAACCTCTTTCTTCCCCTCCCTGTCCCTCCCCCACCCTCAAGAGATCTGGAAAAGGGAACTGAGAACAGAGGTGATATTTACTCTAGGAGAGCTCGGTTTGATATGTGACCGTGCCCAACCTGCCCCTGGGATTATGGGAAGAAAGTCTGACAATGCCAAACAGAGCTCTGCTCCTTCCTGCAGAGCCCACCTGAGACTGCCATGAGTACTTACTAGCACCTTACCAAGATCTGCAATACCACAACTGTCACTAAGCTGGGAACAGGAGGCAGCCACCACACCACTGACACAACACTGCAAAAGACTCTTGCATGACGATTGTCCTAGAAGGTGTGCTCTATCTTTAAGACCAGGAAGTAATAGAAAACTAAGTTCAGGAAGGTAGAATGTCCTTAAGTCCCACAGAAAGTTCTGAGATTTAAATGCTTGCTTAAACTTACACTCACACTAAAGAAAGGGTTATCTGCATAGGAATGAATATTAGCATGTACTTACATACTGCTCTCCCTCCAAGTCTGAATGTTAGGCCTTCTTTGCAGGTCAGACTTGGCATCTTCAGCCCGCAGGAAGAAGGCTTAGCATTGTCTTTGGTTTTAATACAGCTCTTGTCTCTCGCTGGTGTTTCAGAATCACAGCACCTGTACTTAACCTACCGTTTAACATGCCTCTCATATTTTTCTTTCCACAGTATGTGGCATTTGCCTCCCTCTTCTTCATTCTGGTCTCTATCACCACCTTCTGCCTCGAGACCCATGAGAGATTTAACCCCATTGTGAACAAGACAGAAACTGAATTCATCGGGAATGACACCCAGGTGCGGCACTACAGGGAAGCAGAGACTGAAGCCTTTCTCACCTACATCGAAGGTGTCTGTGTGGTCTGGTTTACATTTGAGTTCTTGATGAGAGTCACTTTCTGCCCAAACAAGGTGGAATTTATCAAAAACTCTTTGAACATCATTGACTTTGTGGCCATACTGCCTTTCTATCTAGAGGTTGGACTCAGTGGCCTGTCTTCCAAAGCTGCTAAGGATGTCCTGGGCTTCCTCCGCGTAGTCCGTTTCGTGCGAATCCTGCGAATTTTCAAGCTGACCCGCCACTTCGTTGGGTTGCGGGTCTTGGGACACACCCTCCGCGCCAGCACAAATGAATTCTTGCTGCTCATCATATTTTTGGCATTGGGCGTCTTAATCTTTGCCACGATGATCTATTATGCCGAGAGAATAGGTGCTAAACCAAATGACCCTAGTGCCAGTGAACACACACACTTTAAAAATATCCCCATCGGCTTTTGGTGGGCTGTTGTCACCATGACGACCCTGGGCTACGGAGACATGTATCCTCAGACTTGGTCAGGCATGCTGGTGGGGGCCCTCTGTGCTCTCGCTGGTGTGCTGACCATTGCCATGCCTGTCCCTGTCATTGTGAACAATTTCGGAATGTATTACTCCTTAGCTATGGCTAAGCAGAAGCTACCAAAGAAAAAAAAGAAGCATATCCCGAGGCCACCCCAGCTGGGATCCCCCAATTATTGTAAATCTGTCGTAAACTCTCCACACCACAGTACTCAGAGCGACACTTGCCCACTGGCCCAAGAAGAAATTTTAGAAATTAACAGAGCAGGTAGGAAACCTCTTAGAGGAATGTCCATCTGACCGTTAACCTTCATCCCGCGTAGTGATTTAAGATTCAGCCAGACTGCTTTCTTAGAGCAATGGGTAGCACATTTATCCATTCTAGTCCCACCATCACACAGTGAATAATATGTGTGAAGTCTAGGTTGCAGGGACAAATGGTACAGTGGAGGCTGATCAGCAAAACTAAGGATGAGAGCACGCTCTAGGAGCCCAAACTTTGGTCCTGGTTAAGGGCATACAAGTCTCAAGATATTTTGAAGAGCTGTTACATCTAGTGGAAGAATTTTGAGAGTTCTACAGCTCTGTTGCTGGACTGTGTAATGCATCTCAGAGGCTCCTGAGAGCTGTATGCTTCATAGAGCAGAGTAGGAGCCAAGTACTCAGCAATTACAGAGTTTTCTGACAAAACAGGGCTGGAATTCGAAACAGCCAGATGCTTTCTCATTTGTTCCCATTTGGGACCTTTCAGCTGTTTTAAATGGCAGATATTGTACATCTCATTACAGAAACTAGGTGCCTAGTAAGTTGAAGGGACAACTATACCATCATGCATATTCATGAGACCATCCCGTCTCTTTCTGATGATTAACTGCAAAGTAGAACAACAGCTCAAATTCTGACACTAATGCAAAATGACTCACTCTGAGACAAGACTAGATGTAAGGATGTTTATTCCATGGCATGCAAATCAATCTATTCTATAATATTCCACTAGAATTTAGCATTTAGAACTACGAAGAGCTTTGAACCGTATTTTCTAAAACATGCTCCTTTTGCAAGTATGGGTTGGTGAGTTACAGCTCTTTCAACCTTCTAGCAGGCAAAGGCCAACTGGGAAAGGTCTGACTGGTCATTACTGGCTGGTTTGGCCTAAACAGCGATTGCCTCATAATATGGTATTCTTATTTTTAATTATACCAATTCATGTTAGCAATAGGTGAAACCAGAGCAAAATTAATCATATTAATTCTACTGGGAGGGGGGAGGGAAATGGAAAAAATACTAGTCACCATGGAATATATTATAATATCCCATGGCTAGTGGTCAATTATGGGAATATCTCAGTTTTATGAGAATCCTCCTACAGCACATAAAGTTACGGGGCTCCAATTTGATTATTTAAACCCCATAATCTACCTCTACCCATGGAATATCACTATTTATTCTATGGAGTAATTTCGAAGTAGATATCCATGTTGAAAACAAAGCCAACTTCATTTTGGCAGATGTTCCAGCCAAGTTGCATAGGTGACATTCTTCAGCCTATTCAGAATACCCTCCTGTATTGTATTAGATGGAACAGAATGCCAGTCAAGTGAGTTTAGCTGACATCTAGTCAAAAGAGATGTTTTGAAAGAGCTAGCATATACCTATGATGGTCTTGTGTTATCATTTTTTTTACTTTGAAGAAAATTCTAATTTGTTACTCATTGTGAGTGAGGTATTCTCTTGTCATCTCATAGCCATGCATGTTGATGTCATTGTGAGAGGCACAAAGAAAGTGAGACTTTCCTTTGTGTGTGACTTCACCAATGCCAATGCTAACTTTGGAGGGGAAGAGCTGGTGGGAACCTTTCTTTTCTCTTCTCTCTTCTTCCCTTATTTCTTTTCCCTTTTGTGCAACTATGTAAAATCCATTCAGAAGGTAAATAGCTTTCTTTTTTTTTCTTTTTGTTAAAGGCTATTCCATTGCAACAGGCCAATCACAATTCACGTGACTGATAGACTGTCTCTTTCCTATTGTATCTTTGGCACATAAGTGTATGGTTTTATCATCCATTCCCCTCAGGTTGCAAATGCTTATCACAACTCATATCCAAGCAGCAAACTTCCTCATAAGTAGATGTCTTTGTGGCATCACGTATCAAGAGGGAAAAAGGGCACAAACAACATTGCGTGTCTCCTACTGTGAGCAATATGCCAGCTACACAATTGTAATGCGCAAGAGATGCCAGACTCTTGAGTGCTTCAGCAGTCAGCTGCAGAGTGATTTTCTTCTCAGAAATCCCTTGCTTTATAAAGTTCCTTCCACTACCTACCCTGGTCCTCTCTGGGAACTAGAGGACTAAGAACTCTACGAGTTCAGTGCAATTCCACACTGGTATCCTGAGAATACGTGTAATTTTGGTTCAATGTGGAACTGTTTTGCCACCATCAGTGCTCTAAAATGAGCTGTTACCACAATACCCATGAAGTATTGAAAGTAACAGCAACTTGTCTATTTCTGCAATAATTAAGAGAGACTATTTTTGTATACACATACAAGCATATATATTTTAAGAAGTAACAAAGCACACTTACAATTCAGCTAACAAAATGGACTCGGTAACACTGTTGCTGGAGTTCTGTTTCTGACAACTATTATGCACCACTAGCAGCAAAAAAATACTGCCTGCATCTCTTAGCTTCCTGATAGAGAAAGATCTATATGTGTGCAAGAGAACAGTAAAAAAATAAGTAAGTTCAGAACTGAACTGTTGAAAGAAAACCTGCATTGCTTTGGATGTTGAGGTTCACTTATGTAATATGAAGCATTCGTAGGCACTGACTTGTTCCCGAAACTATACCCTGCACATGATATGAAAACAGTGAATGTTTCCCATGCTGTAACACATTTGGATTGGTTAACAGCACCTAACTGTAAACAACCAGTTAACATTGTACGAGGAACACAGGATGGGTGCCGAGCATTTCTAAAATAACGCCTGAGTTGTTCAAGATATTTCTTGTCATTTTTAACTGTAAAGCTTCAGTGTAACAGTGTCAAGGTGATATAAAGTCATATGGTGTATATCTAATACATTATTCCAAAAAAACCCTGTTTAGCTGCTCAGGTGTAACGGACATCACATGAAGTTATTAATTCCACATATTATGTGTGGTGGAATGATTAAGCACTTGACACAACAGTGATGAGTATGAAATAGTTACACATATGACTCTCAATAGCCCTCTCATGCGCCAGGTCAGCAGTTCACAGCTGTTCTCGGTCCATACACGCAGGGCCAAGGGGGCTCTATGGAGAGCTCTGCACAGCCACATCCCACTGCCTCCTCTCAGGCTAAGAAGCACTTTTCTGGCACGGACATGCAAACAGCAGAATTTTGCCCACAGGCTGCACAGCTGCGGCCAATGATGCTGTGGTCATTTGCAGGCAAAGCGAAGATGGTCTGAATTTAAATTCTGGTAGGTTTGAATTAGATTTTTAAATTGTCCCCAACACTCTCAGCAGCTCAGTCCTGGACTAATCTATACCTGGCAGGAGGGGATCTTTAAATAACAGCACTTGATTTTAATTTGATATAAAGAATGTCAGGGTTCAACTCTACCATGCCTCCCCTTTCTGCAGCAGCCCTTCCTGCGTTCCATCCCACCTGATCCCATCAATTGGTGGCTGGGAAAGCAGCAGAAGGGGCAGAACAGAGTAGAGGATGGCAGAGCTACTGCTGCAGGCAGGCCTTCACCATCAGCATTAAGAAAGTGGAAATTTCCTCTATACAAAAAATCCTCTTCAAGGCAGTTTCTGATGCCCATAAATTCCCAAGATACTGCTTATATGGTGCCCAGAGAACTGGACTTTATACAAAGAAGCAGATCTCACCTGACCAATCTGACTGAAACTCCTTGATGCAGGGTTATCTCAGACTACAGAGGGCCAGGTGTCCCCTCACTTAAAATACACACACCAATTTCTAGCACTACCTTGACAAACCATTAACTCTGTTGTGCTGCATTGTGTTTACAGGCCCAATTCAAGAGCAGGGCTTCATTTTGCCGTTGTCGCACATATGACAACCACATACCCAACAGGTTAAGTAGACAGCAAACAGAAAATGGAAGTAATCTCCAGCATTTGCGTGTGACACAGGGCTTAATTTAATTGAGCAAGATCACTTGAAAAGTCTGTGGCAAACAGAAGCAAAACAGAAAGACAGTTTCAACCATTTGAACTTAGCAAACTTCTGTCCCAGACCACACACTGTCCTACAGGTATAAGTAATTTATCTCAGTACACACAGTGAAATACTTCAAGGCAGAAGTTTGTAAGAAAACCTCAAAACATACAAAACCAAAAATCTCGCAAGTTCTCAGTTTTGTTTTGAAAGCGTTACTCCACATTTCAGGGCCTCTCTTCTGTGAGCTACGTGCTTACCTGAAGGATAGGTTGACTTCTTGGTTTCATCTTAAAGTTGCCACAGGATGAAGCGGTGAATGTCATTTTCCAACACTGTAAAAGAAAATTTAGAATACGAATGGAATTCATAACTTCATTTGATGTCTACAGTACTGTCTGGTGCCACAAAGCAATGGTCTTCAGAATACATTCATACAAAAGCACAGGTGACGGCTTATTTTGGGTTTGTTCAGAGATCTACCCTAACCTTTTACTGGTTTTGTGTATCTATTTACAACATCAGCACACACAGTGTCTTTATTTACTTTAATATGGCCAAAATAAGAACTTCTCACCTCTCTGACCTCCTCTGTATACAGCTTCCCTTAAGCTATACTCCAAGGATATCATATCTTCATACAAATGTACTGCACAGCCTTTTTCACAGTGTACTGATGGCAAAGTTCTCTACTCCTTGCATAGCTGTAAAATACGGAAGAAATGTGAGAGCTCAGGCACCTAAGAGGAGAGGGAACATGTCTGTCATTGCTAGCCTTTAGCTTCAGAAAGACTTCTGTCGTTGTTGTACTTACCTGCCCACCAATTTTCCATAACCCACGCCTCGACTATCCCCCCTGTGTCTGAACAGTTAAAGCAATCCAAGTCTATCACTGACAGAGGGGAACTACATCGTTATAGTGGCTCCGGTGTACTCCGTGGTGAGATGAACTGGAACAAGCTGTGACATTAGGAACCTATTATTTCAATGCAATTTCCTGAGAGAGAGCTGATCTCCTTTTAAAGAAATAATGTGGAATTACCCATTTCAGCCTTATCACTCATGCTTTCTGAAGGAGCTGCTCTTTTTCAGGGCTTCATTTTTCATCCCTTCTGTCACCATAACCTAAACAACCTGTATTCCTTGTGCAACACACCGTTTCTAACGTCAGAAGTGTGCTGAGCACTGTAATTCTAGTGCCAATGCTCAGTGGGAGCTGGGGACTCTTGGCAGTTCTTGTCACAGGCCCATTATGCTGCCTAACATTTCACTGTAATTTGTGAACTTGAGTGGCTTTTACGGATAGCAAAGCATTGTTAAAGCCATCGGTATGTAGTCACTGTGGTGGTCCTTCAATCCATGGGGAAGCAGATTCACCGAACGAATGCCTTTGAACATTATAAAAGAAATCTCATCTAATTTTAGTGTCATAAAACCTTTGACCCTTTCAGTAAGATGGACAGTAGACAGCAATGAAACTGCAAAGAGGTTAGTTCTCTTTCAGCTCAAAAGACTTTGATGTTTCAATGTGTCAGACATAAAAAATACTAAAAAGGCAGTAGAAAAGGTAATAGGGAGATGTTTTTTATTTCCTCCCTACACTTAGCCTCTCTAGCCTTTAAAAAAACAAAATTCATTACTCCAAAATAGAAAACGATGTAATGATCACATCTTTGTGTCACTGAAGATAGAGTCCTCTGGATCTAATGTAGACATGGTAACAGCTCAGACTTGAAGGAGTAACATTTGGTTCTTGTCATCTAACTTAAGATGCATTTGCCTGAGGCCCCCCTTATACTGGAAGAAGAGTCAGGCAGTCTCGGAGAGTAATTAACTCATTTATGATCTGAACTGCCCTCTGGAGATGGCTCTCTCCATAAGTGATCTCAAGTGACTGCAGCTCTAACTTAAGAACCTCAGTTAAGTGCCTACAGTTGGGTGGAAGCAATTTGGATCTATTCCTTGCCCCCTGTCCCATGTGGCATTTGTGCAATCCCATAGCTGTGGATCACACGCAAAGCAGAATCTATAACTAATACAGTTGAATGCTTCGTTGTAAAATTATTCATCATTATTCTCCGTAGAGACACAATCGGCGGGTGTCACTTGTATTACAGTGCTTGTTTTACTTCAGAATTTGAGTCAAAAATAACATCCCCTACACCAAGTCATTTGAAGGCAAAACGGAGGAACTGTAACTTCAAGCACAGTGCTTTGTGTTTCCCGCTTTTCTCTGCCACTATGTAAGACATTAAAAAAAATAACGAAAAGTAATAATAATAGCAATAATTTTAAAGACTCTCCCCACAGCCCCCTGTGGTCTGGCCACAGCCAGGGATACGTGTGTGTAGGAGCAGACTGCACTAAGCTGAAAAACAAACACAGAACTAAATAATAAATCTTAGGACTTTTCATGCCTTAATAACTTAATGAGCACAAGCCACTTTTCATGATGGGAAAACACAGATACAAGCACTGCAGCCAAGTAAGTCCAACCTGTGCCAATCCTCCAGCACAAGGCTGATGTAAATATGGCAGATAAATCCTCTTTCTCAAGCGCGTGCCTGCCACTGCAGCTCCCATGCCACCCAGTGCAGAATTCATTCCTGGGACATGAAAGAGATACTCTTGGCATCTCTCTCTTCTGCAGGACTTGAGTATCACTGGTGTGTGCAGGAACAGCAAAAGGCACCTCTGTGCAAGCAGTACATCTGCTGCAGTAGAACTAGATGGGATGACTTACCCATTAGTACATAAGACCAGGGACAAAAGGGTCTAGGGTGTGAGGTCCCAGTTCTGTGCCCAGTCCACTTGCTTATATCCCTCTTACTCTGTACTTGCTGGAAATTTTCTCCAAGCCTTTTGGTTACTTGCTTATCTGTTTATAAGCACAAAGCCGAAATAACAAGCAATCTACCATTCCTGCTGTCATTGTCCTTTGTATTCATCCATGCTCCATGTCTCAGACACCTTCCATACTGTACAGATCATCATACTGTATTCCTCAGTCAGAGCGGTAATGTAAGACTGTAGCACGACTCACCTGACTGCATTTCCTGCAACCTCTACCTGACCTGCCAACGACCCGCTGTGCTCTACAGAATGCGCTATCAGTGAGACCCTCAGAAGCCAGGTAGAAGTGAAATCCTAAAAGTGTCAGGATAAAACTAGGAAGGATCTCCAGAGCTATTTGCAATGCAGCACTTCCAGGAGCAACAGTTCCCAGCACTGCATTAAGCACGTACCCAATAATACCTGTAATAGCGAGATGCACTGGATCTACTTAACTAGAGCTCCTGTATTTCCTCTAGCAGTACCAATAGATAGGCAGCCAACATACTGTCACCTCACTTCAAGAAGTAGTACCTCTCAAAGGTGATATTCTCTGGGAGTGACGTTACTGTGTTGGCCAGTTAGTACTGGGAGAGGCGGTCACCACCGTCACTGGAGTGCCTTTACTGGGGGACACGGCTTCCTGGAGGGACCCAGGTCAACACGGTGGTGAGTAAATGTTGAAGAGGTAGGTTGGGTCGGAAGGATTCTGCGTATTCATGTAGCATACTAAATTCTGCTCTCGTGCCAGTGTAAAGTCCATCAGTGTGATATCTACGCGGAAGAGCTTCATAGCAACGTTCAAAATATGCAGTAATATAAAAATCAGGAAACTTTAATAAAGATACCTAGAATTAACAAAGATTTTTATTTTAATGGCCTTAGAATATTGGGGTAACTAAAACCGAGTTGTTATATAGGAATCTTAATTCTTTTACATGTTCTTCACATTTTCTCTCTCTTTTTCTCTTTCTCTCTTTCGCTCTGTTTGTTAACATTTACTTGTTGTTACTGTACGTTGCTTGCGACTTGTGTATGTTACAGACTGTCACATTTTATTCTGTGAAGTTTTTCTCCAATTTCCATCCACCTGAGCTCCATGTTGGGCAGCCGAGGAGATTACAGTACAGTTCTTTAATGCAAAAGAACAAGAAATGTCACAGACTATAGGTAACTTCACTGAGGTTGTGACACAAAACCTGATGCAAGGTATTAATGCAAAGAGTAAGTACTTGGTATGACAATAGAACGACGTAGTTAAATTATCTTCTTTTTTTTTCAGATAGTCTGCATGGGAAAAATTAATTTTCATTACTCTCCAGCAGAACAAATTCCCAAACCTACTAACTTAGGATTTTTTCACTGTCATTATGAAAACCAGTGATGCCCATGTTGACTCATCATTACTCATTTTCCAAGGTTTAAACCCATATTTTCTATGCTGTTCTTCTCTATGCTATACCTCCTTCCATAGTCTCCAAGCTGTATTTTCATCATTTCATCTACCTCTGTCTGTGGTTTAATATATCTTCTCCATAACTCTTTTTCTAATTTAATATAGTCATATCCCTTTCACTCTAAGGACCTGATTTAACAACAACAAAAATGAGCCCCTACCCATGGGATCCACGTTTCTTGATCCTGCATGAGGCTCTGGAGCCCATAAAAATTGATTTCTGTAGCTGAAGATGGTCTGGCACAGAAGCATAATTGTTACTTTGCTGAATCAGGTCCTGAGCAAAGTATTTTGTTACAATCTCCCCAAATTACCCCCCAAACACCAGTTTGAAAGGATAATAAAAAATAGCTGATAGACATTTCTGATCATTTTCTAGAGGGACAGCATGAAGTTTATTGCTACTAATCTTATTCTTAATTGTCAGTAAATTACATGTTAACTCAGAAATCACTAAAGCCATGCACTTACTCAAGAAAAGTGTATTTTTCTCAGTGTGCAGTTCCTTTACTTTCTGATTCACTATTATGCCCTGACCCTCCCCTTAATCAGTGAAGAAGCACAGTAGAGTTTAGATGGAGTCTAGTATAAAAAATGAAGTGATTTATACTGATGCAATTGACGAGTGGCCAATGAATATTAATGGACAGTGAAGACTATCCAGGCAAATAAACAAAAACAGCTTCCCAACAGGAGTGAAATTTGAATTAAAGAGACTCAAGAGAGTAGGAAATTGAACTGTAAATATTTCCTTTCCATGCAACATTTCAGAAAGAGATTTAGGGATGCAAAGTCAGTAGGTATTTTCAGATGCTGCGCAGCTTTTAACCCCTCCACAAACCAGAGTAATGTCTTTGAATACTTGGATTCATACTCTTAATTTCATCATAATAATTTGCTTCACACAAGAATTATCAGGCAAGAGTGATGCTGCCAAAACAGGATGTGAAAAGGAATGTAAAATCTTTGCACTTTCTCTAGAATAAAGACAGCTTGGAAATTCTGTCCTCCACCAGCAACTACAGCAGCCTCACAGCTGCTCTACGTCCCACTTCCAGCTAACAAGCTTGTAGCGAAGAAAAGCTAGAGCACAGCATTTCTCCACCCTCACCTTGGCATGCCACCTCTGTTCCTGTACCATCCTGTCACTACCCCAAGAGCCAGGGAAAACCATCATACCAAGAGAGTTTCCCATTGCCAGCTAGTATGACATGACTAACGTTTACCACGTTAACAGCCCTTTTATATCACCAGTAAAGTGTGAGAGGACTGAAAAACAGAAGAGTAGTAAACTCACGCAATGGACAACGTACCATTACTTTCTTCAGGAGTCCAGTGGATTAAAGGTCTCTGCTGTGAGGGACCTCTTGGAGATCCTTCTTCAAAAGAGACAGGGGTTTAAAATGACCCTCAAGCTCTGAATGAAAACCAAAGGACACACTTAACTGGTCAGGAGTGGGACTATCCACAGACTGTAGTACTGGTAATCCCAGGTTTGGGATCAGGGCTGTAAGAGCGCAGCTGAGATCGAGACAAGCTCTAGATTCATTTTTAGCTGTACATGGGTGGTTTGTGGTGTGGAATGTAACTTTAGTCAGACAAGATCTCCCCTGCAGAAAGATCTTCATCTTTCAAGCAACTTCCTTTCTCACTTCTGGCCCTGTTTTGCACTCAACTGCTCCTACCTCCTTCCTGCTTGTAAACCCCTTCCCTTGTAACCGGGCTGCAGAACCCTGAAGTCCTCCTGAGCCTTTGTGGAATGGCAAATGGCTATTCAGGGAAGTTGTAGGTACTCAAGCTGGATCCTTGTCTCATTTAATCCTTAAACAAGGGTAGCTGAGAAGAAGACAGTCTGCGTTCTTCTAAGACATTGCCAGTGACCTAATGTGACCAAAGGAAACAGCCCGATGTCTCTTAATTGCTGTGTTTCTGACCTTGGGCTGAGAAGAACCCATCTTCTTCAGCACAGTGTCAAAGAATCTGGCAGGGTTCGTGTGGCCAGTTAGTCACCCACAGGTAAATATGCATGGATACCATGCTATGAATTGTGTCTCAGCCCTGTTTCAACGTGGTTACAACCCACTGAAGTTCCTACAAGACTGGAAAAGGCACTGGATTTCTAATACAGCCAGGACTGAAAACGGTCCCCACTGAGAGTGCCTTTCAACTCATCCTGTCTTTGTGGTAAGTGACCACTTCACAGCTCTGTAGACACATGGGAGACAAAGGTTGGGGGCAGCTACAACCCCAAGAGGAAACAGTGTAAGTTGATACCATCCCTGGCCCACACACAATTTCTGAAGACATTTAAGGTAAGAGTTCCCGGTAGACCAGGAACTTGTTTCTTGGCAGCTGTTGGAGAATGGCAGTTTGCTTAAGGGAAGAGGACTGGGGTAACTTTCCCAGTGTAGGGACTACGTCTGTACAAGTGCCAAATTTCCAAGCACAGACTGAGGTCAATAAATATATCATACAAATATATCATACAATTATGTCCACTGATACTCTGAACGTAAAAGGCAGTTCAAACTGGTGGAGATTCAGTGCCAAACTGTAGCTTATAATCAAAACCAGCAACACCAATAAAGTTACTATGACAGTGCCCAACCATTTGCTATGACAAAAGAGGTGAGCCATGCAGCAAGTACATGGGCAGTCCCTACTGTGCTTCTCCACAATAAGCAGAGTACGCCAGTGCAAACCCCAGTAGTTCTAAAGTTTTTCTTTTTCAGAATCCTCCCCCATGCCCCTTTTGAAGTTCAGTGCTTGCTTGGAAACACCCGAGGCACTTTAATAGTACGTTTCTGCAAATGGAGATAGATGAGACACGAAAAAAAAGAAAGCGGAAACAACACAAATGAGGTAGTTGTGAAACAAACTACTCCCCTGGGAGATCTGCTGAATACGTTAGCTTCTCAGCCAAATCTCTGCAGGAGAATGTTTAAAGCTGAGGCAGTTAACCAGGTATTCACAGGTAGGACAGTTACAGAGATACAGTGCCACACTGAGAATCAGAAAATTTCATTGTAAATAACCTCTTACATAGCAGTGAGCAAGTCACTTCACTGCATGGTAGTTTTACCCATCTGTAGAACAGATAAACTGACTTTTCCTCATGAAACAGAACCTAAAGAACAAAAAATGCTGTACAAGCCTAGCTCAGATTCCGCTAGCAAGGATGGAAGCCTCACATGAATCTGGCAGGCCATAATCAAGCCTTAGAAGTTTTAAGCACCCAGTAGTCATCATTGGTAGAACTGGACTGAAAGTCACCAGACAGTAATGGTTTCAGTAGTTTTGCTTTATCTGGAGCTCTCTCAAACCCATGGTCAATCTTGGAAAAAACAAACATGCAAATTGAAACTTAAGAAATCAACCTAAAATAACATCATTTCACTCCAAATTTTTCAGCCTGTAGATCAGTGCTCTTTTCTTTAGTTCCGTAACAGACTAATCACATATTAAGTATCACGTGATCACCAAGTCCCACCTTCAGAGAATTAGGTGCTGCAGACAGTGGTTTGGAACACAACTACTCTGCTTAACACTTACTTACATACACCAGGAATAGATGCAGTCTTCTGTGTTGGTAACTTCGCTGCTTCCTAAATATTTAGCAAAATTGTCATTGTAGATTAGCATTGCTATCCAGAACGTGATCCGTAAGCCATGGCTCACGCGTGGAATGTTCAAGGGACGTTAGTATGACAGTTCAGTGCTTTGTCCACACCTCCAACGACTCTGTTCTCTTCCTATTGAATAGAAACAAAATAGCAAGGTTGTGGACTTACAACAAGTATAAAGAAAAATTCATCAGTGCTAAAGGACCCTGAGCAGGCTGCAAGAGCAAGTTCCCGCTTAAGTTGCTAGGGATGTACAATGCAGTTTAAGAAATTAATTCCAAAAAGGTCACATTTCTTGTCATTCAAGCACAACAGAGCCTGCACGCTCCCTTGAAAAGGCCCAATGACTGTTACCAGTGAGCAGCCTGACCCACAAACACTCTGCTCAGAGGTGTTTTGAGGTCCAGAAATGGACCAGTGCCCGCTTCATCACAGACAGTTTAGTTTGCAAACCCAGGCTCAGGTGAAGCAGTGGGAGTCTCAGAGATTTCAGTGCAGAGCTCTGGTGACACAGCTGCCTCCCTCATTTCAGGATTAGAGCCATCAGCTTGTAGCCGTACAGGCTTATGAAGAAGCTCAATTCTTCGCTCATCCCCATGGGGACAGCAGCTCTCCCCAAACACAGTTAAGCCATTTTTAAATCAACAGCTCAGTACCTGCAATGTCACGGTTACTATGGCAGCTGTGCCAGGCTTGTGTGCAAAGAGGAGTATTGAACAGCAGTGAGCATTATGAACAGAAAGGAATTGCAACCGAGTGCAACCTTAGAACTTCATAACCCTATTGAAATTAGTGTCTACAAGTATTAAAATGCACCCATAGCTTTTGCCAGGTTTTTAAACTTATTGAGAGACCTAATTATTTCATTGCTCACAAGATAAAACGTTACTACCTCCCTTTTTGGGGAAAAATTGGCTAATTCTGCATGGAGAAGAAAAGAGGCAGAGGTGAGAGCTGCAGAAAAGACTGTTGATATTGTAAGAAACCAGTAACATCTAAATAAAAGGCATAGAATGCAATTACCGGCGCATGGATAGATACACAGTATGTGTCACATACATAGGGGGGGTGTTTGTGTTTGCAAAGAAACAAATACAGCTTGAAAAGCCTTTTACTGACTACTTATCTACGTTATCCATCTGAAACCAGAGGATCAGAACCATATCTCCAAACCCTACCTAAGGGAATTTTTTCTTTTGGGCTGGTTTTATTATTTGCTTTCAAAACCATTGAAAAATAAATGACTATCGTGTAGTGTCCAGAAGAAGCTAGTGTGCAAATCAGGAAGAGGCCCTGACGTTAAGTCTATCCATTGAGTTTGTCTTTCCTTAAAGGCTTGCAGGATCACCCATTGCCTTACAGTGTCTAGGCCAATAAGCATTGTGCAACCGAGGTGTAGGATGCTGCCAATACTACTCCGTTAACATATCTCAGCACTTGTGAGACTTCAGAAAGCACATTTTGACTGTTTTTTCCTTCCTTCAACCAAAATACTCATATTGAGCTGTGCCATATTTCGAGTATATTCTCAATACACTACTTTTCACTTTAAAACCCTAAAATAAATCCTACACTAAATAGCACTTTACATTGTTTTATCAATGTCAAACAAGTCACACAGAGAAAACATACTTTCTCAGTCTATCCTCATGGGAATGTGTGGAGCAAAATGGGCAAATCTGACAAGCTTACTTATATTATTTACAGCTGAGAGTAAATTTTAGTCTGTTTTCCAAATTCATGGCCTGCTGTACTGTTTTCTGTATGTAGTGTCCTGTGCTGGCATTGCAAATTCTGTATGTGTTTCAGAGCAGAACATCAGAAAATGGATTACCTTTTTTTTAAATCCACATTCTGCTGTCATATTTCCATACGTAATGTACTCTGTGTGTCTCAGATGCGTACAGCCATTCTGCATGACTGATACCAGAAATGCAATGAAACAATCTGGGTAAACTTTGGGGAGGGGAAGAACAGGAATTTTCCCCTCAGTAACATTGCACACAGGTGTAAATCAGCGCAAACAGAATATACTCAAATACTAAAACACAACTCACAGTCCGCTGCCTCTCCAAAGCTCTGAGCGACAGTAGGCTGCATGAAAAACCAGGTCATTCACGCACCATCCGATGTCATGCCAAACATAATCCAATTTCTAACCGCAGTCTTCTGCTCGCAGGACTAGGAACCAAAGCACGCCCGTTTCTGAAACCGCCCCTCTATGCGGAAGTACAGGTGGCTGCTGTTAACACCTAACGCGATCACGTTTTGTTTCTCCTCCCACTTAACAGGCTTTATTTTATTTTGGTGCAGTACGCACGAACGCAGTGTCTAGGACAGATGTGCTACCTTTTATAGTGTCGCTATAGAAGTCTTTAGCTGTGAACCCTTAATTTGCAGCTGGAACTCTAATAAACAGTGCATAGTGTTTCAATAGCCTTCTGCTTATATGTTTGAAGATTCGAAACTGAATGGTGAGGTGGCCAAGGCGGCGCTGGCAAACGAAGACTGTCCCCACATAGACCAGGCTATTACGCCTGATGAGGGCCTGCCCTTTACCCGCTCTGGCACTCGGGAGAGATATGGACCCTGCTTCCTCTTATCAACCGGGGAATATCCCTGCCCGCCTGATGGAGGAATAAGAAAGGGTATGTAGCTGGGGTCCTGTAACCATGTAGTTAGCAACTGTTTTAAATAAATAAGAGAAAGTCAGCTCTAGCTCTAGCACGCAATAGTGCGCTTGCTGTAGAGATGCACGTTTGGGCTGGAAACCACCACCTGTTGTCTGCATTTGGAGTTTCTAACCTATTTCTTTCAGAAAGAAAAGCCTGAGGAGCTGTAACTACCCCATACAGCTATGCTAGGCAGTCGAGTCTTCCACCTCAGCTGGTGCAGTAAGCTTTAGTGGAGGATGCTCTACAATCTCCTTTCATTAGCCTATCCTCCAGGTAGAGGCCAATTAACATTTCATAGAAATGAAGGTTTGCCACTTGGAAAGCTCGCAGATCTTACCAGACTCAGAGGAGCACAGACGTGGAGGTGGCAGACAGAAAAGATAAAACACAAAAGCAAAACATCCTCAAGAAGTAACAAAATGATTATTCGGTTACCTTAACAGAGTACTAAAATTATTTGGATATGCATAGCTGTTCAGTTCAACAAAGAAAGAGAAGCATACAAGAACATCTGTTAGCACAGGTGTCTTACAACTGGAAAATAATCCATCTAAAATCATTTGCCTTTCATAAATAAATCATTCCTAGTTAGTTTCTCAAACTTCTGATAGCTCTCAGAAGAAACTGCATTTTAGTTCTCTAATGGTCAGAATTGTCTGTTTAGCAACTGAAGTAAAATCAAATGAAAAAATATCCCCTTCTTAAAATAGGCTGGTTTGTTTAAATAATTTAACATGAGGAAACCATACAAACCAAAATTAGAGTTACACATATATGCATCAAAGTTGATACAGAATAGGAAAATTGGAAATCTCTCTCTTCAAATCAGTGTTCATCACTGGTGTACTGTATATAGTATATGATATAGCGAATATTTTAAAACTGCAAAGATTGTATGATGTAACCATACACTGAGTATGGAGTATAGAATTCCCATGTGCCATTGTATGATGGGCAATAGTTATAGTAAATGCCAGTTATAGATAGTGTATGTATTTATAAGTTTAAAGCTTATCATCAACAAAGATATAGTTGGACCACAAGACTTTCATATGAAAGTATATCCTCTAAAATTTACCTTTGTAGCAAAGTGTTTTATTTGATTCTGTATTGGATAAGCATTGGCCGCGTTCATTCAGCCTGGGCGAGTTTGGGTGGTTCCAGTGGATCAGGGGAACACTCCAAATGGCACATCCTTTGGGATGAGGAATGTATGGTTTTCACGATGCACTGCGACCGCCTCTCGTTACTGAATGAAACAGAGGCTGGTTGGCTAAAGAGTAATATACGTCAGCATATTGTTGGCCTGTTTGAAACACGTTGAGAGCATCTTAATTGTTGTTCCAACAGAATTTCATCCATAGTTTGTGCAACTCTCTGTACACTTGCTGAGCTGTTTACGTGCATGTCTGAAAAAGAACGGGGGGGTGGGGAGGGTGGGGGAGGGGGGGGGAAACAATGCAAATGCATGCAATTTCGTTTTCTTTCTTTTTTTTGATGCTGAGAACAAAGGAGTAGTATCTCTATAGCAACACACTAAATTCTAAGAATTTTGCTGCCTTTTCCCCCTCCCTCCCCCAAAGATACTAGAAACCTTAACTTTGCCTGAGGTCAAAATGCATGAAGGGAGAGGTATGTGTGAGTGTATGACTGAGACATAGAAAATCCCTCCCACTGACTCTTTTTTTTTTTAGGGTACAACCATGTTGCTGCCTGTAGGATCAATTACATAGCCTGACCATCCTTGAGAAATGATGATTTTTTTTTTTTTTGTAAATAGATATATATTTTTTAAACTTTTTCTGTACTTCAATGGCCTTCTTGAGTCATGTTGCAAGCGATACTACTCTCGGCATGTCGGTGCATGCAGATGCTATTGAACTGGCTACAATGTTGACCTCATTCTTAGTCCATTCTGTCATTGATCCAATGCTGTACTTTGCATTTTTCTTTTAAATGAAGGTTACGAAATGTCACGGAGCCTTAACAGCATAGCTGGCATAAGTGGAAAAGCGATAGGATTATCCTCAGTGTCTGCGCCCTACAGCTCTCCTAGTCCAGTGAGACGTTCTTGGTCTCCCATCCCATCTATTCTGTAGCATGGATCAGTAGCAGAGAATGGTCTAAAAAGCTTTATTTTCAATTAGCCTATGCTATGTTGCATAAAATCCAGGTGACTAAGTCTGAAGATGCAATGTCTCACAGTAGCACCTGCTGGGAACGGTGTTACTACTGATGCTAGGTGACAACACTCCTAAATAGCACTCAGATGACAACAGGCAGGCATTTACGTAGTACTGGTGGGCCATACGTGCTGCATGGTATCAGTACATAGGATGAAGGGTAGATGCACAAGATAGTTTCCTTCCTGGTGCATCATGTTAGAATGCTTATTTTGGCTAATGGTGGATCTACTGGCTCTGTATGGAATGGGTTAGGCATTTAGTCGATGCTGAAACATGCCAACGATGGAAGATTTTGCTTTTCTCAGGATATTTTTGAGCCATAGGAACCCTGCAGGAGTTTGAGCAAACAAGCACAGTAGGATGAAACTTTGCATGGGCGCCTATCTTAAGCTGAAAGCAATACTCAGACACACTATAGAGAGGTCTCAGTCTGGCTGACTGCATGGAAAAAAAAATCCTGTTGAAGAAGAATATGGCTGCCTCTGCATGTAGCTATTTCACCTTTTCCTCCTTCCTTTAAAACTAAGATGCCGAGCTTGATGTGAAAAGCGCAGGGAAGAAGCTCAAGTACTGATTGTATTCTTTACATGCAGATCTTTGCAAAGAAAGTCCAGTCATTGCTAAATATATGCCAACAGAGGCAGTCAGAGTGACCTGACAAGGCAAGATGGAGATGAACATTGATGGCTAATAAACATCTGTGTGGAACTGTGCAGGCATAGAAGACCTTCTCATTTGGACAAAGTTAACTCGCTCCATGCAGGTTTTCTGGATGATTCTTCATGGTTTTGGAGTTGTACTAGAGATGCAGGCTTTTTCTACGGCCAAAATGTAACAAAACTGTAGAAGATCCTTCTTTTTTTTTTTTGTTTTTTAATCTATTTTTTTTTCCATGGCATGAATTGCATGAAGACAAAAATAAAATTAAAAAAAAAAAAAAAAAAACAACCAAGAAACACTGCAAATGTATGACTGAGGAGAAAAAAAAGCAAAGTTATATATTTTCTTTCAAAGCTCTTTACTTTTACATACATTGTTGTAGCCAAAATGTAAAACATGATAAAACTGTACATTTCTTTGCTATGGATCGCTTCTTTTTGTATACAAGATACAGAGTAATGGTTTTAAAAAGTGCAATCAGGCAGTCATCGGTCATATTGACCACGCCTTCACAGTTCATCACACCGACATGGAAACCAAGAACTTTTAATCCAACTAGAAGTGTATAAAAATAAGAAAAACTTTTTCCTGTCTGTTTTTGTTGGCATGCTTGTGACACATGGGACCTTCCTTCGGACCTGACAGTAACAGCTGGTCTAGATTTAATTTTCCAGCTCTGGTTATGTTGTATTTTATTGATGTATAGATCCAACGTAAAGACCCTTCATAAATTGTTCATATTACGTAATCAGTATGAATTTTAAACAAAAGAGGTGTTATTTTAAAACTGGGACTTATAGTACAAATTCAGGAAAATACACAAGTATAAATGGTCTCAAAGGTTAAGCAACAAGACAAACAGCATTGTATGCAATTTAGTACTGAGTAAAATGCATGCACAATGTTATGCAAAACAATTCTAGCATGAAATAAATTTTGTATCATGGTTTCAGTGCCTGCTGTATAGTGTAAAGGGGAATCCTTTTCTGAAGCGAACAGGGGTTTCCAGAGACTTGCTTCTAAAACCTTGAATAAATACCGTGTTCTCAACAGAAATGTAGGAGAAAAGCTTGGTATTGCTTTGGTTCTACAATGCTAATTTTGGTTAGTAGATAATAAATGAAGCCTGCAAACACTTGATACAACTGATGTCTGAAGAATTCACACCATTAGTAATTTTACAAGGGAAGATTAAAAAAACCCTATAATTATCTAGGTATCTTCATTTTCCCTCCCCAACAATAAAAGTTTGTCTTTTTAGCTGATTAAATGAATTCAGTTTTTCTTACTTTTTTGGGCCCCGTCCTGCACTTGTTCTTCACTGAGCCACAGCAGACCGTCTGATAGGAAACTCTGAAAGAAATCCAGTGCCCGAGTTGCACTTTATTTGCCACACAAAACATGCAGCAATAAGAACCGAGAAACACAATGGGATTAAATTTCATTTTAGATCCTACAAATGACAACTATGAACTATGTGCCAACAGCATTCTGTTCACTTTACCTTTACAAGCATTCTAGTTGCTTGAGCATTTTTGGTAAAGTACTTTTAAGGAAGGATACACCTTTATTCTCATGCGAAGAACTTCAAAAGAGCTGGTAACCTAGACAAGCTATGGCATCTGCATCTGTGACTGCTGATGAGAATGGAAATGTAAAGGACTAGTATCCCCATGGTCTGGAGGAAGTAGAGATTAAACCCAATAAAACAGAAGAAACACACATGGCTCTGGTAAGTGCTCAATTATAAACAACCAACTGAAGCTGGACCTTGTCTTCACAAAACTCTCTGAAAAGGAAAATCAAGGAAGGCCTCAAGCTGTGTTTCAGGAATAGGAGAAAGGCTGATAATCTGAATTTTTATATAATTAGAAAACTCCTTTGTAGTCCTTGATGAAGCATTATGTACTTGATTTCTACTTCAGTCAACTATCTTTTCTTCCAAGAACTATTTCTCTCCCACTGTTTCTATGCTATTATTCTCAGATGATAAATGGGCAATTTCTTATCTCCAAAGGTGAGATCCAGGTTAATCCAGGATCCAAAAGTTGTATATAGAACAACTTTTCCTCTTACAATGTATTAAGAATCCAGAAATAGATTTATCTGGCCCATTTTTTATGTAACACTAACTCAAGGGCTCAGCGTGAAGGATGCTCAAGTTCTCCATTACCATAAGGAATACTAACAACTCATCCCTGTAAATCCCACATAGGTTTTCCCCTTGCACTGTGTTTTGCATATATATGAGTGTTAGCTAACAGGTTGGGTGCACATGCCCTAAGGCCCTTGTCATTCTGTGCTACTTTTTACATCCACCAGTCCCATTTTTATCTAGGGACTCAGCTCATTCTGATTCAAGGTAATCTTGTCTTTTGGGTGACTTCTAACCCTTCAGAAACAGAACAGCACTTCCCATCCACTGCTCTTCAGGAGATGATGTAAAGCTTAAGGTCAGCCTGAGCCCAGAGTTCCCCTTGCACAACAGCGGCAGCTCTGGCAACACAGGGAAAGAGGCAGACACCTGGAAAAATTCAGCAATTTCAGTTGCACCGAATCCTGACAGTGAATCCTAAGAGACATTTACCACATCATCCCAGCTGCCTTACATTTAAGGAACTTTTTCTGGGGGATCATTATTAAAACATTAATTCCTTCAAGCCTGCCGGTTCCCACCACTGGAGTTGTATTTCTTGATTAAAGCATTAAAACTATACACAATTCTGACCTCAGGCTTGCAATAACACCAGCGACTACCTCTGACTTCACACCATCGTGCGTAAGAGCAGGGGCACGTTCTGTGGTTCAGTTACACTCCGCCTGTGTCCTGCTGGAAACGAACAACTGCGTTTCTTCCTCTGCAAACTCAGCTTTTGGCAATGGATCCCCAGCTATAGGGCTTGATGTTGGTCCTTCATCTGAACCCACAGGCAATTAGTGGTTTATTAAAAGCACACCTCGGCCACACCTTCTACACATACAGCTTTTCCTCTGACTGCGTGAAGGCATTTTTTTTCTGGACCAACCTGATGAGTGAAGCTGTCTCCACAACTACAATTTCAGACAGCAAGGAGCTGAGACACGGTTTCTGTTCTCTCACTCCAGCAAAAAAGAATCTAGCTAATATCGCTGTGGTAACAGTCAAGCACAGCAGTCATTAATCTGGATAAAGTGATTTTTCACATAAATTGCCTTCTCTCTCCTTAAAGTTTCAGGGCCAAAAAGAAAATACATCACTGAAACAAATGGCTGCTAGGACAAATGAGCAGACTGAAATACAGAAGAGAACAAGCAGGGCTAAGGCAAGGGCATTCAGAAAGGAATTGAGCACAGAGCTGCTTACAAAAAGGATAACCTGAAGAAAAAACAAGTGCAGTTATTACCCTGCCACTTGCGTATCCTTGTCGTACTTTCAAAACAACGCAGCCTACCTCTCTGCTTTCTATATATACCCTGGAAGCAACTTTGTCTCTGAGCTCACACACAAACTAACTTAAACGTTCTTAAATTATGCAGGTTATTTTTAAGTCCCTCACTTATTTGAGTTTGGGCGTAAAATCCCTGTCTGTTAAAAAGTCCCAAAGCCTCTGCATTCATCTAGGACCGTAGATGCAACATTTCGCTCTTAGGGGAATACAAACGCTTGTCAATCAAGAACAATATTTGAATTCAAGCGGAACTTCAGGTTAGAAAAAGCATCCAGAACTCCCGTCTCCTGACTTTCTTTCCTCACCTGACAAAGCAAATGCTTTAAAACCAAACACATTCATCGCCCCCATGGAAAGATATAGTCCCTTGTTCAGGCTGAGACAGCCAGGTTTTCAACTCTCAGCATTCAGCTGGACATGAAAAAGCTTTAAGCAAATACATAGGTCCATACATCCCCACATACCAAATATTAAGAGCACGTGCTCCAAGGCTTCCATTGGTTTCCCTACTGCCCGTGGAGCACAGGTTAGACATTCCTCAGTCAGCAAAAGGCAAAACACTGCAGCTCAAATATCACTCTAAGGTGCCTGCACGGCTCTGGACCCAAAGGGCTTAGCAGGGACAACACAGCCTATGCAGAGGCTGCTGACAGTGAGTCACGCCAGCATGAACAGGAGACACATGGCTTGAGCCCAAGCAAATAAACTCAGTAGGAGCCGTGCTTTGCGGTGGTGGTGTCAATGCAAGTGGGTGACTGGAGAAGAGGTGGCAGTAGCACAAGAGGTGGGAAATGAAGAGAAGGACACAGGATGGGTCTGGAAAATGGGTTGTGCAAGTAGGAGGGATGGGAGCAATTCCTACTTGCAAATGGGTTATGCGAGTAGGAGGGAGTGGGGATCAGGGAGAGAGGGAGGTAGCAGTGAGGCTTACCTAAAAAACCACGAAGGGCCAGTAGCTTAGAAGGTAGAGTCTTGGCCTGGGACTCCAAAGACGGGAATTTTATTCTCGGCTCTGCTGTGGACATGCTTGGTTACATTGGTTGGGGCACTTTCAGTTTTTCTGCCTCAGCTTCTGCTTCTGTGACATTATTGCCCTTTTTAAAGTGTTCTGAGGTCAAAAGAGGAAAAGCAGGATCTAAGTACAAATAGTTATTAGAACCTACCTACTGAGGACTAAGGCACCAGGGGAGAGAAGCATCTCTCCACCATTTAAAAGATGCCCAATGCCCTCAGAGGAATCCCTTTTCTTTTGTACTGTAAAGCAGGGCATTATTATGGAAAATGATTAAGCGACCACACAATTAAAATGACAGAGCAGCTTTGTTACTGATTGGCAACTCCTCTGCTGCCCTAATTTAGGTATCACATGTCTTCATGCATTCAAGTCAGTAAAAACAAAACAAAAGCTAAACTTACTTGACATTTGCAGAAAAAAAGAAACCAAATCCCAACTAAAATCATGTCAGAACATTAAAAATCTACCAATTCTTGGCCCCACTTCTAAAAATAAAAAAGAAAAAATGTAAAAATGCAGTCTTACAGCAAAGTGTTCATATACACTTAAAAGATTATGATGAGCAGGGAGTGGTGAACATACTGAACTGAAATCCTCTGATTTCCACAAAGTCCTGATACCAAGCCCTGCAGACAGAACTCCCCCCAACACTGCATTCTGAGTAACAAGGTGGTCCATAGGCAAAACAACCTGGGAACAGATGAGAAACATGAAAATGAATGGAGAGGCTAGTCAACACAGGAACTGGACTTCGACTTGACCCCCCTCCCAAGCCACAAAGGCTCGTCTGACAATGAATCGAAATCCAACATGTCATGAAATAAAAATGCCTGAGGAAGTTTGGCAAAATAAACATCACGTCTGAATTTTCTTCTCCCCACAGCTAGCTTTTATTTGTGAATAATTACTTTGTTGATCTTGTTTCTAATCAAGCTGAAAAATGTGTTCTCCCAGTACTCTAAATTTATGCTTCCTCACTCTCCCTCCCACAAGGAACACGTGGTCCATCCAGGTCATGATTCAAATACAGAGACCATTTTCATTGCTGAGTATTTTCAGTCACATACTCTCTGTCCATGTTCTAGAAGCATTAATGAGTAAAAACTGCCTCTGCATTAAAAACAGGTGGATGCAGAGACAACTGAGGGATGAATCTGAATGAAATGCACAAACAGCTGGAGAAGGTGCTTTACTTCAGTCCCTTCGACCCCTACATGGGCTACAAAATGGCAATGGGTTTACACGTGCAGTTTCTCCCGTACATTCATATTGATCTCCATCTGTTTTCCATCCTCATCTTTAAGTCTTATGACTCCAAAATGTAAGATAAAGCAAAATCAAATCAAGTTCTTCCCTCCCACCCTCCCAATTTCCCTGTGCTCAGCCATGTGGCCAAGCAAACCCTCCTGTCATTCCTGCAGAAGTGACCTTCACGGCAGGTGCAGGTGGCAAGAACCAGTCAGTCACCAACAGGACTGACGACATGCAGATAAGGGAGGGAAGCCAGCGCCACGTAAGAAGTGGTGACTGGGCACACAGGAAGAAAGGCAGAACTCAATTTTTCTTTCAAATGAACACACTTGAAATACGGCGTCTGGCATTCTAAGCAGAAAAGCATCAAGTCACTCAGGAATGCTACACAAAGTCAAATAACCCCAGTGACTGCCAAGCGGCCTAAATAAATCCTCCAACAGACAGAAACTTCTGACACAACACAGACATCTTCCTACCAACATTCTTTAAAATGGAACAGGAGCGTCTTGCACACGGAGGTTGCAGGAATAACAACTGCAGATCTCCTAGAACCTCAAACAAAAGTACACACAACAGCTTCCTTCTCCCCTTCCACCCAGGAGCCTGAAAGTTCCCCCGAGTGAAGGCCAACAGTTCACAACTTGTGCTTCAGCAAAGCTGTGGTATTAAGTTCACCTTTCCCACACACACGAATGTCAGCTCATCAGTAGCTTTGCTTATTTTCAGAAAATGGGAGGGGAAAGCAGCTGCACAGCCACTTGCTTACCTTGTTCCAGTGTTTTTTATACATATATATCTCTATATTATGAACCTCGTCAGTTTATTCGCATCTGAATGCAAATGCGGAATGCTTACGTAAAAGGCTTGCCTTGTTTAGCACCGAAGACCTGCATAACGAAGTCTGTCTCTGCATGCACTGCAGAAGCATTGGCACAGCACACTGGCTCTGCATTTTGCCTGGCAGAGGCTGACTTTCTCCATCAGGACATCCACAGGCAACAGTCACTAAGCTCTGGACACCAGCAAGGAAGGAGGTTTCTTCACTTGATTAGGAGCTTTTCACGGTGTGCTCCTTTCCTTACAGTAGAAAGCCTTAGCTGGTTTTGTACAATGTTTTATTCTGCAAACAAAGCATACTGACATACAAAACAGGGCATTCATTTCTGAATGAATGAGCAACAACTTGTTTTTGACATTCAACCATGTACCATCTACAATGAATTATTATTCACCCTTCATACCACAGCAGCATCTAGAAGTCTTGACTGGCGACAAAGCATTTCGTACACCAAGCTCTCAAGACAAGCTATTACTTCCCAAATTTTTCAATCTGTATAGGCAAGACAAAGGAGAGAAAATGCAGTTCTCCTCCTTTCAAAGATGAAGATCAGAGGCAGATATGAAACACAAGATCAGGACCAGGAACAAACCAAAGTACTCTTTTCTTTCCTCCTTATCACCCCAAATCATTCTTTGTGTTTCTGAGAGTGTGTTCATGCTACAGATGTGAAAAAGTGAACAACATTTCAAATAACCAAGTCGCATTTATTTCTTACATAAATTGTTGGATTCCTCTGAAATGAACTGCAGCAACAGCATACACAGCCAAAGCATGCTCAGCACAGTAACCCCTCTGTTTGTCACAGGGCACACATACCTGCTGTGATTAATCAACAAACAGAATTATTTACAGGTCTGATTCCTGAAACAAGATACCATGTTTATTGCGTACACAGATTTTGGAGGAAAACAAAGGCAGAAAACCCAGACAGAACTGCCAAAAATGGTGAGAAACTATTCAGTGCATATAAGTCTGTGGCATCTAGAAAATGGCACTGAGGAGACCATATAATTGGTTGTCAATAAACAGCAACCTAGTAAGTAAGAAGTGCAAGAGCCTGGAACAGTACATTGCCGTGAAGAACTACAACCAACACGTGGATTGGAAAACCACTTTACAAATACAAGTCTCAATTCTGCACTTTTTGCAGAGGACCCATTTGATTATTCTTACAGATTCTTCCAGCACCTGTAATACAGTTGTTCTAATCAGCTCCACAGTCAGTTCAAGTTTCTCACCCACTGAACAGAAAAAGAAAATGCCATTGAAAGTTAGGCCATGAGCGATAACCAAGGGGGGAGAAGCCCTCACAGCCCATACTACCACCTTAATTCCTTCTCCCTCATGTGTAAACTGATACATCACTAGAAAGTCTTCCCGCTCTATATCCTAAGAGCCCTTCTCTTAGTATTCTGTAATTCTGCAAGGCTTCTCGAGGCAAGCCTGCTTTAAAAACTAAACCACTGTTTAGCAACAGTAGGTCTCATTAGAAGGTGCGTTTACCACACAGTAGTACTCTCTATATTTAGAACTTGAAATATATCAGATAGCACAGCAAATGTAACTATCGTGGGTGGTAAACATCCAGTTTAATGGCATCCACTGTATTTGTGTGAAAAACAGCTTTATAAATAGCTTTGAAAATTCTGCTCAGGATAGACTAATAATATCAGAAGATAATTGACACGTTTTCATTTCTCCTACCACCCCCCAAGTGTTAGGCCTACGTTCTCTGCCAAGCACTCACCTGGAACAACTACTGTGGGCATGCTTCAAACAGTAACTCAGCTGGGCTGTGCAACAGATGTGGGAACTGACCTGAAATTATCAGGAGCATTCTGGTGTGCCTTTTAGGCTTGAGAACTTGTAAAAACTTTCTGTCTAGATTTTGAGGTCTTCCTATTCAAAGGCAGCTGGAAACACAGGAGCTATGTTGGATCAAACTGTCCTTGACAGCTACAAATTATTTGGGTCCTTTGACAAGAACTTTCCTATTGTTTCCAAGAACTCTTAGAAGTTTTTCTTCTCCAAGCAATAGCTTCAAAAATTTCAAGTTTAGTTTGCAAGTTAATGATAATTCATGTGGATCTGCATCCCTGTAAATCTGTAAGAAAATGATGTCTGGCAGAGAAGATAATTCCTCAGAAATATTGCTCCTTTCACAGTTTAGTCAAGATACAGCTACTTAAGAAAGACCTCATCTTCCCCTTTTGCCAGGCTTTTAAATTCCATCTCCTTTTTTTTGTTTGTTTTAACCTAATCTTCTGTTTAAAATGTGTACATGCATCTATTTATGTTCACTGGCATTTCTCTGTGATGCAAACTGGATTTTCTGAGATGCTGGGAGCTCACAACTCCAGTAGAAGTTGGCAGACACAACACATGCTCATCATGATGTAAGGATAAAATAATAGAAGACCAGAAGGGGCCTCTTAATCTCCACCTTCTCAGACCATTTCCTTAGACTGAGTTTATACATTAACAGTAGGTGATAAAGCAGTTGGTTTCTTCCTCAAAGAATCCTCAGAACAAGAAAAAGTCATTCTTCTTCAGTGGTATTAGGAAAAACTTCTTCTGCACTTTCCAACTATTGCGTTAACCATGGGCAATCCTCGTGTAGCACTTTTGAGCTATGCAATGCGAAGATGTCCATCCACATCCATGATGCTGTGACTTCAGATGTGCTGAGTCTGATGTGGACCTTGACAAAGAGCCATGGAGTGTCCTGCCCCACATCCAATTAAGATCTGTTTTGTGTAACCAAGAGCTTTGACTGGCTTCGGGACACAAACATTTGCTTCTGTGCCATCGCCACATATCCCATGTTCGTTCCATCCCCAAGAGAAGCACTGGCCACCTAAAAAAGAGGATATAGAATATAGAATAAAGACCACAGAAACACAGCAGCTTTGGTTAGCTTTGGGCAGAAGATTTGTCAAGTCATCATCAAAATAGGTTCTAAGAAATCCTGCTAAGGTGCGAAAATATGTTCTGGTTCTCTTGAAAAAATAAATAAACCAGAATTGATTATTCTCTCTCTTGTTCCATATTGCTAATAACATAAGAGAAATTAAAATAATGAAGACGTGAAAATCACTTAGTAATGTTTCAGTATTTATACAGAGCCCATAGACATCTCTCCACATTTTAAGGATACCCCCTGAAATGATGTGGAATTCCCGTATTTCAAGCTCCCTGTAGTAAGCAAAATTACCCCAAACCAAGCCCAGTGATTTGAATCATTCACAGCATGACCTGTAGGATTGGGAAACCGAGTCACAGAGCACCCAAATAACATTTCATCCCTGCTTTCAAAGTCACACCTCACCTTCTTACTTTACATACAAGTCTCCAACAGCCTGCCTTCCTCTTAATCATCCTACCTCTTCTGCTTGCTTTGACATCATTTCACTGCTTTTCTTATCCTTATTTTCCCTCATTGTTATTTATTTTTGTAACATCTACTCTTTTATATCCCAAATCACGATCCATGTATTATTATTACCCCATAGTACTCTTTCTTGAAGCATAATATGTAAATTTTGCTCTATAAATGGCTGGCATAATGAAAAAAAAATAAGTATCAAAAAAACCCTCTTATTCTGAACTATAAGGGATATTTCTTCCCTATTTTATTCTCTTTATTTGGCTGTCACAGACTGTGCCTGTGAACTTCTGTAATAAAAAAGAAACCTATCCTGCAATATAATCATGTTTCTCATGCCATTGTTATTTTTGAAAAGCAGCATGAAGTACCATTCTGAAGTCCAAATAATAAGAAAAGTGCCAAAATTCACAAAATCCAATCCCAATCAGAATTCTAAAATAACTTTACTTTTCAAAATTCAGAAAGAGGTTATTGCACAGTTAGCAGGACCATCTTTCTCTCCTGCAAATCCATTAATATTTCATTGTTGTCAGTTTTCTTTACATATTAGTATATTAAAGTTCTCTTCTGTAATTAAGTGTAGACACTACTAAAGCCACATGTGATTAAACTATGACCTTTAATTTTCTTGACAATGTTTAAGGCAACAGAACACAACAAAATGCCACTAGAACGTCACAGTAGGCTAGGTACACCTCACCTAATACAGCAGTTCTGTTATTCTTATCTTAGAAGGCACCAGATTTTCTCATGACTGTGCAGGCTCAATACTGACAGCCTGGCCTATATCACAAAGGTACATACACGCGCTGCAGAGAAGTATCAAAAAGTAAATGTGCAACATATCCATATCCTGTTTAAATATCAACAGATCAGAATATCTAAGAGGTTCACTGGAATTTTTTTTTTTTTTTTTTGTAAGTTTGCTGGTAAAAATATTTATGTAAATATTAACAAGCAGGAAAACCTGAGACTAAAGACACATCACAGAACATTTGTTCAGGGGTGGGGGAATCAAAGAAAGAAAACCGCTTGCACCTAAGAAAACATATCTATATCTAGTCAAGCATCTTTTGAAAAAACAGCACAGAAAAATTTAAGAAGTAGAAAACCCTCAGACAAGAACATCTTCCTAAAATAAGGATCACTGAGTCTTTTCCAGCCTTTATTTCTCCAAGACCAACAAATAGATCTTTCTACAGGACTCCAGTGAGTCCCAAGGTTACTGAAATGGGCTGTGAGTGAAAAGAGGAAAAAGAAAAATAGAGAGTAACTAGGTTTTATGAATGGTCTTATATAAAAGGCCTCGTACATATATGAAGAGCCAGGCACAAAGCCAAGGAGATGGAAGGACAGAATACAGAATGACAAGCCACAAAGATGGTTCTCATCACCACCAAGTCAGGAAAGCTAAAAAGCAGAGAATTATTGCTGTGAAAACAAAAGGTCTAACACATCTGCCTGCAGAAGATGTAGAGAAAGATTTGTACACAGAAAAAGCCAGATGCTAGATTTGGGTCAGAGAAAACAGAATTTGCAGAGAACACACAGAGACCTATTTTTTGTAATATCATATTAACAAAACCTGGAGGGGAGCTGGGCGAAACGACTGGTGACACCGGCCAGGAGAGAACAAGCAGCTATGTCAAACACTGGCACAGAAGTTGAAGCCAATGAAGATCGAAGATAATGAAGCATCTATTAGAACGATGACACAGAAGGAATAGCTACAGAATTAACGAAATGCCTTCATTAAGGGGAACTAAAGGCTAGCCTCTCAACAAAGGACACCATGTAATTTAAATTCTTTTTCCTTTCCCCACATCTCCCCCTTTGTGGGTTTTTTTTTTTGTTTGTTTGTTTGGGGTTTTGGTGGGGTTTTGTTTGTTTTGTTTTTACTTGTTTCCTTTTTGATTGCTCCTATTTAGCTTATCACTGATAAAAACCTCAACACACCAGCAGCCCTACATGTTTTTATGAGAAAATTCTATTTTCATTCCTGTGCCAGACCTTCCCAGGATGAAAGATGACTAGAATGATGTGCACTAAACCACCTACAAACTGCTTCTCAATGAATTTCAAACAAGCATTGTAGCATGTTCTCAAACCCAAGGATTTGTGTTTGGCGAGGAGGGAAAGTTGCTCCACGTCACTGGTTAAATGAAACAACATAAAGACATGGCATTCAACTTTTCCCTTTTAAAACAAAAATACTCAAAGTAGAAATGAAGCCACAGCACTCACATGGCAACGCAGTATAATCCCAAGGGATTTTCACTTGAGTTGACAGTCACACTAATCAAAGTCTAGAGTGAGACTAAGCAGGTTTTTTTTCCCCCCAAACATTACAATATACAAAAAATAGGGAGAAAAAAAAACCCTTAACAAAACTATCTGGTTTGGTCACAAAAAACATGAAGGGGCTACTGCCCTCCTTCCACTTGCAATTGTTATCTAGGCTTTTTTCAAGGGAACTGAAGTGGCAACTGCCATCCACAGGCTGATCAAACTGGAAGAAAGCGCTTCTAGGTCAAACAAAACTGCAGCGTATCGGACAGAGGACAGGATTCTGGGGAAAGGCGAGGATTTCATTGCTGAGTACTCTGTTCTTCAGGTGAGAAGAATCAATGTTAGCAAGTAAGATCCTCTAGGTGAGATTCACTGCACTTCAGCCACCTAAAAACCAAGCAACTTGGCTAAGACTGTTATCCACAACAGCCAACGGAGTCACCTACATCCCTCCAACAGCAATTCATCTTTGACACTGGTGCCAAAATCAAATCTATCTCACCCTGGTGACTATAGAGGGAGATCAAATGATTGTCTTAGCCTAGGCATATCAGTTTTAAACAGCTGAAGGCAGGTTATGATAAATCACATCCTTACAGTCAGTCTGAAGGTAGAGCAAGGAAAACTGGAAACACGGAAGCTACAAACATCACTGCAGCCTAGTTTCAGGCTACCAGGATTGATACCACTTGTTTTCTGCAGAAAAAGTATTAGTAACCAAGAGGGAAGTCTAATCATTCTGCAAAATCTTATTAAAGGCCAAGTTTGGTAAGTGGAATGTAAGACAACATGATCCCAAGACATTATACCCTATCTCCAAAAGCAGAAAACAACTGAGAGATTCATACAGTGCCAGTTTTATTATGAAGCAACATTTATACCCACATTTTTAAGGAACAAGCTGTTGTGCACTCCTTGCAGCCCATCCAATTGCTGCTGGAGTTGCTCAGGACCACAACACTCAGAAATGCATATCTGACTTTGCGGTGAGTAAACCGGATAAAAATCACAGGCATTGCAGTGCTAACACAATATACAGATAGGAAACTACATGCATTTTTGATATTAAGTACAAAGTCATGGTGCTAAAGACATGTTGGTTCCATTCGCCCTGTTCTCACTCTACCTTTACATCATTAGTAGCTCTCCCGAGGCAGCAGACTTAGACCACTCAGTCCCCTCCCCAGCAGTGGTTTTACACGAGCGAAAAACCAGATGACTTTGGGTCACGCATCTGTGGTTCATCCTGGCACCTGGAAAGAACAACTTCCAATGGCCTCAAACAGCTCCTCCTAACAAATGCATGAAGCCTGCATGATGTGGAATTCTCTGACTTGGTGCTCTAAATGAACATCTTGTTATTTTTTTACAGCAGAAGCATTGTCTTGTTAGTCAGACCTCTCTGTCTATACTTGTGTAATACATGAGGGACTTCAAACTGGGTCAGGGCCTCGAGGCCAACTGTCAAATTATCCAATTACAATATACAGCTAACTATTGAAGAGAGTCAGAAAATCAGGTTGAGTACGCCAGATGCCCAGTATGGCTTAGGGAGCTGTGGTGGTATGTGGAGTACTGTAAATGGAGCAATAATGCTATGCATCTCCTCTGGAATTAATTTCATTTGGGAAAGTCTAATTTCTAGTTTCAATATCAGTATCTCACAAGTGGCAAACAGAAGAGCAGTACAGTGCACATCTAATATTTTCTATCCTCATTTCCATAGCATACGAAGAGACAAGTATTACAAAATGGGAAGGGGAAAGCATCGTGTTTATGATAATATAATTTCTGAGTGTGAACAGCAATGTATCACATCTGGCACAGCCCGAAAACTGTATATGGGGAGGGAGTCAAGCATACAGCTATGCAGAGAAGAAGGGAAAGATACCGTAAGAATGGCACCTGCCAAAAAAGCCTTAGCAGTTTTGTACAAACACGCCGTGCATTTTCCTATGCACTGCTTTAACCATCAGGCAAATAACTGAGCCCGTTCCCTAGAGGCAGTGCTTTCTTGCTAGTATACAGTGACAACAGAAATTCTGTTCTGTTCTTACAGGGCACTTTAAAGCAGGCTGAATGGCTATCTTGCAAATTAATGTGCATCTATTTAGAACCACCATTCCATGTTACATCAAACAAGCCATGTTTAGGTTACCGTTCAGGCTGTTCTGTGACACCTTTTACTTTTTCCTTCTGTTATGCACTGCCATTTAGAAGACAAACACGACGAAGAGATTCACAAAACTACATCCTAGGATTTAAAAGACAGCATACTTGCAACTACAGACTTCTTGGGCCACTGCATGTTTACAGTTTCCATAGCGAAACTGAAGCCCTTCAAGACAGAGATGTTTGCTTTGCTGTGCTCAGGTAGCAAGGAGAGAAATGTACTGCAAGGATTAACTGTTCATGTTTCTGTTTTCACAGGGAAATACAAGTGGTACTTGTTATGATTAAAGCTCACAGGTGCTGCCTAAGGTTTGCTTTTGGTTTTATTCAAACATGTCAATTCCTTCCCAACAGGAAAGCATCTCCACCTCAACACAGAACAAAATCTGGGCTCACGACTTTGTGCAAGACTGAACGTATCTGGTCCACTGACAATACACGAGGATTATATCATACATGAAGCAGCTGCAGTTCAGAGAGGATTAAGCATTAAAGATGCCTTTTTTTACACCTGTAGAAGACAAGAAAATCTTTAAATTTTGCTCGCTCAAGCACAGGACAAGAACACCTGACAGAAACTAGTTAACGGAGAGATTTGTCTTGAGGCTCTGAATGGGGCACTAGGGTCTGCTCCGTCAGAATATCAGGCATGGCAGAATGTGACATTCATTCAGAACTTATATCCCTGCCTCTCAAAATGACAGGCATGTGTCACAGAGCTTTAACTCCGTATGACCGGAACTAGACAATCACGATTACATCACAGAGCCAGAGACTGCCGTCTCACGACCCTCTGTATGATTTCAAACAGAAAATACCTTATACTAAGTGCTTAGTAAGAGGTCATCCATGCAAAATGAAAGGGATGAAGCAGTTTATGTCAAAGCACATCTAGAAGGGTGCGAGTCATTCAGGTGTCCCATGGGACCACATGGTACCATGGCCATTTGCACCCACATGTTCTGGGTATACAGCATTACCATTCCAAACTTACACACACTTTAAACTGATGTAAATGATTAAACAAAGAAGAAGAGGGGCAGTTGTGATTCATTCTGACCTAGAACATTACACCAAGACTTAGACTTACAGGCCAGCTCCAGCACAGGCCTAGGAAAAGAAAGAGGTGGTAAGAAGTTCAGTGATGAACGGAGGAGCAAGAATCGGACAAACCCCTCAAACTGCATTGCAGTACTACATGTAGCTTTCCAAGCACTAAGCAAATCACAGAGCAGGAGAAAGTACAGATGGCAAAATGAGCAGCAGCATGCAGGTGAAATGGTGCTTCCTCCTACTTCTTTGGCTGAAGTCAGAAACAAGAGACCCCACTGGGTTCTCAGGATCCCTCTCCTCAAGAAAGAGCAGCTAGGTTGGAAAAGAAGAATTTGGAAATGCCTCGGTGCTTAACATTTTCTACAGCAACTCTTTGTATCACACACTGGTCTATTTACAAGTACGCGGCTTTACGGTGATCATGCAGACCAAGCTGTATACGGTGGTCAGGCCTTTGCAGCTCATAAAGAATACTTACGATACAACAAAAGACAAAGATATTCCAGATGGTCACATTCACCTACAATTTCTTCTTACCTGACTGCTACTGTCTTCCCCTGAAGGGCTGTTTGCACTGAAAATAAAAGGGAGTGCTTTGTTCTGGGGTTTGTTTCTGGAGGTGTTTACTGCAGAACACAGTGCTCTAACTCAGAACCAAGAAGTGAAGCATGTAAAACTTCCACACGGACATTTTCTGTAAAATAGCTTTGTGTTTAAATGGGCTTTAGTTTTGACTTTTTCCCCTTTCGTATTCCCTTATCAAGTGCAAGGCTGCATTTTGGTCAAGTTTCAAGACACATGATATGAATGTGCATTTCTGTTGAGTGAAGTCTAAAAAACCTGCTTGTTGATATTAAACAACTGAGGGCTTTTTTCCCATGCTTAACAAGTAATCTGAGTGAAATCCAGAAGTCATAAGCTAAAGTGTTAGAAATGCAAAGAGAAAAATCAAGGAAGCCGGGGGTCACTGAGTTTCTCAGTTTCCTTCTTACTTACTAAACTAGTCGATTTTCTCACAGCTACGCAAACCTTGCCTAAGAACAACAGTAGTTGCAACTCAGCAGTGACATTATTAGGATGCCTTACTGCGCAAAGTTTCAAGTTGTAATCTAGCGTAACACAATGGCTGAGATGACGCTTCCCTGCAACAGTCACAGTGCCGTTTTAACAGCGACAGCACTGTAGTACGTGTACCCGTGAGAGCTATAAACCGCCCAGCTTGAGACAAGCTATAGCATAGCTTTAGTGGGAGAGAGTTCAGGATGAACTAACCCTCCTTATGGGCAGGATTTGCAGATTACATTTCCTCTGTGCTGCAACTGTTGTACTTGAGTTAACCTACTTGTATCTGGTTCAAGTGTGCCTATACCACACTGTACTGTAGTGCAAGCGCACATTTAATAAAACGCCTGTGGGTCACGTGCCCTGTCTCCGACTCAGTTTGTGTGCCTGTTGTTATAGGGGTCCTTATACTCGCCACTGTGTTGGGGCAACCCAAGATCTAGATCTGCTCAGACACAACAAAGGCTGGGACATTTGAACACCTAGATAAAGAGGAAAAAGTAAATGACGTGGTAACTTCTCCACATTACTATTACTGCCACTTAAAACCATCATTCCCCTCAACCTCATATAACAGTTCTGTGAACCAACAGCATCCCTTTCAAAGAAGAAAATAGAAAGATAGTTGATAGAGCTGTGACAAAAGATGAAAGCAAGCAAAAAAACCCAAAAAGGTCTATGATTCAGACTTCAAACACAGACCTTAAAGAGGTTTACTTCAAGTCTGTGCACCAAAGGCAAGTCATCTTTGCTCCAAGGGGCAGCTGAAACACAGTGTTTCTACCCGAAATAGACTCTGCAGGGCTGGGCTTGGGTTAACTTTCAACTGCAAGTACACCAGTAGCTGAATACTGAAGAAAAACACTTAAAGTAATTGCCAAACTGCAAAATAATACCACCACAAACTGCACCCTCCATCCTACCTACATGGCTACATTTCAGAGAGGGTTTTCAGGTTTTACTGTAAAGCAGAACCCAAGTGTTCCAGCTCTTCCCATTTCTTAAGGGCTAGGAAAAGTTTGGAACCTTTAGCCACATCGCCCAGTCAAGAAACTTATGCAAAGTAATGCACCAAACAAGGTTTATCAGAGAGGAGACAAAAATTTTCCTTCCTTTACCAGGTAACCAATATCCCAGAACACCAGGACCTTAAGAATAACACCTGTTTTTTCAGCCACACTTTTAAAGCAATATTTAATATTTTAGTAAGTGTTCTGGGTAAAATAAGTAAAGGGTCAATACTGGATATAAAAGAAGTAGTGGGAGTCTAGCCTTTGTCAAGCATAATTAAAAAATAAGCATCATACCCTAAGAATTAAAAACTGTCAGGGAGAGAATCAAAGCAGACAGCTTCAAAAAAAGCAAGTGCCCAGAAGGCAGGATAGGATCTGTTTCTCCAAACATCAGTTCAAAATCATACACGACTGTTGAGTGAAGTCTGGAGGAATTGCTCATTGATATTAAGCAAAGGAAGAGTTCTGCCAACAATAATCTTTTAAAAGCAAAAACTAGTTTGCTTAGATAAAGACAGATCTTGACATACTTATTTTCTGGTGCAGAACAGATATTCTGGGCAAGATGTAAATCACAGCTTACTAACTTTTATCTTTCTATATCTGTATGGACAAATTTAATTTCACTCTATTTTCCTTTACTTTTATTCACTAAATTATTTAATTACAAGCCCATCATTCTTGTAAAACAAAAGAAGTTGTTGAGTTTCCAATACTGAGCCAGCAAGAGACGAGCATTTCAAGCAGCACACAGGGCTAAAAAGACCCTAGCCCTGAAGTGGAATGGAGTTTCTATGGGTGTGCAAACACATCTTTTACAAACTCAGGCCATTCTGTTTGGGGAATAACCGTGCTGCAGCACAGCTTCTCCACATTTCTCCCTTCACTCTCCTCTGTGGGTCAGAAGTCTGTACACTTACTCTTCACATTACTCCTGCCTAAACTTCCCTAGAAGTGAGCAAGGCTGGGAAAGAGATGCAGGCAGAATTTGGGCTGCCACTGGGTGCCAAGTGGCACCACTTGAGTTGTTCCAAATAGGATAGCCAAACAACATCTCTGCTGAAGATGGTTCAAGGTAAACTTTGGGTACACCTCACCACTTTGCCTTCATCAGTGTAAGATGCACCTAAATTCTGAATTTGGGGCAGCTCCCTAAGTAGAGACAATGTATCGTCAGTCTTTGGAAGAAGGCGAGCACAACAGAGTGTCCTGAGAGAAAAACCTCCTGATATTAATACTGCACAGATGTTTTCTGGAAGTTTCTGCTCTAGTACATTTTTCTGGGCTCTGGCAAAATAACACTAGTGAAAACAGCATTCGTGCATCAGGTGCAGGGATTTAAGGTTGGAAAGTAAAATCTGCCTTTGGCACAGTGACAGGAAGAACAGCTGACGGGCAGAGGGATTCAGAGGCACTATGCCAGCTCCAGAAGGTCACAGGACCAGAATGGACAACGCAAGCTGGGTCCCCGAGATGTCATCTGGCACCATCCCCGCTGATCCTCTGCATAACCTCAGGGAGAAGAGGAAACTAGCGGGAATCAAGACAGGAATATCTGGCACCCTTTTGGAAGGACAGTATCTGCCAGAAACCTGGGATAACAAAGTACTCTTCAGAATAAAAACCAAACAAAAACCCCACGCAACTCTCTCTCTGAAAGAATATTTGACCAAACTATGAATTCAAGAGCTTTGTTCTCCTCACTTTGGAGGAAGCAGAAACACTGGAAATATGGGGTCTCCTTCATGCACTGGCCTCACCGTTCTTTCCTGTGTCTATGCAGAAAGCCAGTTTCTTCCGTCTTAGAGTTGGCACTAGGCTAATCACCGAGCAGAACCAGCTGTAGAAAGTAACCCATACAGAAAGCTAGACAGAAAAGAATTAGTTAGAATTTAAGGCCACATTTGGCACTATGACAAATGTTTATCATTACTCCTCAAGAAAAAGTAATTGCATGAAAGACTTTCAAGTTATAGATAATATTACTGAGCAATAGACTGTGTAAAAGACTAAAACCAAATCAGCCCAAACTGCTGGTGAAACAGCAAGCTTCAGTTTGCAGTGAGAAAATTAATATGATACGCATGCCTGTCCACAGGACTATACATGTAACATTCAAACAAATGAATGCTATACACAGTAGTTCTTGCTAACCTGCAATGTGAATATGAGAAGCTAAATTTATTCTTTAAACTGCTGGAAAACAGAACAACCAATTACAAATACAACGAAGTCAGACAGTGTTGAGATGTCTCTTCAATAACTTTAAAGCTGGTTTTGTCTGACTTTGCATCAAAGGTCCTGTGATAACTTAAAGACTGCTGGATACCAATGAAAATACTTCATTATTCAAAATACAATGACAAAGAGAGTAAAAAGGCATTACCAGCAGTACTACACTTAACATGTGTGTTTGTAAAATATTTGTATGTACATATACACACACGCAGACATATATTCTACAGAAAACATACATATAATTATGGATCTTGCATAGGCAAAGAGAGGAGACATCTACACAGGTAGTGCATGGAACAGCCAGCATCTTGGCTGTTGCCAGAGTTAAGTCCCAATCATAAAGGACTTTCCAACAGTGAAGTGAGATAACTGCGAAGCTGAAAGATGCGCTGCCCGCTTGCTTTGTTACCCACTCGCATCTCACTCCATCGCCCTTCACCGCCAGCAATGCCTGCCTCAGCCCTGGCTGGCTTTTGCAGAACCCTTTGCTTAACAGACTTCATGCTTTCAGACCTTGCATTAGTGGCAACACACACACAACACGATTTCTTTTCCTGCACACATCCCTCTGCAGATGATCACTACTGATTTGGAGTACCTCAGCTTCTGGAAGCAGGGTTCAATTTACCTAACCCCAAAACAGGTACGGTGTATGCACTTACTTAGATGTATCCATCCTTCACCTAGGCACCTAACTCCTTTTCACACTCAAGAGACAAACAGGAAGTTTCAGAGTGGGGTCCATCTCATCCAATACCTGAAGTCAAAAGAATCCTCGGACCACCATTTTTTCCATCTCTTCCTCTCCACTGCCTACAGATACCTGACCAGCTGAGACACAGTTTTAAGTTAAAGCAGATAAATCTTGCCCTAACTGTCCAGCCCAACTTGTTTACAAACTTTTCAGAAGACACTGAGCTTTCTGACAAATCAGATACTTGAAAGGCAACAATCAGAAACCCACTGAGATTCCAAGTGCCCCTTAAGTCTTCAAAAAATTTGGAGAACATGGATGAAAACTAATCTTCCAAATGTCATGTATTAATGGCCAACTCAAGACATTGTCCAGTTAACAAATCCTTCTATAGGATGATGATCAGGACTGTATCAGGTGCCCCTTCAGTAAACACCATGCTCTATCTTTATAGTTTTACTGCATGTTTGGTACCTAGTTGGTTCAAATATACACTATAGGAAAGGAAAAGAAGCAAAGCCTTGATTCAAAGGCAGTTAAGTTGTGTATGATTAAATTTAAAGGGGACTTCATAAGTTTATTCAGCTACTTGATGGTTTAAGTTTATTCCCAATTTCTGCATGAGAATGCCTATTACTATGGAGGAAAAACATCACACTTCAGTGATTTCTTAGGAAACAGGAGTTATTTTTAGGTCTAAGTAGTAGCCCTTCATTGTTTAGAACTGTCCTTAAATCACTGTGCTGAAATACGATTCCATTAATTGCAGCAGCTCTGATTTTCAACACCTGCTTTCCTAGCCAATGTGTCTTGCTGAAAGGTTGCTGATAGAACTGTTTACTTTCCAGCATGAGAGGCTATCCTTTTCAGAAATTTCTTAGGAGATCATTCTAATTAGTTAGTCTACAGCTCCCACACCACTTTATTTCATTCTTTTCCTAATTAGGTTGGGGGGGGGGGTGTGGGGTGTGGGGTGTGTGTTTGGTTGGTGGATGGGGTTTTGTTTTAGAAAGCTACCAAGGCTCTTGCAGGCAGAAATACTTCTTGCTTTCTCTCCAAGAGGTGTTTTTTTGGATGGTTTTGCTACTGAGAAATGTTTTGGCGCTCCAGAGGACAATTAAACAATGACAATATTGTATTCATTCTAATGTATAATTCTACTAACATGACACTGACCACAACTTTTCATCCACAAGGCTACGTAAGTCAAGTTCAGCCTCATGTCAGCATGCACTGACTAGACCCAAGTCCCAGGAGGTGCAAAAATTACTTAGCTGACAATGTGATTAGGTAACCAGTTCTCCTTCAGGCTGACTACATGGATGGATTCAAAGCTGCTTCTCCAACTAGCAATCGGCAAAGGTATTAACAGAATTTAAGCAGTGAATGCAAGCCTTGATGGGAATGGCGAGGGAACCAATTGCTTCTCCTTGAAATGAGAAAAGAGGCCATGAGGAAAAAAGTTTGACTGTAGTTGAGAGCAAAATACAGAGTCATGACCAATTCCTTCATTCCCAGCTATCAGTTTCCGTTACTAACACTTCACTCCTCTTATCCTTGTGACTCTAAACCTTCTCATTATAGAGGGAGAATTACCCTGCACAAAGCAAAAATATAATCCTCCTTCCTGAGCTCTGAAGGGATCTGGTCAGACATTCCCTCCCAACAAATGGCAGAATCCATCAGAAGAAGCAAACAGCAGGGGACTAAATCTGAGTTCTGCCTTCATTATTGGCCAAAGGCTACTCAACAACTCTGTTTCTACATTTTCCCATCTCATCTTGACTATTTTAGCTATTTATACTGTTATCTCTTTAGGCCAGGGAACATCTTTCACCACCTCCTCTACTACATGGTCTGCCCTCACCTTGAGCCCATGGATGTTGTATACTGAAAATAAATAATGAAAACACCTCTAAAAATTCTGGTTTATTTAATCATCCATGGGATTAGATTCAAGTTGCTCTCTAAGTCTGGAACTTAAGAAAAAAGTGAATAAAAACCTTGCAGTGAAGGCGTTATTGGGTCCTGGAAATTTGGCTCATCTGTATATTTAGAACATACTTGAAAAATGAACATTCTGATTTAACATAAGATGAGACATCATGCACTAACTTAACTGTCCTTTCTCACATGGTCACTGACATGAAATAAACCCGTCCTACTTCATTCAGTCATAAAAAGAGCTCAAGGAATGGAATCATGAAGGTAAAGATTACTTTTTATAAGCCTGCTTCCCAGAGTGATTCCATAGGCAAATGCTCCTCAGTGCTTGTGTTTTCCCATCTACAGGGCAGGGATATTGGTCTAACCCAGGAAAGACTTTAAAAGTCTATGGTTTATAGTAGTAATTTATACTAAATCCTTAAATTAATGGCCATATAGGAAAGAAGAAAGAAAAAAGAACATAATACATAGTAAAAGTAGAATTCAGTTAAGTCTGTTCAGTCCAGAGAAGCCATATTAAAAGTCATTTCAGGCTTCCTGAATGTATATGAGATCTGTTGAAACAAAAAGCTATTCCTAAGAGTCAGTGTTGATTTCAACACTGGTGCTGTACAGACCCTGAGGATTACCTTAAGCACTTGAATTCCAGAGTCAGGGCAACAGCGCATTCCATGAGCGTGACATTTCTGCCTGCATGGAGGGGTACGACTCAGAGAGCTTTAAAAGACAACTTACTCCCTCCTTTCCTGCAACTGAGATGTGCTATGAACTGAGGCGTTTTTTAGCTTGTTTTGGTACTTATTTCTTATTTTCCATTTTCTGCACCATTTTTCCTACCGAGAGATGTCTTTGTCCCCTTCCCATGCTGCCCTCATCCATAACGCATTTCTGCGGACCACTACATGAACACAGCATTAGCTGCAAGGATAGCGGAGCAACCTAGAATTTGCTCTGTACCTGCACACCAGTACTGTCTCTTTCAATCTTTCTCTGCCAATAAAGGATTTTAAGGAATTGCAGGTGGTTTACTTTCTGTGCAGGAGGCTAAGAGCTACACCATGTAACTATAGCAACAGCTACTGTGATTTTTATTGACATGCCTCACATGACCTCATGGAAAAATTTATACAAATGGAGAAAAAGAAAACTAAGCATCCTGAAGGCCAAAGGAAAATATTGTGGTGATCTGCATCTTTATGCATTGCTTAAATACTTCCCCCATGGTAATTTGCTTCTTTTACTGTATAGTAGTAACGTTAAAATAGCATTTTAAAATTCACAGTTTAAACAGTAATTTAAACCTCCACAATGCCAAAACAGAAGATATGCATGCAATCAGATCAGAAAACACTGTTAGCACATTGCTGTATTTGACAGAGACTCATCACTGGGAAACTGACACTACACAAATGGAGAGAAGACAGAAGGTGCACACGTTTATCATAGAGAGTAATAAACACTTGCATAGGGATGTACTGAATTATTCATCTCTTACAGACAAGACAAAAGATGCATATTTCCAAAGGATATTTCTCTATCCAAAGGGTATACTTCTTTTAAAAGGAGTTTCCTGTGCTCACAGCAGCTGAGGACTGTGTGAAAATGACACTGAGATACTCTGTCCCTGCTTAGAAGTCTATGACTTAATAGACAACTTTGACATTCCAAATCCAATAAAACAGTGTCAAGCTCTCAGCAAAATATGAATATGCCACAGTCTGAAATGGCCTCAAGTATCCTGGAAAGCTACCAAATAGCTTATGTTGAGCTTGAAAATGCCACCTCTAAATGTGCTCTGAAGGCCATGATCCACAGTGCTGGAAAACTGGTCCTTGCTAACGGCCACCACTGATAGCTTTAACCTTTACTACATTACTTCAGTCCTCCCCAACAGCTCAAACAACATGAACCAAAAATGCTTCCAAAGGCTTTAACACTAACTACCAGACCGAGAACTATTCCTGCTAAAAATCTTTGCCTTATTGACAAAGTGCATTTGCATGGTCACAGGAATAGCTAGTTTTGCAGTTAATGAATCTGACTAAAACACTTCACCCCTCCTTCCCAGTTACTTCTCATTTGCAGCTCTGCTGCCATGAATTATATCTTTAAAAAAGCACAATAATCCCAACCCCTTCTTTATTCTAATGATCATCCAAACCAAAAATATTTAACAGCAAGGTTTAGGGAAAACTACTGAGCTGTTAGTATAGCTCTTCTGAATCTAATACTCTTGCAGTACACAATGCAATCTAGGCTGCCTGGAAAGGGTGAAAATGATGTGTTGCTATGGAAACAGGAAGGCACATGTTTAGGTTGCTCATCCCTGAAGAGCTGCCCCACCGATATCTTTAAAGCCTGCTAATAAAATTTTAAACAATAATTAGAATAAAGTGAATTTCACCTCCTGTTTGACACCAGAATCTTGGTTCAGATGCTGTCACATTCTTTTAATGTTCCCTGCATCCAACTATATTGAAAATTCATTAAGAATGAATTTATGCACAAACATGTCAATATGCACTTACCTAGTTCAGCTACTTAAAATGATTATTCCACACAGCAATAGATACCAGCTTCCCAATTTAAGACCTTGTACATGTAGGAATGTGCTTTTAATGTATTAATTGATGTGCTACACCTTGCTCTTAAAACATAACAAAACAACCCAAAACCAAACAAGACAAATCAACTCTTCCGCCAGTGACAAGGAATATGCCCATTGAGAATATGACAATTACCCAGTGCTGGAGTTATCACTCACCAACTCCCCTAAACATCTGCTATTTCCTAGAAATGACAGTTTCCATCTTACCATGATTTACCTGCAGACAGATCTTCCAAAACACTGGGGCTTACAAACCAAAAATGCATTTCCAGACAGCCAAACAGAAAGCAGGCCAAGGTATTTGCTGGCAAAACTCCACTTTTTTCACCATTATATTAGCACAGGATCCGGCTCCAAACGTGCAGCCATTAATTATCTGTACAGGTAACTGTGTCAGTACATCTATTTGTTACTGCATTAGGAAATCAATACACAATACTTTGCAAATGTCTTTTACTAATCTATTCATTCATTCTTTCTAACTGAGTACAGTGTTAAGAATATCAGAGCATGCTAATAAATGGTTAACAAGCATTGTATTCTGGATCGTAAAACAGTGAAACATAGCTGAAAAGAAATCCACACTGTGAACCAGAGGTGCATAACTTTTTTTTTTTTAAATGTAGTCATACATTATAAATTATTCTTTTTCAAATTTCAATAATTACCATTAATATATACAATATGTCTGTTTCAGTATACCTGGCAGGACTTGGTCCATGCTGACAGGAAGAAAACCAATTCCCATACCTACCAACCATGAGCCTTTACTGCACTGAGATCTTGAACCAGAATATTAGAAATGCCAGTGTCAGAAGAGATATGAGTGACAAGAGGAGCAATATGACCTTAAAGAGGACACACTTGTCTGGTTTCAGCTTCAGAGATTTAGAGCAGGGTTGATTTTCCACACCCTGCTCCTAGAATATGCCAGCACCTTCAAGAACACGGCAGTCTCTCTATCTGCTGGCATATTTGGGCTTGAAGTTTTCTAGACAAACCCTGACGCTAATCTCCTGTTCAACTGTACAAGATTTTTTAGGCTGTTTGTTATTTTTAAATTAAACTTGAAATACACCGATTTCCTCAAAGGAACAGTACAACACACCCATTTCCTTTTCCTGGCTTTCTAATTAACATAAAGACATAATAATTGCAGGCAGAACCCTCCTCCAAACCAGGATCCCACTGTGTAGGCATTATGCAGTAGCTATATACACAGCTTCAGGTTCCAGCTGAAGTTCGAGATGTTTCCTTTTTTCATGAGAACACTAAAGTATTTGAAAAAAATCCAAAACCTTTTAGGACCAGCATTTCCAAAAAGAAAAATAATTGCACTTTGCCCACCTTAGGAATTCTTAGCATGCTCAGAAATCCATTTTGAAATTCTATTTTGTTTTTATAGAAGGACATACAGTATCAGATAAACAGTAAGTTAGGAAATTTACCTTTATAAATCTGATTTAACCAAGGCTTGTAAAAATGCATTCCATCAAAACCCTTCAGAATAGCCGTTCCGTTCTTGATGGAATATATTTATCCAGAAAGATAAAGGAATTAAAATTCTTTTGATTTTCCATCCTAGTTATATTTTTGAATATAGGCATATATTTGATATATCACTGAAAAGTCAGCATTTTTCCAAGAGAAGACAAAAATGAAAAAAGTTTTACAAGAACATGGTTTTTTTTTAAGTCTACAATATTTTCCAGTTGCTTTCATCTTCAGTGCACGTTTCTTCCTCTAAGGTCTCCACTGTGATATTTAAAAGGATTCATTTGCTTACAGCTAAACAGATGATATTTACTCACATTACAGAACTCCTGCTATGCAATGCCAGCTTTATTTAACCACCTTCTCTTAGGAGACATCCTATGCTAGGGTCAGCAGGTTGGGACAGCCACACGCTGTCTGGAAAGGCTCACACACAGAACACATTGTCCCTTCTCCAGCCACGCAAAAAAACCCTCGAAAATAATCATCATCCCGATTTATCAGCGGAGTAAAATACAACCACATCTCTGAGTATTTAGCTAAATCATCACAGAATCACCGAATGGTTTGGGTTGGAAGGGACCTTAAAGACCATCTAATTCCAACCCCCCTGTCATGGGCAGGGACACCCTCCACTAGACCAGGTTGCTCCAAGCCTCATCCAGCCTGGCCTTGGACACTTCCAGGGATGGGGCATCCACAGCTTCTCTGGGCAACCTGTCCCAGTGCCTCATCACTCTCTCCGGGAAGAATTTCTTCCTGACCTCTCATCCAAATCTCCCTGCTTTCAATTTAAACCCATTACTCCTTGCCCTGTCCTTTTTACAGGCCCTTGTAAAAAGCCCACCCCCAGCTTTCTGGCACTGAAAGGCTGCAATAAGGTCTCCCCAGAGCCTTCTCTTCTCCAGGCTGAACAAGTCCAACTCTCTCAGCCTTTTCCCTGTAGGAGAGGTGCTCCAGCCCTCGGAACATCTTCATGGCATGACTCTGGACTCGCACCAACCGGTCAATATCCTTTCTGTGTTGAGGGCTCCACAGCTAGACACAGAATTGCAGGTGGGGTCTCACAAGAGTGGACTAGAGAGGGAGAATCCCCTTCCACAGCCTTCTGGCCATGCTGCTCTGGATTCAGCCCAGGGTACGAATGGCTTTCTGGGCTGCCAGCGCACATTGATGGCTCATGTCCAGCTTCTCATCCACCAGTATCCCAAGTCCTTCTCAGGGCTGCTCTTGATCCATTCTCCACCCAGCCTGTATGCTAGTTTACCCCTTCAGCAATAAAATCAGGATGTCACAATACAGTTCCTCGTGGCTCAGAGGGTTAATAGGACAGCATTTCATTCCTGTTAGCTTTTAAGGGCTTGGCTGCTCCTTGGGCATCTGCAATGGCTAACAAACTATTTTCAAATGTCCTTCCATCCATGTATCTCCCTCCTGAGCATCAGTCACAGTCATGAATCACTAAAGAAATGCTTCAGATGCAACAGTGCTACCTCCGGCTTTCAACAGAAAATTTTGAAGACAAACAGCTTATGGAAAACGAAGAATGACACAGTGACATTTGGAGTACAGTGCCCCCAGCCTCTCTCCCTCAGGAGGGCTTCCTTTTAGTCACGATACTTTAGTTACTTCATATGGCTTTTAATGCCTAAAAGCCAGCGTGTGGCTTCCTTTTTTCTACGTCTGCATTTTAAACGCAACTTTTGGTTCAGAACTTCCACGGATCCCAGACAGGAACAGCCTCAGGACATGGAATGATTTAGACTGGACCTCTGAAGATTATTTGCTCCAGCCCTCTGCTTGAGTCCTTACCACTACACTACTCCTCTGCCCTGAAATCACTGCACCGCTGTGATATACTCTGCACCAGGCACTGTACACAGAGAAACTGCTGGGTGCAACTGGGTAATCAGAGGCAGCTTTATGTTTGCTCATCTCAACCAAATTTCCCATTTTTCTAAAGTTGATCTTGCTTTTCCTCCTCTAGCAATTCTCTGCAGGCCGCAATCCTCTTTGCGGAGAAACTCAACGTGACTCTGCAAAAAAACCCTATGCACTAGCCAGTTCCCAAACTGTATGATTTTCAAAGAGGGTTGAGTTTTCTGCTTGTTCTTTTTTGGGAGGTTTTTGTGGGTTTTTGAGGTTTTTTTAAATTTAAAAAGTACATCTGAAACTAACTTCTGCAGATGGAGTAAAACGTGCCATGTGAACCAGACAGATTGGCTTTCCCATTGGACACCAAAGGGTTGCTATGATTCAAGCATTTTACTTCAATATTTAAATTTTCACAAGCTACAGATACGCTGATATAAGAACATACGTCAGAAGGTTGATCTATTCTGAGATCCATGTCACAAGAAGGTCGACAACACACTTTGAAATCAGGTTCTGTTTCTGTCTGTGGGAATTTGACAGATTTCAGTCATCTGAGTAAGAAAAGATTGCCAGAGAGGAATCCAACAGTACAGTGTCTGCAGCTTTCGAACGATCACGAGGAGACACTATCCTGTCATTTCCTTTGTCCTTGGTGGAAAATATAAGAAATAGCAAATTGCATTATTTATACACGCTGGGACCCTCTGCCCTCATTTTTATTTTCAAAGTACTCTTTTTAGACAGATTCACATTTATTTACTGCTTGAATTTTGCAACAGTGCTATACCACTGAACTCCACCCAGGAAATTACTCTGCAGTGTTAATTTTGACTTCCCTAAAATTTGGCAGACCCAGCAAACAGGCAGATTTGACAAGCTCCCTATAGCTCAGGGCATCAGAATGGTCAGGCCTCAATGTGCTTGGGTTTGGTTTGGGGCGGTTATTTTTCTCAAGGAAAAAAACCTTTATGCTGATGCCAGTCTTAAGCACTGCATCCTGAACAGTGCGACAACTGGGGAAAACAAGATCTACAGTGTCAGCCACTTACATGTGTTCTCACGTAGTCACCATCTGTTTGGTAGTCCCAGAAGTCAGCAGCTCGTATCACAAAAAGCACTGTCATATTAAACACCCTGCTGACACAGAGACCACAGAGTGAGGGACCGAGGCTGCCAGCTGCTGAGCCATCAGGTTATGGCCTCAAAATGTAACAGCAAAGAACCTCTAAAAGATAGTCCTTCAAGGTCTTTTCCTTCTCTTCCTTTTCCCACTGATGACAAAACTGTTGCAGCTCTCATTGTACAAATTTGCTAAACAACTGCAATTTTACAAACTTTCAAGACCACAAACATCTCTTATTGTATGTGTTTGCAAGAACGAATTTATGTTGAGAGAAAGAAAAAAAAAATGTAGAAACAAAGGCTATAATCCTTGTCCAAATAAGCCATCTGTGCTTTACTCAGTACAGCAACTAATTGTTGAGTAAGTCAACCAGGACTTGGGAACCATGTTGTATGGCCAAAGGGATTGCCTCCTGGGCTGTCATGGAGGAATGATCCAAAACTTGGCTCTCTGGTAGGATGCAGTTTGCTTTCTCCAGCTTAACTGCCCCAGCTACACGTGTGCCTGGGAGCGCGGCCTTGGTACGCTGTCCATCCCTAAGGGCTTCAACTACACAGCGGGCCCTTCACGACCATACTGCTCAAGCGCTGATCCTGAGAGAAAATCTCCGATAACCAACCTGCCAGCACATGATCACAACATATGCAGTTCCAGGGAAGAACTTGGGACTGTCACCTGAGAAACGCAGCATCAAAAACTTCTGTCATCTCAAAGGGGAAGAACAAGAAGCTCAAAAAGGGTAACCTGCTCACTCCTCTGTACATACAAATACATACTACATATATATATATATATATGTTTAATTCAAGATATGGATTTATCAACCCATTATTTCTTTACATACCATCTGATTTACCTTAAAAGAAACCAGAAATTCTTCGTATCTGCTTATTTGTGACTTTTTAGGCTTCTACTTGGAAATTTTATGTCAGTTTGTTTCTCAGGAACAACCTCCAGCCTCATGCTTGGGTTGATCTTGCCAGCAGAGAAGATGACATAGTATTTGCATTCCCTAATTCCTTTCAGCAGATAAGCAAATTCATTGTTTTTACAGAAACATACCAATTATTTTTATGTTATGTATGTTATGTCTTTTTTCTGAGGCTAGTTCTGGAGCACTTAAATCTGCTCATAAATATAGGATGAATTTTCCAAGGCATGCAGTTCCTTTTCTAGCAACTACTATTTGACAGCTGAACTCTTCCCTTCTCCCTTTCCAGCCTTGTAAAAAGAGCCATGCAGCCGGCTCTGCTCATTGGAGGTATCATCAAATACAACTCTTTCAGTAACGAAAAGCTTGTTTCCAAAACCAAAGCAGCTCAGCAACTTGCAGGAGTGTCAGCATGGAGACATAAGCAGAGAATCCTGGAAAAGCCTCCAAGACTGTTCTGACCTCTGACAAGTTTTACATTTTGATCACTGAGCTCTCTGCTCCTAAGCAGACCACGACAGCAGACAGCTCATGCAGTAGCAATTACTGTAACCTAAAGGTCATACCAGAACAGTGCTAATACTGGTAGTTTCAAAAGGACCCCTGCCAGGAACGCGAGACGCTGTCTTGCCCTGTGTTCCCAATACCCATCGGTAGAACATAACTGAGTAACGATGGCAAAAGTTCATCACTAGCAATTCAGAATCCACTTCCAATACAGAAAGGCAGGCTCTGCCCATCAGGTGGCACATGGGCTGGGTTGCCAGGGACTCAGAGCAACCAGAGATCACCACAGGAATAGTGTTGTGTTTCCCCAGAGCTGCAGTGTGCAGGATCACTGCCTTGTCACTGGCCTGACCTCCAGGCATTGCTGCCACTCCCCCAACTTCCCTTTCTAAGGTAAATCTGAGCCTTGATCTTGGAACTGCTGCAGTGGCTACACAGATAGCTCAAAGAAACATAATATGAGATGGCCAGATGCAAGGGAGATGAAACAACCCAAGGGTAGGCAGACAAATACAGGCACTGAAGGGTTAGGGGCAGCCAGAACAGCTTCACAATTAGACCTCCCTAGCTGGAGACAGACAGGGACAGGACTGACAATGAGCAAGTGGAAGTTTAACAACATGGTATCAGCTAAGAGCAGCTGCAGGAGATGAGCAGGCTTGCTCCACACTGCAGGGGATCAGAGACAATTCACAAAACAGAGACAGATTCAATTTAATATAGTAAATTAAAGGGAAACCAAGAGAAAAATTGGGGTCAATCCAGTATACACATGGCAGTCTCATTGACAAACAAGTAGACAAAAAGATTTTTACATTTCAGAGGTCTCCAGAAATGAGCAGCACCCAGAAGCTCAGCAGATGGCCTTGAAAAAACGGCCTGTTCACTTCAGAGTCCCAGTGGGAGCTGAGCCCTTTTGAAATAACTGGAACAGTCTCTAGCTATCAAGAAACCACCAGCAAAATAGGTGAATTTGCTTTCACAGCATTTCCTCTAGTTCTTTCCAAGTTTTTCCTACTCATTTGTGTATCTTCAATTAAAATACCATTTTTTTTTTCCTAACTGGTCTTGCAGATAGCAGCAGGGAAGGAAAACAGTACAAACAAAACCACTCAAATAATTCAGTCTCAGAAACGCATCTGAAAGTGCAGCTCCAGGGCTTTGACACAGCAGCACTGAAAAAGCCTGCTGCTTCCCTTGACGTTCAAGGACAGCGGGGTACAATGAACTGTGCATTTGTATTCCTTGCCACTGCTTCGGCCTGGCCTTTCTCCTTGCTCCCCCAAGCACAGACATCATCTCATCATTGGAGAGATGACCTGTGAGCAAACTGCATTGCAGCCTGCGTTGGCTGGAAGCTGAGCTCGAGGTGAGGGAAACAACGTGTAACAGAGCTACACCAAAACCAGACATGTACAGCTTTGACATGCTGGGATGTCAAGACACATACTCTCTCTGCTGCGGTAGGGACTCGCCAGCAGATGTATAATGTTGCTGCAATCTCCAGAAACACCCTTTGTCTCTGCTGTATATGTACCAGCATCGCGTCTCATTTACACGAAAAAAAATAATGGAGAGAAACTGATGTATTGGTAGCAAAATATTTTCCTGTGCCTACTGCAAATCTGGCGTCTCTGACCACAAATACAGAAAAGTATCTGGGAGAGAGAAGATAAGGCTTTGCTAACAGCCTAATTTTCATTTGGAAGTGAAGGGAGCCCTCATTGAGAAAAAAGGCAGAAGAGATAAAGATAAGATCAGACATGGTGAAAAGGCATTCATAAAGGGCAAGAGGGAAAAGGGGGAGGAAATCAATCACAAGTACAGACAAGATCAAACGGCAGCATACCAGTAAGTCGTATTTCCTTGGGAAAAAAAAGCTGCAGGATGAAGAGGCAGCACAGCACCATGCTGTGAGGAGTACTGCTCTCTGCACCCACTGCATAGGAGAGAGTTGTTCTTTCTCCATAGCAACGAGAGACTTAAAAGCCAATCTGGAGACTGAGGACCAGCTTAAAAACAAAACACAACATGTATCGATTTATTATCTCTATTTTAAGCCTTAGCTGTGAAGTACACAGGATAGCATTTGTTTAGCCTGAGGAAGCATCTTCACGAAAAGCTCTCTTCCCCCTTATACCTCGCTGTCTCAGAACCAACCCTTGGTGTGAAGCAACTGTGGCACTTGCACATGCTCCCTACTCTTAGGTAATGCCAAATGCGTTAGGCACAAACACGCCTTGCGGCAGCCTGAGGTCCTCACCACTGAAGCCTACCAGCTCCTGCCTTTTGCAGGAAGGCATCAATACCTCCCCCCAACTCTTCTCACAGGCCTCCGGGAAGGAGGAGAGTCACAGCCTTTTGCTGAGGGGAAAAAAATGCATAAAAGAATAACTTTTACAAAAACCCACCACTCAAAACTTGCAGTTTAGTAGTTACCAGCCCAAGTAATTGCTTACAAGGGCTTGGGACATGCTCATATCCTGTCCTTGAAGTATGCTTCTACCTTCTTGGAAACAGCTCGGCTCAGGTACCTGAATGACTTCAATAAAGCCATTATGCTGACTGCATTGGCAGAGCTCTGCAAACATTACAGACCTCGTCTCCTCACAAGCAATAACGGAGTCTGTGCAGCAAATTCCAGAATACACCAGGAATTAAGAAGCTCATCGAGTTTTGGGTGAATGGATCGTACTGAAAAAGCTGTAAAACAGCTAGGGTTTCAGTCCAGGCCTTGGTTTAGCTTACCTGATGAAATTAGTTTCCTAATGGAAGGGGGGCAATAAAAAAGAAGCTATCAAGTCACAGTTCCTTAACCACAAATATCACAGCTATGTTTTGGTAGTTAATTATTCCAAACAGCTGAAACTGCATCTTTTCATGCCAGGTCCAAATGAGAATCTTAATAAAACAACAAACCTTCCACTACACCCTCCTCTATTTTACTTCTCCAGTAACAAAAAGACCTGGAGCAGAAAAGCTTACTCAGAATAATTACTGCCCAGTCCAGGTAACTTGAAGATCTGCCAATGGGAATTTCTACTCTTTTCCTGCAAAGAACAAGTGGGCAGCATTGCTAGAGTTATCTAGAACTAACACGGCTGAACACAACACAGAGTAGCACTGCTGTACTCAGCTAGGAGTGCTTTCCAAATCGCTAGACAGATAGGGGCAGTGCAAACAAGGCAACCCCTGCATTCAGCGTCTCCCAGGGCACGGCACTGCAGGCTGCTGAGCACAGACCGGTGCGGAGAGGTGGAAGTGTTTATGCAGCACCTAAGCAGGGAGACTTTTGTCCAGTGGAAGAACAAAAAACATGCTGAGGGTTGGCAATGCAAGCTAAACCTCCTAACTGGCCCTGAGTACTGAAGAACTGGTGGGAATTGGGTATGATGAGGCAAATAGAGCAAATGCAGAAAGTTGTTGGTTACGTATACGCATGCCACAAATATGGTACGCTGCCAGTTTTGTTTGGTTTACAGTTTCCCTTCCACTGCAATATGTTATTTTTTTTGACTGTCCAGAGAACTGAGGAGGAAAGAAAAGCTTGTTTTAAGATTATCCAAAGACATATTTCCAGTGTCTACCATGAAAGCCATCTTTTGAATTACATATTAATATTAAACATAGTTCTAGTTTAGATTCACCCATGAGTCATAAGTTTAAAAAAAAATCACTGTACTCAGCAACTTTGCCTTGGCTCAGCACTATTATCTCAGACTTCATCTGTACATCTGCTAAATCGAGAACTCCAGAAAAATCCAGTCCACATACACTAAACATCCATCTGTCTAACCATTTCTTCTACGGCTGATGTATTTGAATACTTTGGATTTAAAATACAGAAATTTTCATTTCCTTGTGCAACATTTTATTCAACAATAAAATATTAGTTTTTAAGCCATTGACTCAATTTACTTGTACTTTTGTAAAATATCACTTTATCTGACTAGAAAAGATTTCTAAGAGCTTCATAGAAAGGATAACAGTAATTTTCATCTGCATAGTTTATGAAGTAGAAAGAAAAGTATGAATCAGCTTGTCCTCATAAAAACACATTTGCTAACCAAAGTCTGTTTCCTACACAATTAGTTACAAATGCGGAAATATTTCTTTTAATAAGTGGTTTCAAAGGTTGCCAGGAGCAAATCTCTGTGGAATGCATACAAAGTTGTTCTGTTCCTTTCTGCGTAGGTTACTGAACTCAAAACAGAGGTACCCTACCCAAAGAGCTTTTCAGGAGCTTAGAAGCAACACTGCTAAAATACATTGCACCTTTTTTTTTTTTTTTTTTTTGACAACCAGAGTAGAAAATAATGATATTTATGAGTCTTTAGCTCAGAGTTTATGGTAGCCCCAGAAAAGCATTGTTTAACACGCAGCCAAGTTTTACCCCATCTACAGAAAATTCTCTTTCATCAGAGAGACAGAGATGGAAACCCCAACTACTATTCCTATGTTCTAAAGCGTGCTCCTACATCCAAACATGCCTGAAGATAAGAGTCAACCCCTCAAGCCCACTTCAAAACGCTGTGGGAGTGCAATGCAGAGAGCAGCAGCCAAGCCTGGCGAGCTGCCCTGGAAGGGCTGTGCTAGGCTGTTGGCAGTTCCTGTGGATGGCTAGTTCCACTCCCTGCTACACCCCACCGTTTGCATTACAGCTGAAAGGTGACATCAGTGGCAAGGCAGTCTCCTAGCCAGCTTGGGTGCTCAGAGGACGTCATGTCTGGGTGCTACTAGGCAAAAAACGTTGCACCCACAAGGAATCCGAAAACACCAAAGTTACACAATCCCATCACACACCAAAGTCCAGGTCAGATCTTGGAGCATATTCTTAATAAAAGGAGTCTGCAAGACTTCAGGATGCTTGCCTCTGCCCCCCCTGCCTTGTGATGCTTCAGCCTCAGCCAACCCCACATCTCTCCCACCACTGAGCCAGGTTGGTGGTCGCACTGTGATCAGGCATGGCATTTAGCGGTGCGCCCTCTCAGCGCTGATGTCACTCACGCACGGCTATCTCCAGCACAGAACAGAAAAATCACAAGGCACAGGCTGTAAGTCACAAGGGCTTAGTTGTTCCATCTTAGGAAGTTTAATTATCCTGATGATGTTATCTTAATTAAATGGTAGTTAATCTAAGTTTATATTTAAGCCTGAAATGTGAATATATTTTTAAAACTCTTGATGATAGCAAATCTGAAGAGACAGAGGAAGGAAAGGAAAAATACCAGAGAAAGTAGGGTTGGTTGAATTTGATAAATGCAACCGTATTTCTAAATACAGGCAATTACAGCTCAGGTATTTCTTTGTTTAGGGTTGTCTAGGTGAATCAGATTTCTAAGGGGTGAAGGGGAGGGTCTCCAAACAAAATTTGAAAGCAAATAAGCAAAACATAAAAGGTAAAATTGATGGTATGAGGATTATAAAAAACCCAAGCTGTCAAGTCAGAGGTTAGCAGAGAATCTTTGAAGAGTCCTGCTGTGTGCACAGTTATTTACACTTTTCTGGCTCACAGAAAACAGCGGTGGTCTTGTAAAAAATTTGCAGCAGTCTAGCAAGGTACCATGCACACAAGCCAGAAGCCTGGCTTGAGACAGTTAATGGGGAATGATAGCCTTTCCAAAGAAGGAAGAAAAAAGACAGTTAGTCATTTAAGAAATTGTTTGGTTTCTTCAAGGACAAGGGAAATTTAACATGGACAGCATGGAGAAAAACTGAAAACCAGGAATTACAGCTGTAACCCCTGCTTAACAGTAGCAGGAGCGCTCCTGCTGTACTCCTGCTGTACCTGAATACAGAGGACTCTACCAAATGCAGATGCCATCATCTCAGCATCCGAACAGTGAGTGACACTAGATGTCCTACTCCTTCAAATTCACCCCACCCTACCAACCTGGGATCCTCAGGCACTAACCAGAATGCTGGAAACTTCCAGAAACAAACCAACCAACCAACCAACCAAAACAAAACCAAAAAAACCCAAACACCCCACACACGAAGAAATGGCATTGACAATGTTTGGTGTTATCAGGCATCTCTTGTTACTCTATACTTCATCAGGACAATGCCTTTAAATCCCTGGTACAGGGCGTACCAGAACTGCTTTCCACCCTTGCCAGCAGCTGGAGCATGGGCTGTGCCTTGCGACCTTCGTGCTCACTGCCCTGCACTGCAGTTAACAAGCCCTGTGTGGGAGCACACACACCTTCCCCTGCCTTGCAGTGGAAGCGGAGGCAACACTCGGTAGTCCTGCTGCTCTGGAGACAGCACGCAGTCGAGGCTGGCTGAAAAGGTAACATACTGTGCTCATCCATCCTGACCCCTACACCCCACGCTCAGGCTTCACGCTGCCCTCCCCAGCACCCAACAGGCAGGAGCAGCATACTCCATCACCATTCCCGTAAGTTTCCTGCGTGAGTCCCTTACAATTGAGAGGCCTTTTGCCCCTTACAGCTGAAGGATTTAGCTAGAGTGATAACCACCACATTTTTCTGTAAGGTGTGGTAAAATACAACCCTCCTGCCCTCTTCCTGGCAGGCTGGTTTCTACCTGAACACTCAGACTTTGCAACCAACATGCCGCACTGCGACTCCCCATCTACAGGCAGGCAGGCTGTTGGTGGGCTGCTTCCCTTCCGAGCAGAGCTAGGAAGACCCCCTACCCTCACACGCCTGTCAGTAATCTGCACTAAGAGTTTTGCAAGGTAACATCCCGCGTCACTCTGAATCGACTTCTAGACTTCCAGTCAGAGGCAAATGCACCTACAACCTTTGCAAGCAATTAACTACACTGCCCTTGCTAACTCTGGCAATTTTGCCAAGATTCGAATCTCAAGAATTTAGTAATTACTTCTGTTGGCCTTTGTTCTGCCATGAGCTTGAGATAGCAAGTTTTGCTTTCAATGTGTGTCAGAATCAGTTACCAGAAAGAAGTCCCTTTTAAAAGGCTATTGAATAAAAACAGTCATGTTCCTGCTTTTCCCTTTCAGCAGCACAGACAAGTCTTTACAAAGCAAAGATACGGCTTCCGTGACCTCCGCACTCTGAGCCTTTTGTGAATCTCATTTGCTAGCTCCCTCAGTCTCAGTTTCGTCAGGTTTGAGTGGGCCTTTGAATTTGAAGGAAAGTATTTCTTTACACATACAGATTATTTTCAAGTGGAAAATTCATTCCCTGAATCTAGACAAAAAATAAGTCTACAACATTCCCTATTTTTCAAACCAACCAGTCATTCAGAACATCTTACCAGCTCACAGCTGCTATGTACACACAGAACTGTGCCGAGGCCCACAGGCAGTGGCCAAGATAACAAAAGGGACACACTTTTTACTTTGAATAAAGTGTTTTGAATCTGAGCTAGAAAAAGTTACAGCCTTCAAACTGAAATACCCGAAGAAGGGCACTTGACATTTATACAAATCCTGCACCCAAATTTGGCAACTAAAGGTTTGCAAACACAAGTACCATTCCAAAATGAAAACCAGAAAAGGGAGATTCATTTGCTGGAAAATCATGAATGTTATCTCTTTATGGGCAATTTAAAACATTACCTCACCTACAGATACACCAGTTGCGTTAGTCCCTGAAGCTAACTGAAACGGAAAGGAGGAAAGCTACTGTCCTCTGAGTGTAAGCATGTGGCGTTAGGTGTGGAAACCATTCAATTTATAGAACAGAAGGACAAACGTCTCTGTCCTCACCAGTGCCTTTGAGAACAGAAACACCAGAACTAAACACAGGAAAGGGAACTAGAACACACTATGATAGAAACGCTTCATCAAAGTTCATCTCCATGAGGAAGCGTGATAGCTCAGTGGTCTACATGCATGCAGAGCTATGACTTGTGTTAATCCACACGTGCATATGAAAGACAGTACACAAATAAATACCTAATCTGAGTTTGGAATTAGATGCAGCGAGGGTCAAGTGAGCATTTAAATAATTAACTAGCTATTTTTCTTGGTCCTCAATTTGAGACTCATTAACGGATTACAGTTTTAGGACAGGCCCCTCCTGTGCTCTGAAATCTCATTCTCATCCTATAGGCTGTCACCATGCTGGGCTCACCACTGAGCAGTACTGGCTGTAATCCAGCCCTCCTGGAGCAGTCAGCATGTGGCTTGTGTGTTCCTACCTGCCTACAGAAGGGATAGATCCTTGTGTCAGCAGTTTTCCTGGAGAGAAATCCAGTGACAGCAGCACAAAGCCATCATAACATGTGCCTTCCTCAAGAACTTCCTTCTATTTGAATAAATGAAATATTGGAACAAAGGAACAGAAAGAGGAGTAGAAATAGGAGTTATTTCTAAAATGTATCATTTTCAACATGGAGTAGGGGATTTTTGTTTGTTTTGTTTTAAATAAAGGGTACTACCATATTTTGGAGTGTTAAAAGAGACACCGTAGCAGAAACTTAAATTAAAAAAAAAACGCTCAAACCCATGATAAATCTGGCTTACCTCCCACAAACACAAAGCAAACTGTCATTAAGTTACCCCTCTATGCATAGGAATTGAAGTTGAGCCCAGTCTCTCTCCTTTTTTCACACTGGATTAGGTGATAAGTTAGCCAGAAACAATCCAAAAGAGGTCCAAAATTACTCCTTATATGGCAGATATTTTTGAAAGCTCTGTTCTACCACTGATTTTGGCAGTTGTGAAGAGAATCTGTCCCATTTTTCCATATCATCTTTTTCCTCACGGTACGCTGCCTTTGAGGGGGTGCAGTTCCCCTGACATCATTACACACCCTGGAAGTCAAGGCATTATGCCAAGGCCTACATCTTTACCATTTCTGCAGTTCACCTAGTATGACGATACCAAGAAAAAAGCTTCATAAGCAGTCTAAAATTACAGGCAGCTCCCAACTGAATAAATACTTTTTAAAAAAAGCAAATTACATCAAAACTTACACAATAGGAGGGAAATTGTAGTGGCATGCTGCAGTTGCAGTGAAGAGGAGGAAATAACTAAACTTGTGCTATCCTTAGTGCTGACTCACCACATTCTGGCTGCAGGATCCGATACCCTTAAAGACGCTTGAGTTTCTAGAGACGTCCCTTAACAGTCAAGTGCCTCACTGCACAAATACATTGCCTAGAACTAAGATAAAAATCTCTGTCTTGAGTCCTTAAGAAGATGGCTGATACCCTTTAGGGGGTCTAAGACAGCTATTAGGACAAGAGTGGAAAATAACAGGCATTACAGGGCATTTTGTTGCTAAGGGCAAGTGAGGTCATATCAAGACTGAGCTGCAGAAAATGATGAATTTGCCCGCATTTCTCATCTTCTGTCTTCCCTGGACTGAAAGCTGTGTTCTCTTACTAGTATCCTTCCCCTTCACCCTAATCCGGCATGCAAACACTGCTCAGCAAACAGCCAGAGGCCTGGGGAAGGGAGGCAGCAGCTGGGCACAGCAGGGACATCTGCCCCTTGCTTCTACCTTCCAGCACTGCTCCAAGCATCAAGGGGCGACAGGGACCTCAAACGTTGCAAGATCTCACCTCAGGTTAGACACGGAACAGTCAGGAAGAGCACAGTATTCAGCTATAATGAAGCCAAATAAATACTAACAAAAAAAAAAAAAAGAGAGAAGACATCCTAGATCTTATGAATCTGGGCCTTCTTTATAGTATGTGCAGGAAAGCACCTGTGTAATCTAAGTTAGATGCGTGTGCACACACACACACTCACACAAATGCAAATACGTTCCCCAAAAGAAGCTTTTACATCTCCAGCCTTAATCCTCTCACCCACAACTGACCAAATTTTAGTCTTCAAGTCCAACTGCTCATCTGCTGAAAGTAGCTTCTCACGCTACGTCTATTTGCTGAGAAGACAATGCTGGTTTGACTCAAACTGACAAAGAGGAGCACAGACCATTCCAGTTTTGGATAGTAGGTGTAAATGGGAGTTTGACATTGCAGATGAGTATCAGTAGGGTGAAAATAGAGAAAAAATAAACCATATAAGAGGGATCATGAGAGATTAGTAATTACAACTTGCTGGCATTGAAAGAGCCAGGCCAGCTAGCAGGATCAGTGCTTCCCACCCAGGTTCCTGCCCATCGCATCCATACATTTATGGGAAGGTAAGAGTTACCTCAGTCCCATTCCTCACACGACCCTTTTTTTTATATTACATAAGCAGAGATTGTTCTCACAGAAAACACGCAAAGTAATATTGGGAGTGTCAGAGCCCACAGGCAAGAACAGATTTGTCAAAGTATCGCAGTAGCCTCTTCTGCCACAAAGCTGACTTGGGGATTCACCCACCCCATCTGCTGCACAGTTACAGGATCAGGGGTCAGCATCAGCCAAAACTGAGGGGGAGAGAAGGAATGACATAGTCCTCATTCTGTAGTCTTTAACAGCTCTGCCTTCCACTTGCAGACAAACAACCCGAAGATGTGGGCTAAGAAAGAAAAGGAAGCACATGAGAATTTCCCTACGCTCTCTTCTCACTTTTAGGAGCATACTTTAGAACAAAATAAATTCCTAATCGCTACATCCACACCACTGTTCTTATGGACCCGGAGCCCATACAGGGACTGCCACCCTCTGGCTAGAGGGACCAGCAAGCCACATAGGTTCTGCTCCGCTGCCTTCCAGGAGATGGACCATAGCCCGGAACAGCAGCTTTAGCTGTAGACAACAGCATTAAATGCTTCTTTAGGTGCTGCTTCTCCATGCAGCTGAAAGCATAAAGATCCTTGGAGAGGTGTGTTTGCAGACCATACTGTTTGCAAGCTGTCCAGGAAATGAGTCTTTCCTATAAAAAACAGCGCCGAGATGTTCAGGATCTCTTCTAAGTCACTTGACTGCTTACAAACGTTATCTCTCCTTACCTCTCACTGATCTGCGTTTCTAGACGTCTCATCCTACATATGTAGTCACAATCGCGTTTGAATGCTGAGTGTTTTACATACATCTAAAGTGTTACAGCAACAAGTCTCTGCCTCATTCTTCCTCATCTAATTAAAAGAGGTTTTCTAGTTCCACACCAGTATTTTGAAAAACACAACACAGAATGTAGCATATATTGCATTAAGAAGACATCTTTTTGTGTCCAAGTAGTGAGCACATGCAGAGGAAACCTAGCTTATCGCAGCCTAAGTGGATTTTTCTGCAGTTTGTAAAACCATGGTATGAAAAATACTGACATAAAAAGGGAGGGCTTAGCTTCCCTAATATTTTCATGTATTTAATTTTGGATGATAAGAACATCCCTAGGAAAAGCTCATCCAGTAATGAAATCTGAAATGAAAAATGACCACCCAGAAGTAAAAGTAGTCATACACAATTAATGAATTCATTCAGCCAGCCAATAAATCAAACCAGCAAACCAGACTCTCTTAATCATGCACAGAAACATTTTTCAGTGCTTCTTATATTGTACTTTGCTCAAGGCCTACATTACCAATTGGTTGCTTCTTTAATTCTTAACCATTTACAATATAGTTTAATGTTATTTAAAATTTAAGTGTCACTTAAGAGTACTCTTTAAAAACATATTGTTCTTTCCAGGTTTCTAATTCTGAACCAAATTAATATCTGAAGATTTACTTTATGGGTCAAAACCGCCCATGAATATTCAGCATGGACAACTTCAACTTTCTAGAAAGGGTCCTAGCTCTTCCCTTTGTGGGTCACACTTAGTACAAACAGATATCAGCCACTCAGCAAGTTATCACTGCCTGAAGCTCTCACACTTGCGTTCCATCAGGGACCCATGGGGCTCGAGTTACAGACTCAAGGGTAACACCTTAAAATTTTGTCAAAGACATTTTGAAAATTTTCACTTACTATTCAATATTGTGAGCAACAATGGACTAAATGAAAAGAAACAGTAACTCTGGAAAAGCTCAAAGCAAGAGACTACGGAGAAAAGAAACAGCAGCTTGACTGAAGGTTGAAAAACAAGTCTCAAACGTCCTTTGCCTTTCCGTTTCAAGTGCTTTTTTCCCCAAAGACTATCTACTAGACCCCAGTAATTCCATCCTCTTTCTCCAGCTTTAACAACAAAGTTAGGAATGTCCAGATTCCGCTTCTGTTGTACTTTGCAACCGCATGATTCAGTGACGGAGCTACTTGTGCTCCCCACAGAAACCCATCATCGAATTTAGGTAGAAGAGGCAAAAACTAAGACTGTTCTAGAAAGATTGGATTATCTGCAAGTTCCAAATAATACTCCTACTCAAAACCTTTTAAATCTAGAAGGCCACTGAAGGACAAAGACTGCCTGACACTCCCTGGCCTTCTTGTTTCTACCACACTCCCTCGTGCTGAAATCACAGTTACTGTTTTGCTTTTTTCCCTTTGGATACGTACACACCTGTGACCTAAACTAGCACCAACTGGGCACAAAGGACTCTGCTGATTCTTCAGGCCTTTTCCAACAGCAGGGTCTAGCTAGTGCCAGTTTCTAGTGCCAGCTTGGTAATGAAAGGTCACACGAATTCCTCTCTTCCAGATTTCCACTTTCTCAAGAAGGGCAGCGAGGAGAGCTCCTACAAGGTGACTCATGGTCAAAACTCTGCCTCCACTTACAATTATTGCAGCTATGATTCCAGAGAGAACTTATTAGTCGAAGTTTCTGCACAGCAAGATCTTTAATTTGACATAAATCCTTTCAAGTCACCTCCAAACCTGGGAATAAAGCCAATTTTCCTCCTCCCAAACAGTTTCAACAATAGCCAAAACCTTCCCTGCACACAACAAAATGCACATGTACTCCCATTTGTTATTGATATACCATTTCTGAGCCAAATTTTCAAAAACAGTTTCCACCTGCATGCACACACTGCTTCCATCAAGCCTTTAGTCCACACTTACCCAACATAGATCAGTACTGCATGCCAACACCTACACACATCACCCAGGACCCTGCCACCTTAGGCCCTGTAGAAACTACGCACATCAAATAGTAACAAGGCAGCTTGGCATACACTGGACAAACCCCTGATACTCATCATTTCAGATGATGCACAAAATTAGTTTCTACCTTTTCTAATTCAAAGTTCTCCTGGAAGCCCGGTGAATGGCAGCTTGGAGCACTGTGCCTGGCTGCTGCGAGCTCTGTTTGGCCAGGCACACCAGCAGGGCAGTAGGCAGGAAGGCAGAGAGTCCACTGAAGCACAAAGTACTGGTTTTGCTCAAAAAAAACCCCTGACATCCTCAATTCAGCTGACTCCGTACCAGAACAGTAGGAATTAAAAGAGATGAAATATAATTGAGGGTGGGAGGAGGGAGGAAAATCCCCAACAACGATTATTTTGTAAAACACTGTGTTAGGCGAATCAACAAGCTTGCTGCTCCGGTAGAATTTGCAGTTGCAGACAGCCTGCTCCCCACACAGTAAGTAAAGACAACGACCTGCCCTTATCCTAGCTGCAGCTGTTTCACAAAATGCCTTAAATATAAGCAAATCCACCTACATTTGCCTTGGAGTTCACCACAGAGTTTCTTAGCTTAAGCACAGCAAAAACATGTTGTAAGGGTCCCGTCAGGACACCGCGACTTTGCTGGGAGGGCAGTCTGCTACCCCTTGCAGCCACACGCTGCTGTTCATCTGTTTTTCAAACAAGCTGCCTCCTTCAGGCAATACACCTAGGAGTGACATGCAACACCAGAAGCTCTGATTTACAGGCACCGCTTTGCCCTGGGAAGATTCAGAGCCTACAGGAAGAACCGAGATAGGTTTTGTGTTTTCCAGCTAGCACATTAATTTTGCAGGTCCTGTCATGCTACCAGCAACGCTCAGAATCCATTGCTGTGCCACACTGTGGGCCTGTGCTTCCACCCTCTTCTGACAATCCACACCCCTGACCATATTATGAAGAGCAGGACCAGGACACGGGCATCTCCGTGAACACAGGAGGTCACACACCAAAGAGCTGAAAAAGCTGCAATTAAGGGACAAGTAGAGGGACAAGTTTTATCTGTGACTTGACCTGAAACTCGGCGACATGGTTTTTATTCTTGCCATTCCCACTGAACTACTAGTAGGTAACAACAGCAGATGGCATCCTCTTTCCGTGCCTCAGTTTCCCCATTGCTCAGATGTGTGTGCACGCACATAAATCAAGAGGAAAGGACGACTGTTTAAGTATAAACTGGCTTTGGACACACCTAGTGTGAAAATCCTACGTTTTCCACCTCTGGATTACAACCACATTGTTCAAGGAAGCTTTGGAGCTACTTAATCTGGAAAGTCCGTGAGCTGAAAGAGGCCTGGGATTTTCAGTGATGACAAAAGTCTTATTTTTTCGCTCTCAGCTTTTTGGCTGGAAAGACATCTAGAATACAGAAAGCCGTGATTTTCCGTTTGAACTGCGCACGGTCAGCCCAACCCACATGGCTCCTTTTGCACACCTCCAGGCCAAGGCCAGGCCAGACACTCCCCAGGAAAACCTTACTTTGGAAAGAATTTTGGAGCTGATGGATACGTATCCCTCCCCCTGAAGCACCAAAAGGAGACCATGTATCATTGCCTCCGTTTTTCACACGAACAAGGGAGGAACACGTGATGGCGGTCACTTGCCTCGCGTCAACCAACACACTACTGAGAGCAGCAGGCAGAGGATCTACTTCTCCTGTATTTCCGCCCAGCGTTTTTTGTGGTTTTCAGTGGTTGGTTTTTTTAAACACCATTCGAGAGATCCCCATGACTCCACTACTGCTTCAGATACCATGTCTCCTACCTCTTTCGGCTGCTGGTGCCTCAGAGCTTGGAGCTGCCACAGGTGCCCAGGCACTGGCAGCCGCGCTGAGGCGCTGGGAGGGCAGGTGGCGGGGGGCTGCCTCCAGCCAGTTCCAGCCGGTTCCCCAAGGGCCCAGGACAGGGCATGGCCAGCCTGCCAGTGCAGCTGGGGGAGCCTCTGCCAAAGTGTTCTCCAGCAAGGGCTCGAGGCCCCACAGGCAGCCAGGAGCAAGGAGCAGCCCTGCCAGCAGCCCTGCCAGCAGCCAGGCCCGAGGGGAGGAGGGCAGGGGAGGTCAGGCCGCTGGAGCGGGGATCCCCCCTCCTGGGAAGGTGTGAGGAGGAGGGAGGGCAGAGAGGGACCCCCACAGCTGGGTGCAGCCCCCCTTACCATCACCCTGCGCCTCCCCAGGCAGAGGAGCTGGGAATGAAGGGGCAGAGTCAAGCCTGAGGTAAAAAAGGGTGGGGGGAGATGGTCTAGTTTTTGCCTTTGTTTCTCACCATCCAACTCTATTTTAATTAGCAATAAATGGCATTAATTTTCCCTAAACCAAGTCAGTTTTGCCCATGACAGTAACTGGCACGTGATCTCCTCATCTTTATCTCAACTCACAAGCTCTTTCACCTTATCCCCCCGCCCCATCCTGTTGAGGGAGAGGCAGAGGGCAGCTGGGGGGGCAGCTGGCAGCCAGCCAGGCGAACCCACCACAGCAACTTAGCCAGGCTCGAGGGATGCACGTCAGGACTGAAGAAAAACACCACACACAAAACCCCACCTCTTTCCAAGGCAGTCCCCTTTATTGTGGGCACAAAAAGCCCACTGCATGGCTGGTTTTGTTTCCTGCGTGCAGGAACCGCAGAGCCGAGGAGATGATCTTAAATGCAAAGCTCAACCTATACCTTTCTACACTGCAGGAAGAAGCTGGAATTACTCATCGCCTGAAGAGACACTGAGCATTGCCACAGAATCACTGACTTTCCCACCAGACCTTCTACAGTCATACTGTCATACCCTCCCAGTAAGCTGAAACTACATTTCAGAGCAAGGCACAGCACACACAATCGACCAGCGATATCTACACCAGACATGATTTCACACGACAGAAAGCAAGCCATCTTCCCAGCTTATTAGTCTGGCACAAATTGCTTTTTGATTCTGTTGTGCTGAGAAAACACAAGGATATAAAGTAAGAGTTCTCAAAAATTAATTAAAATAAATTAGTTCCTAATGGAGAGCAAAGATCTTCCTCTAAACTTAAAACCACCATTAAATGCTAATAACAAAAAAGATGGGCCCAGCTACCTTTTGAGTGCCAGCTTTCCATTTTATGGTATTTACCTTTAAGGAGCATAGCATAGCACATCAGATACTGGACAGGCCAGTAATCCACAGGGTGGGAGAAGATGGGGAGGGTGGACTGTAGTGTTAAAAACTCTTAAGAGAGGCAGGAAGCATTTGTGGATTTCTTCCCCTGCACACCTAAAGTGAGCTTCTGGCTCAGTGTGCTCTGCTCACATGTGTGCAGTGAATCGCCTGTGAACTGTCACGAAATCACAGCTCACATGAGAAGTAGGGTGGACAGAAAGACCAAATGACTGAGTTTATATTCAATGATATTGTCCAGCTTTCACTTGCAAAACAGGTTAAAAAAAATTTACTGGCCTTTTCTGTACAAAGTGCAGAATTGCATATTCTTACTAAAAGATGTCCCTTAGAAGCACATTAAGTTACACTGATTATGAAACGTGATCAAAAGCCCCTTCAATATTCTTAGTGTTGCTGAGACTATCTCCACTGTATTGACCCCACTGGAAGTCTTTTTGTCTTTTTTACGTGATTTTCAAATATGAAATGACATGGCTCTTTACCAGCTACCTGAGGTATGCAGTGCTTATTTATAATACAGAAACAGGTCTCTAGAAAAATACAAAAGTTAGAAATGCAAATTAATTAGCTGTTTATTAACCTTTTTTATTCTAGAGGATGACACACAACTAACTTACAAACTTAAAAAAAGGGCCAAGGACAGTCTGAGCTTACAATTTCTATGCCAGTGATCAATGTTGAGCTTACTTTCCTTATAAATATGGTATCAAAGTGATATTATCCAAGGATTTTTAAGCACTATAAAAACTCTCTAGGTGGTACTTCATCATACTCCTAACTATACAGGTCAGAATATCAAACACATTCTGCTAGAATGGGAGATGAGTGTAAGGGAAAGTTTAAGGGCATCTCTCCCCCATGTCACAGAACCATATCCGTGCTTCGCAGGCAGCGTAGGCAGGAATGGACAAATGAGCACCAGCACATGCATGTATATTCACACAACAGTAAGCAGCCCCCAGGGAAATATCTGCTTAGTTCCAAAGCAGGAGAATTGGGAATCACAGTGAATCTCACCAGAACTCATTAGGGCTCATTAACTCCTGGAGACAGCTTCAGCAACAACCTGAGCATCCCGCAACTGTGCTCCATTACATGGTGTAACACATTGATGCCCATTCAGCTACGGCCAGGAGTGGAGATCACTTGCTTCCTGCTAATCATTCTTTTTCAGGGTAAAAAAAGCTTTTAGGACCAAAGTTACTGCTTTTCTGCTGTTTATATTTGGATCAACATGCACTGCTCCATGACTAGAGCTCATCGGGATTTTGCCACACTGCTAATTAACAGCAGGATAGTTTGTATCAGCACACAAACTAGCAAGAGGTGCTTTCCAAGTTTGCTCTGAAACATAATTTCAGAGAAACCAAAGGAGTGTGGAAATGCAAAGGTCAAGTGACACAACACTAAAAAGAGACTTGGACTGCTCAGTGTCACCAGAACTGGCTGAACAGATCCTTCGCAAGCTTCCCCCAAGCGCCCATAGACTCCAAGGAACAGAAGAAGGCTGTGCTTCATCTCTGACACCCTGAGAGGAAGATGCTAGCACTCATCTGCATAAATCACTGAGAAAGCAAACTGGTAACAGAAGCAAGCTAAAAAAGCACACAAGAACAGCTAGTAGAGTGGAAAGAAAAGGAGAGCAAGAACTGCATGTCACATGGACAACACCGCAACGTAAGATCTCCAGCAGTACTAAAGCCAGCTTTGAGCATGGCTTCACAACACCCTGCTCCCTAGTTGGTTTAGCCTTCCATGAATCCCTAATCAACGTAATTATTTATATTCTTTCCTCATTAAAATAAAACCTAGCACTTTTCCTGCAACTGCTTCACAATAAAGGAATTCTAACACTAATCACGTGGTAGTATTGAACCTCATTTCCCCCACCACAGAGCTTCTCTATTGGAGAACAAAAACAAGCCCCACAAGTGAAGGGGAAGACTGTTCATTTATCAGCCTGCACTACCACATCCCCTGACCTATTTTATTACTAAAAATAGTCCCTCTTAGGTCACTGCTGCAAATTGAATTCTGCTGCTTCATTGCCCACTGCAATCTCACGGAACTGCATGCTGCCTACACACAAAACATTAAGTAGGTTAACTTATTCACTGCCAGGGATGGAGCCAGTCTTCTCGCATGGATAAAAAGACAGACACAAATCATTTTGTCTAAAACAAGCAAAATGTTTTCTGCAATGCAGTTTAAGCCCAAACCCAATTGCATCACGAATATAAACATATAAATGCTTGGCTTGGTTTCCCATTTGCTGATGCTTACAATATGGTTTTCAATATTTTTCCTGCAAAATAGCTTTTCAAAGGCCTTCAATGTTACAAGCAATGGAATAGTAGCCCTAATTACCTCTATTGACAATACACCTAAAAGGAACAACAGACAAGTCTCATTAAGATCTCTTGCTAAGATAAGCCTAGGAAGGCACAAGACAAGAGGGAATAAGTAAAAATGTTCCAAGTCAAAAAGACAACACCTTCTTTCAAAAGGCCAAGACACTGTCTTTGTAATTCTCAATCCAAAGTATCTCATGAGTATCATACCATGAAGCGAGCTGGCAAATTTCCACACAACACTACATAAAAGACAGTGGAAGAGGAAGGCAGGAATTTGACAGAGCAAGAACTTATTACAGGACCCCTAGCAGGAGACTGAAGTAGGTATTATTGACCACTTTGTGTTTAATACTGAACAAACATACAGAATATGCTATGTCCTTGCTATTTTATTTCAGCTAGACAGGAGTCGCATAAGCATGTTTCCCTGGGCTATTATTGCATCTTCATTTCATTACTTCAATAGCTTCCCAATCTTAAACAAACACACCCAAAAATCAAACACAAAGATCAAAGACAACTGATTTACTTCATGTCAGCTTTTTGCTTAAATCACTGCAAATTCAGTTGGGAATTTCTTAGTATGCATCAGATGCACACAGAGCTGAACCATTCGAATGATTCGTGGCCTCATTAACCTAACTTTATTATTATTTAGTTATGAAACCAAGTTTCTCACTTCCTGCTATTCTAAAGATAACATCTGCCAAATGTGGGCTTTCTTGTCACAGAAAAAATCTAGTGTCTTGAGGGGACAAAACAGTCTCAGCTCTGCCTGAGTTTCAGCTAGTGTCATTTAGTGAGATGCTGGAGGCACTGTGGGTCACAGCCTGTGTGAGAAACCCATGTGCTGCCTAGCTGATAAAGAGGAGCTGAAATACATACATGCAGCCCACCACTACAAAGAGAACCACACAGCCTCTTACCAAGGATGTATGAAGTGTGCTCACCGAAGGAAGAGGGAACCAGCCTTGCCAGCCAAGGTGCAGTTTCCCATTGAGGAGTCACAGAATAGATGGTTACTGAGTTCTTTACAGAATCAAGACATGGAGTCCTCATTACTTTTAATGAGAATAAGCATGTTTCACAGTCTTAGCCTGCATAACTTAACAAGTCCTCTCAATAGGATGTTCTTTTACATCTTTAGATGCTACAGCAGTAACTCCCTTTTTATTTCTTATGAGAGTGAAAAAAGAGTTAAGTTGGAACACTTTTAATGCAATCACTGAACTTCAAAGGTACTTTACTTCATTCTCTTTTTGAGCTCTCCCAGTAATATTTCTGCTGTACCGCAACTTCCTCTATTAGAAATCCCATTTATAGACATAAGCCTATTCTCATAGAGACAGGATCAAAACACTCCAAGGACATATGACAGATTATTCAATAGGTCAGATAACTAACAGGAATGTCAACTAAGTTAGCATTATCAAGATAATTAACAGTACTCAATGATGCTCAAGACAAGTGAAAATAAACTACTGGCACCACTTGTCCACAATCCTAGCACATGAAACTAAGATCATCTGCATAAATATTTAACTACCTAATTAAACGTAAGGTCAGCAGCATGGAATTAGCTGAACCTTCTTGACAATAGTTAATATCACACTTTGCAAGTCAAAATTTAGTATACAATTGCAAACCAACTGAGTACGTGCCAAAACAAAAACCAGAATGATGGTTTATGAAGCTCTAAAGTCTTCCAAGACCTTGCTAAACTGTTCTTTATGCACCATTAAGATAAAAATCTGTACAGCTTTCCAAGCACATGGATCCACTAACATGGATTTAAAAGTGCAGTGGAAACGCACATGCGCCACTGCTGCTGAATTTTGGGGGAAAGATTAAAAAACACTTAATCCATTTTGGACAAAAGGTCAAAGAAAAAATGAAATTAAGTAAGATTTTTCAAAATATATTTCAGTCCCAAACTATGCAATTCACCATTTAAAACTTCATACAGTTCATCATTTAAGCTGGGTTCTGCATGTCACTAACTTCTGACTGTGGAGAGCTGCAGAATCAAGTCTTTTGTGTTTTAGCATCTAAGAAAATTTAGGGCTGTTACCAACCATCTGTTAAGCCAGAGGTACTAATTAAATGAACTGCCATATCTTAACTTCTATCAGGGGAAATTATAAATTACAGAAATATTGGCACAAAGACAAAAAAGGCACTTTGAGACCTGAACAAGCACTCAGGTGAGGTGAAGTAGCATGTGGGTACCCAAGACTTTCTTTACACCCACACCCCATGGTGCCTTCCATGCTTGGTCACTTTTGCAAGTGGTGATCACCTAAGTTCACCTGCCTGAATCACAGAATGGTTTGGGTTGGAAGGGACCGTAAAGACCATCTAGTTCCAACCCCCTGCCATGGGCAGGGACACCCTCCACTGGACCAGGTTGCTCCAAGCCTCATCCAGCCTGGCCTTGGACACTGCCAGGGATGGGGCATCCACAGCTTCTCTGGGCAACCTGTCCCAGTGCCTCACCACTCTCTCTGGGAAGAATTTCTTCCTGATGTCCAATCTAAATCTCCCCTCTTTCAATTTAAACTCATTACCCCCTGTCCTGTCACTACAGGCCCTTGTAAAAAGTCCACCCCCAACTTTCTTGTAGCCCCTTGAGGTATTGGAAGGCTGCAGTAAGGTCTCTCCGGAGCCTTCCCTTCTCCAGGCTGATCAACCCCAACTCTCTCAGCCTGTCCCCATAGCAGAGGCGCTCCAGCCCTTGGAGCATCTTCGTGCCTTTCTATGGACTCACTCCAACTGGTCTGTGTGGTTTTTATTTAGGAGTCCCCAGAGCTGGACACAGAACCGCAGGTGGGGTCTCACGAGAGCAGAGTAAAAGTCACTGCAGCACTTTGGTATTCTGCAATTTGATCTTCAACTCTTGAGTTGTGAAACTGGTTTTGAAATACGGGTCAAGGCTGGGAAGAACCCAAGTTTCTCCTTGAGGCCAAAATGTGTCTTTCTCTTCCAGGAAAGAAAAATCCTCGATGTTCAGGACCCCGTGGAACTAGCATTGCTCACTCTATACAGACGAGTGCATGAAGCTGTCAGCTCATATTCACACTGGGTGAAAAAAGAATTAGCCACCATCTCACACTGCAATTTGAATACCCACAAACAAATGCTAAACCAGCAGGATACCTGCCTTCTGCTACCAGTGTCTGGCCTCATGCTAGCTCTCTCTCCAGAAGCACCACTTAGGTGAAGAGACCCCCTTGGAAACCCCCACATTTCCTCACACCTATGAGAACACTTGTAAAGTAGCTGCATGATACAGGTGCCAAATCACTGGTTGCAAATCCATCTCATCTGCCTTAGTCTTCGGCAGCTGCAAAATTAAAAATAGCTGTCATAGGCAAACCACGGCTGAAGATGAGAGTGTTTGTTCATTTATTTCAGGCTGATAATGGTGTCACTGCTGACATGTCTGGGCTCTGAAAAGAGCACTAATGAGGAAATGGACAAAATTATAAAGGCAGAATAAGGAACATTCTAAAACAGGAATGGGAAAATTACCCTCCTTTTAAATACACATGGAAAATCTGACTAGCCATGACAAAATAATATGCTTATTTGGCTCTTTGGGATGAATTCCTGTTAACTATGGGCAAAGCAATCATTTAAAGTGGCATTTTCAGCTCTTAAAAAATTCTCACCCTGACCAAATGAGACTACTTTATCAGGTATCAAAATTAGATGCCATCATTGCCTCCTCATGACTTAAGAAAGACATGGTGAATAAGGAATGGAATAGTATGACTGTAGAATTTACTCTCCTGCTTTTGGTCACTTCCTGGCAAACCCTAACATTTACAAGGCACTTTCAGTTTACAGAAAAGGAGCCTTCTGCAAAATGAGATGATGTATTTTATCTAGTGTAGCAGCAGTTTTACCTATGTACCATGTGTATTTTTGCTGTTGTCTATAAAACACTAAAAGATAATTCTGAGCCAAACACGGGTTGGGAAGTACCGTGAAATCTGCTTGCTTCATTCATGAAACAGCAGTAGTTGCTATGTAGCTAAACGTTACAAGGGAGCTATTTGGGAAGGAGATGGTGTTATTTTCATTAGGTGAATCCCTGTACATTAGTCACATCTCTGTCAGGTTTCCTCTTTATTAACTAGCCATGTAGTCGAATCTTGGGTACCCCAAGGTCAGTCTAGCCTCTTGGGGCTGCAAGCCAGGTGTCTGAAACCTTTAGCATGGTAAAGAGCCATCAGTGCAACTGAAATTTCCAAACAGTTTCTGAGCTACAGCTTCCCACCACTGTGCCACAGGGAACAGACACCTCTGAAAGGGCCAAGCTCACTTAAAGGCTACCTGACATCCAGGAGCAGGAAAACAGCCAGCTTTCCTTTGTCTGCATCCAACCATGAAAGGCATCTCTGGAGGCCTTTGGGTAAAGATGCTTCTAAAGTATACAGAATTAAATGCTGCTCAGCAGAAAAGCATCAGGCATAGTTTAAGTTGATCTACACACATTTAATTATCTTATGAGGCATTACACCCTAGCAAAGGCTTGAAGGTTCAGATGTAGCTGAGGAGAGGCCATTGACAATGTGCCCCTTCAAACCAGGTCCCTGCCAGATCTGTAAGGAGCCCCGACACAGATACGGCTATGGACTGAGGAGGGGAAATTCTCCTCCTGCCCTGCAGCGAACGATGGTAACCCTCAGGGCTGCACTAACCCCTGAGGCTATGCCCTCTGCACAGGGAGCAAACCCAGTGTAACATTTGCACCCAGCTTCAATCTAAACTGAAACGTAAATATATGCTCTAAATGTGAAATCATACTAATGTTAACACAGCTCATCACTGGGATTACATGGGACTACGCTGGTTTTGGACATTGCTACATCCCAGGATAACACAGGAGCTGGCATTTGGACCACAGCATAAGAGAGACGATGAAATAAAAACTTGCCACTGAAGCTGTTTTTCACAGTCACTTCTGAGAGGATGTTCTGACCACTGTAACGTATTTCGCCTTTTTAGTTTCATCACTGCACTTAAATACTGCATTTGAAGAGCACAAATACTTCTAAACCAGGTCAGAAATAAGCAGGATCATCACTGAGATCTACCTACTATGCATTCAGAGTGGAAGGAGAACCTTAGTTTGAGAAGTCCTTTAAGGTACGAGACTTCTGGTCTAGTTTGTGTCACTCGTTTGTATGACTGTCCCAGAAGCAAGAAACGATGTAAGAATTAATTTTAAGAGCTTGACGGAGAATAACCAAGATTTGCATACAGTGCTTAAGTGCTCATGCATATGTTCCCCGTTCTCAGGACTATAAAACACACACTGGAAGCCTCACTATGTCACTTCTGCTATTTGGTTCGAATCTGTCAAAGACACATAAAGTATCTACCTCTTGGAAATCACGTTCCACCTCTCTTCCCAGAAAAAAGTGGTCTGTTTCCAGCTATCACATTTACACAAAGTTTTTACATGTTAACTTACAATTATTGTATTATTAAGAGAGGAAAAAAAAAACCTGTTATTGCACTGTAGCACGAGAACATTAATGAAAAAGAGACAAATGACATCCAAAAGTTATTCTTGTACATCTGTTTTTCAATCTTTGTACATGTACAGATATTATGTAAATAGTCCACAAATCTGGGCCAATACACCACACACATGTATAAAATGATCCCACTGCTTCACTTAAGGGTTAGAGTAATAAAGCAACTACCTGAACACGCTGGTTCTGAGACTAGAATTAGCATACATAGTTTACAACTATGTAATGAAGGGGCTGTAGTCTGGACAGAAAGAAGGCATTGAGGAGTATCATCATATCATCATCCTGCATCATCAGAACATGAAAACAGTAAGAATTTGAAAAGAAACATCCAAAGCCAGTGATCAATCTGATACATCATAAGGAGCCTGATTATTACCTACTGTGATAGAATTCAGACTGCCTTAACTCCTCAAGAAGTTGGACCCCCAAAGACATGTGTGTACAAAAAATGAATAATCTTAAAATAACTCTAAAAGTCTTGGCTGAAACCACACGAATTCCATTCAAGTGTCACGCATCTCATTTGCCATGAATGTGCACACCAGAAACATTCCAGAGCAGTAAGACAACCGACACAAGCCACCCATGTTCTAAAGCCGCCAGACGCAGGTTCACCAGTTCTGGAAGAGATCAAGCCTTAAAGTCTACTCCCAGTTAGGAACTGTTCATGGCAGCTGACTAGATTAGAAGGGAGGGAAGTTCCTTTCCAGAAACGCTTACGTGGCACAGTTCCACAGGGGCGTTTTAGCTATTGCTCTTGCTAGGGACAGCCTAATAGCTGACCTCCAGCTCTTCTGAGCCATGGAACAGCTTAGGCAAAAAAAAACAAAGCCAAAAACCAAACTAACAAACAAAACCCAGCAACAAAAAAAGAGCAGCAAAAAAACCCACCACACCAAAGACTGCACTGCACCATGCAATCCAAACATATATTTAAATCTATACTAATGTATCACATGGTTTTGCACTGTTTATGAGTAATTTCCTTTAGCATAGTTTCTATTTAGGGCCTCAGAATGTACCGATTAGATCTACCCCAAAGGTCAGGGGAAAAAATTTCATTAGATGGAAGCAATTTCTGCTTAACATTTGCTTACTTAAATTAAGGGAACAAAACCATTTTTTTTAACATCTCCATCTAGAAACGCCTTGCGGTTTTGCACATCACACACGGAACACCAAATGGAGGTGTGTTATGCCGCAGAAGGCATTTATTCATCAACTTACAGCTTTGCAGCACTGCAGCATCGTCAACATTTTACTGTCTTGGCCAGGTGTTTAACAGCTTACAACGTGATTCAAACTTGACTTCAAATTTGATTCTCCTATCCAACACTCATGCAGCTTAGCAGACTGTTTTACAGTGCTACATAACAGACTGGAAACCAGCTCTTCACAGGATAAAATACTTGCTTTGTGTCTGGATTTTTCTGTGGAGCCTGTACCCGAGAAACCAAGTCATCCCACTGGATAGAGCAGAGAAACTAGACTTCAGACAGGTCCTATGCACAGAGTCCTCACCTACATAATCTCTCCCATGCCTGTCCTATACTTTTGTAATGAGATCAACCAATTTTGACTTAGAATTTTTGCTTAGGTTTAAGGTTGTGGGGAGGACACATATCCTAAGACTTTACACTGGAGAGTAAAACTAAAACAAGCTTTCAGCCAGCCAAGGAGCATGGATTTAGAAGACCCTATTAACAGAGGAAATGAAAACCATCTAATTCATGGCTACATGGGCCCCAACAAGTGTGTGATGAGGATGAGATGGAGTGCTCACAGCAGCAGAGTGTGGCATGATGACGGTTTTCGTTCCCTTGGCCCCACCACACAGTTCATTCAGCACGCTCAGCTGTGGAGCCTGCAGGCTCAGCATCTCCAGCAGGCAAAGGTCTATTGATTTCTTCTGCCTTTGCCCCCTGCATCCACCTGAGTATCTTCCAACCAAATTCCAGGCATACAGCAAGCATAAGCACATTTCCTATCACTATTTTGTAGCTGACTGCAGTGCCGTATCTTGGTATCTCAAGCTGAACTATCAAACACAGTCCTGCAATGCTCTAATCCTGAAATCCCACAGGCAGAGATCTCCAGCTGTGGACACGTGCTTCCTAAGGATTAAGGTGAAACTCACCACGTTCATTGCTAGTCAAGACAATTGCCAAGTTTGAGCTCCGGCCCTGGGGAGTTAAATGAATGCACAAAGTCCCTGCAGTAACACAAGTTCATCATTCTTAGGCTTGAACTGCTCACACTGAATCTGCAAGTCACCACTGGACAGCAGCAATCAAGAGATCTTTGTGGAAGGAAACAATACTCAAAGTTTGAAAGCAACAGCTTCACAGAGCATAAGAGAGCTAATAACTGTAAGCATAGAGAAACACATGACCTCTGAAGCAGGATACTTCAAAATGAGGTATCTCTCATACTTCAGAAGAGTCAGAGCATCCGTTTCAATTATGATACTTTAATGGTACCTACCCTAGTTACCTAGAGAGAAAAAACCCCAATGCACACTCTTGTTTGATTTCTGGCATTTAATCTGCTTGCTGGGGAATCCCTTTGGTTAATTAATAGCAGCCTGGTCTAGTGGAGGGTGTCCCTGCCCATGGCCAGGGGTGGTGGAACTGGATGATCTTTAAGGTCCCTTCCAACCCAAACCATTCCATGATCCTAGTAAGTATTTGCGTCATTTTCCTTGCAAAGAAACATGTTGCCATGGAGCAGCAACCATGGGCATTAGTAAGTGATTCTGCCTTTCTGCTTCCCTCTTTTTCCTCTGCCTTTTTGAACTGCACGTCCTTCACTGGAGAGACTGCATCTTACTACGTTAGCCTTAACCTTTTGCTAGGTATGCAGGGCAAAACTATAGTGAGCTGTGATTGTATTTGTTTTGATTTCAGTGAATGGTTTCACCCAAAGCTGCTCTTAAAAGTCTTTCCCCCTTTTTCATTGGCACTTGGCTTTGACAGAATGGAGTTTCCTTTCCTTAGAGTGAGAAGGCAGCAGATGGGAGGAGGAGGATCCAAGCAGACAGAGAGGTATTGCACAAGACTGATGCTGAACTTGTCAACAGAACAAGATTTCTTTACTACGGTGCTTAAAAAAATTGAAGTGGCTGCTGCTTTATCCAACAAATCTACAAGGGCTATACAGTAGCATTCAGGCTTTTTTTAGGGTATCCAGAATTTACCTAGGAAGAATCCTACCTTGCAGTTAACTTGATCCACAGTGTACTACCGAGAACGAGGGAATCTGAGTGACAGAAAACCATCATACTGCTCCTGCTGTAAATGGCAGGCAACACAAGACTTGGATGTAAGCAGAATACATTTGGACTCCTGCCTCCCTTCATTAGCAGGTGGCAAAATGAGTCTCTGGGCCAAGAAAAAACAGCAGGGATATCAAATACTGATACCTTTAACATTTTTTCCTCTTATGGGCCTACAGAAAAAATTAATGAGGATTAAGGTTATGACTGGCCAGATGCACACAAAAAAGCAGCACAGACTAACAGCCCTGATGATGTCTCCATTCTGGCACAGGGACACTTGCAGCTGCCTTCTCCCTGATTTGATATTCCTCCCTAGGAGAGGCCCAGGAGAACTGCACTTCTGGGACTAAAGGAAGACTCCAGGTTAAACAAGCACACCTAAAAGTTGCCTCCAGTATGAATGAATCCTTTCATTACCCACCAAGAAGTCCCATAACAGAGGAGACTAAAGTCATGTTCAGTGACCACAAATCAGACGGTGAGAGGGCCGTCTGACAACTCATGGCAGGGCACAGACACTAGTGAGACTTTTTCCCTCCTCTGTACAAAAGTAACAAACACTTTTCTTGCCTAAGCAAAAATCTGCTAGGAAAAGGCCAGGATGACCCATGTGCTGGAGTTTACGTCTTGGCGAACCCGTGAGTGCTACAAATCTGACATACGTAACATCATCCTGCATGTTCAATATGAAGCACACATTAACATGATGAATTCACATGCAGCTATGCTTCCTGAAATAATCCCATCTGCAAGGCTCAGTTACAGAACTCCCCTTGAAGTAAAGGTCGCAGATTGGATCTACTACATGTTGTATCAGCAGGGAACAGTAACAAATTATGAATTATTCCTCTTGAAACTAGGGAACAATTTATTTTACAGGAGTTGCAAGTAAGCATTTATTAAATCAATATCACTAAAAATACACATGTTGGCAAATGTAACACCTACCAAGATTCTGCTAATACAATGAAATTCAGCAGTCTACATAGCAAAACAGTCCTTACCCCTTGAGCATACATACAGCTTTCACCACTGACACATCGCACACCAAGTGTCCCATGTGTTCATTTAGAAGTACAACGTGCTACAAAGCTTTAAGAGATACACCTTTCATCTCATTCAATTTTAAAAGACCTTGAAATATTTGGAACTGAAAAAAACCCAGCACGAGAAAGTACGCTGGATGAAACCATTCAAAGGAAAAAATAGGAAGTTTGGAAGCCAAAGCAAACGTAACTTCCAAGCCAAGTGAGCTCCCTATTCAGAATTAAACCATTATATGGATTTGTGTTGCTTGTCGTCTTGCCCATTATCTGAGATGTCTCAGCTCAGCAAGGCAGCAGCTAGTGTCACTGAAAATCAAAGGCATAGAGAAGACAACCTCCAGTTTAATGTCTTCAACATTCACAGCAAAGCCTCTGCTTACATGTTCAATCTCTTTGCAACTCAGATTTGTCACCAAGATCACGATGGGTTAAATATTTTTTTAAATTAATAGCAAAATGGCTAAAGAAAGGGAAGGGAAAATGATTAATGATGTACCCTAATGCAAGAATTTCCCCATGTTTTAAGCTGGTCTTCTGAACATCATCCACAAAGAATAAAAAGAATGCTCATCAAGTTCAGAATCCTTTCCATTCAAAGTTCTTGAGTGACAGAAATTCTTTCCTACTGAGAAGAATGGAAACTGAAGTCTTCTAGCCATGTATGTCCTTCACTCATCAGAAAAGGATTGTGTCTTGCATTACAGAATGTCTCATTGGCAGTGGTACTCTGGGGGATACAGAACAGCCTGATTCGCTTTTACAAGGTGAATAAGAGGAGATTTGTAAACAACTTACAGATTTTTCAGTCACCAGGGCTGCAGGTCACATAATATCAAAACTCTGAGAATCTGCTATATTTTGCAAAGTTCCCAAGAGGAACCAGGTCTGGGAAGGCCAAAGGAAGGGTCACACAGCACACTGGAAGTCACTCTCACAGCTGGTATAAGCATCAGAAATTTCACTGTGGTACAGCATCCGTCACTTGAGCTGGCTGAAGGCAGTTGGAAACAGGGTACATAAAAGAGTGTGAGTGTAACCTCACACTCACAGAACAGCCCATGTAAAAAACAAATAGCAAGTGAATATTACCTATGTGTGAGAGCAGACTTAAACACTGGATTTCATGTCCTCTTTATCAGCTGATTTGGGAGTTTCACCTCCTCTACCTATTGTGCTGGGGTAGTGCTCCCCCTCACAATCATTTTATAGTAATCTAGTAATTTCTTCCAACACAAGTCTGCAGAGCAGGCATATAATAAGATGCTAAATCTGCACAAAAGGGACAGAGGAGAGAGCTAAGTCTGTAACATGAACCACTGGCATCATGTGAAGGCCTTCCTAGAAAACATTTAATTTAGAAATCAGTGCTATAATATATAGAAGCAATGTTTAAGCCAGAATCAATACATCATGTATTATCTTCTCAAGGTAATTATTCCATTAGATTTGTAGAGGGGAGGAGTATTTAGACCAGAACCCTTATTCAGCTACGGAAAATGTCACTATCCCATCTGAAAAAAAAAAATCTAGAAGGACTCAGCATAATGGTTTTTTAGAATCACTAGTTTTGGGGGGCTTTGCTGCTGCTGTTGTTGGCTAGGTTGGTTTGTTTTTCAGAACACTGACAGGTATGCTTCCACCCTCAGCAAGTTTAGAGCTATCACGATCAAATACATCGGTAACACAGGCATTTTGCTCCTCAAAGACTGATGGGCACCAAGACCTTTGTACATAGCAGTAGTCTCTCAGTTCATTCAGATTCCTGCTAACTACAGTCATGTTTGAAACCGTGCCATAAACAACGGTAACATGACTGACCTGACTCCCCATTGATTGACTTGATCAGCATCAATCAACCCTTCTCGCTGCTCTACAAGAAATGTTACATGTCTCTTAAAGCCCTGTTCAGTATAGCTTTCAGTCCTTCTCACCGCTCAAATAAGCCCAACAATCTAAAAATAAAATGCAGCAACCATTTCTCAGAAGTAATAAAAGTCCCGGTTTAGCCTGGTTGCTCCTCAGAGGCTCTGCAAAAAGCACAGGAAAAGGTACAATAGCAAAATGAGTCTCAAAAGCATTTTTTATTATAATTACTTTGTTACCTCCCTTCCATAAAGAAATGTTTGAGCGAAACAAGTTCAAAAAGTAAGGGCAAGTAAAGGGTAACTTTTACAGACATTACAACTTTCCATCTCTGGTTTGACTTTTTTGCCCTAATATTTGTTGAAATACTTCTCTAAAGCCAATGGTTTTTAATAAAATGCTTTATTTTTACCTGGAGCCATGCTCCAGGCTCGCAAGTTTGAATGGCTTCTTCTTTGTTATTAGTAAGTAAAACAATCTTGCTTTCCAGCTAATACCTCTGGATTTTCTCCACTACAATTTCCATTACCTCCAAGTTCAAAGTTCTAATTCCTGAAGTGGGGAATGAGGATCTGCCCTTGTGGAAAGCTGGAGCAACAATCCCCAAACCGCCTTGGTTTACAACTGCTTCAAGAAGCCTGTGCAATTACAGCCAAGCAAAGGATACATGTGTTGTCCCAGAAGTCGCCCTGTTTCACCACCAGCCTTGTAGTATTTCGTTTGTATCCCTACAGCATCGTCTCTCAGACCTATGTCACTATCAGCATCTCTGCCTCCAGCTTGAGTTTTTACAAGATTTGTCTGACCTTCATAACTAAAGAGAGAACAGTTGGAGAATGGGACCAAAATGTATTGTAAAATCCAAAAACTGGGCAAAGACGACTTTGAAATGTGCGTTTGTGAAAAATCCCAACTCATGGTCCAGCCAATCTCAAAAGTTAAAAAAAAAAATCCCTACTTTAGATGTTTCATTAAGCAGAAAACCACCTAGAGTATTCAAGATAGTGCCAGCAAAACATACATACACACAAATATCAGAAGGAGAAAGCTCCAGAGATTATACACTTACAGCATGTAACTATGCTAGGTCAAACCTATTTCACACTGATGGAAAATTTTCCCAGTGCTCTACAAAGGAGCTGGATAGTGAGGACACACAAACACGTGGGTGTCAACTCAACTGTACAGCAAGTCACTGCTGGAGAGCCAGAAACCCCGTAGCACGGTAAGGGCACTCCTCACACCAGCTTTCTAAATATAAACCACCTTTTCCTCCTGTCAACACTTAAGTTGCACAATTTCTACCCAAGGATACTCAGAAGTTTAAGTGTTGAGGCTGGTACACGTACAGACCCCAGGATTACCAGCACAGCTGACTCAGGCTGTAGCTCAGTAGGATATATTACCGAAGACTTAATTTGTTCCACTTCCAAGCGCTTTCAGCCGCTTTGCTGGCCTTGTGTTTTTACTTTGGTGAGCATCTCTCCTACATGCTCTAGATGACTCCCTGAAGCCAGACATTTGTCCTTCCTTTTATTTAATTTTATAGCCAACAAACAATCTTTCTTTGGTGAGCAAGGGTGACTGGTTTTGTTACTCTGGTTTGCTTCCTTGAAAATTAAGATAAATATGCCTTATATACATTGGATATATTTTTCTTCAACTTTAAAGTAATTGCTCCACTTAAAGCCTGTGAGTAAACAAATATGATCAAATCTAATTTGTTTTCTAACTACTTAGCATCCATCCAGTGAACCCTCCGACAAAGGACTGCACGCATCTGTACTGCAGCTCCTACTCTTCCCATCCTCCATAACTTTCTAAAACCAGGTGGAATGACTTTTCCTTTTCACAAATACCTGCAAGCAAGAGCTCTCTACTCATTCTGCTTCAAGCAAAACTGATGGTTTTCGCTGTCACCAGAGTTCAGTGCCACACGCTTGCCTCCTGCCCACCCTTTGTGGGGTTCTTGACACAGCCGAACTATCCCGGCAGAAGTGACGTGGTGCCTGCAGGAAACGTAGTGAGTTGGTGCACAAGAGCTCAACTCTAGGCAAACTATAAACTGACACCACGGTGATACATAAAGTTCAATGAAATATTTTACAAGAACCGTGAGCTTTTTGTACAGGAAAACAACAGCTGTTATCTTCAGAGCCTAAGCAGCTCTGTATCCAGTAAGGACAGCAAACCCCACTGCAAGCAATATGACAACTACTGCATTGTTACCTGTTTATATGCTAAACGATAGACACACACACACCAAGATTAATTCTATTTTAAAATTACCCCTCTGAGGGAAGTAAAGTGATTGCAACTATTATTAGTTGGAATGCAGTATTTAAAAAAAAAAAACCAGGTCCTGTTATGGTAGGCAGTGCTAAAATACACAAAGTGCAGATTTTATTCCAAAGATTTCACAATCTAAATTGGGAAGACACACGGAGAAAAGAGGAAGATGAACAAAGCATTCTGCAGAGTGAAATCACCCAAAACACGCACCGATACAGTGACAATGCCTGGAAGGAAGGTAGCTGTAAAGTCTAGACTTCATTTCAGTCTCAGACAATGCAGTGCAGCCAGATCTTCTCGGAAACTCAGGACTTTTGTTCCAGGGGGGTCAGTGAGACCCCATTTTTGCTGGTGGATGTAATTAGCTTTTAACAGCAAAAATATCCTCCCTCTCCTACAGCCATTGACTTTAGACAATTTGGTTTATACAAAACTTTTTGCCCCATCAGAATGCTTTTCCAAATGCTCAAATTAGTGTTTCCTCACTTCTCATCACCTTACACCCACAAATTCGTAAAACAGTTGGCAGCTTGGCTTTCCACTAGCCCTGGGAAAAGAGGTTCAAAGAGATCAGAGCATCAGATTTTGTGAGGGTAACTTGCTGAAAATAACAAAAAATCAGACATTTTGAATTCATTTTCAGCCTCTGTCTTACCAGAGGAACAATTCATTTGCCTGGAGCATGAAAAGAAACACAAGGCACAAAGAACAGCACCATGTCAAAACGTGACAGACAAACCAGGACATCAGGTCTGCATCTGGCTACGTAGAAAGCACCCGGGCAGGTGCTCAGTTAACGATATGAGCAAGGCTGCTTTTTTACAATGCATATAACCAAAGCGTTTATATTCTGAAGAGCTATTTTAACAGTCAGAGCCACATTGAGGGATAAATAACATACAAAACGGTTCTGGCAGAGCAGAAGTTTAGAAGGTGGACATGTAACCCCCGTGAAAATGACAACAGGATGGTTACTCGAAGTCCTGCCAGGTGCCCTTTAATAAGCAGAGAATGTGATTAGAGCTGCAATGCAAAGAGACAGCGTGCTGCAACAGGACTCCATGCTGGTCTGCCAGGAAACCCTTACAATAGGGACCCTGGCTGCACTGGGATTTTTCATGCATAATGAATAAAGCTATAGACAGCAGACTGAGGCTCCTTGCTGAACACCAGTGCCCTCCACCGTGTATGCCGAAGATTCCTCCAAATACTACAGCAATATGAAAAGCAAGAGAGAGAATTTATGATTTTTCTCTTTATGACAGACTGCCGAGTCCCGCGGGACCGAATGTCAGACACATGACTACACCTGCCGCTTCGCAGGGCTGCTGCGAGCATCTAAATAACGCTGTCAGCGTAACGCAGAGACCCGTCCGTCAGCCTGCACAGCCTCCTCGCCCCATTGGTGCTCACTCTGCCATAGAAATGCGCCTTTCATAATCTCTTACGGTACTTCCTCAACTGATGCTTTATGCAATAATTAAGTAGGAATCATGGAACTTCACTCCAAGAGCGTAACCTCGTTAATTAAGAGGCAGTAGCTCCCCTGTAAGAACTCTTTATGCCACTAACACCACCTCCATTTTAGGATGTGGATCACCAGTTCCCCGAGTTTGGGATCACTTTGATCACATCTGTTTTCCAGAGCATAATTACTATGCCCTTCCAGCATAAGAAGATAAAGATTAAATTTGAACAGATCATGGAATAATAATTCTTTAACTGCCCCTCTAACTTTTTAGTTCAGAGCATCTGATGCACGACCTGCCATTTGAGTGGAGGGACGTTTCATCCTAATCTCCTCTATGAAAGACGATTCACCCATTAAATTTACTATTACTGTTTACTCTCCAAGTGGAGGAATTAAAGCTTCAGCGGGATGTGAATGTCCCTGTCACGATATTCACAGCAGTGCTTGCACATGAGCCACAGGAAAGAGGGAATCTTGAAACAGAGCACACATCCTCAAATACAGCAAAGAAAAAAGGCCCCGGCAGACAAAACTAACCCTCTTCTGGAAGGGCCTATTATTTAGGGGAAAGCTGAGAAGTGATTTTAAAAATCCTGTGTTCACTGCAACGGCATTTTCATCCAGTGAAATAGGGTTCAAGGTGATCAGACAGGGACTTGTCTCCTCAAGTGTCACTTGTGCTTCTGCGTGCAAAACACGGTTATGGCTGGGTGGCCAGCTCGGGCACCTGGGGATGTTGTGCTGTCGTTGTAACATTAATTGCACGGTGCTCTCTCCACCACCATTGCTCAGGGGCAGAAAGCAGTGCCAAACCTGCGGTTTGTAGACTACCTCACTGAAGGAGGTTTTAAATCCTCCACACAAGGAAATAACACAGCCCTGAGCACATGAACATGAAAAATACTATACTGCTTGCAAATTTTAGTGCCACAGGACAGCCCCAAACCAAAACAAACACGTGTTTTCACCAAGAACTAGAAGTGAAGACGTTTATACTTTTCATGTACTAGTTATTACTTTTAACTTAAGTTTAGAAATGTAGGTATATTTGGAGACATCCCACAACTCCTTTTCCTTTATATCAAACGTTTACCTCATGATCAATTGAAAACTGTCTTCCAATTTACCCAGTCAGTGCCACTGCAGCAAAGAGCAGCCAAATTTTGCACTAACTTCAGCAGAAGCAAGCAAGAAAAAAAGAATTCAAATAAATGAACTGTACAAATGGATGCAGACTATATAAAGCAACATGAAAAAACTAACTGCTTGCTAACCCTACAAATCAGTTTGTATCATCAGCAAGATGACTGGAACACAACTTCAGCATTTGTGAAATGATTCATAAATCTAGCCTCTCTGTCTTAAAGAATGTTTCTATTTAAAAAGATGATGCAACAAAAAAATCATAAAGACATTTGTATACACAACCAGAAATAGTGACTTGAGTATGACACTGTTAAAGGCTTGCTTTATAGTTTACCTTTCACACTGAAATGAAGTTATTTCAGTCTAAAAGTCTGAATGCCAATCCAAGCATTTACTGATCAAGAAAGAAACTGATGATATAGTTGTCCTAAATAAACTCTGCTTGAATGATAAGTTATTAGAAAATTGTACAATCAAGTAGACATATTTACGGAAGTCTATGGGATCTCTTTAAGGATCACAAGAGTTGACAGCTTTGAACTAAGAGTGACAAGTGATCAGAGAAATCCTACCACAAAATGCTCTAAGAAGTCAACCTTTTAAAAGCACATGTAAAAATCCACTTCAGGAATGAAATTTATCGTAGTTCTTTAGTTCAAAACAATAACAACGTAACATCTCTGTTGTCCTTCAAATAAAACCGACTAGCTTCCAGCGTTGCCAATTTTCCTGTTTAAGTCAATGAGTGTAGCACACAGCTTAGGCAGGCATATGATGTTCTTTACATATGCAAAGTTCTCAATTTATTGTAACTTACTTCTACAATTTCTCTTCCCTACTCATTTATTCCAGAGGTTTCTGCCTAGAAGGCAGAAAGCTTAAAAAGGACATAGGAGAAGGTTGTTCAAACTCACTGCCTTGCTTTCATGCACACTGGAGAAATCTGCTAGCAGGACACTTTTACTTCATCAATTCAGCAAGAAACACAATGTAATTCTCCAGATTGCTCTTCAGCCGACATTCAGAAGCACCAGCCTGACAATTAATACAGCATGTGACACTGAGCAAGTAGGGAGAAAGGAAAGGGAAAAATCTCTTCTTAAAGCCAGCTATAGACTAAGTAGAACTTAGCAAGTTCGCTACAAGGTTTAGTTGCAGAAGGATAATTAGGAAATACACTACATAGACAGAACACCACCTCTGTGGCCACTTAATGAAACGTGTAAGACACCAAGCAAAAAAAAAAAACCAACCTTGAAAATTAGGACATAGAATGCAGGTTGGATACCAAATAGCTGGTTTCTGTGCACCTGTCATACCACACTGAGGAAAATCAAGGAATTTCTCCACTTAACATGCATCAGTCATGGCAACCAAAGCTGTCTATGTGGATGGAGTGCTGGACTGAAACTTAGAAGAGTAGTACAAAATGCATTTCTTCATCTCTCCCCACCTCTGTTAATGGGGATGATCATGCTGACCTCCCGATGCTGAACACCTGAAAGTCTACAGTTAAAAATGTTCTTAAACATATAAATAATCGCAATCATATGTCAAACTCCAGTTATCAACTCATCACATAAAAGCAAGAATCTGATTGTTCCTGAAATTAGTATGCAAAATTCAGTTTTTCCACCGACATTAGCTTGCTAGTGCTTTCACCATTATTACAACAGCTGCATTATGCTACAATACAACCTGCCTACCACTGACTGACATTTTGAAGATTTTCCAAGCTTCAAACAACAAAGACCCAGGATTTTTTTCACTGAGAATTTCCATGTGAAACAAAGATACTTTTGACCAGCTTCAAGCTCAGATATTACTCTCAATCTGCAGCTTGAACAGTTGCAACAGGTCCAAGTCTAAAACATGCTGTAGCACTTTGCAAATGTGTTTTGCTGTGACATCCATCTCTCCTTACAGGGGCTGGCCAACAAGGGCACCTTTTCATCATCACCACTCACGCTACCGGTTTCTCCTTTCCTCTACATCTATACATTACTTTCCTCCTTTCAGCTGCACACAATGCCCTTAATCACTCAGTATGCCTGATGTGCACGTTTTTCTTTCATCTTGTGCTACTTAAAAATGAAAAAAGGCGAGAGGATTTGATATAAAATTAAGCTACTTACCAACTACTGCCAGATTATGCTCTGAACCACATGCGATCTGAAAAAGAAGTATGAATGAATAAAAGAGAACCCACTTATCACTAGAAAGACAACCACAATTATGACAGGAAATTAAAAGTTAACCTGAAACAAACAGCTACAGTTTGCAGGATGCAAAATCAAGGTTGAAGTGCTCTCACTTTTAAACACAATTTCATTTGAGGCTTGGTGGCAAGGGTGTACGTTTGTTTGTTTTGTTAATAAACAGGGATTTTCTTTTCAAAACCCAGTCACCACTGATGTTTCAATCCTTAGGAGCAAGACTGGCCACAGTTCTGCATAAACAGCACACCCTTGACAACATCCACTGGATCCAACAAGGCTATTCGTGGGCATAGAGCAAGGCAGATTAAGCCTTCACAAGATCGGAGCCATACAGGTACAGCTGGGAAACAAAAGGGCGATGAAGATCTCAGTTTCTCTTCTCTGTACTGTTTTTACAGATGATCCCTGTAGCACTGCGCAAAGCGTGCAGGCTCAGTTTGACAAACCTAATGTGATAGGATCCCTATGGTCATTTTTCTGGAATGAAGAGAAAATACCACAGAACTCAACTCTTCTCTTAGTAGAGGCTAGTTTAATTTTTAAAAGATGCAGGAAAATAAAAAGAAAAACCAACACATTTTCTCCCAAACTCATTAGGGATGGAAATCAGTTACGAATTTCTTTTCAAAGCAAACTCCTATTTCAGTGTATTTTTCTTTTTTCTTTGCAGCTGCTCTGACCATGTCAGATGTGTAAGTTAATTTAGCGTATGTCACATAGTATCACTCACTAGGCTTTTGTAAATTCTTCACAAATGCTGGTAACTCAAGCACTGAGAGCAGCCTGTTACCCTACTGCAAGGGCTTGTCTCTCCCACTGAATTCTTTTGCAATGTCACTGCTGGCATAATTGTCTGATGTAATACAGACATCAACTTACACAAGGTTACTCTGCCGAGTGCCCTCAAGTTTTCATTTAAAACACAAGCAATCCCCTTAAAAACCTGTACCCGATTCAGTCTAGCTGCCAATTACACGTACTACTGCGCTGGAGAAAATTAATAACCACATTCTTCTACTTCTTAAAACTACATTTGAAATTATAAAATATAAAACAGAAGTATATGCTCAATTATATTAAAAAACAGAAGTCCACATCATCAAAATTTTATATTGCTTTGTGCATGCATAACTATTATTTTTTACAGCCAGAGAAATTGCTACAATCACCTCCGTGTCTACACAGCATAAAACCACGGAAGTTAACGAAACAGGCCTTGTACTCAGCCCACCGTGCTTGAGCATTTACTGGGAAAGACGTACCCAAGACTGACCCACAGCCTGGCTTGAGCACTTGCGTTACCAGTAAACACTGCAATCACTACTGCTCCCAATGTACTGCACCACAACCGCGCCACGGAATCAACGGTCAATGCCACCCCAATACGACAATGGCAAGGAAGACAAACCAGGCTTTTTAGGATAGGGGTGCTTAGCCAAGACGTTAAAAAATTTGGGAAACCACGGCAAGAAAAATAATTCAAGTCACAGCACACTCCGGCATGGCCTCATCTTCAGGACAAAGCAGCAGGAAAAGCAATGCCTGTGCAAAAGCACTAGCAGGGCTGCATCAAGGCTTCTACTCCACAATACTGCAGACAGGCAAAGCTTTATACCCTGACTGTTAAAATGCATCAATCATCACCATATCCCATATCATTATCCTCACCACATGTCAGAGCCCTGCACAGGAGCAGGGCTGGTTCCTAATGCCTATTCACCAGCTAATGCTCCCACCAATGCCTCTCCAGCTTAAAGGCTGATGCCATGGAAACAAGATCCACACATGGAAACACACGCGAAGGCTTTCGAGCAAAAAGCAAATTCTGCATCTTCACCAAGTGCTGAAAATTGGAGATACTGAAGCTGCCGCTAGTAAATAAATTTTATCTGAGGTGTGAATAATCCTCTCTCAGCTTCGTCCCTAGGAAACACGCTAACACAGGCACCGATTCAAAAGCATCGGCACAAAAGAACTGCTCAGGCTCATATTTACTGCCAGGACCCTCTTCAGAAACACTACATTAAAAACAACCACAACACAACCCACCCCAAACAAGGAGTTGTTTAGAATGTAAAACATCCCCTGACGAAGTCGCATCTCCTTCCCACACAGCAGCAGCTACAGAGCCTGCAAGCCAGGTAGGAGAACGCTAGTGACCTCAAATAGCTCTGTACTCCCTTCGTGTTACTCTGCCCACCGTTCAGAGCCACCCACTAGCCAGCTTATCGGGTTGTATCAGTCCAACCACAGTGGGCACAGCCCCACCAGGAGCTGCTGTATTACACAGACTCACAGGTTCGGGCCACCCCCACCAACATGCCTTGCGGATGCGCTGGCTGCAGCCCTGCAGCCTGACGGGGCAGGAGCTGCTGCAGCCCTGTCGGGCTGGTGACAGCCACCGCGGTGGCAACGCCAGCTTTGCCAACAACGACAGAAATGGAGCGAATGCGCAACCTGCTGAAGGCAGTGCCTGGGATTCACCATCGGTGGCCCAGAGCAAGGACAGCGTGTGCCACGCGCCAGCGCTGGGCTCCGCGGGATTTGTTGGATGGAGAGCACACGGTTCACCACCTCCGCCTTATCGCAGGGTGTCACCACCTGACAACACTGACTGACTTCGTAGAAACCCCCAAATAAACAACACCTTTAGGGGATTCTAAAGTTAGCTTTCTGAAACAGCCTTATTCACCGTCCACGCTGCTCGCTACGCCACCCACCCCCAGGATTCCTGCTGGCCTGCACACCTATGCCTCTGGAGCTCAGAGCTGAAGCAAGGTTGCCAGTATGTAATGAGCAGTGCTGCCTCCCAGGTATTTCATAACCTCTTTCTTACAATAAGCTTTAAAATGTGACACCCCCTTTTCTTCATGACTCCCCACAACAGACACCAATCAGCCAAGATGATGTTATTTGCTGGTACAAGTACAGACCAGGCGGAGAACGGCACCGCTGAACAGATGCTTTATGCTTACATTAGATGTAATAAGCTCTGCAGTCAGTGCAGGTCACTGGCAGAAGCCTGGTATTTACTGCAGCAACCATAATTTTCTGTCTACTTCGCTTCTGTCCCCACCCCCAGCGTGCTGCAGAGAAATTAAATTCCAATAGACATCTGCGTGTTCCCAGTGGATAAGTAGGTTCAAGGGTACTTATAAACACACAATGATGCTTTCTAGACAGGCAATATATTTTTATATTCTGTTTTAACCGGGATAAAAATCACTAATCTTAAACCAGAGTGACTGCTAGTGAGTGAAGCATTCTGTGAGCCTGAAGAAACACGAGCCCCTGCACAGAAACAATTCCTACGGAAGAAGTTTCTTCTCCATTCGGAGGAAAATTTGAGAGGAGTTGTGCAAGAATATTGTGATCTCTACAGGAACGATCTCAAAGCACTTCACAAACGCCTGTGAAGCAGGAAAAGAACGCTTAGGGACCATTTTACTCAGAACTCATTTACCTTATTATCTGTGCCCTTTCAACCATACATAAATGGTTTCTTCCTTAAATTGTGTGTTAGCAAGCTGTTTTCTACCCAGCAGTGGTTGCAGTTCAGACCCATCCAGGTTAACACACGTGGTGAGAACCTGCCAAGGGCCCAGCATTTTATTAATCATAAATAGCTAGGACATAAGCTGCATGGATGGTGAGGAAAGACCTTAGCACAGCAACCACTGGCTCTGGGCAAAACATCAACATCCTTCCGCAGCCTGCCGATATGCCGATGGCCCAGCCCTCACAAAAATTAATTGACTCAATGTGAAAGCAGTGGGTTACACAAAATAGAAAGTATTTCCCTTAAGATTAAAATATTTTATATACTTAAAATGCTATATGAAGTATAAAAATAATATGCCGTTTATTATATATACATCCATATATATGAGTATATATATCAGAAAATGGGCGCACACATAATATACGTACAGATACTAGGAAAAGAAGGTTATCTACTCAGGAAGATGTTATCAGGGAAGAAGGTTCAGAGGAGAGGTTAGGGTAAATACAGAGCACCTCCCTCTCATATCCGAGAGAGAGCTTTCTGAAGAACAGTTAGCCCTCCTTCTGCTCCCCCGCAGTCCTGTGAGGTAAGAAAGCATTGTTCTCTTCCGTACACAGTAAACAAAAATATGCAGGACATAACGCAGGCGGATACTTAGATGTACAATTTCAAAAAGTAATTAAGAGACAACATACCTTTGTCAGCTATCCCTACGGGACTTCCGAGCACTGTAACAAAACAAGTCTGACAAAGCGTATGAAACATGGAGTTTCAGGCTGGTTCTTGGCCACGAGGCTACTCTTGCTCTTCCTTCTGTACTCCCAGGGCTCTGACTGCGGATCTGTTGTGCAAGCCATCAGGTAAAAGATGGAGTCAGAACTACAGGCAAAGTCTGTAGTTTGCCTGTGCTGCAGCAGGGCGAAGGGACAGTACGGGTCTTGCTAGGTGGAGGCACAGGGAGCTGGACCCACAAGGCAGGGAGCGGAATGAAAATTCACAGGCACCTGAACATCAGGGTGCTTAGCTAGAACACCACAGGAACTTCATTTATTTGGGGTTCACAGCCCTACGAGTGCAGGTTAATTCCCTACAGTGCAGTTATTTCCCAAAACATCCAAGGATATGGAGGCTTCCATCACCTCTCAGAGAGAGGAGCATGATGTACGAAATAGGTTTCTAAGGACAGCTGAAGGAGTCGCATCCAGATTCTCGTCACAAACATCTCTAACCTTCTAATTGCATGAAAGCATAGCTCTTGAGAGAGAAAGAGGGGGCCACGGGAAGGAAAGGGGTACGTGAATAAGTACTTTCACCGAGGACTTTGTATTTGCTTTTAGCTACGGCGTCTCTTGTCTTCTGGCAATTTCCTTGCAGTGAAATTCGTCAGGGACAGAAGGTGGCAAATTTTATTCTTTCTGGGATCAGAAGTCCTAAGAAGGGAAGGAGACGAGGTGACCAAGAGACTGCAGATCAAAGCTTACATAAGACAGGGGAATCTTCTCTCCCAGCGTTGTTCTTCCGTGCCCTTGATTAATGTATCGTAACAATGATTTGTACTGTTTGACACACTCTGAGCAACTACATTTGTATGCAGAATTCTACTGATGTGAAAAAATAAAATAAAAGGAATCTAATTAGCAAAGCTGTCCTGCTTCCAATGATCCTTCACTAGGAACTCTGTGTTCCTCTTCTGGATCATTTGACTCCTGATTGATAAGCAAGCAGCTTGCTAACCTACTCACATTCCTTGGCAAGCGCAAGACTAAATGCAGTTTAACGCAACACGTGTTAGCAGCAGACCAGTACAAGCTCACCAAAAACAGCACACTAAATCTGCTCCTAGCTGTTGGCTCCATCAGTTGAAAAGTCAGAGGCCCAGTGTCCTATATAGGGCCCTACATAGCATCCTATAGCTCACAAGATATTTTCCATTTTTCATCAGTCTAATAATCTAATCTACTTAGAGTGGCGTTTTTGTTGTTGTGTGATTGGCTTTTTAGTTTGTATATACTTCTACTTTCCACTAAAGCAAGAAAATTCACAACAGAATTTAAGCTGAAGGCTGTGTACTGAGGTCTAGGAGAAAACATTCCTCCTCATACACCTGACCAAAAGCTGATGTGTCACGGTAAGCAGACCTTTGCAAGCATGGAGGAAGAGAAAAAGCATTAAGACACTGGCAGGATGCAGTAAGCTTTCACAACAAATATCTTATAGCCATAGTCTACAGAGTTATGATCTATTCCCTATCTACCTGAAACCAATCCCAAGCCTGCCTGCATTTCCATTCAGCTGGTGCAGCTTGGGTCTCAGGTGCTTGCAGGAGATGGAAACAGTTATAATTCCAAAGCAAAAACAACCCCACACAAACAAACTAACCCAACCAACCCCACACAAACAAAACAAACAAAAAACCCAAAACAGATACAAAAAACCAACCCATCTTTCAGTATCAGGTAGGAAGCACCACAACCACATCAAGATTTCATTCAAGAGATCAGGCAAAGGGGACAAAAATAAAAAGGGGAGAGAAAAGCTAATTATTAAAGCAGTCAGCATTTCCATGGAGAGTTTGCATCACAGCAATCCATGTGCACCCACAAAAACTTCTTGCAAGGTAAGCGTGGTTGTACTGAAAACTTAGGTAACGTGCCATTTGCCTCAAACTGAGGATGGATCGAGATGTCAAGACAAAGATCCATGTCCACCAACAAAAAAAACCCCTCGTCATCAGATGACTCTAGGACAATACAAAAGTTGCTGAGATCCCAGTAAGAACACTCAAGGGAATTAGGTTTTAGTAGAATGACAAGAATGCAGCCAAGACACCTGTGAAAAATCTTTACACATCAGCAAGGTCAGATGGCTGTGTCCATTACCTGAAGATTTTCCAATTAGTTTTTCTATCCTTCTTCAGGCAATTCCCTTCATTCTTTGGGGTTCAGAGAGCATTAGTATCTTTCATTCCAGGAAAATCAACATGCCAGTTCCATTCCCCCCAGCCTCACCAGTCTGTCAAAATACTCAATTTCTGTAATCAAGACCAAAATCATCAACCAATTTTTGTTTATCCTGGTTACTCAATCCCAGTTTGTTTCCTGCAACAAGATCTCCATCCAGTCTTCATTATTATGTGAAAAGTAAGACTAAAACATCCCTTCTGATTGATAAAGAAATCCTCATTCACACGAGTCCTGACTGTTAACATGTGCGTACAATGTCTGTGCAGTGAAAATCCCACAAAGCCAAAATCCTCACTGACATTTCAGACATCCCTACCCACATCCAAACATGAACTAGAGGAACAGGGTCTTCAGCAGACATACGCTTTTACCCAAGGGAACTTCTTCACCATTTTTCTTTAAATTATTTTGATCTGGATTGTTTCAACAACAATTCCCAGCTCCTTCAGCCTCAGTGCCTCTCCCTCCTCAGTTAAATGAGAGGCACTAAGATGTATATCTTACAAACTATTCGGGCTTGCTTTGGGGACTACAACTAGTTTGCTGTTTCTTTGAGGCCACAGACACCACTTTAACAGAAGAAACGAAAGAAACCAAGACCACAGACACAAACAGTTACAAAACCTCTTTATACACTGCTCTGACTGGAGCATCACCACACATCCTTACCATCAGATTATTCTGATGTTTTCAGGTCAAGAACTGTAGCTTGTAGCATGCCAAACACCGCCTCCCCCCTCCCGTATCTCTCTTTTTCTTCCTATGCTATTTCACATGCAAAGAGCAAAAAGAAAAATGTTCATTATGGTATATAAATATCATCATTACCTATCTGAATGTGCTAATTTCTAGTACTGTGAACTTAATGAAATGAATGGTTCTATTCAACAATGATTGCAAGCAAACATTCTATCGAACTGCATATCGTTATCCAATGATTTATAGGCTTAGAATAGAATTCATGACAGCAAGTATTATTTGGCAACACACACAAAAAAAATCTAATTCTATTTAAACAATTATTTCTGAGGTCCTTTCGTGGATGGCTAACTGCAGTTTTGAGTTTTTCAAAAGAATGGGCTTCAGAGCTCTTTCCTCGTGGCAAAACAGTCCATCATTTTTAATCTGTTTGGAATATTTTCCAGACTATTCAGTGAAGGTGGAGAGAATCACAGAGCAATCAAATGTACATATGATGGGAACTCTGCTCTCCCCTAACTGCGGTCTCATTGCAAGCAAGTGCAGTACAATTCTACATGTTAAAACAAAAGAGGCAGAGAACTCGGCACGCACAGCCTGCAAGGTTACACAATAGCACAAAGCCTGGCATTTCTGTAGAACTGAAAGGAAAAAACAGCACTTCTTATAAAGTTCATGCCCCCAAACTATTGACTGTCTGGGTATTCTACTCAGATACTGTGAATAGGCAGACAGTGTCCCTAAAAGACCCTCTTAAAGGATATAATTGGTGATAGTGTGGCCATGGCTGGGGCCTTACTGCCTCAAGACAGAAGCCATCACTTCGTCAGCCCTGTCCAACCACACGTCCCAGCAGGAACTGGCCCCACAGATGTCAGGTCTGATTCTGCTGACTCTCTCTAACCTCTCTTTTTTTAACACGTAGATTTTTGGAACCTCCTTACAATATTTTCTTCTTTCACATGCTTTTCATCTACACTAGTGCGCGTTAAAAATTGCATCCAAAACACCCGGCAGTTATCAAAAGAACATTATCAATGATGTCATTAAGGAATGCCACTCATTTGGAAGTGCTGAGGCTTTCTGCTTCTTCCAGCAATACATCCAAATTTATGACAGAATTTTGAATTCAGCACTCAGCATCAGGATGTGGGACAACTAATTTCCAGAGAAACTACCAAGTTCAAGGAAGCCCTCCCACACAATTGGACTGACCTTTCATCTCACCACTAGCCCTGTCGACCTCAGCGAGCACTGCTGCTTGCATGAACTGGCAGTACAAACACACTGTCACGCAAGAGACTACAAACACCCTAATTCATCCCCATAACCTTTTATGTCCTTTGAAAGAAATGAGCATGTTACTGGAATTACAGAACCGCTGCTGTGCAATATCATTTGAAGTGTCCCTCGTGGGACCCAATGCCACTGGGAAATATTAGTTAAGGTAATTAGAATGCAAATCTTTGCCTCATTTCCAGCATAACCCTTACTGTCTCTTCCCCCTCCCACATGTAACCAAAAATGTTACCAACTTCATCTGCAGCCAAAAAACCACTAGCACGTTAAGAACTACTCCTAAAATCTGACAAAATAAAGGGGGCGGGGGGACACGGGACGTATTTTTCATACACCAACTACCTTTAACTTGAGGACAGAATTTTCTTGGTTCATTTACCTGCTCCCCCGCAGGCATGCAGCTTCCAGAAGGGTTAGCCTTGTATAAAAACATCAAGCCATGAATTTTGCTGACTGTCCGCTCCTTTACCTCTCCAAATAAATGGTGCTTATGCCTTTAGGGTGTCATGTAACTCTGCTCTTCAATGCTGGATTCTGTTTCTGCAGCACTTAGTAACAGTACAGCTCCCTGCAGCAAGCTTGCTGGAAATAAATAAAAGACTCCAAAGCAAAGATGAATAGAAAAGCTCTTCTGGATAAACAAGGATACCATTTGTAAGGGCTCAAATAGAGACGAGCCTTAATGCTAGTCACAGAAGGAGAATTAGGAAAAAAATGCCTCTGAAGTGACCCTACACAGCTGATAAAAAGGCATTTTTATTAAAAAGATGAATTATCATAAAGCCTTCAAAGTTCTAACTTGAACTTTTCTTAGTAAGACCATAGCCAGAACATATTCTCTCAGAAAACCATCCATTAGCTCAGGAAAACAGCTGCAGGACAAGAGCAGAGAGAAGAAAAAGTCACAGAGCCTTGCTGTTGCTCCTATTTTCTTTCCCAGGGCTGGAAGACGCACCGTGGCTGGCCGACACCAGGCGAGCTGGGCAGCCACCCACAGGCCTCCAGCTATTCGCATTCAGGAGAACCATCCATTCATCTCAGCTGGGTTGGTCCTCAAAACCTCACATTCATTCCAGTTTATTTTGACCTAGCAGCTGCCTGTTTACAAGACATTTCTATTATGCACCATCTCTCGCGCACAATATCCGCTCCTTTCCTTCTCACTGAGCCTTCGCTACCTTTGAGGCATGGTTCTTTCATACCAGCACACCAGTTTCAAGTGACCTTTTCTGCTCTTGTCTTCTCAGGGAACACGTCAGCCTGCTCAGCGTCAAAGGCTCCCAGTCTTTGCAGGGGACCAAATGCTGCAGGGGCAAAGTAAGTTGAGAGATGTGTCCCCCCTCACAAGCTAAAGGATGCACTGACCGGTCATTTAATTCACACTGTAGAACAATTTTTCTGATGACCCATTTCTAAACATGACAGCATTTTTGGAGTTGCTAAGAATGAAGCAGATAATACAACCACTACAATGCCATTCAAGTCTAATTGTGAAAAGAGAGGTTTCACAAGACCAACTAAATGCATACTGATTTATCCAGTTTGCCTATATATGTTGTGACCAGTGCCTACAGGAAAACAAAAGAAAACACCCTTTTCTCCCCAAAATCTCATGCAATAAGACTCACTGCTCAGTAATCCATTACTGGGAATGGATACCATCCAACACCGATCACCTGCAATTGATGAGAAGCACTAAACACTCACTAGCAATTTTTTGACGCCTCCATCGGCTGAAAAACAGGTCTGTCTTTCTCAGGAGCAAACCCTTCCTTGATTAAGAAGCCAGCAGATGAGGTGTAGCTGTAGAACTATCAGTGTAAAGGCTTTAACCAGTTATAATATGAACAGCCTATAGACTTGGAACCATAACGAACTGAGAAAGCACTTGCCCCAGTAAGCCCACTCCCACAAGTCAGGAATTTCCACTACAACATGAAGAGCTAACAGGGATAAAACCCCACAAACAGTCTGAGAAACGTGAAGCCAAACTTCCAAAGAACTCTGATTCTGACAGCCAAACTCAAATATGGCCTTCTGGCAAAAAAGACTGGCAAATATTTTTCTGTATAGGACAAAAACTCACAAGACAACAAGTTCTTACAAATTTAAGCTTAGTTTAAGTTCACATATTACCCAAATTTTTACATTTTCTTGAAAGTAAGTGAATAATCCTGTTCTAGCAGTATTGCACAACAGTGCCAGATCGGCATAAACCACAGTAAGTATCTTCAGCTGTGGTTCACCAGAATATTATTCTGGTCTCCCTACTACAGTCATAGATGGATTGCATTTGACTGCGAGAGATTTACGCTCAATAATTATTGCTGTCTTTTATTTCCAAGTAGAGCTATACCTTCTGGAACAAAAAAGAAAAGTAGCTTTAATAGGACAAATTTTGAAAAGCTTTCATTGCTCACATGCACTTGCACACTGACTGCAAACACATGATTTACAGAATGGCAATCCTTGTTTGTTTTTTGAGAAGGGGTCCGATTTCAACCCAGTGGAATCCCTTGCTCTATCTCTCTACGTTAAAGACACCACACACGTTATTGAAAACCGCCTACAAAGGAAGCAGGATGGATAGTAGAAGTCCTGCAGTGTGAATTCATTCAGAGTTCTGGAAATTAAGGGGTTATGAGTGAATCAAAACTCCAGAAGAAGCTAATAAAACTTGACAAATGGGCAAGACAGAGACACATAAAATTTACTGTGCTGAGGTACAGCATAATAAATTTTTCTGGATACCGAAAAGAATCATTTAGACTGTGCACATACACATGTATATTCTAAATTAGTTGGAAAGTCTCAGGGGAACGATCTAGCATCGCTGTGGACAACTCCCCAGAAATATCTGCTCAATGTGTAAAAGCAATCCAAAAAGCAAGAAATGAGACCAGTTTAGAGAAAGATGGTATTTTCATCTTTCCACACAGACCAATTACTTGTGGGCATTTCAGGCACAGCCGCCTGTTCTGGCGTGGGGCCCTTCCCGGGGCTGCAGGGGGGTCTCTGCTCCCCCATGACCCTCCACGGCTGCAGGGCACAGCCTGCTCTCTCAGCATGGGCTGTGGGGGAACCTCTGCTCTGGGCACCTCCTCCCCTCCTTCTGCACTGACCTGGGGGTCTGTCTGGTTGTCTCTCACATCCCACTCCTCTCTGCTGCTGGTTTGCTTTGGTTTCCCCTCTTAAATATGCCACTCACAGAGGCGCTAATTGGGTTGGTCTTAGCCAGAGGTGGGTCTGACTTGGAGCTGAGGAAGCTTCTCGGAGCTTCTCACAGGGGCCACCCCTGTAGCCCCTCCGCCGCTACCCAAACCCCACCACACAGACCTAATACACAGTTTCAGGTCTGTTGGTTTTCTAATGTGAAGAAAACATCCATCTCATCTAGAAGAGACACTGGTTTTATATCAGATATTTGCATTTAGATATTTCCAGCTTAAAAAAAAAAAAACCAAAACAAACAAACAAAACAAACACAAACAAACCCCCAGCCAAAGCACCCCAGAAAAATTTAACATGATTTGGTTACACTCATTGTACATGAGCTCCCCCTTCTCCACCTTCATCTTCTCACTCAGTCATGCTGGAGATGGAAGTAACCCATTCCTGAGGTTGAAAATATTCTCTAACTCAACTGCTGAGCATCATCATTCACCACACAAGCTGGATGATTCTGGCCATTCATTCCTTAGTGAATTCCTCACGTCACTTGCGTGAGGTGAAGCAAAGCATCTGCAAATGCCGCAGACAAAATAAGCTTTTCCACACACAGTCATCTATTTTCTTCTTTCCTTTTCCCACTCATTCTCTCCTTTCACCTCTGCAGTCTCCTATTTCATTTTCCTTCTGTGTGCACGTACAGGTCTGACAGACAGGACATATTCCATTCCTTGGTAAGTACTGCAGCCCACAAGTAGAGGAACTGCTACGCTACTGGGCAAAGATCTAATGAACCAGCAAACAGTGTGTGTATATGTTTGAGATCACCTGTGAGTGAAAATAAGGCAGTAAAATATTCTGCAGATTTCCCTGGTTCACCTTACCCTGTACCCTGCAAGGGTAAAACGATCTCCTAACACCTAAAGGCAGCAAGGACTGAAAGTAAAGGGGAGTGCAAAGTGTCTCTCCCTCCTACCTTTGAAAATTATCAGGCTTTTTAAAATTCCACATATATTGTCTCCCCACTTCACACAGCCCTCCAATTCCACACTGCAGACCAGCAAAACTTGTATGCAGGAGAAACCAGACTACAACTGCTGCTTTACCCATAGAGGAACATATTTAGCATATCCATAAATTTATCATTATTAGGAACAAATATAAGCCCATACTTAGAAGCTAAGTTTCTATTTTGGACTTTCCCGAGTACAGAAGGCAATGCTAATTTTAAAGCAAAAAGAAGTAAGAACAAGCTCAGAACTACGCTGCACCTTTAAAAAGAATAAATTCAGTATATGAGTGATCTACAAAGTGCACAAATTATGCTGCTTTAAAACATTTTTAAAGGAACGATTTTCCACGTGTTTTTCTACACAGGCTCCCTCTTGACTAAAAGGGAGCTAAGAAACATCAAAGGCTAAATTGTTCATGAGACTGCCTGAAGAAAAAGGTTCTTTCAGGTCAGCGTGAAGGGTAATAACATTCACCTCAGCCTCAGCAATTAAGGAAATTGTTTCCATCTCTACAGGCATCAGCCTCTTGAAAACTGAAGGAACAATGTATTCAACACAAACATGAATGAAATGTTGACCAGATTGAAAAAAAGACTAAAAATATACTTGGATAACAAAAGACTCTTTTGGAGGGGAAAAAAATAAGTAGTTAGGCAATGCATTAAAATTATTTCCCTGGCTTCCAGTCAGATGCTGTCCAAGCACAGCTTCATTGTTTGGCATGTCACTTGCATCTCCTCATGTCACCTTCATCCTCTCACTCAGATAACCTACAGATAAAAATATACAGAGACCTATTCTAGGATTCAGCAATATAAACCCAGTAGCCAGCGGCAAAAACCAGGGCTTTCTTGATTCATAAAGAATTTTTAAAGCCCCTGTGAACTACAGAGCATAGGGAGGGTGAAAGCGTACATCAAACTGAAGCATATGACTCTTTCACATTCCCTTACAAAGCAGGACGTGTTCATTACCCATGGTGAGAGGGGCTTACAAGCCTACCGTGTTTGCATGCTCCCACAGGAAGATGGTGCGACAGAGGAAAGGGAATGCTGAATCTGAAATTCATTTCATCATCCTAATACATTTTACTTACAGAAAGTTATTTCCCACTTCACCTCCACAACAAATTTTTTTCTTTTTCTCAGGCCTCTTTAACGCATAATATCGGTCCCCCTCAGTCATCTGTCACTGCAACGGAGTGCACATGCCACAGACTGTTTCACAGAAGATATGTGAGGAAAGAGAAAGTCACCTTAGCCAGGTGAAATGGCAGAAACGAACTCTGGTTGATGGAATCCACCCAGCACCCCCTCAAAGTAGTAGAAAAGGTATCATCAAGCAGATGGGGATTTATTATTATTATTTTCGTGTAAGAGAACGCTGACATTTTATGGTTACAAATCAGGAATAGCCAGCTCACTGCACAGAAACATAGATCAGGGCTCCTGCTGATGAATCATCTTTTGAGTCCACCTTTCTGGCATCCCTTGTATGCTCCTTTTCTGAGCACTCCTCCACTGTGCAGCATACATCTTTTCCAGTCTTCTTCCCCTGCTCATCACTGCCGCCTCACTGTCACACAAAAAAGGCTCCTCTCCCTTTGCAGAGCAAGAAACTGGACATACCTTTCCCTACCGTTATGTTGCTGCCTGCCTCTGCAAATCACCCTGGATTATCACTAAGGAGCAAGAGATACAGAGCTGCAGCGAGACATCAGCATCCCTTCCATTTTCAGCACAGTTCCGTCTTAGCAAGCAATATGCCCAAAGTAGTAGCAAACTAAGAGCAAAATAGGAAGGATGAGTTTGATAAGAGCAGCCTTATCAGCCTTTAAACCTAGCAGAAATGGGGGAAGGGAGGTACTTCTAAGGCAACGCTTTTCCACACTGCAGTATCTGGGAGCCAGACTCGGCTGCACGCTCACAGCACACACAATAGACACGGTTGCCCTGGCAACAGCATCGCAGAGACATTTTTCAGTAAAGCTTCTCACTTTCTACCAAGGTTACTTTCAGATTACCACTTAGCACAGAGATCTGTATGGATCAGACAACATCTTGCAGCTGTCAAACGTGCCTGTACGAAACGATGTGATGGCCACACCATGGGGAAGAGTAAGGCACTCCACACACTCAGCCGGGAATGGGGCTCAAACCACCCAGCACACCATCTGACAGCAACAGCTTGCAAGCTAATATATTGCCACCTCACCATAGAATAGAACTGTGATCTGTTGTAATCAAATGCTCTTTAATATTTTGTTTTCTTAAAAATTGCTAGCTTTTTTTAAAGAGCTACAGCACGTTTCTGCCACAATTTCTCTGCAATAAGACTTGTTTCTAATACTGATCATCACCTCAGAATATATCCCAAGTAGAAAATAAAAATAAAACCAGAAAATATCTACGCTGCTTATTTTACACATACTTTCATCCTTTCCCTAACATCGCTAAAGGCAGTGAAAGTATGTGGTGCAACATGTCTCTCAAAAAAAGTTGGTAACAAAAAAAAAATCACTTGAATAATTTGCAAGCTTAGACTACCCTGGTGGGTTATACCTTCTTTCATTTGGTACACCTAGTTTTTCAGACAGAAAAACACATTTATTCCTCCCCACCACCCCGAGATGCAAGAAATTTTCTCACACAAATGTTCAAGCTGTGATTGTAACTCCCAAACAAAAACACAATAAGGACTTTTTCAAAACATAAATCAAATACCACTCAAGAAAACACCTCATCTGCTTTTTGTGCTTAAAGGAGGAGCAAGATTTAAACTTTGGCCTTTTCAAGTTTTTGGCACACAATTTCTTTTGACTGGAGAGCTGCAAAAGTAACCCTCTGCATAATCAAACCGCAAGACAGAACTGTTTTACAACTTGCTCACAGGATACAAACATCCAAAAAGAGAAGAAGTTGGCAAAGAATCAAAACTGATCAAATTAAATAGGACTGTTTCTAAATTTGTGTCTTGCTATCTAGAAAGACAAAGATGTATTTCAAGAACATATTGTTATGAGAAACAATAGATAATTTCAGCATCAATTGCACATATATATAGTTCCAACCCAACGGCTGTCACACCATGCCAGATAGCTTCATTAGAAAAGAACACTTCAGGCTCCACTAGAAGACAGGCAGCTCAGAAACTGTCTGCTACTGAGAGTTAGAGACCCAATTATAAACCCAAATCTTGACAGTTTGGGGAAAAGAATGATGAGTTGTAGAAAGCCTTCAGATTTCATGGCCCTCTGTTAATAAAGGATAATGCAAATCAGATACTAACTTTACCTCTGGAAGAACAAGCAAGCATAAGACAAAAGGAGCTACTGCAACAACTTAAACAGGACCAAGCTGTATCTTCCACTATAGAAAGTCATGGCTGGGTATCCTAAAGGAGATGCTATCACTTAAATAAAACCCTACTGCTGTTGCAGGAATAATTCAGGTAAAAGGTCTCCATCTTGAATTAAGAAAGTATGACTGCATAATCACATCTGTGCCTGTGCTCTTAAAACTTTACATATACAGCAGCCTAAGGTAGAACCGAATACTCAGAAGCAACACTAGAAAAGGACACACGAAGCAACTGCTTTAAGAAGCCTCTCTTCACCTAGTTGGAAGAGGCTTTCTGGGGAATTCAGGAAAGAATTACTATTTTTCTTTTAAGAGATGTAGCTTTTTGCTTTTCCTGGCGTCCTTCAAAGTGGGTTCTGCAAGGCATTCCCAGCCCTCAGAGCTGCATAACAAGGATAACTATTGAAGTGTCTGCTGGGGTAAATCAGGCAGATGTCCACATACTGACAAGTTAATTCCTCATTTCAAACCAGCTTTCTTGGGATGTTCCAAATCAAAGGAGCAGAACTTCATGCAAAAGGGAAAGCTGGTCCAACAGAAAATGCCTGGGACTGCATGTAGCTCTAGTGTCAGCAGCACTGCTTCTTAAGCCTTGCCACCCAAGGCACTCGGACAGCGTCACTGCAATCACCAAAGGAGAACCTATACAGATCAGGAGCAATTAATTCCTAAACGTGCAGTCAGAAGGTCCTAATAAATTGCCTAAGAACGGCAAACAAACTTTCTTTTATGCATTCAGCCACTCATTTACAGAGAGAGAGAGATGATAAGGTTATCTGCTGCATTTAAATCTGGGTCTATTAGAAACCCTTTTCTTTTGAGAGAACAGGAGCTTGATTTCCCTTCTCCTCACTGAATTCTGACCAAGGTTTAGGACTGTCTGGAAGTCTTCCGCCTCTAGCCTAAATAAGACAGTGTTCCTCATCACTCAAACACACATCCTAAAAGCAAAACACAAGGAAGAGAAACGTTAGCTTCTAACAGAAGTCTGCCACTCCTACTCACTTATTTATAGCACCAGGGTTGAGCAGAAGGGTAGTAGAATTTAAATAACGATAAGGATATTAAGGACTCTGAAGTCAAGTAATCAGAAGCACAAATTAAAATGTAGTCTAACACTGCAACTATCCCGCTGCTTGTGAAAGCCATCTACGTGTTAGCAAAGTGTCCAAACAAAATGATGATCAAGTACTGCCAATACAGCTTAATACAGCAGTTCTGAAGGAAAAGTTCGCATCCAGGATCGGAGCGTCGTACGTTAGGTATGGGAGAAATTCCAATTCCGTAGGGCTTGAAGTGAGGAATTACATTAGACTAATTTGTGATTGGCCATACAACTTTTCAAACAGACTGTTTTAGTTGCAAGGTCAGAAACACCAAGTACAGAACATCCGAAGCACAGGGAACACCATCAACTCCATTAGCAACTAAGGTTAAATTCTTTAAAGATATTCTTGGCCAACACAGTGTTCTGGTAAGCGTTCTTGAGAAGAGTTTTTGCTGAGAACAATGGTTTGCATCTCTCTGCATTCAAACTGATTCAATGTTTCTTGAGGAAATATTCTTGCTTTTAATAAGGATTTTTCAAGTTTTTGATTGGTGGTCTTTAAGTCACCAACAATATATTTTTAATCTGAAAAACAACAGTTAGTAAGTTGATATATATATTTTAAGAGACATGAAAATAAGATGCATTGTGAAACACACCATTTTTTACTACAATAAGAAACACAAGGGAGGAATTTCCACAACCCAGCATGCAAGCACGATCTACTAAAAGTCCTTTGTAAACTCCAGAATTCACCAGAGGAATTTCCAAAATCATACATTGAAGGGTTTTTTTTCTATTGGGGGGGGGGGGGGGGGGGGGGATGTTGGGTTTGGTTTGGGGGTTTTGGGTTGGTGGTGGTTTTTTGTTGGGTTTTGGTGTTTTGTTTTTTTTTTTAAGATGAGATTAACCTGACCATTTCATTTCAGAGTCAAGGTCTTGAAGAGCTCCTTGTGGCACTCTAGGGTACGAAAGGATATTGAGACCACTTCTCTCAGCAACGAGAAGGGCGTATCCACACATTCATTCTTAGGTTCATACATGTATTTTCCAGCCTGCGTCACCCCCACAGCACGTTTCCAACAGATTTTTGACACAGGCTTGGCGCCGGACCATGGAAGGCCCAGGCGTACGGCTGAGGCACACCACGCGGCCCTCAAGCCTCAGCTCAGGTGGGACAGGCCTGCCGCGAGGTGCCAAAACCAAAGCCAGAGAACACGCCAGTCTCTCTCCGTACGGGCGATGGTCCCCAGCTGTCAGGAGCGAACAGGATGAACACACTGTTCATCGCCATGGCAGGCCTGGAGAGCTTAATTAAAAAAGCCACCACAAAACCCACATCTCCTTAAAAGATGCAAACTTCTGAAGAACCCCTCTACAGGTCTGCCTGCAATATTGTCAGGGGATAGAGTCTTCTCTGAGCAAGAGCCAAAGATTTTTTCTTTCTTTCTTTAAATGAGGTCTGATTAAAATTTAACACAGTTAAATAACATACCTAGAAGCTCAAATAGCCTACTTTTTAAAATTATGGTAAGTGGAAACAGCAAGACAAGCAGCATCTTTAAAAATCAGCTTCTTCAGGTGTCTATAACAGTGCAATGGAGTATGATTTATGACAGAGTTTTAAAAATTTGGGGTACTACGTGCTCCTTTCTATCCAGACTGCCACAATGCACTGCCCAAATGTGATGGGGTTTGGGTGCCTTTCATTATAATAGTGCTATTTTGACTCAAAACTTCTGTTCAAAAGAGCATGACCAAGCTAATAACCATAATCAGGAAAACGCCACGCAGCAGAAACTCTACTTCACAAGTGACACAACTGTAGGACTAAGGAACAAGACAGGACAAGCAGATGAAGTCCAGAAAGTGGGCAAAGGCCACATGCAGTCTCACCTTCTCCTTGGGTTACCACATTAGCTCCACATCCACGACTACAAGCAAAACAAACAGGAACTAGGAGAAAAAGCCTTGAGGACTTAGCAACACCTTCTCTTGGTATTTAAGCATAAATAGCACATAAGGCACTCTGATCTTGCCCACAGCCTGTGCTACACGATATCAATTGTCTTCTGGAGGTGAAATCATTTCCCTTAGGACTGAGAGCCAAGGAATGCTGTCATTGTCAGAGTCACACACGTCTGCTTTCCCCTCCGTGTTTATGCTCACTGTTTCAAGGTTTGGGAGCTGGAATGGCTTACAGCACTGCATAAATGCAGAGTCAGAGAGGTCAGAAAAATCTGTTTAATGCAGTATGCGAAAGCAGGGCAGAACATGAACCATGAGATGTTTAATCAATTCCCAGAGTAGCTGATTCTGAGAAGCAGCAGTGACACAGAGCATTGCCCATTGCAGAAATCCACACTGGGCCATTCAGAGGGTTTATCTGCAATGGCCATGGCTGGGAAGGGAGCTCTTTTTTATTTTGATTACTCTGCAGAATTATCACAGTCGATACGCTCCCAAATTTAAACACAAAACTAACACCACTGGAGTCCATGACTTTTGATATATTCAGCTCTCTAAACTGTCTATGCCACTACAGTAACTGAAGGTGTCTCAGTCTGAGGCATTTATTTTCCTGTCTCTGAAATGCCATTAATGTTATCATTCACGTATTACACAGACTGGAAATTATGGCATTGAGGATGACTCTCTTTTGTGGGTATTCAAGTTGCTTACAAACCAAAGCCTTGTTTTCAAAAGCATTTTTCAACAGCATTCTATGTGCATCTCAAAATAAAACACAAGACTTTAGTGGTCAGAGCTCTCCACACAACTGACACACTACAGTCACAATGAGAAAGAATTACTGGCAGAACAGTCATTTGCCCTATCTTCGTGCTGTACCAATGTGGATGTATTACTTCTTCATAATAATTCAAGCCAAGATTAACCAAAGTACATTGAAGATAGACGATCATGCCCTCTGCATTGCTCTGCTGCTCTTAGCACAACATGGCTGCAAGTGTCCCATCTCCCTCTTTTATCATGTCTCAGAGATGCAAAGCTTGACACAGAGAGGGTAGCAAGTCAAACTACCTTCTTTCTCCTCATTTCTTTTTTATTTAACCTAATCAATGGCAATCCTGCCACTTAAGTCATCAATACATACACACCCTTCACCAGTGCAGTGGAAACTTCAGGGGAAGCCAAGAACAAAGAACCTTGCAGGCTTTGGCATCTAACACCTGAAGGCCTCTGAACCCAATCCTCTTCCTTTTTCTGTATTAACAATGGATTCATACTCCGAGATTCCTGAAAAACATTCCCTTTTAGTATAGACCTTTCCCAGCTGACAAACAGACAGCTACTTTTCTGGCTTTCCTTCCTACACTTAGGTCTCACAGCTCAAGACTAAAACAAAATGAAGGGTGTTCCTTTCAACATAAAGCAAATGTAATCAAAACAATTATGCTTAAGGCTAAAATAATGGAATAGCTAAAAGAAATGTCTGATGTCCCCTGCTTTAGATTATGGTCAGAACATAGATGAGCATACAATATACCAAAAGACTTATAAAATGGACTATTTTGGGCTACAGTAATTAAGCTCCACAGAGACAGAAGCAGGCAGCAGAGGAAACAGAATAACTTTAAAATTGTCTTTTTTTGGTTCATTTCATTATTTCCTCTTACACTCAAGCAAGAATTCTTATAAACAGCTCTTTGGGGATTTTTTTTTTCTTCTTCTCCTTTCTTCAGTGTTTATCATTCAATCTATGTAGTTTCCACTTTTTGGGCAATTTTGGCAGGTCCTACTGGTTGCTTAGAGATGCTTCATTTTTTTATTGCTCCTTTTCTGTTTGTACTGTAATTTTATTTTGAATGTCACCTCCAGCAAGACTAGATTCGCAAGTGAAGCAAGATATGCTCAGAAAAGCCTTTTTAAACAACCATGCTAAGGTCTACAGAGCAGCATATAAACATCCCTTTCTCTCTCCTACATCTGAAAAGTGTTATGAAAGACTCCTCAGCAACATTTAACAGTCTCACACAAAATAGCAAGCATGTCTCTAGCAGTCTATCTTACAGGACAGGATGGTTTTGGCCTCTGAAGGTCAAAGAGTGATTTTGTGGACATTTTTGTGCAGAGAAAGGAAAAGTAAAATGGGCACTGCCTAAAATCACCCAGCAAAGCAAGTGTGTGTAGTGGGAAGAGAGAAGGCAGAATAAAAGCAGCAGCATCTTTAGCTCCCGGACATGCCCACTACCCTCAGCACATCCTCAGCCATCTCTGATGCTTTGTAAGACAGTGCCATGCTGTGGACACTCTGCTCCCTCGCTCCTGCACTCTGCAGTCTCTGCAGGTACAGTAGGCCTGTTTCCTGACCCACTTTCCTCACCAATCTCTATTTAGCTCTACGCTAGTGATGCTCCTGGCATGACAATCAGATACTGCAGCCTGCAGTGCAGTTCGTTACAACACACTCACAAGCTCCTAGTAAATTCAGTGGAAAAGTACTGTATCAACGAAGCCTAATTAAACTGAAGTCATTTTCATAAACTTACGTCAAATGCAACAACAACAAAGAAGTGTTTAAGAGATTTAAAAGATGCCTTTTTGTTTTAAATCTGCATGGCAAAAAGTAAATCCACAAGATCTTTTCTACTCGATGGCTGTGAAAGGAAATGGCTATTAGAGCTAGTACCTTTTCTCTGGTTTACCTAATCAATCTTACAACTTGTACCGCTTAAAACCTGCCACAATTCCTCCCACTGTCATTTGTTTTTCACTAGAGAAGGGCTCCACACCTTAAGGTCCACTAAAACTGTAAACTTAATCTCATTACAGCTATTATAATCTTACATGCACTAGAACCAAATTCCTCCCTCAGACGCAGTCACCTGCAATTAATTTCAGATTTTACTTGCACGTACATAAGCGAGGGTAAAACTTGTTCTGGGTAATTCACCATTATACCAGACAGCTAGGACTGTTCTGCCTCCAAAGTTGAGATCTAATATGTGGATATCTCTGAGACCACGTACCTGGAGGTTGATCATGTTCTATTTATCTGAAAAAAAACAGAACAAAACACACAAACAAAAAAAACACACAAACAAAAAAAACACACAAACAAAAAAAACACACAAACAAAAAAAACACACAAACAAAAAAAACACACAAACAAAAAAAACACACAAACAAAAAAAACACACAAACAAAAAAAACACACAAACAAAAAAAACACACAAACAAAAAAAACACACAAACAAAAAAAACACACAAACAAAAAAAACACACAAACAAAAAAAACACACAAACAAAAAAAACACACAAACAAAAAAAACCACACAAACAAAAAAAACCACAAACAAAAAAAAACCACAAACAAAAAAACCACACAAACAAAAAAACCACACAAACAAAAAAAAAAACCACACACACACACAGAGAAACAAAACCAAAATGGCCCTCCTTTATAGAGAAATACTGTAACAGATGGTCATAATCTGAGCCTCAGTTAAAAAAACCCAACTGCCAAGCCCATAGGTTATATGGTAGTAATTCACCATACTACAAATCTGTACTTCCTTCCTGGGCACTTAACTGTAGAGTTCTGCAGTGAATATAGCCAATGCAGGCACACCACAGGCACGTGAAGTGTGTTGCTAATATTCTGCATGTAGAAGGCACTGAGATAAGAAATATGTAAGGGTCTTACCAACTCTCTCCTTGGCAAGCCACTGTTTCTATTCAGTGGAATATTTTTATACTTGCAAACCTCAGGTCCTTATCAAAAGCAAGTTCTGAGAGTTATTCAGAATCATTACACCAAAACATTTTAAATTACTCATCTTAAGATTAGAAACACTGAATTTGAAACATTCTAAAAACAGCACAAATTCATGTTTAGCACTGACGACAAACAAAAGAAAAGCAGCAGAAAATTAAGTCTGGCATCATCAAATGGTTCACAAGAGACACACACTTTGGGGCAATGAAAGCCCCAAAGGTGTGGATCATTTATAGAGGATATTACGTAAGGGAGGGAACACCAGGAACAGTTATTCACAAAGCAGTCCCGGTGTACACTACGACCAACCACAAATTCGACCCTTTGCAGGACTTTACTAATGTGCAATACGGCCAGTTTTCCTTGGGAGCAAGAACTACTACTCAAGAATTCTTGTAGTTTGGCACATATCACACAAGCTGACAGTTTTTTTGCATTTTCACTATCATAATCACACTAATTTACTGAATCAAGTAAAGATTCCCAAAAAAACGGATCCCAAAGTACTTCTGTAAAATCTCTGCAACAAGTAGTCTGATTATCCATTAAGCAGAGTGATACCAGCCAACAGCAAGAGAAAACAAAATTAAACATCCATCAGAATGTGCAATTCATCCAAATTTCGTACCACAGGCACCTATAAATATATGAGTCATTATAATAATGTACAAGGTAATTATATTTCATCACTCATTACCTTGACCTGAGGAGGACCTCTCATCTTCAGATGGAAGATGCAATCCAGACTTGCATTTTTATGATTAAGGAACCCTGCTAGAAGCATAGCTTACATAAAGCAGCATGCTTAGACCAGCAGCTGGGTAGACACAGAGGAAACTCAACATCATAAATCTACTTTACCTTTACCTGCCAGTGGCTACACCACCAACAATAAGCAGCCTAGCTCTTAGACTAGGATCCTCAATCTTGGGCTAGATTAGCTTACACCAAGTATTTCACATTTAAACCCGAGTCAAGCAGACAATTCAAACAAGGCTCTTCAGGAAGGACACAGACAGGACAGTTAATGACAGACCTGCTATAACTCACAGACACCTGGCAAACAAAGAAGTAGTATTCTTAGTATATATGGTATTCAAAGTATTTAGAAGTACGTAGGTTCTTTGCGGCTGTCTACGGGCAAGCCTCAACAAAAACTAAGCGATGACTTTGCTGCCTCTTTATTTATTAAAGAGAAAACAGGATCCCCCTCAGGGCTGTCCCAGGGCAAAGAGTTTGGCAGAGATCCTTTTGACAGTTCTTCCTTAGGACTGAATTCTACACCTTACTCAATTTTAGCTTACTGAGCCATTGACCACAAAACTAAACCTAGACCTTTGCAAGTCACGCCTCTAACCTCTCTGCTCCATTAAAGCAGAGAACGTTTAGTGAGACCTGGGAGTTTAGGAAGAGCAAATGAATTATTACACTGGATCAGCCCACTCCAGTGACAGGTGTTTTCAACAAGCACGTAACACAAACCTTCACTAGACAGTTACAGAATAACCTACCAGAATCTATTTTTAAGGTCCATAAAAATTTACATCCTTTTAAGACACCATAGAGATTTTTGTTTGGTTTTTCTATGTGAACTTGGAAATTCTCGACATTAGCATCCAAACATTGAATGAGCCCTGCTCTAATATATTTCCTTCTCAAAAGCATTTGTATTGTTGGGTTTGGTTTTGTTTTTTAATCAAACAAAAACTCTCTAGGAATCCAAGGCTCTAATTTGAACTGTTACTGCCTGAACATCTGTTAAAAACATTCTGGCTGTAAAAGTAGAACAGATTCTGGTTTACACAGAAAGCTACATAGCTAATAGATACCTAGCAAATCAGGAAAGTGCTTTAGGGGATATAAACTAAGATGCAATCATTAAATTGCTTCTTAGCCCCAGAGTATGGAGTCAGAGAAAACCACAGAAGACATGGGTTTCACTGGTTACTTTCGACGTTACTGTGTTTAGTAGGCTGACTCGGTTGATTGGCAAACCCCCACATGCCCATGGGAGTGGGATCTCGGATCATTTAGCATCATGGCAGATTTCCAGTTCTTGGCAGGAGGGTTGTTTTCCTCCATGAATCAGCAACTGTCCATCACACTACAATCTGTGAAGTGAAAAACCCACCTCATCAGCATAAACTATATGCATGAATGCATGTATACATCACAGAGGACTTCTGGGTCTCTCTATATATAGCCCACATGCGAGGACTGCCATTTGCACAGACAAGCACACGCATATGCCCGAAAGCCAACCACACAATGAAGTGACTTCTCTCACCTTCTGCAGTCACAGAATCACTAAGGTTGGAAAAGACCTGCAAGATCATCCAGTCCGACCATCAACCCAACACTACCATACCCACTAGACCACGTCCTCAAGCACCGTGGCTACATGTTCCTTGAACACCTCCAGGTCATACAATGTTCTGATAACGCAGCACGTTATTTGCACTGTAAGATCTTAAATGTTACAGTAAAGAAAAAAAAAAACATCAACCCACCCTATTTACTGCTTTCTCCCCATCAACAGGTAACTCCAGGTACCACTGTGGTCAGCTGCAGAACAACTGTTGGCCTGCTGCTAGAAAGCAAGCTACATTTGCATTATCAGATACTGCTTGCCAGCAAATGCATTCTAAACGCCTATCAGCAAGGAAAACAAGAAGCAAATAAGTTACATTTGAAACATTTCCCTGAAACATGCTCCAGAATTTTAACAGTGCTCTCTAATACAGATAATGCTTCTAAACCTGATAGCAAATGAGGAATGCTGCCCTAGTAGAATGAACTTATTCTCAGAAATACTCTGACAAGCAAATCATGCACTTTGGAAATACATTACAGAAAAGCATGTACTAATAATTCCTCATTTTATTCTTTCTGTGTCTGTTTCTCTCCCTGATACACAAGAGATTGCAGTATTCTTATTGTACAGCATCACTGTGCTAATATTAAATAACAACAGATTTGCTGGTTCAAAAATGCCACTTTTTAAAGCAGGCAGGATGACAACTACTAGGATCAGAAATTCAGAAGATTCAGGAATCAGCCTTTTTTTCCCCCCTCCTGTATCAGTGATTCACGACGTAAACTGCTAGCAAAATTATAACCTGATCCACTGGATGAAGTAGTTCAGCAGAATGCCTGGCTGTTCATTGTTTCCTCTGTTTGAATTATACGTCCAGAGCAATGCAAAATTTACCAAAACCATATCTCTTTTCCAGAAACTAATCATAAAACTACACCTCATGGATATAAATTCACGATTTGAGGCTATACATAAATTCACCCAGTAAACCGGTTTTATTTCTTGCAGCATTAACTTGCACATGGACTGAAGCTCACTGAGCACAGAACAGCCAAGTTTCAACAGTACTGCTGCAGCTTGGTAAGGGAAGCATTTTTCCTTTTTTAATGCAAAAATGGGTTTTATTATTAGTTGCATAAGGGTAATCTATGTTTACACGGCTCAGAGCTGGATTTAAAAGCAATTCTAACAGCCAACTGTTTCAACTTGCATGTAAACAAACATACTGCATTTCTTCATTAGCTGGAATTTGCTGCAGTCTGTCAGCCATCTGTACTGTCTTGCATTCTGTTCTCTATTCAGAGCACCACTATCAAATGTTGGTAATATAGTATTGCTCTCTTTGGAGACATCATGACTGCACTATAAATAGTTTAGAGACACAAAACACTATTTCTAACAGTTGTCTTAATATCTACTTTCTCAGAATGCATTAGGTTGTTCTGTTTCTCATCCAATTTTGGTTCTCTGCAGCTTTTTGTGGACACAAGGAGAAGAAATTTTATTTTGGCTCTCTCAGAGATACAGAGCAAAAACTGCAGCCCAAGCACAACTTTATTCAACTTCTGCACCCTCCACATCCTGGATGCAGAGGCCAACCTCCCCCCCCAAGCACAACCCTGCAAATATCTGCACTGCAGTCACAGTGACTGCATAGTGCGGAATAGCCGGGATGTTGTTAAACCAACTAGTTTGGGTGCTAGCTGCAGCCACGGGGCAGGCCTGCACAGGGCTGCAGACTGACCTACCCTCCCCTGCCCACACACCGACATCACACCCCAGCCAAACCCAGCCTGCGAACTTGTGCTGCAGTAGTGCTGCTCTGGTCTGGAGCCCAGGAGCCCTGGGTGCCTCGAGCTAGCCCAAACATCAGCTCATCCCTCGCTACGGCACCACGGACTTCAGCTACATCCTGTCCTAGGACCACAGAGCACCTAGACACACGCCAGAGCAGCCTTGCAGTCCCATCAGCTTTGCATGCCAGAGCCCTTCCTGATGGCAGTACTGACCTCTGTACCCCAGGGCATTCTGGGGCTGTCAGGGGTCTCCAGAAGCCAGCTCGCACCACGAGTCCCCTCCAGCCGGCAGTCAGACTCTGAGCTTTTTGGGCTGCTCTAAACTGCCCCAGCTCTCTCAAACAATTCAAAGGGGACTGCAGCACAGCTGAGGATGTCACCCAGCCAGTTTAGCCACTGATTTGATTAGTGTGCACTCGTTTCAAACTACAGAAGACAGGTGATAGTATCTTTAGAATAACAGCTCAAAAACCCTAACAAGGGCTTTCGGAGCTTGTGAAGTCATCCTCTTTTAGGAAGTGAGGAGAACTAGTAGTGAGACAGGGAAGCTCACACACCCCTTAAACTCCAGATGTCTTTATTCTAGGGACAGCAGAGCACTAGAGTTTTACTTGTACAATCAATACCATCTGACAAACCACATACATTACTCAATACCCATGTTAGTTTTCCAAACTGAAAGCGGCCTATTTAAATATGCCTTTTTGGTTCACCCGGTGGATGAGGTTACAACTTTTCAGGAAGGACTTGATGCTCTGCCCTTCCAGTTGACTCCCAGACTTACATCACACTTGGGATTTCAGAACTGCAGTGCTATAAAAACCCACCTTCCTATAACAGAACAATTTGCTGCCCTCCAGGAACAGACTCTTAGCATGCTTGTGCAACACAACAGAGCTACCCCTGCTCAGGGGTGTCAGAATCCTGAATGCTGACTTTGGGTGTAAAAATCACTTACTAAGAAGTGAAGGTGCCTTATTAGAGCTTCATTTCAGTTTCATGTCCCATTTTCTGGTTGAGGACAGTGTGGTGAAGCACTGTCTAACGTATTATCTGGTCAGCCGTAAGCAAAGGTGAGCAGGACTCGCTGACAGTCAAACTGTGAGGGAGAAAGCTTGCCATCCAGTACTCTCTGATAACAGACAGATACTTAGCATGCAACCCTGCAGAACAGTTCTGCAGGTTTCTAAAGACATCCATCTGGAGAATTTTAAGGGTTTTTTTCATAGCCATAGCATCTAATAAACCTTCCACTGGTAAACTTTTCCTTTCCCCAGCTTGTAGCTCCTTTTCTGGAACAGCAACAACGAAAGTGCTTACACCCTTGTGTCCAGATCATTTACAACAGAATTTGGTGTGCATTAAACCAAGCTGCAGGCATGAAAGCAAGCTGCCAGAGAGGCTCCCAGCCACAGCACGCTCTTCAGAGCTGCAGCACTACTGTTACAACATGAGGAAAATTAACTCAGACATGCAAGCGTTTAGGGCGACAGGATACAAAACAGTTCTTTCACCACTTCTATGTCTATACTCATCAGGCACTAGGTTCAACAAAGGGCTGGAGGGGGGATAAGAGAATACAGGTCTGTTCAGTTCCGTGACTGAAAGAATAAAATAATGCAACACGATTGTCAGAATTTTCCGACTGTCTTTTGGCACATCATATATCAAAACCAGCCTGGTCTAAAAATTTCAAGCATGTTCAACTCCAGAGCCCTTGACAACATCTACTGCACAGGCTATTTATCATAAATTGAGGTGCTTATCTTTGGATTTCGCCTTGGAACAGGAAATAAACGACTGTTTTGTCAGCACCAGAAAAAGTTTATAAATCCTGCTAAATGTATCAATATTATGTATTTCAAAGGTACCTCACATATACTGCAGAGATGGCTACAGCTCTGCCAAGTTCATTCAGCATTACAGAGAGATGTGTATCCTCTGAAGTCCAGGTGAAATCGGGTCATGTTGGCAGCCACCAAGACTTACTGTCTCTACATGACCAACTACTGGTTTTAAAGCTGTTAAATAACTACTGTGATTTCTAATGTACTTTTTAAACGTTAAAAAGTACTTCATTTTGTCACGTTTCTCCTGTGCCCATCCCACAGTTCTCATACACACCATGATAATACTAATGGCATTAACCCTCTGCAGCTCCAACAGCTAAGGAGAATTTTGGAAAGGTTGCAAACCGGCAAGAGCGCTGGATTTTATGTAGGAAAAGATAGCAACTTTGCACTTTCTCACTTGCCTCACACTTGTGTATTGCTGTACAGAAATTCAAGTTAATAGGTATCGTGGGGAATTACAGGCCCAATGGCACGCTGCATTCGTAAAAGTCCTTTTATGCTTTCTTTAACAATCTCGAACTTTTCCAGACACAATCTTACTCCACTGTGGCACACTTGCACTGTCTTCAACTAAATTAATAAGGCACCTTTCCAGCTACATGTATAGGACGTATCACTTCAGTGCTAAGAGCTGTTCAGATTTCTAACTGGCTTCAGAGCACACAACACCAGCAGTCACCATCTGTGCTACCAGCACTGAAACAATCAACAACTAGGGCTTTCCACACCTGGAAGTAGTGCTGACCCTGCCATGTCGCTCCCAGCAAAGCCCTCAATAAAGCAGTCTCCCTGGCCAAAACTACAGGATGGTATCTTCACCAGCAGTAAGCCACCCACCTCGATACTTCGCCACTTGATCTACACACAGTAGTCAGTCCCTCCTTCTACCCACCCACGTTTCAACCAAAACACTACCAGACTCTTTTTTTAAGCCTTCTATATAAACTCAAACATCAAAATCCTTCTCCTAAAGTTTTGTCACTGTTACGATACCTACAAATGGGGGAAAAATTGGCAGCAACACACACGTCACATCGACTGCAAACCATGACTAAATGGCAATGGTACTGATTCCTTCCTGTGTCCCGCCTGCAAGCATGTCTATACACTTATCCTGTAAAAACCCTGAGAAACAGTATTCTTGTTTGCATCTGTGCACTACCAAGTCTAAGATGATCCTACTGGAGACCTCTCAAGCCTCTTAGGAGAACACAAATAAAAATGTACTGAAAATTCCAAGAAAATGGAAAATTCCTTTGTTCAATGCCAATGATCTCTGTCATTTATCAGACGTGGGCTCCACGGGCTTTATTTTCTAACCTCCCCCAGCACTGATTCTATTCTAGTCAGACTTCCATGCCACCGTTTGCAGAAGGTACCCAAGCGCCCTCACAAAATGCTTTATCTGCCATGAAAACCTATCAAGTGTATTTCCATTCCTTATCCTCTTCTGCAGGAGGAAACTACAGGGAAGTGAATATTGAGCCTTGAAAAGCCAAGGTAGCTTGTAACAAAAGACTGGTGCTTTATGTGATTTGCAAATACGTAGCTCTTCAAACCCCTGTGATTTCATCATGCCAAAACCAGACCAACAAGTAACATGGTTTATAAGAACAGCAACACTGCTGCTCTTAAAAAGAATGCAAAAGGTTCCTTGTAACTGTCTAGCAGATTTTAAAGGAAAGTAAGATCTTGGGCTATATGCTGGTTTTCCGCAAAACTGATTGTGAGGCCTTTAATTCAAACCCAAAGTAGAAAGTCCAGGCATAAGTATAAAAGAAATAAATGAAAAACCAAAAGCCTTATTGCTAGCAGAGTTATTTGAGGATCAAGCCGACTTAATGTGTCAAGAGTAATTGAGGTGGGAAAAAAAAATTAGTGTTTTGTTTTATGGTTCACATACACCACCCTGAGAAAGAATAAAAATAGAGGGAACTTCTGCAGACAAGCAAAGATCCTTAAAAAGAACTGCAGACAGCATACATGGTTCTAGATGACTAATACTGTAACTCAGAGGAAACACTCAAGTACAAATGATTCTCATGAATCAGGACAGTCCTTTCCAAGAAACATTTTAATGACAACAAAGTCGCATCTGTGTCACCTCTAAACAACTCTGTCTCCTTGCAGTTTTCTGTTTACCCTTGCAGAAGGACACAACATTGCAGACATCAGGTTTTTTAATTTTCTGAAGAGCAGAGGCTCTGTTTTCAGTGAACTAATTTCAACAACATATCTGCCACACAGACTGTGCGCCTATTACTACTCCAAAGAAAACAGAGGACAGCGAGAAGGGCATAGAATTAAAATTATTCTTATAAATTTAGAGCAAAACTGTCAGCGTAAACCAACACGACTTCATTTTCTGTGACCAAAGAGCAATTTATGCTAGAGAATGGCACCTAACTAGAGACATAGCAGAACAGACCCTGCTAATCAAATCACCCTTTTAGGCATCCAGATCAAGGGCTGTGGGTTTTAATGTATGGATAGTTAAACTGCAGAGTAGCTTCTCAACACATTTCCTACTTTGCAAAGTTTAGAGGATAAAGAAAATAAGAACAAAGAGGACAAGACAGCTATTTTTAGTGTTTCTGGGCTAAAACTAAATAACAACAAAGAATCACTGAACCATGAAGCAGTTTTTTCCAAGTTGCTATTTCAGTTACAGCCTTCCTTTCCACAAGCCAGTACTGGAAAGGAGATGCCAGCTTCTACCCTATCAGAGTAATACAAGCACCTTATTTTATCATCAAGAGGGGCACATTGAGAGCTCTGAACTGCTTACATAATGCTTCTATACATTTTGCTGCACCCAAAATGTGTATTTATAGCTGACAGGAAAAAATTGCATGATTTCTTTTAATTCCTTTCTCTCTCACTGGTTGCCTTCCTAGTAAAAAGCACTACTTCTGCAAACCCAACTTGCCCAGTGCATTTTAACAAATAACAGAAAATTCATCCCCTCTGACAGTTTGTTATACTTCAGCACTCGACTGAAGCTTCAGAATTCTGGATTTTGAGCATGTGTGGAAACAGTTTTGTGGACAGAAACAAGATCTTAGGATCACAGGATAATTCAAGTTTGATGGGACATCAGGAGGTTTGTAGTCCAGCCTCCTGCTCACAGCCAAGGCAGCCCTGAGATATGACCACACTGCTTGGGCTTCATCCATTCTGTAAGGACGTACAACCACCCTGGGCAGCCTGTTCCACTGCTTGATTGCCCTCATGGTGAAAAAGGCTTTCTTTACATTAAGCCTGAACCTTGCTTTTTAATTTGACTCCTTTGTTTCTTGCCCTCCTGCCCACCTCCATCTTCTTGATGAAACTCCTTGTAGGTACTGGCAGGCTGCTACTGTGTGCCCTTGACACCCTCTATTCTCCATGAATAAGCCTAGAAAGACCGTAACTGTGAGATTTTCGTTTCAGTTAACAGTGAACAAGGTACTGAGAGAGTTAACCCCTCAAAAAAAAACCCCAAACTTTCAGTTATTAAAAGCAGTACGTGGTCTTCAAAAGAAACTCACGTGAGGAGACTTTTGAACCCTGATTTTTCTGAGGTAGGTTCCCTTTTTTACAAGTATTTACTCGGAACAACCCCCCTTAGGTTTCCAACATCATCAGTACTACTCAAGGTAACAGACAATGCTATGCTGCCTTCACACACAGCAGCTACTGCAATGTTAGAATATTGCTAGGTTAGGTTCATAAGGAGCCATGTGCTATTGCTCTGCAAGCCTGCCCAAGAACAAATCACGCTTTCCAAGCATTAAAGACATTAACACAACATAGGTCATGGGAAATTCAAACTTCAAGTACTTAACTGAATCCAACAGATCAGAGACCAAATCAGTATTAGAACAAAAAAGAGAGTTACATTAACCAAAGCAAAGCTCTGAAATGATTAAGTAATTTTTCAGTCACTATGATAACACTCCAGCGACTTAGATATCAGTGAGAGTCATTTAGGCACAATTTCACTTTTAGTCATTTAGCGGAACACATAACCCTCTGGCCCAATTCCAGATTTCTCAAAGTCAATACGAAAAAATTCCTGTAAGCCTGAGCAGCCACCAATAACCTACACCACACCACAGGAACTGTAAGCTGCAACAACACAGAGCAATGCAGCAGCACATTTTAAAACCGTCTTCATTTTCTGTGCGCACTTCAGTTACATAGAAAAGACAACAAATGTTTACCTCTCTCACCATTTCACTGACCACATTATTACCCAATTCATTCATTTGTCCCTAAGAGACAAAGCTAGTATACTTATTCTTGCTCATAAGTAAACGTTTTAATTCCTTAAAAACATTTGCACAGAGCTAAAGTCTGTCACAATCATCTTCAGCTTGACCTTACTTCTCAAATCAACAGGCCTAATCAAGCACACTCTGCACAGCCGAATGTAAAAGTGGATGTTTGTCAAATGACAGCTAGAATATTGTTACCCAAAAACATTTTAGAAACTCAGTTGAAACTACAACAGCATTGTGAGGCTAGCTTAAAAAGAAGAGATATTTTTAATAGAGAACTGTCGTGGTTTAACTTCCGCTAGCAGTAAACAACATAGGGCTGCAACCTCGGCATTTCACTTGTGTATTAAAACCTGAAGTTTTGGGTTTTCAAGATTTTTTTAAAAACAAGATTTCAAGATACATTAAAAAAATTTTCACAAGACTTCGAAGAAAAGCTTGCCTTAACACACAGACTGAGCCTCTCACGGTTCAATCTCAGACATATATCTTGTTAGTTTATGACACCAGAAACTGAGCAATCACAGCTTTACAACATGGTGGAGAACTCCAGTGGATAGTGTAGAGCTCCACTGACGTAAGCGTGCCTCTACATCCACACTGAACTTGACCCAGAAACTCCTGCCGTGTTCCAGGTCTCCAGTCAAGAGTACTACAGAGCTGTGTTGTCTGCAAACATCAAAGGATTCCATACAGGAGATTTACTATGAAGAGTTACAGTACACACAGGAATGCTTGCTGGTTTTTTCCTTACCCCTTTTATTCTACTCTGTCCATTAGAAAACTAAGAGCTTGCTTCTGGTTAAGCACGTGGGTTTTACCCCTCTGTCTTCTGTCTGCTGTTTTCTGAAGATGTGCTTTGAACGATGCCACTGTTCCAAGACAGGTCACCTGCAAAGATCCTTTGAACACGCTGCCCACTGAAACGTGACTGGGGACAGAAGGCAGGTGCGTAACGCTTTACGATTTTAGCGTGGCAGTGAGACAAGAGCAGCAGCACGAACAACGGGTTCTTTGCAGCTTCTAGATGAGCAGATGCAGTGGGGCTTACTGCAGACTGGGTTAATAAAATAATTTTGTATAGTCATCTAAAACCACTGCTGCGTTCCTTCTGCTCTCCCAGGTTCATGCAGTTTGCCTTGCCAGGATTGGCAGTGTGCTGGTTTTCAGTTCTCCACTGATCTCCATCCACTAATGCCAGGCTTGAAGTGCCTTACAAAGACAGGAGACAGGAGGGAAACCTTTGGGAATTTTTCGACATGTAGCAGGGCTCGTGCTTTGCGAAAGACGTGTAGAGTGCAACTATTGACCACTGAGTCTTTTATTCACTTCAGTGACTGGCAGCAGAATCTGCCTGGGGGGAGTGGAGGAAATTTACTGCTATGTTGCCAGAGAAAGGAAAATATTAAAGATCAGGCAGGTCTGCTCTAAAACCCAGCTGCAAAGTTTGACACCAGTCCAGGGGAAATAAAGCGCTGCTGCATCTCACCTTGAGGTGTTGCCCTTAGCCGAAAAAAAGGATGAATAAAAAGCCATATCTTCAGGTTTCCACAGTATACAAGTTTCTGCTCTCCGAAAGCAGGATGAGGTATAGTATATAGGAAAAACCATCCTTGAGATTGTGATTGGCAGGCCTAAACGCTATCCCCTAGACTGTCCAAACAGTGTATTTTAAGGAATTTTCAAATGCCAAGGACACCTGCTTGTAGCTACTTAAACACTCTGTTTCCCCAAATTTGGAGAAAGATTTTCTCTGAGAAATAATGAATGGAAATATCCAGAAGTTTATGGCAAACACACCTTTCAAAAAGAGGTAGCAAAGCTGTCTCTGCCAACCAACTCTCACAGGGGCAGGCCCAGTGCTGTGACAAACGGAACAGCGTGGCAGGCTGTTCAGGTGTGCCGTGCTGGCTTCCCAGCAGCCACAGCAGACGGCCCTCAGCAGGTCTGCACAAGAACAACTCTCTTGGGCAAGAGCAGGAAACGGGAAAAAACACAGAAGCAAAATATCTCACAAGGAAGCTTCACCTAAGGCATGTGTAATGCTTATGGTCCTACATGAGAGACCTTTGTTAAATAAATGATGGGTGAAAGCACATTACCTGACCTGTTGGGAGGCAACTCAAATGTAACAACCATTGGTTTTCTCATACCAGTTCTCTAAAATCAAAGTATTCCTCTTCAGTTATACCTGGGTATATCTAAATTATGTGCAACAACACAAGCACAACACCTGTATTTTTACTACTCCTGACATCTCTGTCTTATGAATTTAATTAAAAATTACTAAGTGAATGGCATTGAAACAGCCTCATTGAAGAGCAAACCTAGAACTCGTAGGTTCATTTTTTGTTAGCTCAAACATGAAAATAATTTAGCATCACCATTCCAGGTGTTTTAATGTTTTTGATTCATTTTGTCTCTGAATCTCAGCCAACATACAATACTGGATACTAAAGAAAATAAGAAAGGCAGATGAGTACTATTTGGTATATTTCACATTTCTCTCAATAAATGTACAAGCATAATAGTGCATAACAATGAATCACATTTATCTAACATGAATGAAAGGATTTCAGAATTTGCTCCTGATTTCTCTAACACCAAAATGGGAGGGTTGCCCCAGTAATAACAAAAGAAGAGAAAGCAAAATGTTTCTCTTTCAGTCACAGGACTCAGAGAAAGCACATGCAGCGTCACTGTGCGGGAAGAGATGTTTCTGAAGCACGTTACCTGTTGCCAAAAAAATAATAAGCAGCAGCATGATTTGAAATCCCTGTAGTAACACAGGTATCTAAAAGAAGTTGTCAGTGAGGAGAGTGTAAGGGGGTCAGTACAGGCAAAAAAAAGGTTGAAAGAGCAACCTGGAACGCGTATTTAATCTCAGCAGTGGTACATCAGTAGTCCTTCACATTCTTCCATTACTAAATTTGAAGTCCTCAGATAAAATGACTTTATTAGCACTCTCTCCGGCATGGCATGCTGAGCACAAACTCAACATAAGTGAATACATGCTCTTTTCTCACTGGCTTTCTGCCAACCTGACTGCAAACGGAGGCCTAGCGCCCAAAAACAGGATACTATGCTGTCCTCATTTGTTGAGGAGGTGAGGGTGGGACACAGTAATTCTCAAACATGACAGACATTAAATTCACATCATACCCTATTTCATGTTTCTGAACAGCTTCTCAGCTAAGCTAAAACAATTGTATCTTCAGATGATTAAATAGCATCACTGTAAGTCACAAATACCATCTTAATCTTTTCACTTCAAAAGACATGAGCATTTTGCTTTTCATGCCCCTCCAAGCAGTCCATATTTCAGACTGGCTGTGTCAAGGAAAACCAGAGACAGCAAATTAATCCTGTAAGGCTTAATGCAAACTGCTGGACCAAGAGAGAGCCTTCTGTTCCCCCGTTCCAAGTATTCTCTCATTTTCTGCGGCAGCAAATCTCAGCATTATGGTCTGGTTAGGAGATTTCTGTCTGACATCTACACTGAACACAAAAAGCCTCCATGGAAAGTTTGACCACTGACCATATAAAAGCATTTCCAGAAGTGTCTACATTCTTAACCTCAATTCTGTGTAATGGAGGTCCCAGATACAAATTCTGAGTAGAATCAGCAACGTCAAAGAGGAAGAAATCTCAGCTATGCAATGAAACATCATGACTGTCATCACAGATTGCCATTTTCTCATTAGTTTAAGGTTACTCCTATTTCCACATGATATAATACCCATGAAATAATATTTTGTACTCTCTGAAAACAGATTTCAGAATCAAACCACAACAGGTGCCATGAAACAGCAAAAGAAGATTGTGAGTTGTTGTTTTCTGAAGACTGACAACAACCCCTCCCACCTGAACCTGTGACTTGCATTCCCAATGAAAACATTAGATTCGCTGCGAGGCAAAAATAAATCTGTGTGCTCTTCAAAAACTGGCAAGCAGTTTCCAAGTAATCCTTTCAAACATGACAAATCTAAATTTTCAAAAGACAAGCTGACACCTACTAGCTCAAGATACAATCACTGATAAGACGACTTATGCTCTCAAATACCCGTATCACTGTTGGAAATGAGAGTTCTTTCAATAAGTGTTCTCCCTGTACAACAATCCACTCAAGAACATGAAACAAAGGGTAGGGTCAAATAAAGGCTTTGGACCTGGATCAGTTCTTCATGCCAGTATTCCAGACAGACCACTTCAGGTGGAAATACCGCCTTTTGCCAACTTCTCTAAATAGAAGATGCTGAGAAACAGATTTGCCTCAAAAATGCACAGCAGAATCCCTTACTTATCACCTACCGTATTAAGCAAGGTGGTATCAGAACAACCAAGGATACAGTGCATGAAACCTGTGTATTTGACCAAGCTGCCAGCAACCAACATGGGAAGTCACTGCAACGCCTTCCACGCTTCAGTTCAGAAACCCTTGTACCTTTGCGCAGCCCCAGAGCGCCTTCCCTACCTGTGGCTGTGCACTAAACTGCAAAGTGGAGCTGGTTTCTAAGAAGCTGATTTTGCAGAGTTTATATACATGACAATCGCAGAAGACGAAGAATCTGTTCTCCAGCAAACACATTCATTTCACTTGTATTTCTCATCCGCTGAGTTCCCAAGGCATTCTGATAGCATGAAAGCAACTACAGACCAGTGCTCACCAGCCTGATGTGTTGAACTTACCACCCCAGGTACAACAGCTCCCATAGAGCCACAAGCATTGCTTGATCTCAGCAGGCTTGTACACAACCAGGTGAAAAACTGCTCACACGGTATTGTGGCAGCCTCAGTAATCCAGTGCACCAGGCAAACGGGAAAATCTTCACTGACATGCACTGGAGAAGAGCCATTTCCCTATATGGTTTTCGTGCTACAGAAGAAATATGTTTAAACCAGGAATTTGAAACCTCCACAAGAATTAAAAACCTTGTAATGCCTTCTACCTCACTCCCTGTTCTTATTTCCTCACAAAATTTTGAAAATTCATGTAACTGGCTTCCAAAAGTCACAATTTTTTTTTATAATTGTAAGCTGATTATTGTCTAAATTTTTATAAACACACAGATATTTGCTCTAAAATGGGTGCTCCCTTCTTTCATTTTAACTGCATTACCACAGTGAGTAATGCAACTTTAAGAAAATCAGGATACCTTCATCCTTGCTTTGTAGTGGTTAAATCCTAAAAAGGGAGCAGTAGCAGATCGAGAAGTCAAAGAAAAAAAAAATCAATTCACTGTTTGCTATTTCTGAAATTTACTTGTGTGTGCTCACGTAATAAAGCCCTTTCCCTAAACTACCACAGAAAAGGTTCTGTTCATTGAATGCTGGGGCTGGAGCAAAAGCACAGGCTGTGTTAGACCACATCAAAACCACACACAGAGTTGAGGGGCAGCTTCTGACTTTAAACTGAAGTTGTCAAATTAGAGGCTGCAAAGGAGACGAGCAGCAGGTGGGAGGACAAACAGGTACCTGTCATTTAGCAGGCTACCCAGTACACCAGTCTTAAACTTGCTGCGTGCCATGGCACAGCAACGTTTGGCATCACAGCATTCTTTCTTTTCTGAATCTTGTGTTACACAGTAGCTTTACAATAACCTACAACATAAGTACAAGGGCCAGAAAGACTGGCAGGGCTCACAGCTTCAACAACTCATTGATAACTGGAAACATCAGCCAAATGAAAACACCATCACCTGCCAGGTGTTCTGGCCAGAACAGCCCCAGAGTGACAAACAACTTTGAAAGGACCAGTGGAACAACTCAATCCAGGTCAAGCTGGAGCCACCAAGACTGCTCCCATCTCATTAACCCGTGGTACACTACCCAGTAGCGCCGCATATCTTCCAACCACACAATGCATGCCACCTACTAAGGAGTAACTTTTCAGAAGTAACACTCTTAAGAAAAGTAGACAGAAAAACAACGAGGAACTAATGAAGTCACTTCTACTAAATTAAAGAGAGTGTTCCACCAAAATCCTATCAGGGTAACTCAAATGATACATTTCTCCCTGACCTTTGGTTTTTTTTTTTAATAAAAATCCACTGTTATAGAGCCTGCCAATAGAATCCATCAACACAACAAAAAAAGGAACCATAAGTAGCATTTACAACAGAAGTTTCTTGACCTAAAGTTCTGGGGTCAGCCAGGTAAAAAGGGAATTAATCTAATCCAAAATAATAATTTCTGCATTATTTTTCCAACCATTGCAGGAGGTATGGATGAGATTTCTTTGCAGAGAATGCTGCAAATTGATAGCTTTGTTCCAGTTCACTACAGTTTCTTATTGATTTTCTCTCATTTTAGCCTGCATTGATTTGTTAATCCCTTCTCTGTAACACTTCTAATGACAAACCGAGAATGACAAACGGCATGCTTTAGGGCCTTTTCCACCAACCTCTTGCTTCAAACTCTATTTTCACTTGGATTTGGAACATGTCCATGCACATACCCTGGTTTAGACCTACCTCACCTCAAACTAGCAGGAATACTTTTTACACGGAAACCCTTTCTGTTTAGGCTCCTCACAGATGAACAAAGCAAGTGAAACACCAGCGAGGCAGAACTGGATTTCTGCACTAACAGCTGTCACCTTCCAAGGCTGGTGCTCACAAAGGCTTTGTCTTAAGATCAAGATGTCTTAAGACATTACGACCAAGGTCTTAATATCAAGGCCCATGAAGATGTGTACCCAAAAGTGACAGCATGACACAATTTTTTTCATTTATTAACTGAAATTTCTAATCTCACTCCTCAGAAAACTGTAATCTAGCGCAGCTTGCTTTAAATAGAGAAGGGATGTGATGAAAACATGGCTCCATGTGAGCAGTGCTGCATATCCAAAATGACTGCAGCCCTTCCATCCAGTTTAGCAAGAAACACTCAGCCCTGCACAATGACTTCCCACTCGTTTAGTGCTGCAGCAGACGTTTGCTGCAATGTGAATGACATGCTGAACATACCACAAACAGTAAAACGATAGCTATTAAAACCAAAAATATCAAACGGACTGGAAAAGCATTTTGACAAGGAGGAAACATTAAACCAGGTCTTTGTAGCATTTGCTAAATACAGAGGCTCATCATATTTCAGGCCATTTGTATTTAATTGTCCTTTCATCAGAAGAGCGGTGGATATGAATGCACATCAGGCAGCAGATGAGTCGGATGCTCTGAAGAGGTCCAATCAAGGACGCCCCACAACACAAGAGCACTGCATGCAGAATGGCTCACACAACTGACTTGGGCTACGGCCTGAAGTTTCTTATCAGTGTCCATGGTGGTGCCCCAAAGCACTGAGAAGAAAATCATAAACAGACCTGCAGTTGCATAATTCAAAAAGTTTAGACACGTGAGATGCCAGGAACCTGATGTCCACACACTTACAAAGCTGTCAGGAAGACATACTCAGATTAATAGATAAATACTCAGGCTTTTGCTCTTCCATTCTGTCAGTTGAAAGAAAAAAAAGTGCTCATACTTCTCAAGGTCAATGCTTCCAAATGAGTTTGTCGGATGAAGTCAAATTCACAATGGAATAGGTCACTCACAACACTTCAAAAATCAGGTTTTGGAGTGGTAGGCAGACACAGACATTATATCAATTTCAGCCCAAAGAAAGGAGAATCCCTGGTCTTTGGTCAGAAAGCAGGTAAGCCATGGGCATGGAGATAAGGAGCAGCACAGGAGGTTACATCTACTGCGTTGTCCTTGAGGTAGTGTCCTTTTATAATGTCCTCTAATCCTTAGATTAGTTTCTCCATCCTGGTTTTAACAATATTAACTCAAGTGATGAGGCAATCAGCAGACCTCAACTTTGCCAAAAAATCAGCCGAATCATTAAAAATTATTTATAGAAAAACACCATGGATAAAAATCATTAGTTGTATCCTCAACTGTTAAACTAGCTCCCGGCATTAAACATGCAAATTGGAATTGTTAATGCAAGGTAAAAACATGTAAATTGGCATTGTTAACTCAAGGTAAACATGGAAAAGGACTCATCTTCCCTGTATTCCTTTTAATTCGCTCTCAAATCAAGCCTCGTCTCCACAGAACACCAACAAGGGGAAAAAAGGATAGCTTGTGTGTAAACGAAAACCAGCTCACCCTCTACATAGTTGACACACTGCAATTTAATGCTTTTTTAAGTATAAATTCTAGCTCTGGATTTTGCAGTCTTGAAGGGAATCAATTTAGGCTATTATCTCCTTTTTCCTTTTCTCATCAACACAGCACCTCTTAGGGCACAAATGATGCTAGCTCTTGATCACAGTCTGCTTAAATCATCTTCATGCTGTTAGCTCTGCGAAGAACAATGCCTGCTCCAGAACACTGCCATTGCTAATCACTCAAATCAGGTCCCTCATAGGTCTGTAAGGAGGAACAGCGCTGAGGGCAGCAGAATGAAGATGAGACTGTTTTCCTCTTCCTTTTCAAGGGATATATCTGAATGCATCCCTTTCCTTCACCTTCAGGGATCACTCGCCCTGCCAAGGGTAAGGTACCCTGCGCAAAGCTACAGCTGCCTTGGCTTGGTATTGTACGAGAAACAACAGAACTACACACTTGAGGCACTACTCAAAGCACAAATGAAAAACAGCATGAAACACCCAACAGTTGCATTCTCTGTAGATACCTAGTAACAATAGCAGGGACACCCATCTCCAAATGAGCAAGAAAGCTCTTTGAGACTCAGGAGTCACCAGCGCCGAAACAAATGAATCATTACTGCAGCACCCTGGGCTGCTAAGCTCCACTCCACACCCAGGAGTGCACGCATTCACAGCGCGCTGATGGTGGGAAAGGGTGGAGGCCAACTCTGCTAACCAAAGCCTCAGCATGCGAGATCACCAGGGGGTGGAGATACAGTATGTACATCGCAGCTGAAGCTGCCAGCCTGTACTTAACCCTTGCATTTTCCTGCCAGCTCCCCCACGGGGACATGCATACCACCTTTTGGCCGGCTGTCTGCCCAGATGGGACCTGCACGCTGCCTGCCAACAGGCCATCGCCATGTGCTGCCTCTCAGCCACTAAAGAGCCAAGATGTTCTTTGCTTTGTAGGCAGTACAGGTTGCATGTTGTGGCAGACTACAGCAATAACAAGTTTTCTTTCACACCTTCTTTATGCTTGAGGATAAATCACTTTGTATCAAATTAGCCATATGGAAAGAAAGCTTCCAATATCCCTCAAGGGTGTTATGAGGTAGAGAAATATTCTAGAAGCTGCAGCATTATTATTTATCATCTAGAGAAAGGCCATTGGCTAAACCGTTACAGACAACAGTAGCGCTGTAACTGGGCAGGTTCCCAGTTTATCTCCTAGGCTGTATTGCAGATGCAACTATCTCCTGCACACATTGACACCTGAGAGAACTTGGAATCTTCTGCTAATGGTAACTCTGGTTCTACAAAGGAAAAATCAGTTTCTGAATGCAAAAGCCTTTTAAGAAATTTGAAATAACTGAATCGTATTAACTTCTCAGCTTACAGGAAGAGCAGCAAGGGCTTGTGCTGCAGCATTTGAAAAGGTTCTATTCAGGAAATTGTTCTGATTATTTTAATGCTCCAAAGAAAACCACCATCCAAACAAACCTGGGCAAAAAAACCCCACATCTTGGTTTAACCCCAGTCAGCAACTAAGCACCACACAGCTGGTCACTCACCTCCCCCATCCCCTACTGGAACGGGGGAGTGAATAGGAGGAAAAAGGTAAAAAACTTCAGGGTTGAAATAAGAATAATTTAATAATGAAAATAAATAAAATAAGAATATTAAAAATACTATAATATTAATAAAATGATGATAATATGTAACAAAAAGGAAAACAGCAACGGAAAAAAACCCAAGTGATACAACCGCTCATCACCCACCAACTGATGCCCAAGCCCATCCCTTAGCAGCAAGAGAGCGTGAGCGCGCCCCCTGCCCAACTGTATACTGAGCATGTTTTACGGCACAAAATATCCCTTTGGTCTGTCGCCGCCTTTGCACAAATACAAAACACAGCCTCCTACTAAAAAACATCAGTGTGTTATCAACCTTCTCAGAAAAAAATGCAGTGTTTAGCCTCATACTAGCTACTGTGAAGAAAACTATCTCACTCAAAAGCAGCACAAATGGCAATTATATTCTTTACCTGAGATGCTCCATTTAGGCAAGGCACTGAAATAGGGATGTTACACAACATCTCCAAGCGCTGCTCAGATGCTGTGCACGCCTCCTGCCCGTCGGGAACTGCAGCGTGCCTTCCAAGTTGCCCATAGTCCGCTCTGCCCCAGGTGAACACCTTGCCAGTTTCTAAACACAAAACACATTTGAAGATTAGTTATTCACTAGGTTTCTGGAACATCTGGATACCAGTTCAAAACTAGAACAATACTTCCTAATGTATCTTATCTAAAGCTTCAAAAAATAGTGAAAACATACTTTTGGGAGCAGAAGAAAGAAATAATAAAACTAGCTGAAGACATATTACAACACACTTCTATGTATTTACTCAAATTTCATCAACTTGTTTTCTAGCAGAACATCATCTGTAGGGTGGCCTGTAAATGGAACCACGTCAGTAAAGCTGCACAGCCTGGACATTCTGCACATAATAAAAACACTTTGGTTATACAAAGGACCTATTTTTGGCTTAACAGAAGCACACACAGAACAGCTTATTCTGAAACATAAAAGATTCTTCTCTATTCCCAGTCTTGGCCATCCATTGCATGTCCTGTATTTAACATACAGTTTATGTTTTCCTGTAGAAGTTACCTTCTGTCACAACTTCTGCTACCAGAGGAACAGCCCTCAGGACAGCAGCTGGTGAGTCAGGAACACCACCACAGCTATCATTAAGCACTGGAAACGCACCAGCTGGTTTTCACAGCAATCACATATTGGCCAAGGAATGAAATCAGCAGTATATGGATCACCCTTCCCTCCACTATTATAGCAGGTATGCTGCTGCAGGACTGACACCCAAAAATCCATTCTCCAGTAAGCATGCTTTTTACCTTCGGTTCCCAATTACTTTCTTAATGAAGTAACTAGATCTCTGCAGGTAAGGCATGAAAAGCTGTCCCTTCTGGGCTTCCAATTAAACAAGTTATATACACACAGCATAAACTGTATGTTCCCAACTCATTTGTAACTAGGAGCAGCAACCTGCACTCCAGCCCAGAAGGAAGCCTGCAATGACCTTGAGTTATGCACACACTTCAGCCAAGCCTCAAATTCCTCTCCAGAATGGAACTCAAGTCATAAGACAAATGATGTGAATTTGAGGAGAACACGACCAAAAGCCAGCAAGTCAGCTTAGCACACACACGTCTTCCCTTGTCAGTCATACAGACATATCCCAGAGAGGGGTCAGGAGCAGCACGTACCAGTCACGCCACCCAAAGGTGACAACTGAGGGTTTTCCTAACACATGCCATAGCACAAACCTCTGGAAACCTGAACACCTCCCTTTTCCTTTGGGCACTGTTAAACGGTCTTGAAGGGCACACAGGTGGGCACTGCTGGTTTGTGGAGTTTAAGCTGATAAGGTATCCAGTAAATAAAGTGGAAATAACCTCTATATATTTAAATATACAAGAAGTATATGCATTTTCCTTGGAAATCTACTAGCATTGGTATCTTTTACTTCAACCTTTGCAACACTTTCAGATGCATTCTATCAGTTCACTGATAACGCTTCCCCTTAATTAGTTGTGATAACATTAGTTGTCCTTTTCTCTCAAGGGCACAAAGATTTCCTTCCTAAATGTAGGCTAAGCTTACATCGGACCAGGTTACTGCACGTATGCAGAACCCTGTTAGTGGACTGTAAAAGGGCAGGCAGGCTGCTCTGTTTTATATCAGCTACAGGAACTGAAGCTGTTTTATGAAATTTAAAGCCAGAAAGAATTTCTGTAACATCTAGTTAGATCATTAATATACCACAGGCTCTCAAGCCCTACCCAGACATTGTTGTATTGATACCAAGGACCAGTTTAACTAAAGCATTTCAACTCTCAGGGGGGGCTCTGACAGGACCTGGACAAGAAACATCAGCCACTCATAACAAAATTGACCCTCTGCATCATCACATCAAGGCACTGCTCCACCTTGTTTAAAGTCTTGTCTGCTGCTGTCTGGGTTCAGGTGAAGGCAACCTAAAATCCCAACACACACCTGAGCAGCTACTCACTGAGAAAATTATTCTCCCACTCTGCCAGTGACCAGCAGAAACCAGGGAGCAGTTGACACAATCACCATCTTCATGACAAGCTGTTAGAGCAAGTTCTGTGCAAAGCAGATGATTCCTTTCCCCTCTGCTAAGGAGAAGTAAGAGGTGGAGAAAAGTGAAGCAGTCTACAGCTTCTCGACTGTAAGATCAGAACCCAAAGATTAGGCAAACAACTAGTTCCTTCTCAGTTCTCATCAACTCCATTCTCACATCTACTCAGCAGAAATTCATTCCCCAGACTTGTTCCTTTTTGGTGAGAGCAATCCTTTAAAAAAAAAAAAAAAATAAAACAAACAAAAAAACCCCACCACAAACTGTCTTTTCTGTGAGAAAGCCTAAGAGAAGCTGATTTAGAAGTGTATTCTCTCTGAAATACTGATTATATTTTTAACAAACAGGAAAACCTACCACCAAAAACATAATGAGTCCTAAGTAGAAATTTCAGGCTGAGGCAAACACCAATGCATGGAAAATTCCAGCCAAAAAGGTTAAAGTTTCATCAAAATCCTAAGTAAAAGAAAGCACTGAGTTAATGCAGAAAGCGCACTACGCAATTGTAAGGAGAAGCATTGCTACTGTGCTGCTTATAATATAGGTAGTATTTTTAAATGTTCTAAGAATATTTGAGAAAAAGACGTTAGTCACACAGAGTAAGGAGTACTTAAGAATGAAGGGTGATATAACGAGTGTTCGTCTAATATTAGAACAGATTTTAATTGGAAGTCAAGACAACATACACAGTGATGAGTCAACTGGACAGTGCACATCAACCATGGAAGCGGCTGAGGCATCAGAACGTGAGGTATTTCACACCAGACTTTATACAGTAAGAGGGCACAAAAGGCAGGAGTTATTTGTACAACTTGCAAGAAAGAAGCAAGCATGCAGCATGGGAAAGCTTTTCCAGTCCTTCTAAGATAGTAGCAATGCTTCCCAAGACCTCGATCTTGCCACATTTTGAGCATGGAGGCTTCAACTCCTCAAGTGTGAACAGCCACATTGTCCCAAATGACTTCATTGCAACCAGTCCTTTTTTCAGCAGGCAAACGCTACGTCAGATAAATGCCAGAGGGTTCAATAACATTTAATTAAGGAATTAAGGTGTAATAGACATAATTCATGCACACTGTGTCATTCCAGTGTACAACCAGAAACACACAGGAGTTCAGAGACCTACAAGAAAAGGACAGAGGTCAGAACAAAATCTTCCCAAGAGCCCCTTAAGCAAACAGTACACACAACAGTATGCTCCGTCATTTGATATTCTACATGGTCATACAGATGTAGTTTCCTTTCCTCCTGCTCTCTGAACTGTAAACACAGCAGTCTGCATCAGCATACATACAGCAGCAAATCAAAACACACGCCCACATCCCTCACAGAATACGGATGAGGGTATGTGCATATTCAAGTGGCGCTAGGTGCTCCACTATCAGGAAGGCTCCTCTATTTTCTTCACATCATCCTTCTATCCGTATGCTATCACAAAAGAATCGCCTTGAAATTGTAAGTTCACAACCTTTAGAGTATTGCAAACGCAGCAACAGTGCATAAAGCACTTGCAGTTGCTTCCTGCCTGATGCTGTAGCTCTTACGGTGCTGCTGAGGCTGTAGAGCATGTCATTTTTCTCTTCAGCACTTTCTTACTCAATCTGCCCAGCCACATAACTACTTGGAGACAATCTGCAGTCAAAAAACATCCACATTTTGGTTTACAAACCACGCTTGTTTCTCAATAAAACACAACAGAAAATAGGAACATTAAAATTTACTATTTTCACTAGATTCAGATTCATCTTTACATCAATTTTTCTGTTTTAAGATAACATCATGATTGCACTAGTATTATCTCCTTGAAGTCTGTAACTGGTATCCAGGCAAGCTTTGAACTATCCCTTCATAAAGACTAGATGAAAGAGTTCATCTAAGCTATCTCAATTCATGGTTGCATTAACAATTACTTTTCAAGTGAACTCTGGATAGTCACACTGAATGCTTAATCTCAGACTTGAAATAGGAAGTTCCATATAAAATTCCTAATGCTTCCTTTCACATGAAAATTCACAGGAGCAGGTATTAAAAAATGGTATTTAGAGGCTGCCTTTGCCTCCTCCCTGCCCCACAACAGGCACACCTAGAAGACAATTAGGTATCATGAAAGAAAATTCATCCAACCAGGAGGAACTCTGTTGCACAGCACTAATGTGAACAGATACAGCACAAGGGAACATCATCCAGTCTTCCTTCAGAGCCTCCTGGAGATACTAACACATTAAACACCCATTGACCTATATGATAATGGAAAATACTCGGCTAGGCAGGCAAACCTATGAGGATTTGGGAGACTCTTCAAGAGAAAACCTTGGGAGCCTGAAAAGAAGCTGGGGGTGGACTTTTTACAAGGGCCTGTAGTGACAGGACAAGGGGTAATGGGTTTAAATTGAAAGAGAGGAGATTTAGATTCAATATAATGAAGAAATTCTTCCTGGAGAGGGTGGTGAGGCACTGGGACAGGTTGCCCAGAGAAGCTGTGGATGCCCCATCCCTGGCAGTGTCCAAGGCCAGGCTGGCTGAAGCTTGGAGCAACCTGCTCTAGTGGAGGGTGTCCCTGCCCACGGCAGGGGGGTGGGACTGGATGGTCTTTAAGGTCCCTTCCAACCCAAACCATTCTGTGATTCTATAAGACAAGGGGACTGTGACAGCCTTTTAGAACAAGCTGAAAGGTTCAAAACACAGACTGAGACCTCCTTAGGCAATAGTTTACATGAAGACAGCTTGGGAAACTTTGGACTCAAACAGTTTTTCTCACTCCTAGGCCACCAGCCTTCATTGTGCTTCAACTATTTGTGATGGGGAAGATAACGCAAGCCAAGGAATTGATCTGGCTGAAAAACAGCCTTGGAAAATGGGAACTTGGCAACAGCAAATATTGCTAAAGGCAGCACTGTATTGTCAATTCAATATTCTCTATGATAAGCTGGAGGTAGCATGTGATGTGAAACTGCAAATTAAGTTTATCATGCAGTTTACCAACAGATCCATCTTTATCAGGACTGTTGACACCATTAAACATCTACATAGCTTTGACTTCCATTCATTAAAAACAGGTACACTTCTTTTTTGCTTCCATAGTTACACCGAGTTATGTCTCAAGACGGGCAATGTTCAGCTAAAGGGATTATTCACATACTTAACAGCATGCTTCACTGCTTTGAAAGATTAGACAAATACAACTTTTGAGTATGGCAAATTCCAAGATTCTCCAGATACCTTGGAAGTCCTCCTGCCTTTGGGTCTGGGTTTTAGAGGGGATAAAGGCTGTTTTACTTTCAGATGAGAGTCTGGAAACATGAAGTGCCATACAAAGCTCTGAATAAACTGCAAGAAAAATTAAAATGCAAGAAGTTAAATGCTTGTGAAGTTGTGTTCAGACGGCTGGTATCAGACATATCTTAGCGTAAACAAGGAAATGCGGCGGGGAAGTCATGAAGTCCATGCAGTCATGAAATCAAGGTGGGGAAGGGGGAGATGTTAAAGCACCTATCACACTTTGCATTCATCCTGCAAGATGAGAAAATTCCCTTCTCATTTCTCTCCACTCATGATTAGAGTCATGACTGCCTCACCAGCTGTGCCTCTGGCTCATTTTAAATTCAAACGACGATACAGATCTCACTTTTAGACTTTTAATAGCAATGCCTTAAAATGCAGATTGCTGGCTAAAATTAGTTACATGATTAAAAACAAATCTAACTCATCTCTACCCAGCAAACAGAACTGCTGCATTCAAGGTTCAATAGAGGACTTAACTCTTCATCTAAGAACAAAGTCCTAACAAAAAGAAGAGGGGGGAAAAAAGAGAAAAATCAAGGCACAATTTAGTGATGCCTCTAAAAAAGCAGGATGCATAAAACATTAACCAGCTATGGAAAACTATCTGCAAATGCATCATAGTATACCATAGGGTTTTTGTTCTGTACTTCTGCAAATAAATTCTGCACTATGCTACTACAGCAGTATGAGTCATACACTTTTACTGACATTCTATATTTATATCCCCATGCCCTTCTGCACTGTTACATGCTCTCATCCATATAGGACTCCCTAACCTGGAATTTCCCATCTTCTGCAGTTCAGCATCTCTTCCTCTAACATTCCCCAGAAAACTGAATAGATATTCTTTCTAAGCACCCATTCAATTCTTTCTGGACACCATTTTGAGGAAGCAACATCCCTGACCTATGACAACACAAGGCATATGCTTTTATTTGTTCACAAGTATTTTCTTGCATCTTATTTCCCACTCTTTGTCTGTAAGCGGACTGCTCAGGCACTTATCCCCTTCGAGGCAAGGTCCAGGTCTTGTCTCATTAGACTTACCACAGTAGAGTGCTACAGAAAATCTCTACAGAGATTAAAAATTACAGCATACCATCTTTTCTGTAGCATTTTATGAAAAGCATTACTTATAACTCCAATCTTGCAAACAATTGTGAACCTGATGAATTTTGAGAATGCAAGTAATCCCGCTACTCTCATATCCCATTGCCATCTCAGCCTATCCAAGAAGGAACAGGCATCTGTCCACAAGAGATAAACAAAGCGAAGATAATTAAGTTCCCAGTGCTAATATTTACCTTGTCAAAAGACTCAAGGGTATGCTGTGGAAAGACAGACACAGCAACATCACAAGAAATGCTCTGGGATGGCAATCTGAAGAATAACTGGCCTTTTTTGCTGTTGTCCACAAGATGCATTCCCAAGAACAAATATTCACTGTGACCATTTGCACAGAGGTTTATCTAGGTAAGCCTCGGACAGGCATGGTTCTGAAGAGTAAGAGTCACAATACCTACAAAGAAATAGAAAGCATTGTAGAAACAGAGCATTAGAGGACCAGTCCTGGGACTTGCTAAGCAGCTTTAGCTTTCTCAGCAGATCCAGAAGCAGCTGAGCTCAACTCCCAGTGGAGTTGAACCCTGCGTGCTGTTCTTAAGAAATGAAGTGCAGAAACAGAACAGTTTCCCTAAACCAATGATGGCACCCCCAGAAGCTCCCAGGAGATCACCCCACTTGTCAGAGTCAGAACCATTAGAACAGCAACTACAACTGACTATGACAGAGTGGGCTGTTCACCTCAAATCTTCAAGGCCAGGCTGGATGAGGCTTTGAGCCATCTGGTCTAGTGGAGGGTGTCCCTGCCCATGGAGGGGGGTTGGAGCTGGATGATCTTTAAGGTCCCCTCCAACCCAAACCATTCTGTGATTCTATGTAATAACGAGCAGCTGTAACCACAGCATTCTCACTGAAGAACAAAACTGTCTAAGAGGATGAGAAGGAAAATTCATGCCCTTGAAGCCAAGAGATGAATAATGAGCAATGATGTGAATCCTCTCTGAAATATTATCCCCATTTTTCCCTACATCCAACAGAGACTGAGTTGAAGAGTATGGAGGCAGGTAGGGGGGAAATCACAACCTCAAACTATGTATGGGCAAGATGCTTAACATCAAGGAGACCGCACAGAGAGAGGGGACAGAGATGTAAATAGTTGCATAATGGTGAAAGTATCTAAATGCTATTTATACCCTGAAAAAATTCCATCACCTATGAGAGCACGCTATTCAGCTAGCAGAGTTCCCTTTGAGTCCTGCCTTCTTGTTCCAGCTCAGATCCCGAACCCAACAGAATTCACATACTGAGACTGACTGCAAGATGGTTTTAGCATTTCGGAGCTACAGGACACAGAGCATGAGGCAGAAGCTTTGATCTGGAAGTCTACAAATTCAGAAACATCTCTGAATGTTACTACTTACGTAAATCAAATGCAAGACCCTCCTGTAAAAAAATCTGAAATTCACTGCAAAGAGGGAATTATAATAGTGAGATTTACTTCTGATGTTTACCAAATGATGCAATAGCTGTCCACAACCATCTCTGTATAGCTACGACACCTGTATTTGCTTGCAGTGCCAGCACTTCTATGTTTAAGGATTATCTCTGTATGCACATGAACAGGGTTGTAATGGAAGTAGATGTGCTACGCTGCCTGTTAATAACAGGGGTTCAGGCTTGAAAGTGAGAGGGAAGAAATAAGAAGAGAAATTTTCTCCTTAGGAGTAAGGAGGGAACAACGATGAAGACAAGAACAAAAAGCTCCTAGGCTCTTCATGGCCACCGTTTCCCTGACATTAAAAAGGATGTTGACCAAAGGAACAGTACCCTCCCACGCATGCTTCACAGAACGCAATGACATAGGACAATGTGTAAAGATACCGTGAGTTTTCTCCTGCTCTAAAGCAGATGGCCAGGTGGGGAAGAGTCACTGCTTTGCTCTGAACTGAAAAGCTTAACAATGAGACACTCAAAACAATTTTTCATGTCAAGTTTGTGTCCACAGAGGATCAGTTCGCTGCAGGGACCTGAATCCCAAGGGCATGGGGCGACCTCATTTTCACAAGCACTGCTCTGACACAGCCCTGGTGGATTAGAGAAACTTTAAATAACTACCCTAGATTTTTAAATTGGACACATCAGCAGTTTCTTACATTTCAACTATCAGCTTCTGCCTGTGTGCATGCCCACGGTCATTTGGGGTTGTTTGGTTGGGAATTTTAACCTCTAACAAAGTGTGCAAGCGGATTTAACACCACCCTTTGCACTGTGCGACTTGTCAGGTTGATTCCTCAAACCAGATGAACTCCTACAAATCCAGTCTACAACCCTTACGTTGTCCCCATAGCCTGACCTTTTCTTCTGGCAGTTTTATTGTCCATTTTCTTTTAAATGAGCTGCGTTGGCTGTGTCACTAGCAGGCACAAGCCTGAAAGAAAACACTGGTGTACAGGCAAATTGCGACAAAACAACTGTCAGCTGTTTTAAGGTCTAAAACTCAAGATGAGAAATGCCAAACTGATTTTCAGTTTGCTTACTACTTCAGAGTGGAAGGACAAGTAGAAAGACAGACTCCTAAAGGAGTTTCTGTATATATATTTTGGGCAGCTTTGTAAAGGTAAGGTTTTAGAAATTCTAGAAAAATAAGATTCCCTGTATTCATGATAAAAACATCTTAGCAAAGCTGACAAAGTTCTGTCCCTGAATAGATCTTCGTCTTCACAATGTTTTGTACAATTTTTCTTTTAATTAAATGACACTGAGTACAAGCAGGAATGAGTTACCTAAGGAAACCCCTCCCAGGGTTTCTACTCTGCATGAATGAGAGTTGCCTCTTATTGCCAAGGTCTTTGTCCCAAAAAAGGAAACCTGTAACTATTGTGATTTTATTTTTATTATATACTGTGTTCCTCATAATACTGGACAGAAAAGAAAGCAGATCCAAACCAAACAAGCTCTTAAATTCAGCAGAACATCCCCAAACCCTAAAGTGCATCCTAAGGGACACAGATAAATGCAATTCCCGTTCACCTGCAGCTCTCAATCTGTTCTTTGGGATCCATGCAGAATATATGTACCCACACTGAGAGACACTCTTGGCACTGAAGTTCAAACAGGAACTACAAAAAATGGAGGGAGTTGCACCTGGGTATCTACCGTGCCACAAACTGAGCTTGAAACAGCCCCTTCTCCTATACAGAAGAGGACTTAAAAAACCCCAGAGTGCAAAAACCATTTTCAGACTCCCCTTCAAAATTTTCCAGGAGATAGGGACGATTTGTGGGGTGGGTGTCCTGTTGTTTTTTTGTTTCTTAAGAAAGTAAGTCCCCAAAGGTACTGTTTTTCAGAAGCACTCAACTGCCACTAAGCTCTTAAAAAGCACATTATCTATGTTCAAATAATAAGATTCATTAGTGAGCATTAAGCCTGCATAATTAATTACTAAACAGGAAATGTCATTTAAAGGTTATGAAAACAAGTATTTAAGAGTCTTAAAATGCTTCTAAGGTTAAATGAGATCTCTAGATCAGTGCAAGTACAGGCACAGATCATGTACACACAGGCAGCTTCTTGCAAAAGTTGAGCCTAGTGATGCTTAGCTTTAAATGAAGTTATCTGAAAATGCAATAGCCATTTCTCTCCTATATGTGTCCAAACACCAACAAAACTAAGAGGGCAGAGTAAATATGCATCGCCTTTGGCAATCAGCTACCATACAGATTAGTTCAGCTATTTTGTAATGATTGGTTTCAGCTTCCAGCTTTTTATTCTACGCAAAGTGAGCAAAAGCACTTCTACCTTACTAAGAATTCACACTGTTGGTCTGAGACCATCTTATATCCACTTTGCATAACTGCAAGATTTCTGCAATGCAAATTCTCACCATTTGCCTCTTTCCCACCAGTTCTTTATATGACTAAGTGCCTTGAGTTGCCAAAATTTCAATCAATCCCATCATCATTCCACTACATGCAACTATGTCATGTCATGTGATAACATTCACTACTCAAAATTGTCATTTTCTCACCCACTCCCCCCACCCCCACTCTCCCAACTGGAAGGGGATGTAGGGAGGAACCCCCTAACCCAATCTTCCACTCCATGCTTTTGGCTGAATAACAAAGCCTGATAAAGAAGTGTCACTGTGAATGGCTGCTGGGACCCACAACACATGAAGTCTAGAAGTTGAATTAAAAGCTGGGAGGAAGAAAAGAGGTGAGTCAAGTTGTATAGCCTCTGGCCCACAGTGTCAGAACACCAACCAACAATGGCCTTCCAAGTAACATATTCAACATTTGGATCTTTCTCTAGTAATACCTGTGAATGTGGAACTCGCAAGCAGCTCAGAATCACAGAATGGTTTGGGTTGGAAGGGACCTTAAAGACCATCTAGTTCCAATCCCCCTGCCATGGGCAGGGACACCCTCCACTAGACCAGGTTGCTCCAAGCCTCATCCAGCCTGGCCTTGGACACTTCCAGGGATGGGACATCCACAGCTTCTCTGGGCAACCTGTCCCAGTGCCTCACCACCCTCTCCAGGAAGAATTTCTTCCTGATACCTAATCTAAATCTCCCTGCTTTCATGACAGAGTTAACAGAGCAGTGAATTTTCCCTTGCCTTTACCTTTGCTTCTTTTCAGCTTCAAATAGGTGAATTGGCAGAGACATTAGTCCAATGTGAGTGAAGCGATTTCAGTATGATTCAAGAAGTGGATTAACACAAAACCCAGAAATAGTTTAACAAAAGAGCCAGTGGCTCAGACAGTGCCAACAGTTCCAGGTACAAGTACACAGAAGAACCAGAAAGACCAGGACACACATGGTCAAATTCTTCCCCTTCAAAGGAAATTTGTATCATCTTTGTACTCTGGTTACACAAGAGTTGTGAAAAGGGAGGTGTTTCCAAAAGAGTTATCATCATTGTAATTTGCTTTAAGGGAAAAATAATAAGAGAAAGTAAAAACCCCAAGAAATAGCTCACAGCCAACAAGCTGTCCTTCTCAGACCCCAAAACTGCAACTGCTCTTGCAAATTACCTCCAGTGGTATAGGATACTGAAAACAGAACAAACACCACATTTACTGTTTTTTGTATACAAGCACCATAAGTATTATTTCATGACACAAAAGAAAGCACTGCTGAGGGTGCAGGTGAAAGTCTTGCATCAGAAAGAGAACCCAGATGTGGCCCACACATCAAAACCAGGAAGAGAGTTTTTGTTTTCTGATAGGAATGGTAGGGAATACAGACAACAAAAGCCACTGTCACACAAATAATTACCCATCTGTGATCAGCTAAGCCTGTCTTCAAGCAGCTAGGGATCAAGGGTTTCCCTTTTAGCTTTTACACTCTTTGATAAATTCAACTTCACCTACAGTTCTCAGCCTGTTCTTCTTGGTACCCTTCACTGCTTAGTGCCGTCTGCGTGTTGTCAAGGAGGTCCCATCACAAGTTTCTTCCCTACGATCTTCCACATACTTGCTAATGTATCTGACCTTGTTTATTACATTTGCTAAATATATGGCTAGCCATAAACTGCAGCAACCCAACCACAGAAACCAAAGCAAACAAACAAGAAGAGGGGGAAAAAAAAATAGCGTAATGAGTCCCTTATCTCACACACTAATGACCCAAACAAAATCTATACCACATCCGCATTTATAGGTTCATTTTTCTGAAAGCTTTTTAAAGATCAAAGTTTCTTCAAGTTAGGACAGACACTCACATTACTTAGGTCCACAACAATCACTATTTCCAACAGCAAAAAAGAGGATATGGCACAATAAAAGGAGAGAAATTCAATAATACAGTCCCTCTTCCCACACATGTGGTCTATGTTAGAAGAGCCCCAGAGCGTGATGTTGAATGACGACTGAGTCATTCTCCAAACTCCTCCAGTCATGGAATACTTACTAAAATACATCCAGACAGGCCTAAGCAAGCATGAAAGGAAGCCATGGCCAGGAAAACCTGGATAGACCAGCCTTATGCACTGTCATCTTCCCCTTCTTCTGTGGGAGAAGCGTTCTATAGGCTGCCACACACAAGATGAGCAGAAAAGATCTGAAAAATCTGTCACAGCTGTTTTCTTCCTGTTTTACGATTCTTGCTAAAAACTGTCAGCATTTATCACGAGCTAAATTTAACGAAAATCCATCTAAATCCTACTCTCCATAGACCATCTGAATCTCCATTTGCCAATATAGTCTATGTATAGCTTACAAGGGGAATTTCAAATAAACACTGAGATAAGTTTCTTTGCCATTAATGTCAATCACTGATGTTTCCATTTTACAATGAATAGCTTCAATCAAAATTAGTGACAGTTCAGCATCCTTCTGACACCTCTCCCTTCACATATAAAAAATGAAACCTGGCATGAAATGCATAGCTGTTTACTGACCCACTGAAAGCTGCTAAAAGGAGAGGTACAAGAGGGACGGTGACCAAAGAAACAAACACAATTACTCAAAAGATGGTTTTAGCAAGCTTCTGTGAAAAATCTCTGCATATGAACAACCCTGAGCATTGGACACTAACCTTTCAGAACGTACCCTTAGTTCACACTGAAGCTAGCCGCCTCCTCAGCAACCAAATCATAGGAGGAGTTTCTTCGATACCTTTACCAGTGGCATGCAGAAGCAACTCCCAGCTGGGAGCAGCAGAAATCGGATCGTGGAATCAAACACACACACCCTCTAACTTCGTAAGTTTAAAAATAAAGCCAAAGAATTATGCCAGCCAATGAAGCCAAAGAAAATGCCAATCCCTTCTAGCTGTTTACAGCTATCTGGAACTCAAATCCATACAATCTTGAAAATAAAATCCAAGATGCTTTAATGTTCAGTGAGCTAAAATTCATTAACTTGGTAACAAAACCTGATACTGTAAAGCAAGAAAAAACAAGTGACTGCATAAGCCAGAGCCAACCCACAGGTTGTGTTTATTCAGTTCTTGTTAAAAGAAGAACAAAATACAGAAGAAATATGTTTGTGTTGTAAGACACAAGAGAGACTGACACAAAGAGTAGGATGCCACAGAAGGCTCCTGTTGTGCTGGTGAGCCATAGCTGCTGGAGACAAAATCTGCTGTGCCTCAGAGCACACACACACAGGATCCACCACTTAACAGGATCTACTTTCTGGCAGAAAATCTTCCCTCAGATTCAGTGGCAATTTGGCAGTTAAAAGAACAGTCTTTAGTGGCCCTGGCAAGATTCTGCCACCCTCCATCCTCCCCAAAGACAAGGCGGTGTAGGATTTGGCTGCTTAATTCTCATTTGCAGAAACCTTCCATAAATAAGCTGTAAGTTTCAGTTCCTTGCTGCTTGAGGAAAGAATTCCCATCAAAACCCTGGGAACAGATAACGTGATAAACTTCCTAAAGTTGCTGAGGAATAGGGCTCTTCAGGTCACTGAACTGTTGGGTTTTGGTTTTTTTTTTTTCCTCTCCAGCATATTCTACTTCAGTTAATTCTTGATTCAGTCCACAAGACTGACCATCTCCTTGATCCCATGAATGAAACGATGTCCAAACCAAAGAGATCTACCCACATGAAAACACACCAAACTTCAACCTCCATAGCACAAAGATAGTACTGACATTTTCTCTGGGCCTGGATATCTGCCTAACCTCAGCCTCAACTGCCAAGGCTAAGTAAAGCACAGCATATTCTACCAAGTCCCTCAATTAAAATAAAGATGTTTAACCTAGCCATAAGATCGCAGAGGAGATGAAGGATCAGGGTGTGTTCCATCAGCAAAGAGGATTGGAAACAATTGTTGCTGTAGGCAAAGCAGACTTTATGGTCAAATTGCTTAACAAACATCAGCTCTCCACACTGATGTAGTCACAGAAAATAACTAGTAAATTGCCACAAGTTTCCAGAAGACTTTATAGTTTATACAAGTGTTTTGCAGAGCTTAAGTACTTACCTATGTCTCTCCAGGGAAGAAACATAAAATAAATCCACTTCAGAATATGAACTCAACACACATAAGATTAAACTATCTTAAACATCTTGAACTGACTTAAACACCGATTCCACACCTGTAAAATCTAGATGTATCCATACAATGTCAAGTCAATGCTCATATTCACTTTACATGTGTGCTCTCCCAGACACCTTTCAGTTCTCAGAGCATCCACAGGCTGCAAACTTGCCACAAATTTCACCCCAGACACTGGGAAGAGCTAGCGCATTCCCTGTCCCCCAGCAGGCTGCCAGCCAGATACAGAACACACGACACACTTCCCATCAACCCCTACTTCTGTGGCTTGTATAAACTTAGCTTAAAAATAATTAAGATCAAAGTTGAAACAGTTTCCATATACATCTAGAACCTTTAATCCTGTTATTGCACACTAAATTTCACACAGATCCCACGTTAATTTCTCCAAAGCTTTAATTTCTGAATTTTCATCCCCAAGCACATGCATTTCTTTCTCCCCCCTTTCCACGCTCTACTCGTTATAACCAAACACAAGACCTTCAAGATACGCCCTGAAATTTTAAAATTTGCCAGCTAAAGCCAGATGCATCTGAAGTCTTTTTTTTAACGTAACCAAAAGTTCCACTATCGGTCAGATTGCGAGATGCATACGTTGTAAACCAACTATACCACCAGTGTAAATTCAAAGTGATGACAAATGAAAACACACATAACACGTACACTAAAAACTTACTTCATTACCTACTATTCTGTCTCAAGCTTCACAGTTTTCAGGGGCCAAAGTTATATTCTACTCATTCTAACCTGAACGATTTTGATACTTAATAGACCTTCCCACTCGTGTCCTGTAAGCACTCTTAAAAAACCCTAAAACAAATACATAAAGTGCCACAAAAGCTTAACTCTGGCAACGTTTTCCTGACAGATTCCATTCATGATCTCAATTCAGCCTTCACCTTGTCTCTCTTGGTCACTTTGCCATTTTTCTTTTTTTCTCTTAAGCTGGAGTTTCAGCATTGGAACAAACTACCAACAGCAGAGGCAAATCTTACACTCTCGAAGTATCCCAGCAGAGCTGCCACAACTGCTTGGACCCTAGTCAAAACACCACCGGCCCACCCATTCCAGCGTAAGTGCCAACCAGGCAACTGCCACGGCTCCAGTGGCACTCCAGTCATTGGATCTGCAACCCAGCGTCTTTTAAAACAAGAAAAAAACCCTACCATCAGGTGAATGTCTTCTAGAGGTTACACTTCTGTCAAGCAAAAATTACTGGGCTAACACTGGGGCATACGGGTGGAATTCAACAGCGTACTTTGGAATAACTCTTACGATCTCCCCTGTGGCAGGTACTTCTGCTCTAAAGTCTATGCACATTCAACTGACATTCTTTGTTGCTTTCTCTTGCAGTGCACAACAAGGACAGTATTTATTACGACAGCAAGGAACGTAACAGGAAGGCTCTGAAGCACAAGCATCCATTACTTCATGACGTCAAGCTACAGCATTCTAAGGAGGAGGCAAGAACAACCATGCACCACAAAACCACAGAACCAAGACCACAGAAAAGCAAGTGCATTTAGCAGATTTCAGTGAGAGTTTACTTAGCCCAAGGCAGATGGACAAAGGCTTTTCTTTCTTAAATACTCACTTTGCAGGTTCTGCTTCAGAGGGGTTCGGGGGTTCCTATCCATTTGTAGGTTTTGATTTAGCTTATTTCTAGTATTTTACTTGTTTTCCCAAAACCCAGCATCCTACCAAATGAAATACAGTGACCTCACATTAAAAAGAACGTCAGGGGCTCCAGTTTGAAACCGTTTTGACTGTCACCTATAGTGGTTAAAAAGAGGAAAGGAGAGTCCCCATCAGATATCTTATTGGAAGCTGCTGAAAACCTGAAGGCAACAAAAGCATGCTCTCCCGCGTGAGGAAGGCTGCTGAGCCTTGACTGAAAAGCGCACTAGAAAGGACCTCTAGTGCCGGAACCGCGCTGCTCGGTGCCAGGCAGCAGCGTCCTGCCACTTCACCATCCACTGCACCACTTACCAGCAAAGCCCCACAGTTTCACCTAGCGACAGGCATCAGAGAAAGCACGTACAAGTGCAATTGCAGCAGTAAACCTCCTTTTCAGGTCAGCTCATTAGAAATATTCCCTGGGTCTGCTCTCCGTCTTTGAAGGGACACGTTTTCATTTGCTTCAGAAAAACACGAGATGGGTTCTATTGTACCGTGTGGGTCACTAGCATGTCAGAGCATTTTAGAGTGGTTTTACGTGGCCTAAATGGCATGACTTAAAGGGACCTTCAAAGATGCACAAATTCAGATGAAAATTTGGAACGAGGATTCAGCGTATTACTCAGACTATGTCAATGCATTTTGTTCTTCCAAGACTTTTTAGCTGTAGGCAGTTTCGCACAGGCAGCAGAAACATCATTTTAACTGCATTTTTAAGGCAACTCCTTCTGGGTGAAAGAGCTTGGAATTCTTTATCTGAGCTCAAACAAGACATAATTTAATGTGACAGTACATGAAAAATATGTTAGTGCATGTATTCAGGAGAATACTTAGATAATGAGACAGGCCAGATTAAGAAAGCTTATTTATTAGGCATTGCAGTTAAAAAAGAAAATAACTTGTTTTGAATTGAAGTTGATGATTCACCCCTAAGTCTTTTAAAGTCTTCTCTTGCTATATTTAGGTTTGCCTTCAAGTCAGATCGGTTCTATCCTTTCCCAAAGTAGCCTAATTTACATCTTCAGCATTACAGGCCACAACTTCGCTCTCTTTTAAATGATCTCAGCAATAACCTCTCTTTCTTTACCCTCAAAGGGTTTGTGTCAACTTGAGAAGGGTCACAAATTAAAGTTGACATTGTTAAGCAGAGCAATGCAAGACAGCTGCTCATTATTATTCAGAAATAGTATCACCTATACTGCAGTGGTGCTCCTGGTGCCATTAAGCAGAGTGCTGGAAAGGAAGCAAGCCATTTCACAGAGCAGTTGCCTGAAGAGAATGATACTTGCACTTGGGTCTGAGGCCAGAAGGATGCATCTGGTCTGTCCTTCACTTAGAGCAATAACAGCACTGCCCTGTCAGAATCGAAAAGCATCCCTGAAAGTCACTTGGAACAAGCATTCACGCAGAAAATAACTAAACTAAAGACACTAACAAGTTCATATCTTATCAGAGACCTGATCAAAAAGCAACCAGCGTCTCTCAACCTCAATCTTTTTGGACCAATCATCATCAACTAGGACCATAACTAGTCGCAGAATAATATCTTCTTTTGAAGGTGTACTAGTGGTGCTGCAAAGCCTAATTGTTTGTCTCTCCCCTATAGGAATCAGTAGTCAAGGCAGAAAAAAAGGTAGTTGTCTGTCTTGAAGGATTTTGTAAGTTAATTTATAGTAATATTGTGTACCACAGAAATAGTCCAAAAGACACCTCTAGCATTAAAAAGAATGAGGAATTGGAGCTCATGAGGATCAGGTAAGGGTTAGGATGAAAGACACAGCATCCTATGAAAACATTCCTTAATGTTCTTAAGTAAAGCAATTCATTTCTCATTAAATAAATTCTTGAATCTGAACTGCTTTATGGCAGAAGCAACAACAGATAAAAAGAGAGCTGACCAAACTCCAAAGAGAAACGACAGGAAAAAGGACCTTCAACACCGTTGCTGAATGAGGTAGAACATAATATATGAAGAGAGATGCAGGTATTAAAATTATTTCAGGAGCAATTAAAATCATTTCTAAGGACAGAGTGGGGAAGAAATGAAACACACAGATGTATATTTTTGCTTTAGGTTACAATGCAAAATTTTGCCAGTAGCACGAAGGAAAAACAAAGCAAGTCTTTTAAAACAGGCTAGTTTACATACAAGGGAAAGCATAATACACAAGAAAGATTTATGCTGTGTTCCTTCTTTTCTGATAACAAAGTTGGTAACTTGCTTGGACTCTCTTTAGAAATGTCAAACCACCACACCCATGAAACTTCCCACTATTCCTCCAGATAGTTGCTTTTAACACCACCACTGCCTCATTTACTTTTCAGTGTTCCATTAGTTCTGCAGTCAAGCACTGCTCATCTGGCAGATAAAGATCACAATGTCATTTTGAAACTGCAGAATGTGAACTGATGCACGAAAAGTGTCCAGCTTGTATCCACCCAGTTTCTTCCTTTGTCTTTCCAATGAGAAGTTTTAATTTACCGTCAAGACAGCTGCAATTATGAATGCTTTATTATTACTACTACTCTGACCAGGATTAATGTTAGGGGAAAAAAATCCAAACACAGTTTTAAGTATTTGCAGTGGCCTCTTAAAATTCCACTACTTTATCTGGTCTAGTGTTGTGTTTTCCACAGATAGTAACATACATGTTAAACTATTGAATTTTGCATCGTGGCAAGACTATTACTTTGAACAAACTTACCCATTCTTTCATGCAGCAAAATCTCTATACACTGCAATGTCTTTCCAAACTGCATTCCTACTTCCCACAATGAAAAGAGGCATTCTGCTACAATATCCCTTCCATCCATTTTCCCATGTCCAAAAATCACCTTATTTTACTTCCTTTCCACTTATTGTGGAATTCTCCAGAGTAAAGTGAGCAGAAATCCCTTATATCAACAGTCTCCAAAGTGGAGTGCATAAAGCCCAGGAGGTCCACAAGACAATCCACTGGAGGGCAGGAAGAAAATAATTCATCTTTTATTTATTAATAAATTCTTAATGGTTTTAATTTAGTTAATAAAATAATATTTTAAGGAGTCCTTATCCTTTTTTAAATTTCTATCATGCATGTTTCACAGTTTGCGTGATTTATTACAGCAGTACATGTCTGTAGTTTATAAATAAGGATGTATGTACTGGGGGTGCCAGCTCAAGGCAGAAGTTTTACTACACAGAGGCGCACAATTATCGAAGTTCAGAGAACACCGGTTTATGCAACTTCAGCACCAGAAAACTGAAGCAGCATTTCCTCTTTTTCTAGAAGGCGGCAGAAATAATGGGGGAAGAACTGCATGCAGGGAAAAGTTTAAGTGGGCTGCATTTTTCAGTTACTTATCTGCAAGTTTAATCACCAGCAGCAAGTGATTTTTCAGAAACAGTTAAGTGCTTAGCTCACACTATGTCTAGTAGTTGAGCAACCCTTGAAAATCCCAGGAGACTCCGATTGGTATCTAGAGGCTGCCAAAGGCCATTCAAAATCTTATTCTGGATAATTTAGGTTCAGGTCCATTGACTTTTGAAGAGATTTAAAATTCTAAATACATAAAACTCAGTTTCAGCAATAACTTATGCCACTGCATCGCTTGGCCAGTTTTCTAATGCAAATGTAAAAAGTCAGCCTATTTGTATTTAAATTCCTTTCAGACATTCAGAAAAAAAAATATCCCTACTAGTCACTTGACACTTTTTTTTTCCTTCTTAAAATTCACTTACTAAAATATTCACTTCATTCCTGTAATGGCCACGGATAAGTATCAACTAAGCAAAACATTAGTTACTAAAACTTTGGAGATTTACTTAGTAGGTATGCATTGTTAGAAACAGTGAAGCAAGGCAAACCATGTTGACAAGATCCTCTTGTCAAAAATCAGGTCATCCTGATTTAAGGTCTTTTTTCTACCTTTTCCGTTCCAGTGAGAATGACACTAAGCACTTTATTCAAGAATTAATCATTTTGAGATAAATGCCTTTACTCCACCTCAAAGTTTCCAAGCAGCAGGTAGCACTGCTTACAGCTCCAAAATTTTCCATCTAACATCCTCTAAAAATCAGAGTGCAAACATGTCTTTAAAAACAGCCAAGGGAGCAGCTAGGTTAATGCAGGTTTTTTACATGGCATTTCTCTCAGGTACTTTGATGTCAAACAACGAATGCTCTGAAACAGAACACTTAACCAATTTGTTTTTCTAGTCATGCATCACATCCCTCCAAACTCTAGCACCAAAAGTTCACAGTACACACTAATTAAAACAGTTTTCTCACCAAGCTACTGCATGACCGTTTCAGGATTTACAGCACCAATTTCACTCAACACTTAAACACATGCTGACCTTTGGGCATGCAAGAACTCCATTTGAATAAAACTACCCATGCTGAAGGCTAAGCTCTCCCATAATTACAGAACCCAGTAAGTAATAACAACAGGTCTGCGGCCCCTTCTGCAATTTTCCTAACAAACAGGTTGTATCCTCACAGACCAATAGGCTCTTCAGTCTCCAGTGTGACTCTAGGAAGAATACTTTCATCAGCTCTTCGTGTTCTTGGCTACGCCTGTTCTTAAGTTCTTAGCTAACACTAGGTCATGGTATGTATCTATGCCCCCGCACCTTCTGGACAGACACTTGCTCAGGACTCCCTCATCCCTCCTCCCTAATTCCTGTGCCTTGAATGACAGTTTTACCCATATCTATCTGCCAACTATAGTCACGCATCTTGGAAGCCACAGCCCTATATTCCTGCCTCTCTATTTTCTGATGCAAGTCTTCCACCAAACTCTCTTCTCCCCAGAGATGTCATAACTCACCCGGCAGAACGGTCTGCAGAAGCTCACATATGTTCTGGTATACGGGTACCCTGATGAGGCAGAGGCTGCATCCCTCTAGTGCGTACATGCAGGTTCTACTGCATTTATGAAAACGCTAGGCCCTCCGATCTTTAAGCACAACAATATTTCATGGGACAGAAGCCAAAGGATGTCTGTCCTCCTCATCTTCAAGAGGCAACCACTGCTCAGGTGAAACCACGAAACTCTGCATCCAACTAGCATCAGTGAGAAAGGACACTGCATGCAATAAAGACAATTTACTGTTTTGGTGCCACGTTACTGCTTTTTAGACACCCTACCTGTTTGTGCCACCAAGTGGGTCCAGCCACTCCAGACTGCTCCAATCTTCTCATGCGAGAAAAACTGAGTCTCAATCTTCTTGGGCTTCGCAAGAAAGATCTCTTTGCTCACCAGCTGCCCGTGTTTGTTGCTGCCCCAGACATACAGGTGTCCTCCATCTACAATCAACAGAGAGGTAAAATTCGTTGAAAGTGGTATGCATCAAACACCACCAATGCAGGCTGTCTCTCCACTCAGTGATGCTGAAGAAAGAGCAATGTTTCATTCAATTTGTGTTTTCACTGTATGCTTTTTCCTACCATCCGTTACCACATGTGTGCACACCGCAACTAGGATATCAGAAATACCTGTAAGGGCCTTAACAACACAGCCTGTTTTCCAAGGGCTGCACTGACCCCCTGAAACAACCAGAGCCCTCAGGTCAAACTGCCTAGATCTCATTTCCACTGTGAGCCTCTCAATGAAGACAAAAATGGTTAGAGCAAAGGCTAATTTTTATTAGAAAACTAACCACAATTGTCAACTTCTCTGAAGAGAAGGAAAAAAAAAACCAAAGCATCTTGGGGACACCCACTGAGCAGCCCCTCTCAGTTCTTGGAGGCTAGCTTTTACCTCTACCCCAAAGCTTTGATTCAGTCCAGTAAACAACTTCCTGCATCACGACAAATAAATTACTCCCCTCCGGTACCTGGGACTCTTCAAAGCCTGGCTGGCTGCTCCTGCTCTGCATTACAGACCCCAGCCTCTCTGCAAGAGCTACAGGCTCCTAGCTCTGCTCCTAACTCTCCTGCCTTCTTCAGCATCAGCAAATCTCCTAAAGCAGGAACAGTCTAATGCTCCTTGCCTCACATTGCACAGTCATTTCCTAAAGGAACTGGACACACAGCTGTGAACATACAACTAAAGCAGGTACCACCCATCACAACACCAAAGCAAAATATTATCATGCCTCAGAACAATGCTGGACAACTAGTGAGAGGCTTCTGTAAGTAATTACTTGTCTGCCCCCACCCCTTTCCTAGAATAAGCATTTGTGCAAACGCACGCTCCGGGATTCCACCCACAGGGATAACTGTATTTACAGAAACATCCACTTTGCTTCGTGCGTTTTACTGGTGTGAGTTGGAGTTGCTGACAGCCTAATGACCAACTGACAGTAACAATATGACTGTTCAGATATTACATATCATTAGTTCAATCTTTTCAGCACAAAATCATTCCACTCAGGTTCTAGGCTTCCATGTTAAAAAATACAATCTACAAGAAACACTTAACATGAGCTGTATCAGCCCTCCTGAAGTCCTCTATCACGCTGTACAAGCTGCAAGCATAAGAAGTCTTGCACACATGAAGTACATGATCATTGGCCTAGAAAAACTGGAAGCCATCAATATTTGCAACACAGAATTGCTGGGAGCACACGTCTACAACACACAAGGCTTCTGGAAGTCTCAGGTTGGCACTGAACTCTCTACAAGCAGCATGACCCAAGTAAACCTTTCAGAGGGGAAGAAAAAAATAAAGCAGGATTTAAGCTACAATATATTTCATTACCTCAGTTTGGTAAAAGTAACAGAAAGAATGAGCCAGGAAAATTCCACTATAGTACTGCTGGTGGGATACAAGAGAGAAGGAGGGGGTGGGTAAAAAAGTCAGCAGTTGTCATTAACATTATTGACAATTATCTGCAGGACTTCCCACTTCCTCAATAAAACACCACAACTGAAATGAAAGGAAAAACAAATCAGGCAATTGTTTCATTCGAGTACTCCACTAAACTGATAAATTCCTTCCTATAGTGACGTACATACACCTTCCGGAGAGAGAGAGAAAAAAAGGTGATGAAAACAGCTTGTTTCAACAAAGAAAATCATGGCTATTCATGTTTTCACAACTGACATGCACTGCCTCTGTCACCTTTGTTTCTCCAGAAGATGCGTTTCCTCTATCCTGGGAATTGTAACTTGTTCAACCCTCATCTAACTTCTTGAGTAGGTTTTAACAAAAACTTAGTCTTAGCACCATATCCCCATCAGTGGAGGTTTCAGGCCCGTTTGGATACTGGTGGACTACAATCCTTTTTTTAAAGGAACCACCATTCATGTTTGCAACAAGCCCATCTGTGCCAAAAACCTGCCTGATTGCAGGTGTTTGGTATCCTACCAGCAGGCGGCTCATGAAACAGAGCCAAAGAAAATTGCATCACAGCGTGAGAGATTCCTGGAAAAAATCCCCAGTTAAATACTACACCCTGCAGTACTATCTTTACTATATCAGGTATCTTTAAAATACAAAGTATTTTAAGTAATAACAAGTACCTTGCAGAGTGAAGGGCAGCTATAGCATAACAGTATTAAGACCTTTGGTACTTGCTTAATTAATCTTGGTCCCCCTGCTGTCAAATAGACTGCTCTCTTAAATAAAAAGCAAAAGCATGAAAGAATAATCTCTTTACTCTCTAAATGCTGAGTGCTAATTAGCCAAAGTAGATTCTATTTGTCCTTATAGTTATTCTTCACTAATCACACATACACTTTGCATCTCAGAATTCAACAGAATTTACATTGTGTAACATCTCCCCACACAACTAAATCTCTGTAGACCTGCATAAGCAAATACTCCAGTGCTCCATCTAATGATGACAGAGGTAGCAGATGGCTGCATATTTGCTACGAACTTGTTCCTATAAAGTTTGGCAGACTTGTCATCATAAGGTTCAATATATTTCTTTCCCACACTCCAAAACTGTAAGATTACAGCATGAAAAGCTATTTTGTTTCCCCTTCTCTCAGTCTGCCAAAAAAAACCCAATCTGTATTAGACTTTTACTACTGGGTACTTCATACCCCAGCACGGGAGCACTGCCTAAAGGTCAAAGAACAAGTGGCAGATGTTATGGAAGTGCCTAAGTGATTAAATTAACTTCCTACTGCTTTAAATAAGCATTGTGCTCTTACACTACCTCACACAGATCTGCACGCTGTTATATCACAGCCACCAGAGATCGCTTCAGACCATCTCACGTCCCTGCACAGTGCAGTCTCGTGCAGAGGCATCAGCTCACGCAGCAGAAGCAGGATAGCCACAGCTTTCTTTCTTGGGACAACCACCTAACATACCCTTTCTGGTTCCAGCACTCACCCATCCAGAGTTACCCAATGCAGCATAAAGCTGCAGCTCCAGGGACTTACCCAAACGTGTCCTTTCACAAATCCTTCCAGAGTTTCTAACCATTAAGAGCCAGACCCTCACTTGCTCTAAGGGCTAAGTCACGCCTGATCCCAAGAAAAAACACACAGAATTCAGACAATTCAAAACATGAATCCAGCTCTTGAAATCCAGAGCTTCTACAAAACAATTACCCAGCACTGACTAACAAAGCCAGATCAAATTTTACCAGTCTAACCAAAACGGACAAACATTTCAAAAGCACAAAAACCTTTACAGGCAAGACAAGGGCTTTCACCTCTATACCCCAGGCCTACCTGTGAGTGACACCGAATGATAGGAGCTTGCAGCAACCCTCTTCACCTTTATGTCTTCCAGGCCTAGAGAAAAGGTAGTCTCATCAAATTTGGACAGCAGGTATCATTTCATGCATAGACATAAAACAGAGCTCTATCAAGTGTAACAGGATGATGATTAATTTTATAACAAAAGCCTGTGCTTTGGGCCACAGACACTGCAGGACTCCCTATCATTTCCCCCCACAGATTATGGCCTTGTACACCCATTCTATCCTTCAGCTACTCCACTACATGGTTACAATACCAAGTGGTTTTATAATAAAAGGATGCTGCATGTTACTGAAATTATACTCCTGCTCTATCCACCTTTACGAAGGAGTCAGATTCCTGGATTACCTGTTACTTCACAAGGCTCCTTTGCTGTCAAGAACAGGGGGAGAGGTTTTCCTTGGATTGCACGCCTTGCCCGAGATGCCATGCCAGTTCCCCACTGAAACACCATACCGCTCTCTTTCCAGGGTAAACAGACAGAAGAGATTGAAACACATCAACCACCACAATCACTTAACGCGTTAATTAGTTTTAAAGGTACGTTCACGTCATTTTAAAGCGCAATTTGAATCAGTGTAAAGACCTTTATGCCAAAAACGTACTTCATAAGCATACAAATAACCCTAGTGAAGTAATCAAGCAACAAACAGTTGTAGTCCCACTTATTCAGGTAAGAAAACTAAGAAGATATTAAGCAACCCATCTCAGCACTGAGACCTACATCACGACTTTGAAAACGATGATCTCTGAGGACGACACCACTGTTGAGGATTCAGTAACAGATGTCCCACAGTTGCAGCGCCTCAGGAGTAGACACAATTTATTTATTACTGTAAGTTCATTGTACTTTCTCTGCCTGTTCCTTCTCTTCAGGCTAATTTGTTTGGGCAGTCCAGGACACTGAGGGAGTAAAGTCACTTGTCTTGTCCTCAGGACCTTTCAGAGACTTGACCTAGCCCTGAATCAACATGTCCACTGAGCACAGAGCTCAGGGAAGCTTAATTCCCAGTATTCAAACAGGCACCAGAGATCCCACTCTTTTCCCAAGCATCTCCTTTGCATCTTCAGCTAGACTCCACTACCTGTAACCATACTACAGTTCACATAAATTAAACCAAAATAAAAGAGCATGTATAGCTTGTTGATCCTCAATTGTAAAAAAAACTAAACGAAATTTCATCTTCTTTCCCCCTCTCCCTCTCCAAGCCATTAAAGCTCTATTGTTACTGAAATGATATACCAATGATGACATTTACCTGTAGCAGCAAGGGCATGTCTCAGTCCTGCAGCAACGTCCACCACCTTCTCTTTGAGAGACTACGCAAGTAAAACAAAAATACATTTTAGTTATTTTTTGCATTTAGTGCCTCTAAAAGCAAAACATGCCAAACACAGAAGTGGAATGCTATGAAAACAGTTCTCACAGTTCCAGCCTGCATGTCAACAGTCTGTATCACAAAGGAAATAAATTTTGACCAACAACAATTAATCGAGCGAAACAACTGGATGTACAGCTTTGTGGCAATAAATAAAAAGCCACAGTCAATATCCCCACATGAAAAAAGAAATCTTCTTGGCGACAGATAAGTTTATTTCTTCAAATTAACTCAGCGTTCCCCAAGAATTACACCAAAAGCTCAGCAAATACCAGTGACAAGCAGTAATAAATGCCATCAAACTGTTCAGTCTCAGCAGGTCGTCTGATCACCAACAGCTGACAGCACCACCCACGCCACTGAAGGCTGCCCAGTGTGAGCGTGCAGAAGACAACTGTACTAAGCCACACGCGCATAAAATAACTGACTTAAGTTTGCACAGGGTAATTAAATTCTGGCCCGTTTCCACTTCTGAGTACTCTGCAAATTTATTGTTCTTCTCACAGATGTAACACTATTGAAAATAGATGGCAACGCGCCAAAGCACTTAACAGGATACAAACCAAAAGACAAAATATTCCAGATAAATGAATGGTCCACGTGGTCAGAGAGGACACAGACTCAGATTAGCACTGCCAACGCTACCATTTTCAAGGCACCATACCGCAATGATGCTCCCAGGAAATGTTAAGGATACAGAAACACCAGGTGAGTTAACCCTATTCGCTAGGGGTTACCATGGGGATCTGCTGTCCTTCCTCTCCTACATTAAAAAAGGCAAAGGAATATCTGGTGTGAGCCACGAGGATAAACTTCTTGTCTAAGAATCTTTTCTGCTCTGAAGTTATTGCTTTTACTAGACACGAGAGGGCATGTGGATGGAAGAGAGTTTCACTAGTGTTCTCCAAATAAGAAACTACAGTGTAAATTAGGGAATAATTAGAATTCCTGTGAGACAATTATTTAAACTGTTAGGCTTATAGCCAACAAGAAGAAAGCTTTTCTGATGCTACAGATGTCTCAGTACCTATTACTTAAAACATTTTAAAGCAACTAATTTGGGGCTATATTCTGAGCTCCCTACTCACACTTAGCAGTGCCTCACCTACAAATATCACCACGGACTTCCAAAAACACCACGAGCTGTGCTGTCAGAGTCCAGCCTTCAGCACTGAAGATGCTCAACAACCGAGATATTGTTACCTAACTTTCCATCCTATTTCCCTGCAAGCTGATACTGTTCGGTAAATGCTGGAGGTTAGATACAAAGCAAGTCAACATATTCATCAGTTCCTTTACATGCAAAGGTAAAATTCATTTTAATCTCAAAAGTGATAAAATTAAAGTTTATTCTCTCAGGTCTAGTTTTCCTGCAGCTACATACTTTCTCACACTACTACTATTTTGGGAGTGACAAAGCTTACTTCTGTATGTTTTTTACAGCCAAGAAATAATACCACAGTCCTCATTTGGGGGGGGAAGAAACTCTGACAGTTAAAAATGCACCTTAAAAAGCAAGAGGTACTTAGAAACAGAACTGCTGCACAAGAGCAATAGATCAAAATAACTGGCATAGCTGACTCTGTTGAACCCCATCATGCATTTTGGTTTTTTCAGGGGTGGATTACTGCTGGTTCATTTTGTTTTGCTTTGAGCTGTTAAGCAAAAGTCTCCAACAAAGTACAGTGAAGGCACATACCCTTCATGTAGCAAAACATATCTAGTATCTTAGAAACTTGAGGCGAAACTTCAGCTGGAGTAAATTTGCACAATTTCACTACCTTTAGTAGCATTTCACATCGTCTCTGGCTTAAAGCCCACTGAGGTCAAATGACCTTTGTATGTCGCTGGAAGCAATACAAAGTACAGCGCTCTGAAGTACAATTACTTTGAAATCTTTACCTCAATCTTTTGTGGAATCAAGCACGGACCTGATATTTGAGGAACTCCTAATTGTCCAAAAGAGTTAGACCCACAGGACAGAACTAGGCCAGATTCTGCAAAATGAAGTGTTAGAGTCCATTCAGTAAATCTGTGAGCACAAGCAATGCCCTGTAACATTCTAACAAGCAAAGTATCACAGTCGAGTAGCTCAAAGAAGGACCTAACAACCCACGGCAAAGCTATCGAGGCCATAGGCATCTGGTCTTACACATCCTGGCCAGTAACGGTCTCAGGTTCACGGGGATACAAGGAACACGGGGTAATTTAGTTTGCATGGCAAGGAGCCTTAAACTTGTGAGTGCCCACATGTCGCACACACAGCAGCAGTGTGGAACTCTCAGCGTGTGCTCTGTATCAGTATATTTCTCCAGATCTTACAGAGACAGATTTACCTACTAATATGATTGTAAAATCCCAGCCACAGGCAACTTGTTTTACACAAAAGCCGGACAGGGCCGTGCACAAAGTAAAATGCAGTACATCCTCTGTGTGATTCAATCCCAACTGCCCCTCTTTGTTATGGCCACATACAAAGAGTTCTCCCACACCTGGAATTAGAAACAAACAGAATAAATCAGTTACACTTCACAGACTGAAAAGGCAAGTGTACATACCATGAGATCCTGTAACAAACAATGGTGACTATGTCATTTTAGGCACCGCAGTCAAGCAAAACGAAAGAGAAACAGTTATTTCTGATGCATCAGAAACACCCCTGAACAAGCACAGTTATGGAGAGTCAAGGGAAACAATCCATATGGTAAGACAGGCACCTCTCACTGAGATCCATGATGAAGTTTTCATCCCGTTCACAGCTGCATGTATCCCTCCTTTCCCAGAATCAACTATGGCATACAGCAGAACCTTTGAAAGGCCAGATGTTATCTTCTGCTCCTTACCTTCAAACTTCTCAAGACTGAATAACCTCCCACTTGACTCCTCCCTTCCAGCCCCACATCCCCTATACAGAAAAACTGGCTGCTTTGCATGAAAACTGTTAGATGAAACAGGTGAAGAAACAGTCCTCACATAAAGTAACCAGAGAAGATAAACAAAAGTGGGATTTCCCCAATTCTCCCAAAATATTGAGTTAATTGGCATGGCAGAAATGTGTTTTGCAGCTAAGAACTGGTACTTGCTCAGAAACAGAAGCCACAGGTAGGTGGCAGCACCAAATCAACAGGGAAACAGAAAAAAAGTGTGTAGAAGTCACACTCCTTGCCAGTGCAATGTTCTTACCAGTGATAACTGCAGAGTGTCCCCCTCCTCCAGTAATGCTTTTAAGGTCTTGACATTTGCAGAAAACATGTTGCAGTGCCTGAGGCACCAGCACATCCTCTTTATGACCCAGACCAAGTTGTCCGTAGCTGTTTGCACCCTTCAAATACACACAGGAGGGGGAAAAAAAAAAAGACACATTATTAAAGTTAACAAAAAGATACACACATCTGCTCTGAGGAGCAAACAAGCTTATCGGGGACATGTCACAGCTTAACCTGGCAGTATTTGCTCCTGATATCCCCCAAAATAGCAATCTTCATTCTTAACTGCTGTCACACAGGACCCCCCAGAATCACAGACCAGGACTGTCCTAAATTTGCTAAGGTTGCCCATGCAACCCCAGTATTTTAAGAAACATACTGGAATGTATCCCGGTAGGACTTCAGCTGCAGGCTAGCAGTTACTAAAGGGAGAAAGCCTCGTTATCAGGATGATTACCACCTGTTTCATTTTAGTGCTAATGATTCCCACTCATCACTAAGATCTTACTCATGCCAATGCTTTCTGGCAGTCCAGCTCCAAAACGAGATCAGAAAGACACGCTATCTTATTACAGAACCTGAACAAGTAAAGCAGAAACACCCCTTACTGAGTCTTTTAACTTAAAAGGATCAAAATGAAAATACAAATTTATAGCAACTGGTGTAAGTACAAAGTTATAGCCACTAAATCCATCACAGAAAGCAACCACCGACAACATGGTAACGCATCAGGGAGTTTCTTACCCAATTTAAGGTCTATTAAGTGTCCAACAGTTTGAAAAACAACCTGCGTTCCCAAAGGTGGATTATTTCCCAGCCCACGCACTGTGTAACAGCAACACTGCCCCGTTGGTGACGCCCGGGGGCCAGCGCCTATCGCCTCTCTACGTGCCCTCCCACGCACGCAAAGACGCAGCACCTGATGTATCTTAAACGGACACGTTTAGCAACACGCATTTTATACCTACAGAAACACCGTTTCAGGCAAAAGCATCAGGCTGCTCGCCTCAGCCCAGAGCCCACAGGTGGGTGAGGCGTCACGGTTCGAGCTCCACAGGTTGAGATGAAGTTGGTGTCTCCCCTCACTACTACCGGCGGGCAGTGTCCGAGCGTTGCTACTACTTCACAGACACAATTCCTTTGAGAAGGCTTGTCACCAGCTCTCGTTTTATCCTGGGGCTTACACTGATTTTTTCCAAGTCTTCAAAACCAGGCGAGAGATGGTGCCGAAAGAAAACTGGCGCGTGAGGAACTGCCAGCCGGGCCAAGAGCCTGCCCCAGCGCCGACACCCCCCCCCCCCCCCCCGACCCTGCCGCGGCCGGGGCGTTATCACCAAACCGGCTGCCACAGCGCACACCAAGCTGGCAGGGAAGAGACACCCGCCCAACATCCCTTCCACCCCCTCTGCTCCGCGGGTTTTCACCTGAAGAACCAAGGTAAAAATCCAGAGAGCCTTACTCCTTCCCCAGAGCTCAGGCTTGCACCACGCTTCAGCGGAACGCGCTTCCCCCAGCCACCCCCGCCGGGGTAGCGGCAGCAGGTCGCCACCTCCCCCCGCGTGGAGCGAGCCGGGGAAGACGGCGGAGGGCCGGCGGCAGCGCACACCGCCCCGAGCCGCCCCGAGCCCCGCAGCAGCACGAAGGAGCGCGAGCAGCCGCGCTCCACGTCCCGCCCGTCTCCCGCTGAGGCCACACCGCCTCAGCCCCCTCCCCGCGCCACGCCGAGCGCCCCCTCACCCACGCGAACAGCTCCGGCTCCATGGGGCCAGGGGCCCCTCACCCTTCCCGCCGCAGGCCGGGGAGGAAGAGGCGGAGCGGGGGCGGGCTCCGGCGGGGGCCCCGCCTCACCCCGGGGGGAGTCTGTGGGGAGCGGGCTCGTCACTACAGGGCGGCCGCAGGGTGACTCCGCCTGACGAGGCCCCCGTTAGGGCGCGGGCGGCCCCGGGTGACCCCCTCAGAGCCCCCGGGAGCGTTTGGGGGTGGCTGTGGCGAACGGCTGACGGCCCCCCCGCCCCGGTGAGCCGTACGCCACCGGCAGGGCCCCAAGACCCCAAGCGCCCGGCCCCGCCGGCGCTGACGGGGCCCCAGGGATGGCGAGGGGCAGCCGCCGGGGCCTGGGAAACTCGTCCTCGACACTCACCCCTTCCAACAGCAATAAAGGACTGCGCCGCCAAGGCACGAAAACAAGTTACTCCTCCAATAAATACATACAGTTCCCAGTGGAATTGTCACACACGTGGAATACCTGAACCGTGGTGTAAAACACACGAACCCCGAGGCAGAAGCGAGTGCACTGTGTTTATTGCTACCGTGCCGAAGTAAAGGCTTTTGTGTTCTAATCATTAGCAACAAGTCATTTATTTCATTGACATTTAAGGTCTTCACAACAGTTTAAAATATTTAAATTATTACTGTTCTACGCAGCCAGAAGGTGTGGATGTGTCCCGCCGAACACACGGGCTGTTCATGCCGTGGCAGTGTATCTTGCCTGCATTGCTTTCAGCAGTTTACCTCATTTTCTGCTACACAAGTACAAGGATACTTTTCCAAAGTATTTGAAATTAGGCGCTCATTTATCAAGTATAAGGTTTCCTACTTGAAACATATACATAGCTCAGACAACGATTTGATGGAACACAGGTCTATGTATTTCAACAACATAATAATCCCAATGTTTTTTAAAATGCAGCTGAATATTAACGTATCACAGAAGCAGACAAAATAAACCCTCCCTTACTTAGAGAAGGTTCCTTCTTTAGAAAGACAAAGCTCCTAAAATCTATTTTAAAGTGTAATGTAAGCCTTAAATATTGTAGACCTTATTTCTATATCCTAAATGTTCTTTAAAAAAAAAAGGTAATGGTGGGTTAATAGTCAGAAAAAATTATCTAGACTTGATTTAAACAGTGAATGTATTTGGAAAGATAGGGCCAGTGATTGCTTAGAGAGCAGAAGTGGCCTACTAGAAAGCACATGAAACTCCAACTGATTTTCAAGCAGAGCGGTTCATGAAAATCCTTTCAAGTTCTCAAAATCCTGGACTAGTATCTGCACCGTATTTAAGATTTCAGTCCATTTTTTCAGCGACCTTCACAGCTGCAAATTCTGGATTTCCTGATAAGCTCTACCTGTGAAGGATCAGTGCGTAACGTGCTATTAAATACACCCTGCACATCGCAGATCTTCCAACGTGTCATGTTCCGTACACCTACTCATTCCATTGGCAGGGCTGGCAGAAACAGCAGCCGGCACAGCACTGTATGGCTCTGCAGAATGCTTGAAACTAATTCCAGCTTGGGCCTTCCACTTATCATTTGCTTGATAGGGAATGAAGGTGTTCAGGCCTAGTAAAGAAGAAACAAAATGCAGCTTTATGCAGCTTAATAAAGTGACTGAGCAATCACTACGATACTTGATCTTACAAAAAGCCAGACTAGACTATGAACTTGGACTGTTGTTTTAAACTTTGGTGTTATTTTAGAACTATTTAGAATATTAAATTGTCATTTGGAGATGGTTTCAGGCTTTGTGCTAAAGTCAGTACCTGACGGTCTGCTATATTTTTTGCTAAATTAATTCAGTCACGGAAAAGGCAATCATATTTCTGTAAGGAAAGGTCTTCCTGCAGGTGCAATGTAAAGCCTGACTCTGAGCCGATAGCAATCTCTTAAAATAAACAGAATGAGGATTTCATGCAACGGCTCTGCATCTTTGCCTCATACTAGAAGCATGCTATAGAGCACATCTGCAATTTTGGAGGGCAAGAATGAACCCTTTAAAAGCAAAACTCAACTCTTCAATTTTATCGTGGTGAACCTCCAGCTGTTTGTGTCCCGATGCCTGTGTTGTAATCATTCTGGTTTTAAACTTAGTAGCACAGACTTAGAAGCACTGATTACTATTGCTCCTATGCTATGAAGTCTGCAACGCTATAAAATCAGTAGCGTAGTCTACTAGAGTCAGAAATGGACGTTTCCCTGTGGCGAATTATTCCTTTATTGCCTCACAAGCCACCCTGTGCAGCATCTGATCCCAGCCTTCATCCACGGACCACACTTTTACTCCAGTCTAGCAATTTCTCTACTCCCCCACTAGCTTCTCAAAGGCAACTCCAGGCCTTTTTTATCCAAAGGGGGATGGAGGGATACATTCTGTATGGGACTTCACACAGAGAAACAAGATAAAAGTGATTATCCTTAGGGGCCCTTCACTCTTCCATTTGTAAAGGAGAGAGTTCTGCATACAACACATTATATGCCTAGAAAGAAATCAGTAGGGAAAAGAGGAAAGGGTTGCTGAGTGCATCACAGTGCCACAGCGCTATTAAACTTCCAGCTGCTTGCCCATCTTGCTGAGGGCATCGCTGACAATGTCCAGCTCATGACGCAGCTCATTCACCACAATGGCGATGCTCTTGGTGTCTTTCAGGATCTGCACGCTTTGAGTATACGGATTGTACTTCACTCCAAATGGGCGCTTGATGGTTTTTGCAAACTCTCTATTCAAGTAAAGAAAGAGAGGGAGTTATAACAAAGCACCAATAGATCCTCTGTATGCAGTCAGTATCAGTAACCAATTTCCAAAACTTACTTTCTTTAAAATAGTTGTAATTGTTACATAGTTCATCATCCTTCCCACCCAGCACATGGAAGCCCAAGCAAATACTACTCTCAGCTTCCCAACCCCATGAAAGATAATTATAAAACTGTGATAAGAATGAAAGGATTTGGTGCTGCTACTACAGATGTGTGAAATCAAACCTGCTTTTATAAACCAGGGAAGAAAATCTGTACCTCATCTTCTCCTTTGCTTCTTCAAAACTTTCAGAAACAAAGTAAACCTCCTGGAAAGTTGTAATGAGGCATTCTTGCTTGCAGGTGACCTTTGGATCAAAAGGCTTGACGTTGGCACTGCCAGACAGCGAGTGCTGGTACCATGCGTTATCATGTGTCAGAGGAACACCACCACACAAAGAATCCACGAGGAAGATGACATGAAGTAGAGTGAAAGAAAAAGATTAAGCAAGATCATATTTAGTGCATTGCTTCTTAAAATTTTTATCTGCAGATGAACAGCTTAACAGACAATAACTCTGAACAGTCATATTCCGCCAATATGGGTCAAAATAGAAATTCTGTACACGAGACACAGGGCTCACGTGTAAACAAGAGCAATATTTTCAGAATCTGCTTAAACCAGCAGAGTTTCATTCTGGAAATAGTTGCTTGGAACCTAACATTAAGAAATAAGTCATCTAATGCTTCCTGCAAAAGACATGGGAGCTGCTCAGCATACACACAAAAGCAGACTGTCCAGCAATTACTGCCACAGTGAATTTGCTTAAAGTCTAGCAGGCATCTAGGAGTTTCCAAAAGAAAGATTTTTAGAATTATACCTCATAAAAAACAGGGTAAAACAGTGACAATTATATTCAGGTACAAACTAAGAAAAGAGGCAAATAAGCAGTAGCTATTCTTACCTTGAGCTCACTAATTGAAGAGAGCAAGCCAGCCCCATAAACTCGTAGCTGTCCCTCTTGCTTGCACAAGCCAAATTCTACAGTGAAGAAGTAGCACTGAAACAGAAAAGGTAGTAAAATAATTCAGCCTTCAGCAAAAATGCTGTGGTGAACTAGAAGGGGACATTTCTATTGGCAGGTAGTGTCAAACAGTTGCAAACGTCTGACAGTCATCCCTTGGTTATCCTTCTCAGACGTTCGAAGAGGAGGGAAGCCAGAATGGAAGGGTGAAGAACCACAGGATTGCATGTTTCTCGTAAGAAAGACTGATATTCTATCTCACCCAGCTAGGCTAGAAGCTGTCAGTGTCAGTAGGAACACGGAGGTGTAAATCTGTATTGAGAAATACTGTCATGACATGACAGCTTCAGCTTAAGAGAAACGCTGTATAGAGAGGATCTCTGTGAGGGGAAACATCAACCCACCACAGTTTTTTCTCATTTTCTTAGTGGCCTGTAAAATTAAAGATGGATTTGCTGGATTTCAGGTTTTCTGCAGGTATGTGGGGAGGAACACTATTTTCAGAGATGGTTTAACTCTGGTCCTACTGACAGTAGTAGAAATTTTACCACTAGCTGCACCGGGGGGGGGGGGACGGAAATCAAAAGTATCAGCAAACCAGTTCTTTCATAATTGGTGTCAATTACTTTTCATCTAAATTTAATTTTCATCGTAAAATATTTTTGCCCAAGCATCCAAAGTGATATCTAGAAAACAAGATTAATTTATATTGTTTGAGTTTCTGGGCTGAAAAGGATCTAATGCTAGGGCTCACCACATCCAATGAAAACACTTTCATTTCAATTCATTCTGCACATTAAAGAAATAGATTACTTTTTAAATCATTGCATCGTGTTCCCAGAAGTAAAAAGATCTTGTTTGGAAAGAATTGACCATAGAATTTCAGTCTGGAACAAGTGATCTACCACCAGAAGTTGCACCCTTACTTGACAGCCAAGCAAAATAAAATACCAACCATATCAACCTTAAAGCGTACTTTTCCCCTATACATCGTTATATGCTCTAAAAGCCAAAAACCAGTGAAACACACAGGTCTAGCAGCTGGTGTGGCTAATGTTGACATGAAGCTCCACATTTATTTGATGGAGTGGACTCAGCCTAGTAAAGCAGAGAGCTTTCAGTCAAATCACCAGGCACTGGAACACTCACTGTTGCCAGTTTTTGGACAGCCTCATCTGACGCCCCAAGTGACGCAAGACCAATTTCCTGGGAGAACTGAGCAAAACTGGGTTCAGCCAAAAGAGGGACGTGGCCGAGGAGCTCATGGCAGGTATCACTGGGAAAAGAAACAAAACGACAAATCTCATGATCGGTCTTGGTTGTACAGTGAAAAAGCAGCACCACTGAACAGATATGTGTCTTGCGTTAAACTGTTTAATATCCAAAAGACAGAAAAGTGTCAATCGTGTTTAGCTGAAAGCAATTGAGCAGGTCATACCAGCTCTACGTAAGTACCTAAACTCAGATTGTCAAATGAAGCCATCTCAAATTAAGATCTGAGCTCCACATGTATAATGCAATTGAACATCAAACTAACTCTGCACACAACGACATCAGTAAGAGCTCCCCGGTAACATGCTGTACTTCTGAAAATCCTGTACTCAGGAAGGTGGCACTTGAGCATGCTAAAACTTCAGTGAAGGCTGTCTTCAGCACATGAAAAATCAGGGTTTTTGCTAGTGTTCTTGAACAGCTTTTAAGTAGTCTGACTCTGGGCAGCGAGATTCAAAACTGTCTCTCTCAGGTTCTACCCCAAGATTAAACAACTCACGGCTCTGGTGTATAGAGAGGGTCGGAGCTGTGTCTAACGTATTGAGTGCAGTGAAAAACTCTGAATGCTAATCCTGCCAAGAAGTCTCTGGGCGACAGATATCCGGCAACGGGGCGAATGGTGAAACCTGTGCGCTCTGAAAGGGAACAGAGAAATCGTACATTAGTTTAACACAGACCTGCACAATGTTGTCCCCTTTCCTGCTACAACTAGGGTAAATGCCACAGCAGTAGCTTGGCTGAAGAGCACCTGGGAAAATTAGGTATAATTAGAAAAATTAGGCCGAAGGTTGAGAACGACCAACATTTAGTAAAAACGTCCCTACCTCCGTGTCACTGGATTTCCTGTGATTTCACACCTCGAGCCAACACAACCTAGCTGGGCATCTCTTCAGCCAATTCTAACAGTGTCTTCAGAGGTAGCATTGCCCCTCACATGTCACTGTTTGCATATATTCAGGACGTTAAAACACAGGTAGCCAAAAGGCCTCTTAAAGGACCAGAATGAAAACAAGCAAGGATGTGTGCTCTTGCCCACCAAACAGCAGTGTAATTTGCAATGGACCTGTGTTCCTTTTTGTGCAAGAAAATTAGCAGGTTACCTTTCAGGAAGCGGGATACATCTTCCAGCTGGGGGATATTGTCTTCCCTGTACCCACAGTATTTGGTCAGCAAGGGCAAGTTTTTAAGGTACTCTCTGCAGGCATGAGTTGGGTAAAGCTTGTTAAGCTCTCGGTACACAGTCCCCCAAGTCTTGATCTCCTCCTCAGTGAATTCAATCCTGGGAATTGGGTCACCACTGCAAGGACAAGGGGAAGAAAAGGCATTCCTCAGTACATGGCTAATAACAGATTATTTATTTACCTACTATTATTATTTAACATCCATAGGGCTGTGACACCTGGTCAGGGTGCGTTAGGCGCTGTCAAACACACAGTGAGATCTGGTCTGTGCCCTGGAAAGCTTTTAGTCTAAGGTCCTGGTCTCTTTTCCACCTGAATCAACTGACAGGAGTCTTTTCATTGACCTCGCTGGAGCTGAAAGCTTTGGTTCTGTAAACAGTTTCTTAGGTGTTTAATGCTGAGAGTAACATTTAAAATACCTGTGTAACCTTTAGAGCTTTAGCAGCTGAGAACACATGCTTTTTCCCTGTTGAACTTCCCTGTCTGCAATTCCTTCCCATTACCTTTTGTTTTGTTTTAGAAAAAGAGAATTCCCTAAATTAACAACACATTGCTTAGAAGCAGCTAAATATACACAGTAGGTAAATCATACTGTGCAGAGGAGACAAGCATCTGTCTGAACGTATTAATTGTAGTCCATGTCTTCTATTTAGCCCTCAGGATCTTGATTAAAGTGGATTACAGCAAGGGTGTGACCTAAAGCCCACTGAAAGCAATGGGAGCATTACTCTTAGCTGTCACTGCCAGCCAGGCAGCCAGCATGGCAGATGTTTTCCCGAGGGAATCTCTGTTAACAACACTGTGTTACCAGCTCTGTGCTGTGGTCATCAGTTGCATTAATACACAGTGCAACAGAGCCCTAGATACCCACCGGTTCTAGGTCATTTTGAACTGAAGAACTTGGCATCTAAATTCAAGCAGGCAACAGCAACATGAAAATCATGCTTAGAATGAATTTACAGCACTTGGCTATGAAACTCTTACTGCTTTAAGAGCTCCCTCCCTCAGTCAGCATCTTGAAAGACAGAAGCTGTACAAGTTTCTTTTCCCAGAAAACTTCTTATCTACACATCACATGCACTAGTTTGAACCAGGAAAGAAAACTAAAATATTAACATTTGCCCAGAGACTTTACACTCAGTGGTCACTGGGCTATATACGGGGTTCTGCCTCCCTTCCCTCTCCTTCACAAAGGAGACCAGTCTGCCCTAGTCAAGTCAGTACGCCCTGACACAGGCAGCTGTGCAAGAAGCGTTTGTTCACCATCTTTCTTTGTTGCACCCATTTCCAGAGAAGGGGCTGGGACCGCAGAGTCCAGATGCACCACGCTGCAGGAAGCTCATGCCGGCATCGCTGCCCATCTGAGGATCAGCACTGCTGCAGATGCCATAATGGTCAAGTAGCCATGGACACAGGCTGATCAGAGGCCCCAGGGAGCTGTAAGATGGCCTAGATCTACCTTTTAATCTTGTCTTACACCTCCCTTTGTTTTACTCCTCCAGCTCTGATTCCTGAGCCAAGCATGTCTCAGTGAGATCTGAGCCCAGGGAAGGTGAGCTCCTGCCAGATCACTCTGCTATTTTCCAGACCCTCAGAAGGCTTATTCTGGAAGAAGTCAAGCTTACTGTTTGTAGTTCATAGCCAGGTCTGCAAAATACTTTCGCCTCTTGCGATAGACATTGTCTTTGAAACCCTGGCAGGGGAGAGGAGAAAAAATAATGAGTTTCCAAGCTGTAGTAAATAGATTAATTTTAAACAAGACACTTGAAATTTCTCCAGTTGGGATATATAAAAGTATGCTGTGTAAGAATGAGAGGACAAGTCCGGAATCTCACGGCTGTAGTATGAAATGTTTCATAACTGTGAACTAAGCAAATAATCCAATTCAAAAGAAGGACCAGCAGGTTTATGCACACAAACATATTCAGCAGACAAGGATTCATTTTCAGTATCATCAAACTATCAGTATTCATACAAACTTTGTTACTTGCTTGATTATTCTAAATTACAGAACAAATTGCCCATTCGCACTGCCCATGTAGCAATTTGTTTGCTCCAATTACAGTAAGGAAAAGAGAAAGAGGAACCAAATCTGCCTCAAAACAGCAATTTTTATTATTTTTTTTCAATTTGTATGTGACCACTCAGGGCCCAGACCCTTACTTACGAGTGAGCCTTGCAGAAAGGAGGAGGAATTCGAGGAGCTGAATTCAGTGACAGCCTTGCCTGAACTAGGAAAAAGACATGAAACCCCCAAGAAAAGGTGCTCAGACCCACAGAGGCATCACTGAGGGGAAGCAGAGGGAGGAGGGAAAGCTGCAGTTTTTTCCAGTAAACTCCACGAAGTACATTTTCACTGAGGATTGGGCACAGGGGGAAGAAATACTTACTGGATGGTCAGCATCCAAATCGGACCCGTACATCAGCACTCGGTTTGCACACTTATCCAAATCTGAGATCTTCTTCGGAAACCAGGGAACGTTCTCCATGTCTAGGGAACGCATGGAATCCACAAGGTTATTAATAACGCCGAGCATGCGGAGGGAGGAAACGCTACTTTCAAGTATGGCTATGGCGGTTACAAGCGAAATCTATAAATTAAAAGGGTCATGAATAAGACAAGGGAGCTCACTGCCTATCTGGCACCAGCCTACAGCTCACACTTCCTCCTCTGTCACTGCCACAGTCTGCCCACAGAGCACAGCTGACTCCAAAGCGTCCAGGGGAGGAAACAGTTAATAGCGGTTGGCTGTGGCCCTCACTGTTACTACTGTTAGAGTATCATCTGGAGGCTCTCACTGAGGCAAGGCCTCCCGGTGCAGAGTGCTGTGTGAAGCTTCTAGGCTACAAAGCGTGCAGAGGAGCAGAGAAGTGATTCGCCTGTGGTCCCTGGAGAGGGGGACCAGGTTTGAGCCTTCCCATCCTGCTTTACCGACCACGGGGAAATAAATGTTGCATATCAGAAGCATTCAGCTTTGCTGAGGAGTTCATGGAGGAAGAGGAGGCAACTTCAGCCCCGCAGACTTAGAGAGATGCTTCATTACAGTTTTGCTACTGAGTATTTTTTCTTTTTTTTTTTATAGCCCAAGAGAGTTTATAACCAAGGTCTTGGCAGACAAGTCAATACACCAGTTTTCTGCCCCAGTACTCTTCAGTGTTCTTAAAAAGTACAGGGGGCAGGGTTTAGATTGAAATTTCCCTTACTGAGGGCTAAAGTAAGGCATTTTCATCCAAGACACACCAGATCTCACCTTCCCCTACCTACCAGCCTGTGGCTGAGAAATACATGGCACTGATGTCCCACTGCGCTGAACTTTAGGCATCTCTTTAACAACGAGCAAAGGTAAACAGGATCTGAAGCATCCTAAAGCTAAAGGCACATTTTCACACTAATATAAGTGATCAGTTACAAAGAGCAGCAGTTGAAAAAAAATTTTAACTCAAGAGCTACATAAGGAAATAGCAGAATCCATCTCCCACTCCCACCGGTGTCTGAACTGCTGTCTGTCAGTATTATACCTCTGTCATCACGGGGTACAGTCCCCAGCCAAGCCCTGCATTCAGACTTAGCCTACATGCCGACCTGCCTTGGCCTGCGCAGGTGCAGGGACTCCCAGCGATGCCAGATGTGCTGTACTGGGAAGGGACAGGAGCACGGATAATGGATACCCAATTCGCACCAGCTTGAAACAGCCTGTATTCCGAGGTGATGCCAGCGAGCGCAGTCCTGCTTGTTCACAACACAGCAGCATACACCTGGTATGTACTGACTGAAAACACTACACAGGTGCAGATGTGGACCCCATAAGAAGATTTCAGACCAACACACAGAGAAGTGCGTTTTCATCAGAACTGCTTTTTGTACTTACCATCTTCCTGGACACTGAAATGCTCTGTTGGGTTCATAGAGACGACGTTGACATGGGATTTCAAAAGCTGGAACATCTCACTCAGTTGTTCCCTGTTACTGTCACAGTCCACAAAGATCTCAAACTCAGAATTTCGTCTCTTGGACTTCCGTGACTCAATGTGTACCAGATTTACATGCTTCTCCTGTTTTACAAGAAGTAGTGTTTTCAAACAGATCAACTAAAAACAATTGACTAAAACCTAAAATTTGTTTTTCAAATGAATATTCTATTGCCACAGACTATTCATCACCTTTGTGAAGCTATTTTAGTCAATCGGATCTCTTGACAGCAGTTTGCTTATTGGAGGGGGAGGGTGGGGTTGGATGGTTTGATTTTAAAAAGCCTCCTATTCAGAAGAAAATGAAAGAGAACCTGTGTTCTTTCAATTTCATTTTCATTCAGGAAGCACAGAAAGACACAGTCAGGAGGTTTAAATTCACAGACCTTTTCTTTTCATCCCTCCCATAGGAAGCTGATTAGCAACTGGGTCTGGGGAAATTCACCAAAATGCCAATCACGTCACCATATAATTATCTCACAAGCAAGCAAGGGATTTGAAAGCACTAGTCTTCAGGGCATAAATTTCACTTTTATCTGAAAAATTATTTAATCATATGTATTATATCAGGAACACAGAGAAAACCCCAAGACAGGCCAAGACGTGCAGGGCCAGATGACGGAGCACAGTGGCACTGTGCATATTCCTTGCCCAACGCCTGCCCAGCCATTGAAGGACTGCGGTTGTCCAACTGCAGTTCCTCGTCACCCTCAGTCTGGCTACACAGGGTGACAAGGCTGGACTCAGCCCAGCGGGGGTCAGCACCCCAAGCATCTACCTGCCATGGGCAGTAGAAACCATGAGTGCCAACCCTCTTTTCATGAGGGGAAAAGACAAGACTCTCTCAGTCTTTACTAAGTGCAGATGATACATTTTGTGAGTATTTTTAGCTAGCCAGGATCTAATTTCTGAGGCATAAATTTGACTTGGTGGGTAACTGTAGGTGTGAAGCGCGAGCCAGGTTGGGAATTACATCCTTATTAAGTGGATGTCATCAGTTCCAGTTTGTTTCAAAACTATCCTTACAATTTAAAAAGACAGAGCTGCTGTACCAATGTGATTATTGCATACCTGAAAGAGTTTTAATGCTTTCACAAGTCCTCCAACTTCATTCTTCAGGGAAAAAATGATGGCTGTTCTTCCTCTTTCGGATGCATGGTCTTCGTTCTCTTTATTATCTTCAATCATCACGTAATTTGATTTAGTTAACTAAATGCAAGCAAACCATTTTTTTTTTTTAGTGGCTAGTAGTGCAAAAAGTGTAGTTTTACATTTCAGTTGGTCTTGGGGTAATATTATGCTTTAACTGATCAACCACAGAACGACAGGTGCCAATTAAATCACTACACAACAACAGGCATTAAGCCAGGCACACAGTCCGAGAGCTGAGTACGAAACACTGAGATTTCTGGTTTTCACTTGAATGATTTTATAGACATCTTTAGTCATCCTCTAGGATGCAGAAAATGTTTGCAAAGTATAGTTTATAATTAGCATTGGTATTTCAGGGTGGAGGGGAGCTGTAAGATGTCAGCAGAAATAGGAAGTTGAACAAAATACTTGTTAGCAAATTTGACAAACATCGGTAAAGGCGATAATCCAGAACTACACGTAGCCAGGCCACAGAGATAATACAGAAACAATAATGAGGAATATGAAAAGTAAAGAAAAAAACCATAAGGCTTAGAAGTAGAGGCTGTGTCTCCTAAGTCTGCAAACCTCGCAGAAACAAACCAAGAAGGTGAGGTTTCTGAAGGAGCCAGTGAGAAAGAGGCGAGGAACAGCAAAGGCACTTCGTTGCTATTTGGGGTTATTTTTTTATTTGACACAGCTTTTAAAAATATGACACTCTGGTGACATTTCCAGGAAAGGAAAGGGCAAAAATAAAAATGCATTCAAAATGCAGTTGAACACCTGACTATTTCTAGCTATGACAGATAACTTCAAAAATAAAGAAAACCAGATTTTACCTATCTTTTATCAAAGCGTTCCCTTTCAGATTAAAAAGGATTTTGTTCTGCCTAACAAAATAATTAAATTAGTTTCATTTTAAATGAATTGGTTTACAACAAGGCAGACATCTGATGCTATTCTGCGAAAGGTTTCACCAGATTACTAGATGTGAGCTCCTTGGGCTACAGAGGTTGTACCCCAAGGGAGAGGTCTTGTTCCAAGCCCACTGATGCTAACGGCAATATCTGGATTTCTGACTGGGTCCCCACCGCTAACGAGTTATCACTACATGATGAGCCTCGATGACAGTGACAGACCATCCCACTGTTTCTGATCCAAAGCCACTCATCTCCACCAAGCCCAGACACCAAATTCCCTGCTGGTGGGTGACAGGGCCCAATCCAGGTTCTGTTGAGCAGCCCGCAGGTTTCACAGCTGGCTTCAGCAAGCACCCCATCAGGATCACAAGAGTCAAGAAAAGGCACTGCACAAGGGCACTCCAAGCAGAAAGGAAAAAGCTAATAAACTCCACAATTACATATGGGTTATTGGTCGTTTCCTCAAGTGCAGAGATGGGCGTTTGTGAGAGCCAAATCCTACTCAGACGGTTCTGCTGCAGAAGCAGCTGGGTGCAGAGAAGTCTCCATTACAGAGTGGTCTCTGAAGGCAAAAACCTTTGGGCTGTTTTATATATACGGCTCATACGCAGCACGTTGGCTTGATTCCACATTCAGGATCATTGACTTAAGACAAGATCAGCTTAGGAGATTTGGCATAGTTGCATGCAATGTTGTAAGGTGCACAGCTAGGACAAACTACTTGTGTTTAAGACTTATGTTCTTATTTTGTATTTTGCTAGTTCAACTATCATTGCATTTAGGATCAGGTGACCACATTTATAAAGTAATATACTTAAGAGACAAATAAAGAAAATACAACAAAACACTGTGTTCTTACATTAAGTCCTAAAAATGGACTCTAACTTAGGAATTTGAAGTAGCTGCAGAAGAAAAATTCAGGTACTTACAATGCTAAACGCACACCACGCATCTTTAACCCTAAACCAACGTTAATCTTTTGCTTTCAGTTAAAAAATGGACTGAAAACAGGTTTACATTAGCGTAGCAACCATTTTGGTGCACAACAATATGAGGAAATGGGAATGCAAAACCAATCCTTCTCCTCTAACAGCTGCACCCTCATTTTCATTTTATTCTGTATCAGTAACCGAGCTCTAATCACATCTGACACTTTTCCTTTGCGTGGTAACACATATGAGCTTCTTGGAGGGTGAGTGGGGAATTAATATTGCATTGCTGCTTGTTATTGACGATGGAAATCATTAACTGATTTGCCATCAACCCGACCCAAGTCTTAATGAAAATATACAAACACAGGGATATTCTAAAGCCCTTAGATGTCTAGGTGTCTTCGGGTTAAAGATTGCCCCTTTTGGAGCCCATAGCCATTACCTTCCCTTCTTCTCCCTCCCCAAAGAACATTTTCTGTGAGATAGATATTTGAGGGTCCATATTTTGTGCTTTAATTATTTATATGAATGGATAGCCAAGATTTAAAATTATCCAAACATACTCGTCTAAAGGAAATTACATTTTAGAGCCATAAATTGAAGACCAAAACATTTTTTAAAGAATGTTAATTGATACACACTATCATTAATTGTACCTGACAAAAGCGTCAATGGGCATGTTGTATCCTACTCCCTCTTTAAGTAGCCGCTTACTTTCTCACTGTCCTTCTGACACACTTCTTAGTAGGGAAGGATGAAGGCTTGATCCTATCGGTGACCGCGACTTAGATGTCACATTACAGGGAAATTTTTCAGCCACAGCAAAGCTCTTCCTTAGAGTTACTTCTCAGACACCCAACCAAAAGCTGTGCTGAACAGTTCATTTGGGTTCCAAGGATCTGAGGGATACGGCAAAACTGTATTTTGTGAAACTTTACTCTGTCACAGTGTTCTTGTTCGCACAAGGAATCTTACTGACTTTATAAACTGCACAGCATCAGTAACTGCAGCCAACTCTGATTTTATCTATCTTCCCTGAGGTCTTCTCTGAGCATATTCTCACTGCAACTTGAAATAATCCAGGAGTGGATTTTTCTGGGCTATATCACTCCCTGGCTCCTAAGCAATGACGCACCTGAAGTCACTGTTGTTCTACCTTCATTTCACTTGCTGGCATCTGAATTTTACCACTATTTTCCCCCCCTTCTATCCAGAAACAGCAGCACAAATCAGTCTAATCCCAATCCCAGCGGCACTGAGCACTCCCACCGGTGCCAGAGCATCATCTCAGGGCAATCACCGGTACCAGAAAGCTCCCCTTTTCCCCCCAAACCCACCGCTCCGAGAACCCCAACAGCGAGGAGAAGCACCGCTTTTCCCCTAGGCCAGGTCTGTCCCCCCTCCGCCCCCCCCCGGGCCGGTCAGCCCCGAGCCCAGCCCGCAGCTCACCTGGCCGGCGGCCTCCCGCGGGCAGGGCGCCGCCTCCAGCGAGCCTCCGCGGCGGGGCGCGGGCTGCATGGCCGCCTCGGACGGGACGGGACCGGGACCAGGACCGGGACCGGGCTGGCAGCGCCCGGCACCCGGCGGCCGCTTTATGGAGGGGCCGAGAGCCGCCCCTAATCGCCCTCGGCGGGGGAGGGAGGAGGGCGGGGGAAGCGCTGCCCGGCCCGGCTCTGCGCCGCCCGCCCCGGCTGAGGAAGGGGCGAGTTTTGAGAGGAAACCCGAGGGTTTTTTCTTTCCTCCACCTTCCATTTTAACCCTCTGAATAATAATACCCTCTGCAAGCTGCTCAGTCAAACGCTGTTCGCGGAGAAAGGATGCTCAGAAGCAGCCACCAACCACCCATCATCCCCGTGTCCCGAAAAACCTCGCACGAAAAAAGCTGCTTTCCCTCCGGAGTTACTCCTGGGTAGGGGAGACTGGGGGCGGAAGCAGAGAAAACTTACTTTCTGTGGGTTTTACAGCTAACAGGGGTTTGCACCCCACGGGGCTGAGAAGAGCAGGCGTTTGGCTGGAGGGGACCTGTCCGCCACCACCTTGTCCCCGCAATGTCCCTCCCAACGCGCGTCCGCTCATCGCAAATTAATATATACGCTGACCCGTGGGGAAAGGCAGGCAAACTGCACAATAAACGAGAGGTGGCGAGCCCGCACCTGAGGGTAAATCAGCAGAGCTGCCTGCAAGGCCACGCTTTAGCTACAGGGCATCAGCAGCCCAGGCGACGAGCTCCCCGAAACGCTCTGCAACGCGCGTCGTGCAGGATGTAGTCTCAAAGAGGAACGCGGCAGGTAGACGTGTTGAGCTCTTCGCTAGCAATAACAGCGCGTTTGTTGCTGTGAAAACAGATTGCAGCATATTACTTCGTTTCTAAAGAACTCCTGCACACACAGGAAGAATAACTACATTTCGATTAGTAGGAACGTATGTTTTTTCACATCTTTATACAGAGTGCCACTGATTTGCCGTATGGATGTACACATAGGTATTTTAGAAACCATCATGGGTTTTAGATCCACTATACCCAGCCCTCACTGTCTCCTCTAAGGGCAGACTTGGCAACAACATGAAGATAAGGGGATTTGTGGTACACAGCAGGAGAAGTCAAAACGTTCCCCAGGAACATAATCCCTCAGAGGCTTTAGGGGTCTGTGGGAGGAGAGATGGATTGTTGGGCATGGGGCTGCCCAAAACCAGAGATGCTGGTCTTTCATTCCGTCCATTACAAACCCACCTTTCAGAGAAATGCTCAAAATCAGCAATGACAAGTTTTACCCCAATTTACCCAAGTGTCTGAAAAATCTCCAGTATTTTTCTCTTCAGTGCCTAAAATATCGAAAGGTTGATTCCAGATCGATATCCCGGACACTGGCGTAATGCAGATGAGAAATGATGGAGCCAATATGCAGGCTGACATCTAACCGCGGCAGACACGCTCACACCTGCACCAACATCTCCAGTGATGCCACTTGTCTTCCAGCTTCCTAGAAGACACTGAACTTCAAACAATCCTGTTTCTAAGAGGACTGAGGGAGACCAGCTCTGCCCTTCAGACACAGCACAGGATTGAAAGAGCACGGCTCTAAGTGATGACGTAGCTGGAAAAGCCAGTTTGTTCCAGTTTGCTAACGGGATAGATTTTGCAACCAGATGATTCAATTTTCCTTTCATAAAGAAAACGCAGTACTTATTTGCTATGCCTTAGCTCTACAACAGACATTTCACTTCCTTCTTGCAGGACAGATCTCCCCCTCAAACAAGCTGACTCAAAAAGCAAACAATTCCTTGGACCTTTACCCAGAATCTTAACCATACGAGAGCCCGATATGAATAATGAATCTGTAAACAGGGGCACAGCAACATAGTTATGATAGAACATGACTAATCTGTCAGTTTTCCCTAGCTCAAAGGCAGCAAGAGTAACAACCAACATGTTATTCTGCGTATGACTGGGGTTTTAATTACTCACTAGGTAGCCCTCGAGAAGCTCTTCCACCGCAAGTAAGCATCTTCCATTTGTAAATCTGCGCTCAGGCTGGGTTGGCATCTGCGGGTACCTGAAGACACCAAGCACAGGGAAGGGCACAGGACAGTCCGAGGGGCCACACCAAGACACGAGATGGTGAAGCTGAGCTCAGCGGAAGCACATGAGCTTCACGGCACACGCGAGCCGTGAAAGGATATAAACTGAGCTGCCAGCTATGCCTGATTTAAGGGCACTTCCTACCTCCGAGGCCCCAGTTCGATGAAGAGACAAGAGTGCCCCTGCCTCCCCATCCTCACCCTGTCATTTCCGATTTGAGCAGGAGCTTTCTGGGACAGTGGTCATCCCTCTCTTCGTACCTAGCACTGTAGAGCCCACAGTCAGCTTGGCCTAGGACTGCTGATACAATGCAAGCAGTACCGTAACAGCCAAGGAAATTTAACCTACTATGAAATCAATTAATTACATAAAGAGATAAGCAGGGTGCACAGAATTTTGGGAAGCTGATTAAAGGTGATTCACTGGTTTAATAAGAAGTGCTTGTTCACCATAGCTGATGCCCTGTAGCCCGAAAGAGCAGAACCACAAAGCATGAACTGACTGGATTACAGCCCGTTTGCACTGGGTGCTCGCTGGAGCTTGCTCCGCTCCTCTCCACACAGGGCTTCCAGCTCCTGTGAATCTCCATGTGGTTTCAGAGGAGAACTATTTAAAAGGTTTCATCCAAAAGCTGAATCCTCACAGTTTTAGTGTTGCAGGATTTCAGAAAACCATCGCTGTCATGAGCACAACTGCTGCTTTGGGTTTTCTGACAGCAGGACACTTCCACCTTCTCCCAGAAGCTGGCAGTGCACCTACTATTTACAAATGGCAGCTTGGGTTCCTCACCGCAGAAAAGAGCAATGTGGCACAGCAAAACCACTAGCAGTCAGGTAGGGAGTGCAGTGCAAACAGGACAGCGACGCACAGGGATGTCCTCCTCATGTGCAGGGTGAGGCCACCTCACCCTGCGAGGAGGCCGCACCAGCAAAGACTGGCCCAGAAAACATCTGAGTGGTCACCGAGGTGGCCTGAGGAGCGCTGAGGCAGAGAGAGGCCAAGAGTTCAGTGGGGTGTCACAAGTCTAGACAAACCCTGAGACAGGACGGATTTGTGAAGGACAGAGAGACAACCTGGGGCATCGACACTGTAAGGAAAGAGGCCTCTCCTTATCTCATAAGATATAAAGGCAACACAGTGATTTTTTAAAAGCCCACAGGAGATGTCTCACATATAGCCTCACACAGACAAAGCCCTCCAGACAGATAATCAGCACCTGAGGATCGAGTACAAGTCTGACCCTGCTCAAAAGTGGGTCAAGCTGATCACACATTGTGCAAGGCAGCGCCTTGCCATGTGCGGCTGCTGCAAAAGCTGTTGCGTTGGCACAGAGCAACCGTGATAGCACCCACCGTGAAGGCTATGAGAGATGGCTTTCAATTATAACTCATAACTCCCTGTTAGTGGAATCCTCCTCAGCAGCCTACAGATCCAAGTGAGAGAGGGTGGATCAGACTAAACTGTTCCATGTTTTCTGGGCCGTTTGCTGGAGTAGCCCCGGGAACATCAAGAGGCTCCATAAGAGGCCACAACTCCATTTCTGCTGCTTGGTTGCTATCTCAGGTGACTCTTCTCCTCCAGGGTTTGGGGGATTTTTGTTCTTCTAAGCAGGAATTTGATGGCAGAGCTTGCACCCAGATCAATAAATGCACTAGAAATTTTTAAGCTGAAAAGTATTAAAACCAAACTGTCACACCTCCAGGTCTTTCCCTCTCTAGATGGCCACCCAGCAAGGGGTCTCTCTTTTTGCTGTCTGTGAAACAGAACAACATAAACTTCTGCCCTACATCTCCTTTTCCTCCCACCCTGAAGAAGCTGGCTCTCCATCAATCACAGGTAAAACGTGTAGGGATTCAACTAGCCCGGCACATCTTTCCAGAGACAGCAGAAGTCTTGAATTCACCACTTTGAGGAAGACAGTGTAGGGGAAAGAAAAAAAAAAAAGGGGAGAAAAAAGAAAACTCAATGTAGTACAGACGCTCCCCGGTGCTCCCAGGCTGGGGGAGAGACAGAGTCAACTCGCCACAACTAATGACACAAGAAGCACGGAAAGGTAGGAGGGGAATGATCTGCAGGGATATTAATCTTCTGCAGAAAGATAAGATTATCTACCTGAATGCAGCAAGACCGAAGGAGAGAATCAGTCAGCCCTAAAGTCTCCTCAATCCTGTCAAGGTCATCAGCGTGAATTAGCCCTTCTCCCTGTGTGGTACGAGAACGTGCTCTAATCTCCAGCAAGGTAATTTCACATCACTTCTGGGACATAAACCTCCCGAGCCAGCCCTTGGACAGACGCTCCCTTTCCAATGATGAGCATTTGCCTGAGGCAATGTGGCCACTTAAAGCTCTCCAGAAAAAGGTATGAAGTGTTAAACCCCTGAACAAAACAGGCCTAATACGACTTAATACTAAGTCTGCTCTAATCATAATTACTGTCTCCAGAATAGACTACTGCAAATTCTAATCACAGCCCTCTGCCTCTCTGTTAATTAACTGCTGCAGACAAGTTATGCTTTTAAGAATTGCATGGCACCTAGGCAAGCGCTGTGGCAGCTGCAGGGAAGAGTGAAGACAAACATCATGCAGTCCTTTGAAACAGTTTGTTTTCCAGTGTAAGTTCTGCAGAACTTCCTCATATTCTGCTTGCATTTTATGGATGCCCTCATATGCTGATGCCTGAAAAACTGCCGGTCTGAAGATCTGACTCATTTTCTTTGACTTATTTTTAATATTTATAAAGCTTTGATCCGAACAACATCTAGCAGCAGCATTCGCTTCCATTCACCTTCTAATCTTCATTATTCCAGCCTTTGCCTTCTCTCACTAAAGGAGATAACCCATCATTGTCGCTCAAGTCATTTATCTGAACTCTGGGAGTTAGACAGCTCTAAATCCAAAAACTTTCCAAATTTTCTGAAAATGCATAGATCTGAAGTCACCAGCTTTCAACAGTGGAATTCTTCCACTTGCCCCCTTCTTCTGTGAGCCAGCGTTCTTCCAACCAACACCTCCCATGGCAATTCACCCAACCTTTCCCCAGCACAAGGCTATGACGGTGTCAGGCGCTGTACTTGGAACCGCTGCTGGGAAACGTCCGGAACTGCCGGTGCATGAACTCAGCGACTGGGGAGGGGACCACATCCCCATGAGGGTGGTTTAGCAACCAGTTAACTCTCTGTGGTTTTATGAATAGTTGTTGAATAATAAAGCATTTGATTACTAAGCAGTTGATAAGCAAAAGAAAAAGGGGACTTTATGCCATTATTGAAAACATTTACAAATACCTTTTTCCACTGAAAAGTGCAAGAACCAATCAGGCAAATTACCCTCTCAGTGCGATTCAGCCAGCTGCAGCATCAATACCCTTAAGCACGCTTGTTCTGAAAAGCCAGAGATGCTGTGTAAATCTCCTGAAGCACATCTAGCCAACACACCGTTCACTGTTCGTGTATTCACTTTGGCCTGTTGAAAGAAATAATATTAGCCCTGTCATCTGAGGCAGGTAATAGTTTTGCTCTTGATAAAAGCTACATAAAATCACAAGTGACATGAGTTACATGCTGCTCTGAGCAAACAAGGTGCAGTTTTTCCTAACACCACCTTTGCAAGCTTTTTACAGAAGGTTAGTTAAGATGCTGCTGGGGCCAGGGAGAAATGACACCCTGATTTGTTTTCACCAGCAAATATGGTATCAGCAATTTAATGTCAGCCACTTCAAACAAAACCATTGCCTGACTGGGAACCGAAGTCCTGAAAGAGCTCTTTCCTCCAACCACTCTGGAGTTAGTGGGTACAGAAGTGCCAATTGCAACCTCCTTTTTGGGTTTTTTATTACCTGCTCAGCGCTGGCCAAGTCACCTCACATTAAATCTGCAGGAAGCAACAGAGCTCTGGCCCCGCACCAGTCGGCAGAAATTCCCTGCGTTACTACAGCGAACAGGATTTAGTCCAGTAACAATCAACCCAGGATGGGGAAAGCCAAGCGGAAAGCTTGACAAACTGACCTACACACTGCAGCTTCGAGAGGACTAGGAAATACTGAGTTTCCATTAGTGCAGCCCCAATATTCCAAAGGCTGTTCCGCTCGGGCCTGCGCGCCAATCCTGCCCTCCTGGCAGGGTGGTCGTATGACTACCCAGATGGTAAAGCAGAAGGGTCACACGTTCAGGTCCCTCCTGCAGGACTTTGCAGCCCTGCTCACAGTCAGGGTGCAAAGGTGACAGCCAGGCAGGTGGTCAGTGCTGCTGCGCCTGAGCGAGGGGAGCAGGGCAGGCCCAGCGATGGCACCCAGGTGCAGCCAACAGATCTCCAGACAGGCCCATAGTGGCAGCAGGTCTGAGGCCAAGCTGGGAAGTCCAGTCAGCAAGCTGGGATTGGTGAGGGATGTGGCCAGGCAAGGGTGAAGGGCAGGCGCACAGCTTTTTTCACAGCGGTCTGAGCCGAGGTCACATAGCTGCACCGCACCAATCCTGGCCGTCAGCCCCCAGGCCCTGGCAGGGGAGAGAGGCTGAGAAGCCTCTTGGAGCCGAGGGCTCTGGCACCAAAGCTGCCATTGCTGTGAGCTGCAGGGAGCTCAGAGTACAGGGCACAAAACGCTTATCCTGAATATGAAACACAAAGCATCCCGGAATAGATCAGTGTCTGAGGCCGTAGGCAACCTCAGCCACCTGCACCGAAAACAGACACTGAGCACTCAGTGTCACTAACGTGATCCAAAGCCAGGGATTACTTCTGACCAGGTCCCAGTGCTCCTCCATCCCTTAAGCAGAAACTGCAGTAGAAGTGGACTCCACCCATTGAGGAACCACCCCGTTAGCACTATTTCTACTACACTATCATTTCTATTGAAAAACCTCAAGAATTACCCAGTTCTTTCACATCATAAGCAAATACAAAGCAACATGGTCAAATGCATAAATAAGCCTGTTGATAAGAGAAGCGACTGTTTGTTAACCTCAGCCTGTTGGCCTAATTAGTATAACAGCAGCATGTTTTGCATTCAAAGTGAGGTGGAACAAGTTAACAAAGGAGAAAGCTTTGTACTTGCTAATGATATGAGTAAGCGCAGCTCAGAAAGCGATTCAGCAGACTTTGATCCACTCAGAAAAGAGAACGAGAGCTCTTCAGGCACTCTGACATACAACCTTACCACGAGTGTGCGCCAGGAACCAGCCTCCACCATATTCATATTCATTTAGCAAGTTTTTCTGGTGTTAGATCTGTCGAATGTTAAGAAGCAGAAAGACTGCATTCAATATATTTCACACATCTTAAAATTAGCAAGGCCAAGGGAAATCAAGACCTGACTCTAAGGTCCAAACTATCACCGTTGGGTCTGCCTGTTATAGCAGGATTTTTGTATTCATGTCACCTCCTTGCTGTAAATGATCAGCCTTTCTGAAACCAAGGCTGTGGCCAGATTTTTCGTTCCTAGCCAGTCTGTTAGGTTCCATCAGTGTTTCAAAGTGAAATGAGATCGCGGGACCGTCCTCAGTCTGCGGATTTTAGACACCCTCTCCCAGTCTGCTGAAACCCTGGTATTCACACAGCAAAACGGACTAGTGAGGGCAAATTCTGGTCTAGGCGCCAACACCAACCCCTGCTCAGCATGAACAAAGTAAATGAGATGAGAGTCACTTTCTGCTGTGCGGATGAAAACCAGCAAGCAACGTAAAGCCCTCAGTTCACAGCAGGGACTTCAAACACACCAGCAAGTGTAGAATGTTCAGCCTCGGAGCTGTAGAACACATCATTTCCAAGATTAGCAAAAGCTGTTCATCTCGCTGTTTTTGTGACAGACATTTTTCCCCCTCTGAGGTTCTTTTATCTTATTAGATTTTAGCTCCCATTACAGTTTGGACAATTTTGCAATGGGGCAAAATTAATTAGTTTGCATCAAAGAAAGACTCCTTGAAATGTAACACTAATGAGTTTCATCTGCCTGATTAGAGGGCTTTGCTTTTAGTAACACTTGCTGCAAAACCCTGTTTCAGAGAAATACAACATTAGAAGAATATGCCAGGCTAAAAGCATTAGCTAAACAGTTAGCCAGGGTAATGGATGAAAGATTAGGGTGCTAAACTGCTGAATACGGACAAGTGTAGACCAGAACGGTTAACGAAGATTTAACGAAGATGCGTGCGCAAGCAGAGCTTGGTACAACTCACAACAGTGGATTTGGCAAACCAACATCATGCTTCCCATCTATTCACAATGCTTTCAGGAATTAGGCAGGAAAGAGCTAGGGATGGGGTGGGGGGGGAAGAGTACTAGTTTGTAGAAAGAAAAAACAGGGGAAAAAGTTAATCTTATATGAATCAAACCAATTTTTAGTATCTAGCAAACTACCTGGACAAAATATTTGCTTATTTTTAAATCTGTTTTTAGTCAAGAACAATTTATGTTTAATCAACTTCTTTTGATTGATGGAGGAATTGCTCCAGAGGACCAAGGGAATTAAATACATCGGGTATTTCTTGCTTTTATTAAGCCTTTTTCCCCCAGCCACTTTCTCTTACTCTACCAGTACAAACACTTAATAAAATACAGCCTAGAAAGAATTCCTGATAGGCAGGTACAAATCCACCTGAAAATCACGCGGTAAAAGTAGTTATCAGATATTTGCTGGTAAATTGAGCATACGGTAAATGACATCTGCACTGACACAGGCTGGGTCACCTGCAAACGACAAACACATGACATAAGTGCTTGTAGTAGACTATAAGACTGCCTTTCCCATGATTACGTCTCCCTCCATAAACCTCCCCAGCACACACACCGGACTAGAAACAAAGACGTAGTGTCAGAGGGCAGGCCTAAGCTGCCGTCAGGAATGGCTCCATTGGTGCGGAGGCAGAAAGCCCACATTCAGACAAGGATGTGCTTTTGCCCAGCTCACCATCTGTGGCCAGACAAAGAAACCACTTTCGAGTTGTGACCGTTGTGACCCAACACACAGGTTGGGCAGCACAACAGAACAGGCAGTCACCTGGCTGGTGGAAAACACTTAATCCAGATCTGCTGCTGAATCACATTGCTAGGCACCAAGGGGTTACACAGCTTAAGGTGGTGAAATACAGAAAACCTTTGGATAATCCGAGAACCGAATTCAAACCTCTTTTATTCAAACCCCTTTGTCTATTTTGATAAGGTTTCAACTCAAACACCGCAACTTTTTGTCAAAATTATCCTGACACGCAACAGGGAACATAGAAACCTTGACAGTTTTATCATTTTGCCAACCTAACACGAGAACTTAAACTAAAACAAACTCAAAACACCTCAAACACCCATGTGTCCTCTTCCTCTGACGCCATGCCCGTACTGCACCTGTGCATAATCTTTCTCCTGCTGGCCTTCTGCAACAGGTCAACAACAACAACAAAGACGGCTGCGCCTGTTATTCATAAGCTTTTTGTTATCTCTCGAAAGAAGGACCCAGAGCGTGTATGGGATGGAAAAAGCTTTGTTTAATTTAATTAAGTTTACTTCTTTCAAGTCTGAGTAAACTCAGGGATCAGCTGAACGACAGGTTAATTAAATCATGAAAGCGGTTCCTTTACCCTGTAAGGGTAACCACATCATGCTGCGTCGCGTTCACCGGGTTCTTCTAAAAAAGCACGCTCAACCTTTATACCGTGGACCAGAAATAAGTCTACCATGCAGAGGGTACTGCAGTGTTAAGAGCTCTTCTAATGCGAAAGACAACAGCTGTGGAGCAGCACTGTGGCTATTCTCAACACTTCTACCCTAAGGATTGGTGCCAGACCCTTTAGTGATAACGTTGCAATAGAAGATCTGATTGTGATTCTGAAGTTCATCACTGGAGAGCACTGGTCAAGAAGGAAGCGAGCAGGGTGTGCTCCAAGACGCACTCGCACAGGTGCTGCCCCAATGCAGGATGCTGTCCTTACCCGCCTGCTCTGGCATCCAGAAAGGCTGGAGAAGCAGGAAGGCTGCAAGAAGCATCTCAGGGCTACACCTGGCTGCTCTTGCTGAGTTTGTCCCTTGCACCCCTAAACACGTGCACTGTGCAGGAATCAGCCTGGGAAACTTCCAGCCCCGCTCCAGAGCGACTCCATGGCAGTGTCTTCTGCATCTCCCACCCACCTCCTTTTAGAAGTTGTCAAATCTTCTCCAAGAGGAGGAAAAGGAAAAGGACAAATCTTCCTTTCATCTGGGCTTGGGACTCCAGCTACATTGCACAGTGCCAATACATTTAGGTCCCTCAAAGCCTGTCCTTGGTCCTACGCTATTTGCCAGCTTCCCTTGTTTCTTCATATCCCTTCATAAAGGTCTTCCATCCAAGAGCTCACATTGATGGAGTCCTTCCTTACTCATGTTCTCACCAATCATTTTTCCATTTCCCATTATTCCAGTCTTTCCATCCACTATTTCTCCTCCTTCCATCAGCCACTCTAGTGGCCTCATCCTAAATGACAAAATGGGGTTATTTGGACGTCCTGTGCCCAGCCTTCCTACCTGACTAACGAGGAAACTCTCCGATGTCAAGTAAGAGAGTTTGTGCACCACAGAGAATTTTTAATGGAAAATAAAACCTTCTGACATCACTGGCCAATTACAATTTGCTGCACTAAGATACAACACCAGGGCTATATTGTGGGGCAGGATAAAAGCACGTACGCATTTTCCTGTGTGTTTCAATATCCTCCTATTGACAGAAGATAGGATGACTGGGCTACAACTGGAGACCAGGAAATGATTTCTGTGATTTCATTAGAGTAATAGACAGAAGCGTTTCCTTTGTATGTCAGGTTAACAGATGGCTTGCTAAAGTTACAACAGAGCTGCCACCAAATACGATGTGCGTGACAACAAAAATAATATTGATACAAGCTCGTTGCAAAATTAAAACAGAGTTTGCGTAACCTCAAGCACAGAATGAGTAACTGTCACCACTGCAACACAGAACACCAAGATGCACTTGCTTCTCTAAGGTTTCCTTGGAAATTGGGTGAAGGGACAAACTGGGGAAGTGTCAACAACACAGGACTTCAGCTAGTATAGATACAAACACGCAGTCGGTCACCATGTCTATGCCACACGTATGAGGAAACTACCATGCATGCAGTTTTAATCCCAGTAGTAAATGAATATATTAATCACACAGTTTTTTATTTTGGGTGAATACATTTTCATGTAAAAATGCTGAAGTCAAATTCAAGCCTGTAGATTCGTGCTCGTACCGACTGCTGTTATAGACTGAGCAGGATTTTCGTCTCCTGGAGTAAAAGCAGGCAGGCATCAAGCAGGCCCCCTCCCCTCAAAACCTAGCTAGCTATCCAAACTATGCCCAAGTCTGCTGCACTCACCTCAGACCAATGTGCAACACAAGCATCAACCCTGTAGGACTCTGCTTTCAGATCTCCCCTCTGGCAGGTTCAAGGCCTGTACAACACCTGGAACTGCCTCACCTCCGTCATGGAACGGCTCCCTGATGCCTCAGCCAGCCAGCAAACACAGGCTGGTGTGTATGTGCATAGTAATTTAAAAACCAGAAGAATAAAAGAAGCAAGCAACGCTAGTTTGCCCATCTGCTGTGGTTTGCAAGACCACTTCACTTGTCTCATCTTCATGAGAGCAGGAAAAACTACAAAGGACATTCGCCTTTGAAAACAGAAAACATAATCCGTGTTACACCTTTTTGATAGGCGACCGCGCATGAGATATTCCACCTGCACAAATCAAGAATGCAGACATTGTTACTGATATTTAACACTCTTCTCCTTCAACATCACACTTACTCACTACTTATCCCCTTGGTCATAATTCTCCCTGGTTTTTCTTCTTTCCTTCTGCAGGATCTCCTTTCTTTCCCTAGTACTACTGAGTTACTCCACATCAGTAATGCATGCAGCTAACTCCCAAAGACCTGAACCAGGAGAAGACAGAACCCCAGGGGTTTCCCTGGACGTGTTCATTTTCTTCACAATAACAATCCAGAAAAAACCCTTTTCTCTCACCAATCTTAGATGTCAGCTCCTTGCATTATAAAACCTTTTTTTTGTAAGAGACAAGAGGTAAATAATTGAATCAGGGAGGCAAATAAAAGGAGGAATAGGAGCAATATTTGCTGTTGCAAAACCTCTGTTGATAGCTATTGGAAATACCCTGGTTTTTACCAACCTTGTGATGTCAGGTTCGCTCAGCGCACACCTCGTCAGCTCCGACTGACGGGCACACTGGCTGCGTGACCGATGCACACGGCTGCAAGGGGAGCAAACGCACAGCTGCTCACTGTTTCTGTTTGCCTTCACATGAAGGATTTTTGAGAAATGGTATAATGTTACAGCAGACTGGTCCTTGCCCCAGGTGTAGCAGGTTCTTCCTTTCTCATTGAGTTCAGCTGAGCACATTAATTTCATCATCATCTAACACAAAAAAAAAAAAAGTAAAGAGCAAGCATTAAAAAGGAAAAAACACATATTTAATTTTGAGGGGAAAACAAAATAAAGGATATGCTAAGGAACTGCTGTGACCAAGAGATTCTGCTCTAGAAACAGAAGCAAATTCTCAAGTGAAGAAGATAACAGAGCTACTGATGCTCTTGTTACTCTCAGTAACAGTCAAAATAATCCAAGGCTAGGAAGAGAGAGCATGGATTTTCAAAACAAACAAAAAACCCCCAGAGTGACATATCCATACCTTTTCCTACCAGTGTGATAAACTATGAAGATGGTTGAACAACAAATAAAGTTGGGGTTTATCTCATCCAGTTTAATTACAAAGGTAGTGATAATAGGTCAGTACTAACTACGCGTAATCTGGCGGACAAAGGAATCACCAGAGCAGTTGTATGAAAACATGAACTAAACATGTAATGACAGAAAATTAAGAAAGCAGTGTGACCTGAGTACGGTGAAGCGTAGGAAAGAACTTCCCAGCATTTTAGATTTCGTGGTTTAGCCTATGCGAAAGGATGGGTTTGTGACATGAACATTGGGCAAGCATTAGGGTATGAAGAGCGGCAGCAATCTCCTCACACCATCAAGGGAGCAGACGAAGCATTCTAGTGCTGTCGATTTTTCTCCACATGCCAAATTTCTTTGGGTTTATGTTTCTTTGCCCCATCAGGAAAAGGTTACTATGTGGAATAAAGATGCCAAACGTACATAAAACGTGAGTCAGAAGAACATTCAGATCCCATCTTTGAATGAAATGGTTATACCGATCTATCACATCTAATTTAAGACCTTCCAGTCGGGTTTCTACCTCTGTTTTCTAGGTGTGCTCATGGCGGGATTCACACCCAGCTCTGTCCAAGCAGGACCACATTCCTGTTACTGTAGTTCACCGCTTCAGACACCCGCTTTTCGTTCAGAGCTCTGCAGAAGCAGCGACGAGTATGTTTCTTTGTGCCTCGAAGGAGGGTGCTCTGGAGAGAATCAGATCTGTGGCCGGGAAGAAAGCCACTTGCCTGCTTGTGCATCCTGAATGAACGAGCCCAGAGATCTGGCTTGTCAGCCGGTGTCAAAGCATGGCTAGGAGAGGGAACAAAACACAACCCCCAAAAAACCCCAACCCCTCCCCCCCAAAAAAAACCCCCCCATCACCACCACACCAGCCCACGATGTTCAGGAAGCACAGGCTGAGGGAGAGCCCTGCTGGCAAGGCGATGAAGTACACACACACCATTTCCCAACGCAGCATTCACCACCCTCCACCTGCGCCTCTTCCACATCCGAATGCCAAAAACATTGCCCATCCACCTCGCATTCCACCAGCCTCTTGCTCCTCCAGCCCGCGCCGCCTGCCCACGCAGCACAGCCTGCACGGGAGCAGCTGCTCGGTGGGGCAGAGGGGGAATTCCACCTCCACCACATTTATCAAGGATAAAAACTCCCGGCGTACCTGAATTATCACTGTGCCAAAGCAAGGCTGACAGGCCTTTTTCTACAGCCTCTTCCACTGCAGAAGAGCAGGATGGTTGGTTTCCCATTTGTTGGCATCAGCTGTTTTTTGTACCGCGTGACAGGCATTGGGTACCATCCCACGTCAGCACTATCAGGGAAATGATAGATCTCGCCTACTTGTAACTAGTGAGACCGCATGTATCAACTAATCAGCCAATACTGGATATTTGTGTGTTGACAAGGCGGAACAAAATAAAACAACAGATCTCCTCGTCTCAGCTTTTCTGTACGTTAAACAACTACCGCAAAATTTCGACAACTACAACAAAGTTCAAGAGACACAAACCAGAAAATACCCTTAATTATGGTGGAGTATCATAAAGATGTTTAGGATACACCTGAGGGCAAACTAAGCTCAGAGAAACGTTAACAACCGAATGAGAGAGACATTAACTTCCAGACCAAAAACCGACTCAGCAAAGGAAGCAAGAGTGCTACAGTGAGTATCCAGTGAAGGCCAACATACTTCACAGGACACCGACATCCTGAAGAGGCTCAATTTTCCTCTTACAAACAACATATCCAGTGGTCAGAAAACACATTTAATTGGCAGACTGAAGGAAAGCGTACAGGGTTGGGGTTTATTTTTTTTTAAAAAGAAACTTTATTACAAATCTGTAGGTTTAAGAAAATATCCAAAAACTGTCAAAAGAGTATGAAAAATGCTGTCGACCTATTCACAGGCACCATTTTTCTCCAATAAACATAGCATACAAAAATCGATAGAAACCACAGCAATTCTTTTTGGTGACACAAGTCAGTTACTTGCAATTGTAAATCCCCTGCCGACAACTCAGATGCTGCTGGCAGCCCAAGTGGACGATTAAATTGCACTATTTCTGAAAACCGGAAGTTTGGATGAAAAGACTATATACATATACACATACTGTCTCTTACCACACCTACAGGTAACTCAGGGCAAACAAAACATGGCCCAGCACAACACTCAAAGTCTGTGAAAACCCAAAGAGCCAGGGAATGTGTGTATATGGTATCGTTACTCTCTATGCTCTGGTTCTCTTTTTTTTTTTTCTTTTAGATCCCAAAGGTAATAAAGACCAATTGTTTTCCATTCCATTTATAGAAACAGTGAAGCTGCTGTGTTGCTATGCTGCCTTTTTGGACACAGTAAGCATTAGCTGCACTGCATGCAGGCAAGTGATCTGAAGACATAATGCAGTTAAAACATAATGTAACTAAAAGTGGGATTTTTAGGAGACTGTACACTGAATTTACTGCAAATGACCTAACACTTTCAGCTCCCCTGAAAAACCAAGACTAACGTGGCATTTCTAATGTCATTCACAGATAATTCATAAGACACATGAATGAGGAAAGAACTGTCTGATCCATGTTACATTCCTGAAGTACAGGCTGCTTTAAAAAGCAGACAGTCTGTAATTAAATCCAAACCTGCCCTACAACTCGGACTCTGGACAACTGGCTGCAGTGGTTGGAAGCTGCAGCACAGGCCACTGCTAACCATATGCTCCGACCCTTCACAATGCATGGGATCGAGCCACCACAACTCTGAGCTACAGCCTAGAAGAGGCTTCAATGGAAGAAGTGTGAAGATTCTAAAGGAGCAGGAGGAAACGCTTCTGTTATGATGCCTGCTCAAGGTGCTGACAGGATCTAAAAGAGTAAAGAAAAAACGAAAAAACCCAAACAACTCTGTGTAATTTAAGTCCCTCTTTATCATGTACTTGAAGGTCCTTAGGCAGAGGACATGTGGGATTTCCTACTGATCAACCCTCCTTTTGCCAACAGCAACTTGGAAGAAACCAGCATCATGTTAAAAAGCTACTCAGTGCATTTCATTCCTTTTGCTGTTTCAACTTAAGTTGAAAAGCACAGGATCAAGAGTTGTTCAAAGACAACCACGCTGCAGAAGAGCAGTTAGAATCAACAGTCTCGCATCACCAGAGTGAATAGGATGGAAGATGCAGAACTGAATTTACAGTGATTTCCTTCCTCATGCAGACTAATTAACCCTAGGTTAATCAGGCTACCTGGAACGTCTGTTAAAAGCCACCTGCTGGTAAGGAGGTTGACTCGTTCTCCTGCATTTACTGAAAACCTGATTTCTGAAACACTGTAATGAAACAAAAGCAGCACATAGCCAAAAATCTTCATTCCAAAGAAGGAAAGTATTTCATGTACATTCTTAGGCATGAACCTTCAGGCTTGGGAAACGCTTCTCTAGATTATCAGCAAGTGTCTGATCAGCCTCACGCAGAACTTCAAGGAAACTCTCCACCTGGAGGTAAATCACAAACACACACACAGAGTAAAAAAACCACCTGGATGGAACACAGAATTCTCATACTGGGTATAGGGGGGGCTTTCTACTTCTGTACATTCCCATCAACAGCAGCCAGCAACAGCCACTCTAAAGAATAATGGAAAACTCCCTATGAAAAATATCTATAATAATTACTCTATAAAAACGTGCAGGGCAAATTTTCAGCTACCATAAATGTGCAGAAACCCTTTCGTTTCAGCACAGTTTGACCATGATGATCAGCTGATGATCTAGGCAAAGCTCTGGCTGCAGCAAGCCAGAAGAGACGGAGAGGGCAAGACTGCCTAGAACGGCACCCTACCTGTGTGTGAGCAATTCTGCCTCCTCCTACCTCTGATTCTGAAAGGTCTTGCCACCTGAGTAGTACCTTTTCAGCTACGTTAAAGACCTTGTCATATACTCACCGATGCGAAATACAAAGGTAAGAGGTTCTGAAACGCACAGGAACACGTCTCTTCATTTAAATGTCCCTGGTGTAGTCCTTCCAATGTGTTTTCCTGGAAAATAACATGATAAATACAACTAGCATGTTCTGAACAGCTGAAAGAACACTCAAAATCACACTCAATGTCTACAGTATGTGCTTCATTCTCAAAAACAGTTAAAACCACCAGAATTTACAGTTCTCAGAGAATGCCAAACACAGCTAATACAAAAAGGTGTGAAAGCTCACACATCCCAAGTTTTTAATCTAAATGCTGCCATAATAAAAAAGTCCAGCTGAGAAGGTGAGTTTATGTATCAGTATTCTTTCCTTTTCTTAAATAAATTGGCTTTCCTTCAAAAGAAATGGCAATACACACCTAGAAAATTTATCATACAGGATCTTGGCTCTGAAATGACACAGCTGGAATCACAGAATGGTTTGGGTTGGAAGGGACCTTAAAGACCATCCAGTCCCACCCCCTGCCATGGGCAGGGACACCCTCCACTAGACCAGGTTGCTCCAAGCCTCATCCAGCCTGGCCTTGGACACTTCCAGGGAGAGGCCATCCACAGCTTCTCTGGGCAACCTGTCCCAGTGCCTCACCACCCTCTCCGGGAAGAACTTCTTCCTGATATCCAATCTAAATCTCCCCACTTTCAATTTAAACCCGTTACTCCTTGTCCTGGCACTACAGGCCCTTGTAAAACATCCCCCCTCAGCTTCCTTGTAGGCCCCCTTCAGGTACTGGAAGGTGCTATAAGGTCTCCCCAGAGCCTTCTCTTCTCCAGGCTGAACAAGCCCAACTCTCTCAGTCTGTCCCCATAGCAGAGGGGCTCCAGCCCTCGGAGCATCTTCGTGGCCTCCTCTGGACTCGCTCCAACCAGTCTATATCCTTCTTATGCTGAGGGCTCCACAGCTGGACACAGAACTCCAGGTGGGGTCTCACAAGACCAGAGTAGAGGGGGAGAATCCCCTCCCTCGTCCTGCTGGCCACACTTCTCCTGATACAGCCCAGGATACGGTTGGCTTTCTGGGCTGCCAGTGCAAACTGCCAGTTCGTGTCCAGCTTCTCATCCCACCGTACCCTCAAGTCCTTCTCCTCAGGGCTGCACTCGATCCATTCTCTGCCCAGTGTGTACTTGTGTTTGGGATTCCCCCAACCCATGAGAAGGACCTTGCACTTGGACTTGTTGAACTCCATGAGGTTGGCACAAGCACAACCCTCCAGCTTGTCAAGGTCCCTCTGGATGACATCCCTTCCCTCCAGCGTGTTGACCGCACCACCTTGGAAAACCTGTGTCCTTGCTGCCATCTAACTCTCACCACCTGACTGACTCTCTAATGAATTTCCACTATGCAACCTCACTTGCACAGAAAAGTACCCACATTAATAGCAACGTCTTTTTTGTTACCTACACTGCAGAAATCCCTTAGAATTTTGTTTATTCTTACCTTGGTCAGTTCTTGAAGCATATTGGAAAGTAATTCACAGCAAATATCCTTCAAAATTTTTAAATGGAAATCTTCCTCATTTATGTCAGCCCTTCCAGTCTCTTCTTGCTCAGACTCCTTTGAGTTATCAACAGATCTCTTCCCACAGCCCTCCATGTATTGTAAGACACGAATCAAGCTCCCAATCAGAGGCATATCTAATAGAAAGTAACAAGAAAATGGAAGTGGAACACTGAATTTTTTCCCCCCATCAAGTCATTCGGATTCTGAAACACACCCTAAAATTTTATGCAACAGCTATAGGAATGTATATTGTGACAGTGCTGTGTTCTGTCACTCAAAGACTGTTTAAAGCAGCACCTGGAAATGTAGTAGAAAACCCAAAACATTTTTTCTGCAAGCTAACCTGAATCTATAAAAAGTATATGCCAGTGGTAAGGAACGTGAGAAGGAAAATGTCTCTGGTAGCCACTCAGAGAGGCTCCTATGTTTAATTTGCATCCGGGTATTCCTGTCCAATAAACCAAACCGTACCACGTCTTTCTGCTGCCGATGACCCTGACTCACCTTCCCAAGTCAGGCTTTTAATTCTAAAGACTTGCCAACGGACTGAAAAGTAACAAGGGATAAAGATGGATTTGAGTAAGTGCAAAATCTCCCTCTACTAAAAAAAAAAAAGTTTACTATCAAGACCTTCTATTTTAGCAAAGATGGATTCTCCAATTTTCATCAGTACACCCAATTAAGACGACTGAACAGAATCTGTAGCTTTTATTCCTGTAACTCTTCACAAATATCCAGCAACTGAACTTTGAGCTGTGACTTTTAGAACCACCAGTAAAGAGTCTTACTGTATTCAAACACGTAACTGCATTCTGATCCCTAGCAAACAGTAATAAATTAGCCACCGTGTAAAGTCAATTGTGAAAATAACTCAAAAAAAAAAAGAAAAAAGCATGACTTGCTTTTCCTCATCTTGGTGTATTCTTGTTCTGTCTGCGAGGCAAACATAGCAGACAGCACGGACAAAATAGAGGCCAACACAGTCTTCTGCTCCTGCACAATGATCGGTGGGTCATCTGGCTGGCAAAGTTCCTGGCAAACAAGGTCATAAAGCAAACTCCAAGTCTCTTTTCCTCCATCAGGAGCCTGCACTTGAGAAAGAAAGAGAGTCCACCAACCCAACAGATTTAATCTAGGTACATGGATTATTTTTCTCTCCATGAAATATCTTATGATCTACAAGTTACCGGCCATGGTCCCACCACATGTAGCAATTCAAGTGTCTTACCAATAGCCTGAATACCCTCATCCACCGTGGTCAGGAGCTGCAAAATATGCATATAGACATCAAGTCCTTCCGGATTATCTGATCTACAGAGAGCAAACAAAAACCAAAGACAAATCAAAGATCTGAGTTTATATTGTGTGTGTTTTGGACAAACAGACGACTATCAGCAATCACTGCCATTCTCCTGGCTGCTAACAGACCAGTTAACTCATGTCAAATTGTAAGTACAGGAAAACATATTGCAGTGATCTGTCAAACTACACAGCTCCCACTGAAATCGAGATGTTCAGACACAGGCCTTGACAAGGTTAGAAGGAGTTCCCCCAGCCACGAAACCAAAAAGAAATCTCACGTACCGGACTTGTTTGGCTGCTTCCAGTACACAAGGCACAATCTTAAAATCTGGAAGTTCTTCAGGGGAATCATCTACAGACGGTCCTACAGACCGACAACTGCCATTTTTAATCCAGTTTAACATTAGCTCTTCATCTAGATCAAAGAGCTTGTCCACCACTTCACCCACTTTGACCAGCAATTCAACTGCACAAGAGAGAACATATAAATTTCAACAACACTAAAAACAAGCAAAAATTGGCTCACAAAATGCTAACATATAAAAGTATTCAGACTAAATTCAGTGTTGGCATATATTAGCTTTGTTCACAAGCCACTAAGGATCACTATGTTTAATTCTTTTTTGTGGCACACGTCAGGGGAAGAGCTTGATAAATTGGCATCATTGGAAAGACCACTGACACCTTCTACCTTATCACACCATTTATGAAGCAGGAACTTCATTCTGCGAAGAGACTTCACACTCCTGAAAAGTCCCAACTTCTGCTTCTGAAATAAAACTTGCCAAGATTGGTCCCTAAATATGCAGTTTTCTGCTAACCTCACACCTGCCAATCTGCATTTTACTTAATTAGATCTGCGATTTCAGTTGAACAGACAGAATTTCTGAGCACTGTCATTAAAAAACCCCCAACCAAATAGAAAAAGCTCAGTTATTGGGATTCCTAGAGGAATGATAACTGCTGTTACAATTGAGCTGGATGAGAAATACAAATGCTATTCAAAGTATATCCACCGTTAGGTGCTTAGTCTGTTTTTTGCTAAAACAGTGCTAGGAGATTTGTGTGCCGCTGACAGCATACCCAAAGCCTGTGCAGTATCCAGCTGCCATTCAGAGTAACTGAATCCCTTCTCCAGTTCACATTACACAAGTATGGTAGTTTTAAAAATGGAAAAAAACATGCCTGATGTGAAAACACACCTTCAGTGAGGTTTTGTTTAAAGAATCAAGAGACATGTATATCCCTGAATGAGGACTATGCCCTTTCCTTTACGTGCCAAATAACAATTCCTTCCACTAGACTTATTTTGATTCCCCCACAAAGCTTTCATCTTCATAAACGGGTGCTTTTCTGGCTGGTTTTATACACATTTATAAACCTGCTAAAGCAGAACAAGTTTATTTTGGTGTCCTTCAAATTCATGACGTTTACTTTACATTAAAGAAATTCTGTCCTCCCAATTCACAGTACCTGTCTTCAAAATGGCATACTTGAGTTCTTACTTTTTGTCTGTGAACACCCACTAACTCCCAGCTTGTTTTGGCAACTTACCATTTGTAGAGCTGGACATGATAAAGCAGACACAGTCATACACGGAAGGGTTTTCTCGGATTCTCTCAACCCACACGTTGGCCACCTCAGGCTGGGAGAGGCAAGTTAGCAACAACCTAGACAAGAATTGCCCATTTCACAAATTAGAAGACAACTCATTAATTTTAGCTGTACAAATGTAAATCCAAAATGATGAGTATGATGTGACAGAAAGAGGAATCCAGCTCATAGCTAATCAATTCCAGAAAAATGGGGAAATGATAGAAGGATAGGATGAGAGGATAATGAAATAGCGAGCCCCCTTATCAATTTTCTTCCCAGGCCTCAGAGCACAGCAGAACTATGCTAATGATGCATTCATTTCTGAGATGTCCTACCTGCTTGTTTCCAGAAGAGTTGGGGAGTCTGAATCACACAAACGTTGCAATAATACTTGGCTTTAAGGAATAAATGCAAGAAAAAGGTTAATGAAAATCTTTGTTTTAAAAAAAAAATATAAAAAGGTTAATTCCATAGATGCAGCCACATTTTGAGAGTAAAACCAGCTTTTCCTGACTGTGCATGCATTTCCAGTGTTTCAAGATTACCAAGCTTAGAAATTAAGGATTCAAGAACTTGACTGGTGATTACAAATAAACAAGCAAGCAAACAGTGGTCTGCATCTTTTTTTTCCTTCACTGAACACTTACCACAGAAAAATGGTCAGCCAAAAAGGTGGGAATGAAAACAAGGCATGGCAGGCAAACTTAGTTCCCTCTGTACCATGTATTTCCTGATTGGGAGTGCAGAAAGGCAGTACTCATGCACGTGTAACGCACATACACACTTACCCAAGATTCTCATCTTTACTAATGGACATGCATATGTCTTGGAAACAGGCCATATTTCCCAATATTCCCACACAGATTTCCTGAAAAGTCCAAACACAGTATAATGAGGCAACTGCAATGTATCTCACGATTTTATTTCCACAACCATAAGACAAAAGTAAGAACGGTTCAGAGATGTTTTCCACTTCAATTCCCAAGTCCTTATAACCCACTGATTTCACAACAGATGCACATTTTTCTACAGGATGCTACTAGATCAGCCTAAAAATACACTCATGACAGGTACTGTTGAGGTATTTAGGTGTAAGGTGTTCCATAAAAGCGAATAGATCTTGGAATCAACTTTGCTTGCATATTCTATGTGTACTGTCGTGAAGCTAATCTGGCATGCCATCACTAAAGCAAGAGTGCTACAACAAAAATATCACCATGTAAGTGCAACCCTCACAGACAATCACTTTCTCCCAAAAGGTGTCTTAATATAAGCTTCCAGCAAAGCCCATTTTCTGATTCCAGGGATCTTAAAAAACAAGAACAGTGCATCCCATTAGGATATTTACGCCTAGACAATCACTTAAAGGATGCATGATTCTATCCAGGGGACAGTGAGAGCTCTGAAATACCTGCGGGTGACTGGTGCTAACACAGAATGTCCTGGGAATTGTTCACTTTCAGCAATTTAAAGGTGGAAATCAACTCTCACTACTCAAGGTTATCTTAATTATTAACATGCTGTTCTCTCTTCTAAATTACAGCAGATATTCTGGCAGACACTATTTCAAGAAAACAGATGTGACAGCCTATTTGCACCCACTTCCAAGTTTTGGCTGTACTTTCAAAAGACGAAGTACGTAACTTCCAAAGCCCAGATGTGTCTCTACTCATCTGAAGTAAAGTGCCTTGTAACTTCAGAGAAAGGGGAGTTACACCAGCACTGAATACCTTTGAAAACCCTATCTTGAATCCTGCAGCTGTGTAATACAAGCTGCAAAGCAGTGACATCAGAAACAAAAGGAACAAAGTAAAGTACTGGTGTCTACCAGTTCCTAACTGCCAAGATTACTTTTTGTATTGGGTTTCCATGGCAAGGGTTTGGTAGTGGGGAGCTGCAGGGGTGGCTCCTGTGAGAAGATGCCCAAAGTTTCCCCCCGTGTCTGATACAGCCAATGCCAGCCGGCTCCAAGACAGACCCAGCACTGGCCAGGGCTAAGCCTATCAGTGACAGTGGCAGAACCTCTGGGAGAACATATTTAAGAAGGGAGGAAAAACTCCTGTGCAAGAGCAGCCAGAGAGAGAAGCGAGAATATGTGAGAGACAACCAGACAGACCCCCAGGTCAGTGCAGAAAGGAGGGAGGAGGTGCCCAGAGCAGAGGTTCCCCCACAGCCCGTGGTGAAAGGGCAGGCTGTGCCCTGCAGTCACAGAGGGTCACGGGGGAGCAGAGACCCTCTGCAGCCCAAGGAGGGCCCCACACCAGAGCAGGCAGCTGCTCCCAAAGGAGCCTGTGAATCCATGGGAAGCCCAAGCTGGAGCAGGCTGCTCCTGAAGGACTGCACCCTGTGGAAGGGACCCACGCTGGAGCAGTTCATGAAGAACTGCAGCCCGTGGGAAGGACGTATGTCAGAGAAGTTTATGGAGGACTGTCTCCCATGGGAGGGACCCCACGCTGCAGCAGGATAAGAGAGTGAGGAGGAAGGAGCAGCAGAGACATGTGATGAACTGACCACAACCCCTATTCCCCATCCTCCTGAGCCACTTGCAGGGAGGAGGTAGAGAAATCAGGAGTGAAACTGAGCCTGGGAAGAAGGGAGGGGTGGGGGGAAGAGGTTTTAAGATTTGGGTTTATTTGTCATTATCCAACTCTGATTTCATTGCTCATAAATTTGATTCGTTTCCCCAAGTCGAGTCTGTTTTGCCCGTGACAGTAATTGCTGAATGAGCTCCCTGTCCTTACCTCAACCTGTGAGCCTTTCATCATATTTTCCCCCCCCCATCCAGCTGAGGAGGAGAGTGATAGAGCAGCTTGGTGGGCATCTGGCCTCCAGCCAGGGTCAACCCACCACACTTTTGCAGGTCTGACTAAACAAAACCATGACCATGTCTGTTCAGGAATCACGAAACAAGTCATGAATAAAAAAAGGCCAGTCTCTACTGGTTTTTATAACAAGCCTTATAACTAGGTTTGACAAACTTAGTCCTTGATCAGTAATGACATATCAGCTTCAGCACCACTGAAATACTTACTGATTAAACCACACTAAAAGCACTGCAAAAAAGAATTTTAAAATTCGATTTTGTGTTTTCTCCTTGTTCCCCTAACGTATTCAAACACGCAAATGCATGTGCAGAGCCATCCTACTATTGCTATTAATATGGGAAAGCTTTTTGACAGCCCATACTTACAGTAAGGCGAGGGCATTTTGACTTGGCAAAAATTCCCATGAATATATCAGGGGCATTGAACTCCTGAAGAAATAAAGCGACATCCTGTGGAGAAAGTGAATGGAGAAGTAAATAGACTTCTACAATTTCCAAACACAAAATCAAACCCTTTCTCACAGCACAAGGACTGGATGAAAGAGATGTCAAACTCACTACAAGAGATCAGTTATTTCCCAACAGTTAATGTCAATAATCCTTGCTTTTCAACAAGAGCAGACCAGCAAGCCCCTAGGGTGATTGAGAATACCAATGATCTGCTATACCATGAGCCAGAGTCATGTTTAGTTTCACCTGCTCTCCGTCTCAACAGAGCATCAGAGATGCTAAGTCAGAATTCAGCAAATACCATGTTTTCAGACAGTGACGTCACCCAGACATACAAAAAGAACCAAGGGAAATGATTACCATTAGCATTTGGTCAGACCATAAAACAGAAAATAAGGAGGAGATGTTCTATGACATTAAAACACAAAATTAGTTCTCTATTTGGGAGTAAAGTAGACATGTTCCATGTTTATTTAAAGTATCTAAAAGAGCCAGGGAATAAAATAATAATAATTAAAGAAAAATACAACTGTTACTTGGGAATTTGTTCCAGCAATTGAGAATACTGGCAAAAATATCAAAAACTTATGTTACACTGCTTTTGCAAGACCGTAGCTAAACTTTAAGAGGTTGTTTATCTATCAAAGAAAACTACGCTTACCAGCAGGAGGCATTACAATTGCTAGAGGAAAATATACCTATCTAGAGATGGCATCAATATTATCTCCACGATCAAGCTGCTGTCGCTACAGGCTGTGCGCCTGAGTGAATTTCAGCTAAGCTGCTGCCTTCTAACAACTCCAAGCTTCAGCTCAACTCCCGCACGTCATACAGAAAGCCACCAGATGTGAACACAGCCCCATTTACGCCAGCTGACCCTCCGCAACAGCACCGCAGGGTCCACTAGACACCTGGAGGGGAAGGTGGGGCACACCACCTTGATTCTTTTACATTCACACACACTTCTGCTTTCCACCCCGCAGAGCAGCACGGGGCCCAACCGCTAAGCCACGACAGGCCTGCTTTTGCAAACGGGTGCTGGGCTCAAGAGTGCACACTCCACACCTGCTCATCCTGAGAAGCAGCCTGCGTGATGAGCCTGCTTGATGCCAATTCACCACACCCGCCCTGCCTCACGACTCACAGCACACCGTCGACCAAACCGGACCCAGTCAATACCATCAAAACCAGAAAGCTGGCCGAGGCCATGTAATGGTGTGTTTTCTCCCACTTCCAGAAGGATTCTGGCTGAACGCCAAGGGCAGAAGCCGCAGGTAGCCGTGAAACACCCTCGAGGTCAGACTCCCGCGCGCCGTTCCTACCTCGTCCATCGACATATCCCACACTTTGCAAATGTCGTTCTCCATCTCTTCATCCAGCTCGGCCTGGCTTCCCTCGGGGCTCACGGCGGGCTCCGTCTTCTCGGGGCTGATGACCTGAAAGAGGCCGGGGGTGGTGCACAGGGGGTAACGGCACTGCGTGAGCCACGACCGAGAAACGCCGCGAAACGCGACCGCGACCCATCGCTTCAGTCACGGTTTAAAACCGCCCACGCAACCAGGAAACCGGTGTGTGTGCCGCAGGTGCCCCCCCCCGGGCCCGGTAACACTCGCTCATCACCGGGCCCGCCGGCCTCTTCCCTCGCGGCACGCCCGGCCCCCCAGGCCCGCACCTCGATGAGGCGGGTGAGGATGCTGAAGAGCCAGTGCTTGCTGTACACCGTGTTCCCCACCGCGTCACCCTCTTCCTCCGCCTCGCTGGAGGGCGGCGAAGGGTTACGGTCCATGGCGGCCCGCCACCGCCACAGCCGCGCCGTCACCAACGAGGCGGCGGCCGCGGCCAGAGCGACCCCCGGGCGCCGCCCCACAGCGCCCCCTGCCGGCACGGCGCGCTGGGAGGCCACCGCCCAACGATGGCAGTAGGCCGGGGCAGCCCCTCAGCGCCCCGCCACCACACCGGGCCCCAGACGGCGGTACCGGACCGCCGCCCCCACCGCGAAAAGCAGACCCCGGGCTCCCAGGGCAGCCGAGGGGCCAAGGCAGCCCGCCGCCCTTTCCAGCGCCGCTGGCCCTCATGATGCCCTGACATCGCCTGGCAGGGACGCATGCAGGGCGCGCCCCGCTGCCCTGGAAGCCGTGACTCGAGGTCCCCAGCCCCGAAGGAAGACCAGCGGCGAGCGGGAGCAGTTTTCAGGAGAATTTGTTTATTCGGCTGCAGAGCAGCGGTGTGAGGGGAGCAGCGGCGTGAGGGGAGCAGCGGCGTGAGGGGAGCAGTGGCGTGAGGGGAGCAGCGGCGTGAGGGGAGCAGAGGTGGCCCAGCATCAGTACTTGCTGGGAAGGCCTGCAGGCCTGTAGCGGTTGGGATCGCCGCCGTTTCTACCCCAGTGGTTCGCCTCTTGGTCAGCTCGGGTGTCTTCGGCGTGTCTGCCGCTCACGTCGCTCTGCCATTTTTCCCGGGCGTCACTAGAAGGAAGAAGAAAGACCACCTGAACCAACCTCCATGTAACCGCTTCGGGTTGATTTGCTCACCCATGTGAAACTAGCTTTCCCGCAGGACCTCCCGGAGTGAGGTGCAAGCACGTCTTCAGTCCTTGCGGGAAACCCACGGTGGAATCCATAAATACTATGGCAGGAAACAAACCAGCAAGGGAAGAGTGTTCCTTATCACCAGAAATGCAGAGGTGAGGAATCTGCCACCTCAGAAGGGCAAGGAGAATGGCTCATGCTCATGAGGGAGGAGAGGCACCATGCCTATAAAGACAGGCTGTTCCTGTCTGCTTCCCCTCCACTGTCCTCCTAGGAGCAGTACTGAGAGCCAAGTACAAGTTAAAAAGGACTTCACTGACTGGAATGCCTGAACCCCTACTAACTCGCTGTTAACAACCCAAATGTGATTTATTTGTGACCATTACCTGATCACTTTGGCTGCCCAAGCACCACCAGGTCCTCTTTGGGCAGCATCGTAATTCCCACGAGCATGGAAATATTTGTCGGCATTTTTATAATTCGCCTCACGCATGTCCCTGTATGCTCTCAACATATCCCACGCCCCTGAAGAAAGCAGAGAAGCAGAGATGATGGTGACTTTGAAGAGTCTGCTGTAACCTGTGCTTGGGGAGGGGGTTCCCGCAAGAAGGGCCTGTGGTGAGAGCAGCTTACCTCCCGCTGCGTCCCAGGCAAATCGTGCACCTTCGCGTAAGTCAGCATTTGCACAGAGAATAAAGGAGAGCAGCACAAAGCAGACACAGAGCCTCATGGTTCCTGGCCCAAGCCTGACACAGAGCTGTGAGACAATCAGAGAGGTGAGCAGTTCTGGAGAATGTTTGAGAGACCGCTGACAGCATCCATGACACCCATAGCTGTGCTCGGGCAGCTGCCCAGTGCTCATGGCTAGCCCAGGAACCTCCTTCTCCCCTCAAAAGGACTGATGCCCTCTGTGTGACCACAAGCTCAGGTAAGGGCTACACAACAGAGGCAGATGGACATGAGAAACTTGTATTTTAGCAGTCCCTGCTGCTCCTGTCGTGACTACAGAGAAGCCCCACATGCTAAAGCCTCAGTCCTGTTCCCAAATACCAGCTAAAAACACTGCATGTAGCTCTCAAATTCAGAATATCACTTACCACTGCAGAAAGGCAAGGCCAAAGGAGCTTGTGTGCTCTCAGACTCAGAGAGGGTGTTTATAAGCAAAACCCCTCAAGAGGAAACTGGAAAGGTTACCCATGGTTGGGAATTCCCCACTATCACTCTGTTTCCAACACAGAAATCATTACAGGAAGCCTGTCCTTGTCCTCGCTAAAAGTTCACAGGTCCTGTTACACGATTTCTCTACAATGAAGAGAAATTCTCTACACAATTCTTCTACAACGAAGCTTGCGGTGCTTCAGCTGGCCATGGGACTATTTGCCCTTCATAACAAGCAGGCTGAAAAACTGCCTCCAAGACTGAAGTGTTCTGTGTGCTTTAATTGTTACAGTTGGCTTAAGGCTGACACTTTTGTTGGGCTCTTGTGCTGGGCAGAGCTCGGAGGAGAAGGTGCCCGGTCAGCTGCACTGTATGTTGAAGCACAAGGTTGGGTCTGTGTCTGTTCACAAGGAACGCTCAGCTGTATTACCAGAATCGCTGCAGGATCTGCTAAATGAAATTCCCACGTGTGCTGGGATGACAGGATGGATCCCAGAGTCGATGAAATGGAAAACGTGAGTGTTGCTCTTAACTCTGTTGCAAAGCAAACCACACCACATACCCTGACATCCCTGCTGATGCTTTAAGGTAGCACACACACGTGCCGCCATAAGGAGGGCCTGAAAGGTTTGTCCCGCCTTTACTTGCTCTCACAGATCCTTCCCGAGGGACTTCCATCCAGCCTGCTGCATCCGCAGCTCACTGGGGCTCAAGTGGGCTAAGCTGAGGAGAGTTTTTGATGCAGCAGTAAACATTTTATCCAAGGGGGAGTTCAGATCCATCCGGCCACAACTCTGCTGGATTTTGAGATGGATATGTTCACTGTCAGGCTCTATTGGCATGGTTCCCAGTTTGAGTACCCGCTGTGCTCTCTGCTCAGGAGCCTGCTTGCTGTTTGCTTCCCTTAGTGAACTGGCACAACAGTTTCCCCTGCAGAAAGCTCTGGGTTTGAGTGCAATTGCACTGTAGAATGAATGTGCACAATGCCTCCCTGTGCATGATTTAACAAGCCCAAGAGAGCTTCTTTAAATGTGGTGCAGAAGAGGTGTGTGTAGTTACCCCATTCACAACTCCTTCACTTTAAACAATCACTGGAGCTGAAGGGCAGAGGCGGGAGGTCAGAGAGGTGCACTAACAAACTGAGCTAATGAAGTGCCAGCACCTAACTTCCTTGTACATTGCCAGCTTCAAATCAGAACTTAGCTTAAGGGAAGAAGAGACATTTTCCACAGACAGGCCTGGAGTGGCAGGACAGACATTCTCCCGTACTCTGTGTCTCTGAATGGAACAATTTCAGACACTATCTGAACCCTAACCCAAGGGACAGGAAACCTTGCAAAAAGCAAGGGGACAGACACATAATTTTGTCCCCCACTGGCTATGGACTTGATGCTTACAGCTCAGTTACTGCAGAGACTGGAACGCCGTGTTCTGCTGCAACTCTGTTCACATCCTAGTGGTAACTTGGGCCCTGACAGCTCAAGTGCCTTCTCTGCTGGCTGCAAGTAGCCCTGCCTGTCACCTTTTTGGTTTTGATTTAAATAAATACATTTAAAAAAGGGAAATTATGGCTGTAAGTTAGAGCACAGGCTCACTAATGCACGTGCCAATCTGCCCAGGGACCTTGAACAGAGCATTGCCTTCAGAACTGACAAGAAACGTTTACCTACAAGAGGTCAGACATGTTTGGACCATCACTGGTATTTCTGAGCCTTCCGATGTGTTTTACATTCTCTTCAAACCAAAATTTTCTGCAGATAACACAAACATGAGGATAACTGCAAGAAGGTAGGTACTGGGGGGATCTTTAGATAATCTCAGGTTGCATCCCCTCGGTTTGTCTCCAGGAAGGAGGGCAGCAGCAGTGACAACAATGTGGCAGCTCCTTAAAAGTGACAAAGCACCAGTCTTGTGCCCCAGCAGGTATCAGCCCGAGCACTGCTTTCCCGTATCCCCTTGGCCCACAAGGAACATGCTGCAGCCAAAACTGTTGCTTTTGCAACAGAAATAGGCAAGCTGCCTCCGAGCATGATGGGTCTGAAGGGAGTATTCCCTCCTGGTCTAGCACTACAACACGGGCTGGGTGTGCGTGCTGAGTAAGCGAAACAAATACAGGGGCCCCAGGAGACCGTTTCTGCATTGTGCAATCTAAGTAAGTCTCAGATTGAGAAAGGGGATGAGGGGAATTCCCGGCTCAGGCACAGTAAAAGAGGTAGTTATCCCTTATTCTGGGAAGTACTAGCGCCTTATCCAAGGATACACGGGCAATAATTACAGAATGTTTGGGTTGGAACGGACCTTTAAAGATGATCTAGTCCAATTCATTTTGGGAATTCTGTCATGCTCCTGTATGTAATATTTACTAGTTTTGGCCTCAGGCTTACAGTCAAGCAGTATGACTGCAAACTTCATCCCTCCTCCAGAAACAGATTGCATATACAGATGTTTATCTTAAATAATACTGATTTCCCCATACGTTTTGATGATGATTCTAAGAGTGAAATCATCTTTTGAGGCAGGTATGAGGCTTTATATATATTTTTTTTAAACAACACCACCACAGCTTCTGTTTAAAGTTGCTCTGGGCAAAGCCCTCTTTATTCACCTCTGCTTTTCAAGGGTCCCCTCCACCAACAGTCCACCAAAACCAAAGATGAGCTGCAGCCCACCTGAGCCACTGCAGGCTGGCTTGAACTATCAGCAGCGTATGCTTAGCTGGCTGACAAGAGCTGGTAGGGCCTGCAGCTGAGGGCATTGCTCTGTACAGCTGTAACTTCTAAACACAAGACCCTATCATTTCACAGTCCCTTCACCTTACCCAGATGAGACAAAAACGCATGTGTCAAGAATAGGAAACATTGATTTTCCAACTCTTCGTCACAGAGTAAATTCTTAGTCTTTATTGACAGCCAAGTTAGTTGAAATCATCAACACACGCTCACTACGAACACCAAATTTAACAAATGCTTCCCGTGATGTTAACTATACGACCATTGAAAGTAAAAAAAAGCTCTGAATGGGAAGTTATGATTTATTGTAAAACACCAAAAAAAGCCCTAACCCTCACTCAAAGTTAACCAAGCACACAAAAACCCTGCAGAAGGCGACGGCTTGCTGTGTACACAAACTAGACCAAATAAAGTGGAACCGTTACACACAGAGATAAGCCAGGTACATTCTTGGAAAGCCAGCCAACTTCCTCCGAGGGCAACGCACGTACCCAGCTAACACTGTACCACGCTGACAAGCTAGAGGAAACAATGTTAGTTAAGCACAACAGCCCGTTTGGCAGCAACAGACACCAGCGTCACCTCAGTTGCATAACCTCCCCACACGCTGCAGGTGCCTGGCTCCTACTCCAAGTCTTATTGTACAAGCACAGGGCGTTTCCAATAGAAGGATCTGGGCCACTTCCAATGTCAAAATCTTAGCTCCAAAAGATCTAGTTTTCTTTTTTTGAAGCAGTTCTGTACCAACTTTTCCACAAGCAACACTTAACAGATAAAAGCCTGACACTAATTCTCTCCCTGTAACTTCATTTTCTCCAGTGAAGTAACCAACCCCCCTTCTGTGAAGTCACTGCCATTGAGATGAAACAGACTGCACCTTCTCAAAATCTGAAAATTGTATTACTAGGTCCTATTTTGATTTAAAAAAGGCATTATTTTGCAGCATTACAAGAGTACCTAAAAAGATGCTTATAAAGAAATATTTTCAAGTCATCTCATCACCAAATTATGGATTTTAATAGAGTTTAGTTCCAATGCATGTGTTAATTTTTTGTTTAAATAGCATCTGTAAAAATCAAATATCGCCCAGGCATCATGGCCTTCTGATAAAAATGTGAGAGTCTGACAGTGAAGGGGCTCAAAACTAAAGCCTCGAAGGAAACTTGTTCAAAGATGTATGAAGTGCAGAGTGCTGATACAAACCATACAATAAAAAAATAAAATCCAAGTGATTTTATGAATCTTCATAATCTAGCAGATATTTAGAAAACGTCTTTCTTGGCAGCATCCATCTAAAACCACATATCTAGACCTTCTTACAAAGATTATTTTAAGAGGACAAACAGTCCTTTCCAAAATACCAACATTCATCGTAGAATTACCGAAGTCAACCTGGACTTCAGTAAAGCCATTGACAGTTTCCCACAGCATTCTCCTGGAGAAACTGGCTGCTCATGGCTTGAATGGGTGTACTCTTTGCTGGATGGCCAGGCACAAGGAGCGGTGGTGAATGGCGCTGAATGCAGTTGGTGGCCAGGCACAAGCGGTGTTCCCCAGGGCGCAGTACTGGGGCCACGTCTCTTTTAATATCCTTATCAATGACCTGGACAAGGGGATCCAGGACACCCTAAGTAAGTTTGCAGAAGACACCAAGTTGGGCAGGAGTGTGGATCTGCCTTAGGGCAGGACAGCTTTACAGAGCAATCTGGACAGGCTGGATCCATGGGCCGAGGCCACTGTGTGAGGTTCAACAAGGCCAAGTGCTGGGTCCTGCTCTTGGGTCACAACCCCCTGCAACACTACAGGCTTGCAGAGGAGCAGCTGGAAAGCTGCCTGGTGGAAAAGCACCTGGGAGTGTTGGGTGACAGCAGCTGAATATGAGCCAGCAGTGTGCCCAGGTGGCCAAGAAGGCCAATGGCACCCTGGCCTGCAACAGGAACAGTGTGGCCAGCAGGACTAGGGAAGCAATTGTCCCCCTGCCCTGGGCACTGGTGAGGCCACACCTGGAATCCTGTGTTCACTTTTGGGCCCCTCACTGCAAGAAAGACACTAAGGGGCTGGAGTGTGTCCACAGAAGGGAACAGAGCTGGGGAAGGGTCTGAAGCACAAGTCCTGTGAGGAGCAGCTGAGGGAAATGGGGGTGTTCAGCCTGGAGGAAGCTCAGGGGAAACCTTATCACTCTCTACCACTCCCTGAAAGAAGGTTGGAGTGAGGTGGGTGTCCATCTCTTCTCCCAAGTAACAAGTGATGGGACAAGAGGAAACGGCCTCAAGTCGCACCAGGGGAGGTTTAGATTGGCTATTCGTAATCTTCAGGATCTTTTCCAACCTAAAGGATTCTATAATTCTATTTCCACTGTCTGCGGTTTGTTGAAATACCACAACTGATGTGCAGTCATGTTGCACAAATAGATATGGGCAAATTAGAAAAATGCTCGTAGTTTAACTGTGAGTTTATTTAACAAGTTCTTCTGTGAATCAGCGTTCTTAACCATTAATCCACTCCTGAAAAATATTTCCCTCCCATTTTAAGACTTGGCTTAAAATTAACGCGTTTCAAATGGGCACAACCACTCTGCATGATTTCAGAGAGGAAAAAGGTTACCAAAACAAGCACTTCTACCAGAACTCAAAAAGTTGATGTCATTTACAGGCAAATTAAGCAAGTACAGGGTATTTCCAAGGAATGGCTTCTCACGTTTGCAAACAACCAACCTTATACACCACAGTTGAATACTTAGGGACTGATATCCTTAAAACTTAAGTCACAGAGACTCAGAAAATAAATTCAGGAATTTTCAACTCAAAAACCTGTGAGCTTAATTTCAAGATAAATACTGGTTTGTTTTAAGTTCTAGGGTTCAAAATTCATCTCCAAAGGAGTAAGGAAGAACCATCAATAGTTCCTGGCCAGATAGCTGCCAGAGGGAGACTGGCTCCATATAACTTTTTAGACAACAGTACGTTTCTTCAGAGCATGTTAAACTTCAGAGGCACTTTAATATACAATCATTGCAGTAAAAAATGTTCCCAAAGTTTTCCAAGTTGTTTTCTATGCTTGCTGAGACCACAAAAACCGGTCACACCTTTCCAACATGGACTGAATCAGCGCTCTGCAATTAAAGCAAAGGGGAGGGGGGGGGGGGGGGGAAAAGTCAGTTTAAAAAAGCTAACAACAGAAAGAACAAGAGAGTTGAGGCATGCTTTTTAAAGAAAAAATTGTCAAAAAGGTGATGTGTTTCAGAAATAACATCATGACATCACTATGCACACCTTCTCTGAAAGGGATAGATGAGATCAGAGTCTGTACAGAGCTCAGATACCTCCTTCAGAAAAACTCCTTCACATACATCCTTAATGTATGATTTCCTTTTTCCTCATCTTTCATTTTAAAATGCCTATACTGCACAACACGCAGCTCTTAACAGAAAAGCCTTCCGCTGAGTTTAAAATCCGACATACAAATGTGAAGTACGTTACTGTTCTGTTAACTGAAAAGAAAGTTTAAAGCATCAAGAAGATCCAAACCAAACAGGTGTGTACATGGATCTTCCGCTGACGTGTCACCTTACCTTTGCCTTTTCTCAGCAATTCTCAGTATCTCACAGACACCAGTAAATCTCTCAGACAATTCTAGTGTCAAGCCACACTCCTGCAAGAGAGGCAAGGCACGATTTGGGCCAACAGCCTTTGCCAGTAAGAGCGCTACGTTCTCGACAGTGATGCAGTCTGGGCAGCTCAGGCTACCATTGCTGACAGCATTCCCATTCTGCGGCCCATGGTGGTGGAAAGCCGTGCTGTGATTTTGTGCAAGATGCAGAAGAAACTTCCATTCTTCTATGGTCTCTGGAATGGAACCTAGATGTAAAATGAGTTTGTTACATTATTTGTAAAACAAGGATTATCCTAAACCTACTATTTGAAATAGTTGTGTACTGAAAAGGGAAGGTAGCTATTCTGGTTTTCTCCGTGAAGATGTAAGAACACCCCACGTTATCTACAAGCAAATTGTGTACAGAAGTGTACTGCCTTGACTGACTCCGTGCAAAGGTTCAGTGGTGAACTACACACAAAGCTTCATAACATTTCAGTATTTAAGGTTTTGGGTTAAGTCAAAAGACAAAGAATTGTTTTGTCCATTTTAGGGCTACTGGGAATTTTCTTCTAAGTTCTGCCACGTGATACACTGCTTTGCTCATTGTAACTTTGCGTGTGCACGTGCAGTGGCGTTGTGGTGCTGGGAGGCTAGCGATCCCTCTGCAACACCAAGTTTACTGCCAACTGATAAACAACTCTGCATTCTTGAACTTAAGCTTTCCCCAAGACGACTGATTTCACAATGCACAGTGTGAAGATACAAGAGTGTAACACCCATTTATGTGTTTCAGATATGCTACACTATGCACAGTGCTACCAAAAACATCAAAAAAGTTTAACTCAGCTTTGGACAAACTGATTCAGTATATAATAAGGGCAATTCCTATATTACAGAAGTATGTTTACACAGCTTAAGACTCACTAACCATCTTCTCCATTCAACAGGCTCAAATCATCCAAATGAGCAATATTAGTAAAGGCTTCTATTCTTCTATCCAGCTCCAGACAGAGAAAAATATATCCAGGCCAAAATCTTGAATAAGAGAGTAAAGATTTCCAGGAATCAAATACTCAGTCTAAACTACAGTCAACAATAATTAAATGCTCATGTAAGTATCAGTGAAGACAGAAGCAATGGAATTTCTTGAATGCCACACATCACTGCAGAGTGGGGACACGGGGAATACACCTTAGCCAAAAGGGGCATTTGGTACATTAAACTGGCCACTCAACATTCATCCTCAAAACAGGAAAGGTTTTAAGTAAACCCTGTCCAAGTAAGAAGCAGATGGATGGGTTTTCACTGGTATCTTTTCGGGGTCAGAATACCAACTAAGCAAGTATCAAGAATTACCACATTTTCTTCTTACCCATGTGATTTACAGATGTCAGCCATCTTCTCTTTCGTAACAAAATCACCCGGGAGTTTAATCAAAAGCAGAATGAGCTGGCTGTAGCCCCAAGTAAACAAATGTGATCGTGGCCTAGAAGGTAAAGAATTCAGTTTTAAAGCACTAACGGTCATCTTCAGAACACGATGTTCTAAAAGCCAGCACACATCTCTACAAGAACGGCAGGTAGATGGAAAGAGAGAAGGAAAAACCAATGAAACACTGTGTACCCGCAGTACAACAGCCACTCTGAAAAATACTGCAGTTACAGTTAATCCTTTGGATGGTTCTTCTGAACTCTGCAATATGCACAATGCTTGGAGGATTCAGCAACATCCAAACTGTCATACAAAATCTAAGCCAAAAGCCTGCAGACCCGCTAAAGCTTTTTGCTGCACTCGGGACCGTGGGTGAACCCCACCTTACCTGGGATTTCCTTCCGCGTCCACAGTGTTGGCTCTTTGTGGCGCATCACGAGAAACTGCCAAGCGCAACCAATCCAGTCGTACGGATTCGGGCTGCAGAAGAGATCTAAGGAGAGATGACCTGGAACACAAGACAGAGAGAAAACCCTACCGGCTTTAAATGCAGTAGATCTGGAGAAGTAGATTGTGGCAGAATAAAAAATTAACCACCACCACCCCCCCCCCCAACACCAAAATATGGACGTAAAATGAAATACAGAAAAGTCTAGAAGTGATCCTGTTTCTAGAAACTGAGAGGACCACAGAAAACCATCAAGTCTGCAGGCTGGGTTCCCCCGGGTTTTCTGTTTTGTTTGGGTTTTTTTAACGCTGTCTAACCTCGGTACACTGAACTGCAGGCACAGCAACAAAACCAGTTCAATCGAAAGTACTAATTAGGAAAACCCTGTTAAAACTAACATCTAACAAAAACTGGCAGAACGAACTGGAATCTAATGCTGAAGAACACCAAGCAGATATCTACAGAAACAGTAAAGAAAACCCCAAACACACACCACCCCCCCCCCGAGCTACACAATAAAGACAGACACCATTCTGTATCCCCTTTACCTTTTATCCTCTGGCTTGGATTTCACCAGACTATCTAAATATGCTAGAAAGTGAGCTGGATCATTCCTGCAAAGCTGTTTGATATCAGAAGGTAGAATAGAGGGGTGAAACTTGATCAAGGGCCGAAGAGCTGTTTCCCCAAATTTTTCATAAAGCCTGGAGAGAGATGATAAAAACTATTTTCAGTACCAAACAGCAAAGTTAGCATTTTTCCATTTTTACCTTGCAAGCTCAAGGTAGTACTGAACGGTGATTGCTTTAAAAGACTCCCAGAAAGCTTCATGAAACATTCAGTGAAGCACTTCCTGCTACCAAGTTCATAACACTGGAGAAAAAAAGGCCTGGGCTACAAACCTCTGAGCATGTGCCAGTAGGAGCGGGCTGTCATCCCACGGCCCCAGGTCATGCAGCTGTTTCAGTACTCTCAGCATATCTTCATTTTCCATTGCTAAAGCCACTGGACTCTGACAAGTTAGTTCTGAAATAAATCAGCGCACAAGTTACAAGATACAGGCAAGGGTTCTTTTCTTAACACACAAAGAGCTGCTGTTCAGAGTAAGGACAAGAGTTAGCACTGCTTTCATGGCACTCTCTAGCTAACAGCAGTAATGAGTGAACACATCCTACTTGTTCATTTCACAGAAGTCAACATCACTGACCTGTGCTTACAGCACATGACAGTTATAAAATGAGACAGTTAACACATGGATTAATATTCTTGATAGATTTTAGCTTTCTTTAGGCTTCTGAGGATGCCATTTTTCCCCTGTGAGGAAAGATAGCCCACTGCAGGACGTATGGCAGGCTGAACACAGTGCAGATCTGCATCAGTTTTCTTATATTACCATTTGCTTCTGTTAATAAATAAAACCTTCAGCTTCAACACTGACTCCACAGAACACACAATTCAACACAAACCCTGATCCTGATGAAAAGCAAGTATTAACCTACGGGCACAAGCGCACTTCCAACTGAGGACAAACTGGGAATGCATGCCTTACTTTCACTTCTAGGGCTCTCAGAACCCAAACAGTGAACAGATTCCCAGAAACCCAAATACAAGATACCAGCCCTCAAAGAAGGATTCTGTTGTTATGCCAAATCAATGCTCAGACTTTAATTCACTCTTAAAAGAAATGCATAAAGCGAAGCTGAATGTGGAGAACAGCTGCAGTTCTGTTTTCCAAGCTAACCAGGAAGCTTTGGTCCAGTAAGGCTAAAGAGGCATCAAAAAGATCAGAAAGGATTTCTGTGGAAAAAGGAAGCCTGATGTGATCAAGCCACTCATTTGCTTGGAACCATCTATTCCATTTGGTTTTGTTTCACATTAACTACGTTTCTCTACAAGTCAAATCCTCCGTTTCCAGTGCAAATACTGCAGTCCCTCCTCTTGCTTTGTTTCTAGAGACATGTGGTTCTACTCAAGGTGCTTTTGCTCTCTGAAGCACGTGTGTTTGTTTTGAAACAGATCTGGTCTGTAATCGCTACAGTGTACAAGCCACAAGCGCCATATAAATTGAAAGGTTCGGAATTGCAAAGCGAAGGAGAAAAGGTACAGCCTCTCCAAGGAGCCAGCAGACCTTCCTAAGTTAGCCTTTGGGGGAAAAACAAACAACCCAAAACCAGAACAACTCCCACACACCAACCATGCTTCTCCTCCCTCACTACACCTGCAGAAGGAAAATTTGCAGACACAAATAACAATGTCTTAAGCTTTTTTTTCTTTTTTCACCCAAACAGCCTTACTTTCAGTTTACTAGCAATAAAATCATTAGTTACCTTTCAATCCCGTGATGTATGTTTCCCATACATTAGGGCAGGCTGCATACATGGTTATAATACACTGCTTTAGTCTTTTTAAATCCAAAAGAAAGAAGTAGCTTCGCATAAACCTACAAGCCAAGGTCCACGAAGCTGTTAGTGGCAGACTTCCATCAGAGCTTTCCTCCGCCTCACCGTTTCCAGAAGAAAACACGCACAGCTCAAAGCACAGTGTTGTCAACTCAACGAGATCTTTCTGAACGCCCGGTTCTATGGCACACGGAGGAGACACTTGAAAGCAGCAGTCCAAAGGTCCCTTCGAATCAGTACCATTTTCACACATGGCTCTGCTTACACAGGTTTCATCGGTATCTTCCTTTCCAGTGCAGTCTCCCAAGACACCACTCTGTTCTTTGTCTGCAGGGTCTCCGTCAGTTGGAGCCAGCCGTAGGTTTCCCTCCAGGCCTGCCCTCTCTTCTTCAGCACACCCAGTCTTGCTTTTCTCAACACAGGAAGCAGAATGCTCTTTGCTGCCGAACTTCTCGTCCAGATAGATAAGCCATTCCTGTAAAACCCTCCTCATACACTGTGGTTCTAACAGAACCAGGGGATCCTGGAGTTTGGCCCTGTAGAATAAAACAAGAAGTTTGCTAAGTTGCTTGACAGTTACAAGACACCACAAGTGAAGTATTGTATTTCTTTGTGTAACTCAAATTATATTCCTAAACTTTACTTAGTTGGTTCTTGGTTTTGTGGTTTTCGAGTGCATCAAACAGTGTTTAGGCTACTTAGGCTGTCTACATTTGATACCAGTACATTCAGAGTGAGTTCCTCAAGATTTTTTTCAGAATGGATCTGTGTTTCTTAGGCGTTTCATTTGGTTTGTGTGGGTTTTTTTTAACTATGCTTGTCATTAGGACAACAGGATAATGCTAGAATACCTAAGTAAGTTTTTATTGGGTTTTGCTTGGTTTTAAATAGGGAAAACAAATATTTAACCACATGAGATCCTTTCACATTATGTTCATAGATAATTACATACATGTAAGAGTAATGTTGTAAACAATAGTTTAAAAAAAAAGTAATTTTAAAGTAATCAGTTTTCTACTAGAGCTCACTATACCTCTATACACTAAGAACTTTCCTTACTTACACAGCTTCTGCTGTTGCAGCCTTGAGATCTCTTAGATGGTCCTCCTCTGGAAGCTGGCAGCTCTGTGGTTCTAACCTACAAAAGCGTATAATTTCAGTCTTAGCTGAAGTATTATCTTTAATAATTTGAGTGAAGATTATTATCTCAGGAAATTTGTGAGGAAGAGAACATTAATTCATTTATTAAAAAAATAAAGCTTTCACCTCTAAAGAAGGAACAGCTAAACAGACATTATGAATGAATTGGACATGAAGAGCAACCAATAACACCACTTTTGCAGCCTTCTATAATGGCTTCTACTCCAACTACACTGTGTTTTATGGCTACCAGTTAAAAAAAGAAATGTTTTTAGGGAGGTGAAAGTGTTTACGCCCCACTCAGAAAGGAGAGGAAATGAACTGTTGGACTCACACCCGTAACTATAACAAGTCCCAGATCAGCAATTCTCCTGCAGTGGACTACGCTACGCTCCTGCTCTTCAGTTACTGCAGCACCGTGGAGACTGCATGCTCCACCACGCCAAAGTGTTCACTGCCTGCTCAGCTTCTAGGAAAGGAGGCAGGGAGAACCAGTGAAACTCACCGTAGTAACAAAGGCAGCTGGAAAACCTAACACTGAGCTCACCATTCTATTAGAAATGGTAGTTTTTCTGTTAGGTTGCTATCCTCAGAATCCCCAGCAAACGCAATTGCTAAGAAAACGTGATTTTGCACTCACTCTTTCTCTTCCCGCTGAGATGCTACCAGAGTAACAGTCAACTCCTGCAGCTGCTCATCATCCTTTGCTTCTTGCCTCCCTCTAGTATCAGGACTTATATGAAGCGTGCCGATCTTCTCAGTAGTTTTGCGTACAAAGCTGGAAACACTAGGAGCCAGAAGTTCAAACATTTAAAATGGGAAGTTCAAAACCAAACAAATCGAGCACTTCCTTTCCATTCAAACCATGATTTCAGAGAACTTTATAATCTGAAGAGCTCTCGAGAGAAGGATGAGAACAGCGATGAACAACAAGAACAACTCACTAAGCAGCTGCTGAAATTCACACTTCAGTCATGGTCCATACTTCCAGCACAGAATAAAAACCTGAAGTATTTAAGACTTGGGGTTTTTTGCTGCTGGAGAAACAAGGCCCCATACTAACAGTAGCACTTAGATGTTGACACATATTTGTTTGCAAATAAACACAGATTGGCTACACTGCATTTTATAAACAGTTTATAACCAGAAAGCATCCTTAGGGAATTATGTCCCTCTTGGTGATAAGAAACAGTTCTAAAACACTCCAAATTAATTTTTCAGATTACAAAGCTCACTAAAAAATGTCCTTTCACATCATCAGTCCCTATCCCTTCAGATATTCCAGAGAAAGCCCAGTGAACATACAAAAATCCAATTATTTCTACCACTGTGAACTATGGCATCAAGACTTGAATGAAAAAAAAAAATCAGCTTCTAAAACTGTTTATGGTTTAGAAAGAATTCAGAACATTGCATGTACTTCTGAATCACAGAATGGTTTGGGTTGGAAGGAACCTTAAAGACCATCGAGTCCCACCCCCTTCCATGGGCAGGGACACCCTCCACTAGACCAGGTTGCTCCAAGCCCCATCCAGCCTGGCCTTGGACACTTCCAGGGATGGGGCACCCACAGCTTCTCTGGGCAACCTGTCCCAGTGCCTCCCCACCCTCTCCAGGAAGAATTTCTTCCTGATGTCCAATATCAATCTTCCTACTTTCAATTTAAACGTGTCACCCCTTGTCCTGTCATGCCCAACTCTCTCAGCCTGTCCCCACAGCAGAGGGGCTCCAGCCCTCAGAGCATCTTCATGGCCTCCTCTGGACTCGCTCTGCTTGCTGAAGGTTATTCTGAGATCTCCACACTACTGGTATCAGTAACCTTTTCTCTTGCAGGACATAATTCAGATAACCTAAGTGATCAAGCGAGGGCTACGCAATTTTTCAGACCATAATTACGGGTCAGCAACATTTTAGCTAAGAGACTGACATAAAAATCTGGGAAAAAATTACTTAAGTTATGTATTTAACACCTTTTCCTTTATATCTGTCTTTTAAAGCAAATTTTAAAACAGCAATTTGATTTCTGCACAAAACAGACACTACCATATTTATCTGCACCAGACATAAGCTGCCATTATTCCATAAACACTTGGGCAATTAACTGAAGGGGGGGGTGGGGATAGCAGACCACACGGTGTCCTTTGCAAGCGTTTTAGCAATATCTAGCATGCTTTGAATGTTTAAATGTTTATCCCCAGGCAACGCAGGAAGACTTGGCTCATTCTTCAGAAATGTAAGTACCACCAGAAAAGCCCAATCCCAAACAATATTCAGGAAGTTTGCTTTGAATACAACCCACAACCACAGTTTGCAGCGTAATGTTAAAAATCCTCAGCCATTTAAAAACTGAGGTTGAAATCTTGGCTCCGCTGAAGCTCACATCAGCTCTTCCTATCTTCACTGGAGGCAAGATGGAAGCGTGACATCCTCTAGCACATTTGACTGCATCTCCAGTGCTTCAGTTCATGTTACATTTTTGCAGAACAGACTACAACTAAGCCAGACAATGCTACAAATTCAGAGGACAGAAAAGGGAAAGATGTAATGGATGAGTGAACCTCCTGCAAGTTTTACCTTTCTTTGACAGCTTGGAGAGAGACGAGAGGAGATGGGGAACGAAATGACAAAGGAATACTGAATGGGAGAAATGTCTCATTCCGGTCAGCCTCAACCATCACAGATGCATGAGATACATTGTCTAACAAATGGAATTGAAATAAAGAGTCATGAAACAGTGGCCCGGCAAAAATGGAACAGTGAAACAAACTGCAAGTCACATTCATTAATGGATAACCTGCACAGGATAATACTGCAGAATGTGGGAAGCCAGGAAAGTGCTATTTGATTTCAAGGGCCATTTTATTACTGTCTTTGAATCTGGCAGGTCTGCCCTGCTAATAGTCTTTTGGCTCTATAACAAAGCAAATGATGATCAACAACTGTATGAAAACTACCTTCTAAAAGTAGACTTACAGTCCATTTAGGGGACAAAAATCTTTATTTAATCCACTGACAGTTACTTAAACATCTAGGAAAATTAAGTATTGTGGCACACACCAATTCACATTGCATGACTTCCTAAAACCTAAATCACATACGAACATACAGAGACGCATAAGCCATGGTTAAGGTATAAATCCCTGTTATCTGAACTGACTTCAAAATATAATTGAACCCATAGTGCACTGGCTTCTGGTAAGAATCACAGGAAATACAGAATCACTGACTATTTCCTTTTCACTATTATATCCCCAACCGTATCTGCAATGTCTTTTCATTAATAATTTCCTGGTACAAACACACACTGTATCTTTAAGTGATGTAAATAAGAAAACAAAGGATCCTTTTAAGTAAGGATGACACTGCATTTTGTAAGAGTCAGCACTGTCTGCACTGTCGACAGGAAAAGATGCCACACTGTAACAGGAACTCTACCATCAGAATCCACGATCTCTCTAGACAGTGCCTAAAGGTCAAAAAAGATTTTTTCTTCTAAATAAGGCTGCTTTTGTTCATTATGCAGCTAAGAAACCTAAAAACTTATGACATCTTACGTAAATGTAAGCAAGGAAACACTAACTCCATTTCTCTTAAATACCAAATTAGTACACATGCTTTAAGAATCATCTGGAAGTTCTCTACTTTGACATAATCAGAAAATTTGTTCTCTCTTGTTGAATGGATAGAACCTTTCCATCTCCTAACATTCAAAAACTACAACCCTTCATTTTAGAGTTTAATACTGGAAATTACACATTTCCTTCCATGTTCTCAGCTGTTGTTTTCATGGAGATGTAGGTAGAGGGGCAAATATAAACTTTAAGTGCTACAAACAGCATGTAGCTTGGTCAGCAGCATAACACTACTGACAAAGAAAGGGAGTAAACATTAATTCCTACACTCTTCCTCTCCATGGTGGTTTTCCCCCAGAGCACCCAAAGTGTCTCCATCCTCAACTGGCATCTACGTTCTGCAAAAGCTGCAGAGCAGCTTTTTTTATTGGAAAGCCTCTCTACCATACCTGGAACTAAGCCAGCTCCTCATCATGCCAGGTTTATGCATCCCCTCCCAATCCCAACCAGAGCAGAGCACAAGATCCATTATTGTCTCACTCCAGCTTTCATCCAGTGGCAGACATTTGCTAGGAAATTAAAAAACCTCCCTGGATGGTTTAAGTGTTAGCTAGTAACAACTCTATACACATGTAGGAGAAGATCCCCTTGACAAATCAAGCTCTGCAGGAAAGTTAAGAACACTTATCATAAGCCTACTCCTTTCCCTGAAGAAATTTAAACCCAGAGCAAAGATTTAAGAAATTCTTTCCTGAAACCAGTATTACTGGAAGGACAGCATCAGCAAACAGGTCTCATTTGAAGCCCAATTAACACTGGCATAGTCAGCTGATGGAATCTTAGCATTAAAGCTGGATTGCTGGGGTGGGGAACCTGGCTTGGTAAAAGCCCTCTGGACCTTCTGCTTAGATTCTCTGGGTTGTATTTGGTTTTAAGCTTGGATTTCTGTGGAACCAGCATTTCACCCCAACGTTTCAAGAAGGAGCCTCACTGGAAGGTGGGATGACTGTTCCCAGCGACCACATTAGAGGATTTTATCATGGGTAACTTGACAGTGGAAAATAAGAGCAGAGCCAACCCAATCAAATGATTGTAGAACAAATACAAATTGCATCCGAATAACGTATTTTCATCAAGAAACATTACCAAGTTCTACTTGCTCATCTTCCTGGTGTGCAGGAAATTCTTTAAGTCTCTCATCTTCTGAGAATGTTTGACTGTGCAGAGAACATGAATCTTCGTCTGACTGACTGCCTCTTCGACTGATAACACGATATATTCCGGAATCTAAGACACTGAAGCTTTCCTGTCAGACAAGGGAGAGGAGTGAGATGTTGTGAGAATTGTACTTTCTTGTTAAGCCTCCTGCAATGAACCCAGCCCTACCCACAACAGCACCTCACATTCACTGCCCGGAAAAGCTCTGTAATAAACAGCTTATTTTTTACATACCCAGAATGAGAAAGTACACACAGAACAATAGGCGTGCAACGACTTTATAAAGATGTCGAGGCTGCAATTGCCTTCAGGAAAGCAGCCTGCAGAACAGCTGGTGTACTTAATACAAGACTGAAAACATCTCTGCTTTAATCCTGCATCTGACATTGCCACTTTACCCCTTATACCTGTGTAGCCCGAGTCCGTATTCTTTCTGCTGGTTAACCAGACCCAGCTAGCACAACTACGGACCCTGCGAAACTATTTAGCCCCAGGACACATGCACATTCCTTTGCTCGTGGTCAGTCTATATAGCTCACTTTCCCATCTGCTGGTGAAAAACACTTGTCTACCACATCAAGATGGAATTTACATTGTTTTGTTTTTTAAACTTTACTTTTTTAAGCGTTGCTAGAATGAAAGCAGCAACTGGTATTGCAGTAAGTATGAAATATTTCCCCCTTCTTGAAAAGCTGCTGGGAAGCCAAGACAATACCAAGCACCTGTATATGAAAAAGAGTATTAGAAATATGCTTTGATTTCTTTTTCTCCTTAGAGCTTTCTGCTTACGCTTCATAGAGCAAGACCATTTTTAAACAGGGCTAGGATAGTTCTGAGTATTCGGACCTTCAGTTTTCACCACATAAAACTACAGTTACAATCAACATGACCTTTACTGAAGCAAGTTAAGGCACTAGAACTCAGCTGTGGACTAAGTCTTCCTTGTATCAACCTTTGTTCACACCTCCAGCATAAGCCACAAAATAATACGGAAAAAAGGCAGAGGTCTAAGTGCTTAAAGAATGCAAGTAGTATAGTATTTCATACCTCTCCACCCCACCTAATTTTACAAAGTAGCATTATCAGCTGTAGTAGACAAGGTAAAAATTAAAGCCTCATCTTCAGAGCGCGCAACGAGGTGTTTTTAAGCCAGAAAGATAAAATCTGCAGGTAATATTTTTGGCACTACTAATACACTTACATGAGATGAAATACTGCTCCTCCTACTGCTGCACGCAGAATCTAGAGGTTCCAACTTGGAAATTAGTTCTTCCAGCTGTGTAATGAGATCTTGTTGGGTTGAGGCATCCAGCTGAGACTTCAAGAGCTCCAGCTTCTCTAGAGGCAAATTTTTTCTTGTCTGGAAGTACACAGTGAAACAGAAACATGACTATTATTTCTAATGCACATGTGAAAAGCAATGTTACAGGCTAATTTTCACCCTAAAGTATGTTTAGAAGACTTTTTAAAAACTCCAAGAATATGAATCTCAGAAACTTATGGAACTTTGGGGGACAGGAGGCAGTGAAGCTGCACTGCACATTTACCAATATTTACTTACTCTGCAAGAAATGATTGAATTTTGGAAGAGACAACAGACCCTGGTGGCAAGTGACCAGAACCCTCTTCTTATCAGACGCTCTATGCAGCGGTCTACCGGCAGAAGGGAGAGGTGCACGACTTTCCCATTTGTACGCAGACAGAACAACTCACTTTTGTAAACTGCAATATCCTGAATATCTGCAAAACCAGACGCACAGAAATATCGAAGTGACTGAAATTGTTACTCATTCCTTTCTGTTCCTGGAAGAAGTGAAAACATGATTTCCCATCTGCCTGCACATGCATACAAAAGCCTAATGCACTGTAGCACAAGCGGCATGGGGAAAACAAACACCGGAGTGCTAAGCTAGCATCTAACAACTATAAAGCACAGTTAAAGTATCAAAACTTGTCAGAGTTGCATTTCTAGGAAGCGTTCAAAAAGTACACTTAAGTTACGGAAAAGTTTCCTTTTCCTCTGAAAGGGGATGAAAAACTACAGACGGCTAAAGCTGAGAAACACATCACTGATAGCTTTGAAACAGAAAGAAAACATCTGCCGGTAGCAAAACATTTGGACCTTTCAGAGGTTTTCAAATGAAATAGTCGTGGTACATGCAAACACTCCCCGACAAAGGCATTGGAAACACACCAGAAGGGGAAGGAAAAGACTGGCAATGACTAACTGTTCTAGAACTATGCCTAAAACCATACACACAAAACCGTTTGAGGCCTCCCTCATCTGCCACATAAGTCCATTCCCCAGCTCCAATATAAACAGGTGTTAGCAAAAACAGGTTTTAAGCATTCAGCTGCCAGATTATCCTTCACAGGACAGCTCACAAGAAACACAAATGAACAGAAATGAGGAAGGATACTGCAGGTTTTACCTCTCACTACTTGATTACTGTATTTTAAGACTCACTCTACACTACGTTTTGTTTCTCAAGCATGTTTTCAGAAGTATGAGGGAAGGGTTGGCTAGAGGGTTAACATTCAAGGATATACCTGACAGATGACAAGTATTCTGATCCATGTTCTGCAATCCAGCTGCAGAAATTGAGCTTGAAAAGTCTCAGTACTAGGCAAGGACTTCAGAAGTGACAGACAGACAATATTACAAAGCAAAGATTCTTAGTTTACCTTTTACTTCACTCCAGAGTAAGACTTGAACACTTTGGGGAAGAAAAATATAAATTCCTCTTTCTGTCCAGGTCATCACACAGTGCTCACTGCAAGCAAAGCAGATGTTAATGTTGCAACAGTTAACTGTGGTGGTCACTGCAAAGTATGCAAGGAAGGCACTGGCTTAAATACAGCAAGGAGTGAATTGTTTAGCATGATACCTGGAAAACTCACACAGAAGGATGAAGCTGATAATGTAAATTATGAGAATATGCAACTTTTTTATTTTTAAGTACTTTATCAACAGGAAGCTATGCTGACAAATACTCACGTCAAATACAGTAGCTTGGGGAAGGATGAAGATTGTGGAGAGCAGCCAGAAATAGTATAATGAGGATCCAGCCTGTAAAGCAAAATTAGAACCTGTTACAAGCGTAACTACAGTATGGTTTCCTTCACAGAATATTCTTAGCCCTGGAAATACAAGGCTGGCTTAAATAAACAGAGTCTGATGAGAGCAGCATTCCTTGCGATAGTCACACAGACAGACCTGCAGAATCAGGGCTCTGGCATATTTGATAACTCAGCTACTGGTTGCAGTTATTAGAGGAGAACGCCTCTAAGATGACAGCGAGGAGTAACGCTTGACTGCGCTAGGAGACCGCTTAACCTTCTCGCTGTTAAGGCAGCTCTTTGCAGTTAGGAGTCCCAAGCAAGTTTATCACCAATAACACTCATGCTTCTACCTGAGAGTAACAACAGGGAGAGGTGGTGATGAGAGCAGCTGCTTGAACTGATGTGTGCTTTGCACTTCCCCGTCAAAGTTCACCTCCCACATCCTTGAGCCAGGTCGAGCACAATATATTAATGGCTGCTGATTCCCACTGGTTTTTCCAACAGGGAAGAAACATGCTCCAAATTCTCCATCTCTCTCTTTGTTACCAATTTTCCAGAACTTCTCTCTAGTGGAAAAAACATACGTGTTAAGGCAGCATTAATAATGGTTCTAATTAATGTTCTTGAAGAATAAAAATACTAAATCCTTGTTGCTGAATTGGGTTTTGTGCTTAAAAAAAATGTGGTACTTCCCTCTCTTCTCAGCACTGGTGAGACGTGTCTAGAGTGCTGTGTCGGGTTCTGGGCTCCCCAGTACAAGAGACACGGACATGCTGGGCTCCAGCAGTGGGCCACAAAGATGAGTGAGGGTCTGAAGCACCTGTCTCATAAGCAGAGGGTGAGAGGCTGGGCTGGGCAGCCTGGAGCAGAGAAGGCTCAGGAGTGGAACTCATCCGATCCCACGTGTATAAACACCTGATGAGGGAGTAAAGGAGCCAAACTACTCAGTGGTGCCCAGGGGAAGCACAAGAGGCTAGGGACACAAATGGAAATACAGGAAATTCCATTGCAACATAAGAAAAAGCTCTGTTATTGTGAGGGTGGTGAACCACTGGAAAAGGCTGCCCAGAGAGCTTGTGGAGTCTCCATCCTTGGAGATGCTCAAAACCTAACTGGACCCAGTCCCACACATTCCACTCTGACTCTGCTTTGAGTGGGAAAATTGGACCGGATGATCTGCAGGGGTCACTTTAGAGACACTGCTTGGCTCTGTAAAGTTCAATATTTTACAAGTAAAACATAACTTGCCTCTCAGTATCACACAAGTAAGTGCGTGTAAGTGAAGATATGAGCAGTCTTCCATCCAAATAATCAAGCTGAACAACCCGAGAATCTACGGTGGTTATAATCTGAACAGGAAACATCACAAAAGTAGCAGCAGCCTACAGTCGAAAAGATAAAAAGAAAGCACACACACAGGGCCTCAGTCCAAAGTAAAGGCTATTTCATGAAGTTAAAAATCACAACATTCAGGAAAGACACATGTATGCAAAGAATACACAGAATAAGACAGAGCAGTTCTTTTTGCCCTCTTACAAAATAAGGCTTCAACGCTTGGAGGCACAGAAGTCTAAATCTTCCTTTCCTTGAAGGTTTAAGGGGGGGAAAAACCAGTTCTCTCTGTAGCATCCTGTCATTTCTTCGTAAGAGTGTGGTTTTTGGTAACATCAAGAGGGGGTTTTATGCTTGCTTTTGTAGGCTTTGTGTTTTTGTCAATCTTTGTGCTCCCTCTTACAGATCAAAAGGAGGAAAGGATCTAGTAATGGGAAAACTTGAGCATTCTTTAAGGGCTAGAAATCAGGCTGGTATCATTAATTTTCCTGCCCTTTGCACAAAATTAATGGATGCAAGCTTGATGTCCACCTACCATTTATTTTAAGGAATCCACATCACGAAGAATAACAGTATCCAGACAAAGCCAAGCAAAAATCAGTCTGGGTTGCCCTTTCTCAGACTGACAGCTGACCCTGTAGCTGGAGTCTAAAGAATCCAACAGGCTCAGAAACAGCAAGACACAGGGCTTGGATACTTGTGAACTCCAAGAGGACAAAGCTCACCTAGTTTTTAATTCTGTGCATTTGGAAGTATTTTAATGTTGCATTATTAAAACAGCTCAAAGAGGGGGCGGGGAAATGTCAAGGGTTAGGATTTAAACTGTTGTCTGAAGACACTGGTTCTTCATCCCAGCTGTCAAAGCTACCAGAATGTCATCAGCTAGCAAGCTGACTCTGTTCTACTTTACTGAAATAAACAAAAAGATTCCACACATCACCCCCTGGGAACCTCTTCATCTCCCACAAAATACGCAACATTTTACCTTTCCTTGTTTCGAGGTGTTAATCTTGATGGCTGATACTTTTCCCACATGATCTCCTACAAAAACACGGAGGGCAACTGTATCCCAACACAGAGCTGTGACTTTTCTGCCCTTATGCTCAGAGGAAACATAAATCCGTTCTGGCTTCCCACGACGTTCCTGATTCAGCTCCCAGACTACTACAAGACCTTGGCTACAACAATTAAAAAAGAAAATACAGTTAGAGGATAATTTTTCTTATGTTTTCTCCTTGATAAAGACGCATCATTCCAAAGAAACAGACAATCTAAGCAAAGCAGCACGTCTCAGAGGTGGCTATGTTTGAGGCTGTGTGCTTTCAAGAAGTGTCATGTTCTTAATTCTGAAGATGAAGTGTCCTTCCTGGCACCGATACAACCTACCTGCAGCTTTGGAAAGCAGCTACTCTCACATTTACTGGGATTTCCAACGAGGATGCATAAAAATAAGCATTTAAGTAGCCTTAAACTTAGTGGCAGTAGCTACCCATCTCACTCTGCCAATGACGACTTTTTTTTTGATGCTGAAAGGCCTCAGGAAGATATTTACCATCATAACTTCACATGCATTAGCTCTGCCATAGCTGTTCTGTTACAGAAATAGGACTACTCTGGAACAAACATTCCAGAAAAAAAGGTAAGCAAACTGTCTGCGCAGGGGATTATTCCGTAGGGGCCTCTACCAGTTAATTCCTGGCCCCTCTCCAAGATGTTCTCAGCAGATGTCCAAGACTGAAACTTAGAAGCTACTTAGAAATACTTATCTAGAATTCAGGTTTGTAAGCACATCACTCACCTGGTGGCAACTGCAACATAGTCTTCATCATGTAAACAACAGGCAACCCGGGAAATGGCACCTTCCTGAAGGCAAGCACGCGAGTAAGCGCACGGAGAAGTTGTTCCCGTACAGTCTTTACCGCCACGCAACTCTCACCGCTAAGACATAAACTAGATTCACGTCAACAGCTGCTACCACTTTGCCGTGATGGGGGTTTTCTTTTTTTTGTTTGGGTTTTGTTTACAAACACCAGTTTTACTCTAAAGAGATGGAGCTGACAACGAGACAGCATCAAGAGGAACGACTGCCGTTCACTATGATTTGGAAAACGCAGAAATCTGTCTCCTGACCTCGCACCTATGGAAATTCGTTTTGCCAGAACGAAGCGAGATGCTTCCAACCTTAAAGAAATGGCTGCGCTCCTGTTATGGTGGGAGCAGCAGTGGCTCCCAGGAAATACCACCTGGCTGCAGAGGCAGCAATCCCTGTTCTGTGACCTCTTTCAGCAAAAGCAACCCAGCCTGTCCTTTCTTTGCTTACCCAGGTAGTTCACAGTTCGGATGTGCAAACACCAGTAGTTACCGACACGTGAGTTGCTCCGGTTTCATACTCAAAGTTTTCTTCTAATTCTTAAATATTTGGGTGACATTGTTGCTGCTGTTAAAAGTAAGAATCTGGAGGGGGGGGGGGGGGAGGGAAGGTCTGATTCTCTCAAGTAATTTCTTTCACACCTCATGAAATCTATTATACCACACGCTCTGTGGATACACTCCAGGACCACAGCCTTTTTTTAAATGGAGCAGTCCAAAATTTTTTAGTTGGACAATTCAGCAAGCTGAAAATGCCTGTTGACACTTAATAAAAACTAACTTGAAACAACGTCTCTTTCCCAGTCCCATTTTCCCTGGGAATTTTTGTATAGAACTCTTTACCCTTACCTTATGAGTGAGAAAGAGTCTTTGCTTCCAACCATCCTTCTGTATAAGGTTCAGTCCTCCTCCTGAACTGCCCAGAGCTAGCCATCTCTTGGACACAGCTACACAAGTGCACTGGAGGAATAAAAATCATAACGCACAACATGACAGCTACGAAGTAGTAATAACAGCATCTTTTCCTTGCATCATTATGTTAATGTTTAAAGGCTTCGTTGTTCGCCAGCTGCGTGTACCGCTCCTGAAACACTGGCAGCACACTGGAGCGAACTGCAGAAAACAGCAACCACGTAAGGCTCTATGATTTACCCCGCAGTTGCATTAAGAAAACGCACACAGAGTAGTAGGATCCATGGTCTTCACTACTTCTTCCCAAAGTGTCGTACCCACCCCCCCAATAAACGAGCATGCACACACCCAAAAAGCGTTGAGATTAATCCTCTGGGTTAATCAGAAAATAAACCAAATAAGGTCATTATTTGAACTTGAAACAACCAAAACCACCTAACACCACAAACTTACCTTCAGACGACTAGAATCCAGCCTGAGCGCAGAAAGCAACGGATCCAAACATTCAAACTCTGCCAACACATGGTTGTAAGAGTCTGGAATTATTGGCACAGAGGCCATGGATGTACAAGACCAGCACTACTTGTTCATTGGTGTATTACAGCTTCTGCTGTACCTGCCAAAAATAAAGGGAGTTCTTGATGAATTCACTTTCCAGCACTGCATCTCGTTTTCTGTGCTTAAAGAAACACAGGACGTCTTCCTGTTCAAACAGCATCAGGTTTCAGCTCGCCAAAAAGGGCCAAGGGCCGCAAAATTAGACCCCCCGCTTCATTTATGAGAGTTTTCGTTCGTTTCAGAAAACCTGACAGGTATGAACCCTGGAAATATTTAAAATGTAGCCGCAAGATGTATTTACATCCACCTATGAAACAAGTTCTGTCTACCTACGGAAAAAGCCTTGGTTTACAGTAAAAAGCACTTCGCCCCCAACACGCACCCTTGGTTTTACGCTGATTTTCTCAAAGAAAACATTTTCCAATGACAATTCACACCTACATCATCTTCTCCCCCAAAACAAAATTAAGGACTCTTATCCTCAACTGACACCAAGTTTAGAATTACGTGTGTTTGTGCATTTTAAATGCAACTATACATAAACGTGCTTAAATTGTCCTTTCCACAGAACTGCCTTTCCAGCATGCAAGGTAGGTAACGGTGAAAATTAAGAACTAAATAGTTATTGAAGCTGCAACCTCACGTATTTTTCCCAAATGGCATACATTAAAAGCATCTCTTGCTGAGAAATGTCTCCAGTTTAGACCTCTATGTTGCTTAAAACCCCCACTCGTTACACTTCCTACTCCAGCCTGTGAATTTTTCAGTAGTGTTTAGCATGAAATCCCATAAATACCCCCCTCCCAGAAACACCACCATGTGAGCCTTTGCATTTCCTTACAAGGAAAGGGAATGCTTACTCTCACCAGGCACTAGGAAAAGGGAAAACAGACATTTAGCCAGAGAGACGGAAGATTATTACTTCAAAATCGTCTTGAAAAACCTTAAATTCCGGGGTTTGAGAACGACTCAAACCCAGCGATAAAGCCCAGAACATCTCAGACGACTACAAAAGGGCTGTTTTGTCCTGGATTAGAGTTTTCAGCCCAGAAAGACACCCTCGTGCCTGTTTTACACCCTCTGGCGCAGGGAAGGGCGCCGGCAGCCTCCTTCGAGCAATGCCGACCCCGGTATTAAATCCTTCCGCGGAACTCTGCTCCCGCGAACCCAGCAACCGCCCCGGCCAGGCTCTGCCCGAGAGCCACCGCGCCCCCGGGCTCCCTTCTCAGGCGCACGGCGGAAGCAAAGCCCCCCACCAGCTCAGAAGAGCCCCCCCACTCCCTCGGAAAGCGGCAGCAGGCGGGCTGGGGAGAACGCTGGCCCCGCCGCGCCCCGCAGGCTGAGCCCCCGAGGGCCGCCGCCGCCGCCCGGGGCTAGCGCTTCCCCGGCACCGGCCTACGGCAACGCCCGCACCGGCGCCCCGAAAGAGGCGGCTGCGAGAGCAAGAGCTGCCGCGGGCCGGGAACCGCGACACAGGGCGTCCCGGGAGACGTACGGCCGAGAAGCAGCGCCGTGCAGCGGCTCCCCGCCCCCACCGTCCCGGCCCGCAGCACCTGACCCGCGGGAGCGGAGCGGGGGGGAACGGCGGCCACTCCCTGCTACGTCACGCGGAGCGCGCCCGCGCGGGCGGAAGTCACGTCACGCCCGCCCGCCTGGTCCGGCCACGTGACGCTGACGCGCGGCGCCCCCTCCCGCCGCGGGCCGTTGCCGAGGGGAGGCCCCTCCCCCGCAGCGCGGTGGCGGCGGCGCCGCCGACCCTGGAGCGGAGCAGCCGGGCTGCGGGCGACGATGGCGGGCACGAGCGGGACCCGCGGGGACGGGTGACGGCGGGGCACGGGGCCGGCCGGGCGCGGCGGGGGGGGGGGGCGGCGGCGCTGTTTACCGCTCCGTCACTGCCCCCTCCGGGCGCGACTGTCATGGCGACGGGGGAGGGGCTGTCACGTGAGCGGGGAGGGGGGCGGGGGGGAACCGGCCCGCGCCACGTGACCGCGCGGGGCGCGCCGCGGAGGCCCGTTCCCCTGTCACGTGACGTGGGCTCCTTCCCCCTCTCGCGCCCCCGCCCGCCTCGCGCCTTGTTCCGGTCACGTGCCGGCCCTCAGCCCGCCCCATGGCCCCGGCGGCGGCCCGACCCCCGTAGCGCCCGCTCCCGCCCCGGGCCCCTCCCGGCAGCGCCCAGCACGCCGGCCCGGAGCAGGTCCGCGCCGCTGCCCGCACGGTAAGGAGCCCGCTGGCGCGGGGGACGGGGAGGCGGCGGCGGCACCGGACACTGTGTGCGAGGGGCGGTGGGGCCCGATCCGCCTCCCGGCCGCGCCGACCCGGCGGTTTGCTCTCGGGTGCGGCGGGGCAGCGGCGGCTGGGGAGCGCTGCGGCGGGCCCGGCTCGGCGGGCCGCGCTGCCGTGGGGCCGCGGCGGCCTTTGGCCTCCCGCTCGCTCTTCCTGCTCGCCGCACCGACGGCCGTTGAACGGCGGCGGCCTGGTGGGGCCGGGGGTGCCGCGAGGGGAGGGAGCCAGAGGCGCGGGGGCAGCCGGCGATTTGCGCCGCCCCCCGGGGATTGGGGCGACGGGCGGACACCGGGCTTCACCCGAGCGCTTGGTCGCGGGTTCGGGCGGCGGACAAAGAGGTCCCTCGCACCGCCTTCCCGGGCCGGGGGGCGCCAGGAGTCAGACCGACCCCCGCCGGGACCCTGCCGGGGCCGTACGGCGTGTCCTCGGGCCCGTTCCGCCACAGGCAGGAACGGTACGCGGGGCGCAGGGGATGGGAATTGCGGAGGAAGGCCGGATTGAGCCGTGGGCACGCTCACTCCTTCAGCCGGCTGCCGTGCTCGCCGCTGTCCGACACAAACGGCGCCTCCCGCATCTCCCCGTTCTGCTGAGCTGTGTTCCTGCGACGGGTCCGCTGCTGTCCCCCGGGGCGTTGCTCTGCCAGCAGCCGGCCCAGCCCGGCGGCCCCTGAGCTGCGCAGCCGAAGCACCGGGGCCCCGCTGCATACCCGTGCTGCTGCGGCTCCTGCTGGGCCGGCAGCGTGGGTATCGCGCTGTGCCCTGCGGGCAGCGGGAACCTGGCGGCAGGGCCTGCAGCACACCTGTCAGAGCTCACCTGCCAGCCATGCCTGCCCTGGCCAAGGCGGCATTATTACAATGGGTAAAGGTTTTCTTTATTTCTGCTCCGAATTCGACAAAGGCACGTGAGAGGAGACTGGAGTGCAATGCTGGTAATGGAGAGCGGTCAGAAGGGGTTGTAAGGAACGGAGAAGAGGTGTGCCTGCTTTTCAGAGGGGCTAGGAAGAGTTGCTGCACTAGGAAAGCTGTTGGAACGTGATGGTATTTCCAGAAGCTGCGTTCACTCCCGAACAGCTAGGATAGGAGGGATGAAGGGTGGATAAGCAAACAGGACCTTTTTGTTATTTTATGCCAGTACTGAAGACTCCTGATAGACCTTACCCAGTTGTAAGCCGCAGCTGAAAGGAACAGCATCAGGACAGGCTTGATGGCATGTCATACCCCATGGGTTAGGAGTGCTGTGCTTTTCAGAGCTATTAACCATCACTTCACTCTATTGCTGGAGAATTTAAAATAAACTCTGTCTGATCTTCCTTTTCTGGAAGATTTTTAAGCCAGGGAAAGGCCTGTTTTCCAAAATTTGCAGCTGAGGAACTCTAATGCTGCTTCTTTCAGCGGCAGTTTAAAATTATCCCTTAAAGCTGTAAAACAACAGACTCTCTCCGTATGCATGTTGCAGCTCTTGCCCCTCTGAACAGCGGTGTCATCACCCGCAGTACGGGGTCCGGGAAAAAATGAGTTGTTAAATACAGAGGGTATGAGATTTGGGAGGCGTGAATAGGTCACTGATGGCTCCCACCCTTCTGCCTTCAGTGTCCACAAGAAAAGAAAAGGACGGGTGTACAGGGTGTGCTTAGCAAGGCCGGAGCCTTCCTCTCTGCAGTCGGTACGACACCATCCTCACGCTTTTCTAGCAGCTGGGCCAGGTTGCTATTTTAGAATTTTTCCTCGTAACAAGAAGCCATCTTGTTTTCATCAGTGAAAGACACCAACTTTCCTAAATCCTGATTCTTAACATTTTTTTATTCTTTCTGATGTACTGTTCAGAACCCAGCTTGGGGTTTTCTCCATTCTGGGCAATGCTCACTGTGCTTGTGAGCCGTATCATCCCACTGTCACCACAAATTACCGCACGAGGAAGGACGCACAGCAGTGACATAAATAAGAACAGCAGTGAGCTCGTGCGTTCACCCTCCCAGAAGGCAGAACGAGCCACTTGTGTGACAGCCGTGCATTCACAGACTGCGCGCTGCAGGGTACCGTGCTGGAAGCGCAGCGGTGGTCAGGAAGTTGCTAGCTGCTGATCTTTTTCTCCCGTAGCTGAAAGGCTGGTTGTAGGTGGGTGAAATGGCATGGTAGAAAAGCAGAGCGACTTGCATCAGAACGAGCCTGACTGTGGAGACGCTTTTCTTTTCCCTTCGGTTCGGTTCAGGTTTAATTCCTCTGCGTTCTGTGGCTTTGCCTCTTTTGTTGCACTGGGTAATAATGACCTTAAAGCACTGTAAAGTAAGAAAGGAGAAACAGTCAAAGTCCGGAACCTTGCGTATGCGGAGGTTTCTGGCCTATTAGGGTCTGTGGCCAGCTGCCTTTTTCCGGGAAGGATAAGGGGCCGGTGAGAGCCTAGAGACTGGCAACAGGAAACTGCATGACACGGTCGGGTGAATAGCACCGAAGGAGACGGATTATGCTGGGAAACGGTCCTGAAATCATGCCATGCAGTTTTCTTTGAGGGAGCTGTATTAGCAGGGCTGCTCTGAATGTGGCACAGCATGTTCTAGCGACTGCTGCAGTGGTGCTGCTGTGAAACCCCGCGTTCAGCTCATCACCACTGAACTCTTTGGCAAAGCTTTGGGTGACGGAATTGATGAAGGAGCGAAGCTTAAGTGCAGAGCCCTTCTGTCATTAAGCCTTTCCATTTAGTGTTTTACTTCAGAGATGGGCGTGTAAAACTTTGCTGAAGAGAATGGTGTGCTGCCGTCCGGACTGTCAGAGTGAAATAGCCTGTCTGGCTGCTGGCTTTCTAAAGAAAAAAAGTATGTGAATTTAATCGCTTCGACTGGCTCTGTGATACCCTCCAGTAGTGCCACAGCTGGTGCAGGTTGCTGTCTGAAGTTCGATGCGGGCTCCAGCAAATATCACAGGTGTTCGAAAGTACCTGAACGATGCTGATCAGCTTTTGAAAATACCGTTTTACCTATCAGTAGTAAAGTTTGTGATGCAGCAAATACAGCAATTGCACAGACGAAAACATCTGCAGCGAAGAAAGATGTCACCTTTTGGTCAGGGTGTGACAGTAGTTAATAGAATGTGCTTGTGGTGTCCTTAATCTCTTGAGACGTTTCAGGCTGTAGGGCGAAGCCGTAGAGAGGAATGACAGTGACGGCTGGAGAATGCAGCAGGTATCTAAAGGCTGGTTGATGCGAGACTGGTGACAAAATTACCGTTGTGTTGAAGTGGGTATAACGTGAGGCCCTCGGACTTTGGGGTAGAGGGATAGGAGACTGGCCAGCCGAAATCAAGTGCACAAAAGGCTCTTACCCATCACAGTAAGAGCAGGAGTGTAACTGGGCTACCTTATCTGTAGCCCAGAGGACTGAAAATACGTGATTTTTTGCATACCTTGTGTCCTTCCCTTTTCTGAAATGACTTAACATCTGCCATTCACACTGAAGAAGGGGATTGCTGCCAAATGCCAGAGGAGATTTGGAATTTATGTCATTGCTTAGCTTCAGTATTCTTCTGAACTTGGAGAAAAAAAACCAACAGTAAGGGAACGTCAAAACAGGAAAATTTGGTTACCAGTTCAAATGTAAGATTTGTGGGTCTTTTATTGGAGCAAAAGCAGTATCAGCAATATAATTAGATGAATTATTTAGGTAGCTGGCAGCGTTGTGTTTAAATAAATTTGCTGATTGCACTGCCAGGGCAGCACGTTTGTCTGGAATGTTTCAAAAACGGTGCAGGCATTAATGAGTGAATGCAGGTTGTAATACTTCGATGTAGCTAGGAGGAGGGAAAGAGTTACAGGAAAAATACTAATCAGCTCAACTATCTTTTTAATAGCTCCTCAGAGCCACGATGGCAACATCATCTGAAGAAGTGTTGCTGATTGTAAAGAAGGTACGTCAGAAGAAGCAGGATGGAGCGCTCTACCTTATGGCTGAACGGATAGCATGGGCACCTGAAGGCAAAGACCGATTCACAGTCAGCCACATGTACGCGGACATAAAATGTAAGTGAACGCTTTTCCCACTCCACCGTCGGGAAGCAGTACTTCGATAAACGTTAGGTATAACCTCAAGCTTGTTGGCCATAAACCACTAGTAGGTAAGTTAGGAAGGTCGCAGGGGTCTGGAGCTCTCACCAGGTTATTCTGTGTAGCAGCAGAGATGGGGACCGTGGTGAGGTATCACAGTTTATTAAGGACTGCAGAACTGTAGTCCTCAGATGCTTAAGCTACACTGCATTTACCACTAACTGTTGATAAACTTGGGCACTGAATTGAACAGAATCTATGCCATATCATTGTGGAGGGAAGGGGAGGAGGAGGGTGGAGGAGTGTAGGATTTTCGGGGTCTCACTCAAACTATCTGGCGTGTCATCTGTTAAGCTATGCATCTAAAGCTGTTCCACTTTTCATCCAGAGTGAACCTCCCTGTTTTATTTTCATCCAACAGCCCATAGTTTCAGAAGAGCTAGCTTCTGTAGTTTGGCCCAGCTGCTGCGTTCCAATTAAGTGTTTGCTGTTGCAGTAGCAGAGTACGTGCAAGTCAAAAGCGAACAGTAAATGTCTGTACCGTGCTGCCTTTCTGGCTCCGACTGGTGCTCGTATTCCGTGTGCTGTAATGCCAGAGAGGGAGTAAAAAGAAAGTTGCACGTGTCACCTGGTGAAGGTTCAGTGATGGTTGCTGTTTAAAGTCACGTACAAGTACTGCAGCATGATAAAAATGGGTGTCATGGATCAGAACGAATAATGCTGTTTTCTTAAAAACTCTGTTCACTATAACTATCAATCAGCTTTGTGAAGCTTTTATTGAGCTCTTTACTTCAACTTGAGCAGCTTATCTTCTAGACATCTACACGTGTAGGCATTGAAGTCATATTAAGTGAGATTTGTTTTGTCCTCTAAAATGAACAGAACGGGGGGGGTAGTGTAAAGGTGTACTAGAGATGATGATTTACTGGTGACATCTGGTTCCTGTCTCCCACTTGCACTGGCAAAAGGGGTGAGACTCCAGGTTTGGTTAGTGCCATTTGCAGTGCCGCACTGAAGTCAGTATGGCACACCAGTCCTTAAACGTAGTTGTTCCAGCCTCCGCTCCCTCTGGTTACGAGAAAGGAGGCAGGAGTTTGGTTTTCCTTCTGAGTCATGAGGGTGTAGTAGCACCTTGGAGGCACTGGTGATTGACTTTGGGAGTACTAATGGCTGTGTGCTTGCCACACCACTTGAAACCAGCATACCTTTGCTGTCAACAGACATGCTGTTACCCCACCCTGCATCTGCTTTCTTAACACTTCCCTTCGTGGGAACTGGTCCAGCTGGAAGAACGAAAGGCGGTTACTTTTCAGTGGATCAGTTCCTTGGTTCCGCTTACTGCACAAACGCTAACGGGTGTGCAAGAAAGGCAGCAGGAAAAAGCGGGAAGGGGGACCAGGGTTGTCACTGTGCAGCAGCAGCCTGGGTGGGAACCAGGTTACAGTGTCTGGTGACAGTCTGTTTTTCAGCAGTGTCCTAATGGAGGATGTGGGGAATGCAAAGATGAATCAGGGCTCCTGAGCAGTAGCTGAAGGATACTGAGCAGTAGGTGTCGGTGTCTCGTGTTTTAGAGAGAACAAGGTGCAGGGTTCAAACTAATTTAAGGGGAAGATTGTTCCACTTTCATGGCTGGAATTCACACACAGGATAATGGCATTTGATGGGATGGTGAGGACACCTGCTTATAAGCAAATACTCTAGGGAAGAGTTTCTTGTATAAGCTTACTGTCTGTTGCTAATTAATACTCTCTGTGTAATCTAGGCCAGAAAATCAGTCCAGAAGGTAAAGCTAAAATTCAGCTTCAGCTAGTGTTGCATGCAGGAGACACAACCAACTTTCACTTCTCCAATGAAAGCACAGCAGTGAAGGAGCGAGATGCGGTAAAGGATCTTCTTCAACAACTGTTGCCCAAGTTCAAAAGGAAAGCTAATAAAGAACTTGAGGAGAAGAACAGGTAAAGGATTCTTGGGTTTGTGTGGGGTTTAATTGCTGCCTTACTGTAGTGTATTTCTGCTAGTAGTTGTTACTGCAACATCGTTAGTGATACGGCGTAGTACAAAGTACTGCATTTTCAGTTTAGAGGCACTTCCTTGAGACTTACATAACTAACACGTTGGGACTATAGTGTGTCTGTGACACGTTCTTGAGGTGTAAAAGGCAGCCAGCCCGGCTGCCGCCCCGTCTTTGTTATCCACAGCTATGAAATGAAAGCACCCAACTGGCACTCTGTCTCTTTAGCCTTAAGCATATATGTATCAGTCAGAAAAGTGGCTCTTTTCCAGACGCGCTTGACTTGTTTGATCTGTGATTTTTTTTTTTTTCCCCTCCCTGTATAATTTCTTCTCCCTTACATCTTATTTCCTGGTGTTTCATATACTCTACTAAATTGATAGGTATTTTTATCCATCTCACTCGAGATGCAGTGGTTTATTTGGCCTACAGGATGTTTATTCTAAAAAATGTCTTGAGAAGACTTTCAGGACCCAAGTCCTTTTCCCAAAAGGACTTTTAAGATACGCTTCCGTTCCTTTAAAGTGTTTGTGTTAAACCAGTCCTTGTGGCCATAGAGCACCCTTCTCTGCGTCTCCCCAGATGAGTTTCACTCCATTCTAGCATCTGCTGGGAATCCTGTATCTACTAACTTCCGTTTCCAAAGACTGTTCTGGCTTTGCACTTCGGTAAGTTGAAGCTAGGTTTCTCAGAACACAGGAGCATCGCCTTACTGGGCAGATCAGACCTTGACAGGGGCATTTCCCCGCCCTAGTGCTGAGGCTCTGACGCATCCAGCAGTAACTGGTTCCTGTACTGCAGTGGCCCCTGGGCTCTACGGCAGCGGACTGCTGCGGCACTGTTACCATGCTAGGGTCCGCATGCCGCGGGCCTCGTTGCCAGCAGCGTTAATACTGAGTACGCGGCAGCCTTAGCTCTGCAGCTCTGTCCTGGAGTTTTACAGTAGTACGTGGCACTAAGAACTTTTCTAGTTAGAGAAAAGCCAGAATCTGTGCACGTACTCAGTCACAGCCCGTTGTTTTGGTGATCAGAGGCCTAGTGATGGGGCTTCAATAAACATTTACAACAGATGAGGTAAAAAAGCTTCAACCTGTTCTGGAAGGGTACTGCATCCCGAGGCCCCCGGCACTTCTTCCATTTATTGGTATGTGGGGGTCACGCATGTACCAAAATTCTAAGTTTTAATGAAATAATTAGAACAACAGACTGCTTCCTGCTGCGCTAATTGGTAAGAATTGCCACTAAGCCATATTTGTGCCAACAAGAAAAACTGGCAAAACCTTGGTGGTTAATATGTAACAGGGATGTCCTGCCACAAAGTTTTCCCTTCCACCTCATCCTACGTCATCCTCGGAGCAGCTACAGACTTCCATTCAGTCCAGACTGCTGTTTATCCATGTCCTTCCCTAGCCTACACACGGTGTATTCACAAAATTCCTACTCTTCTGTTTGCAAGCGACCGAGATCCTGGCGTACATGCTGAAGGTTGTTGAGGTTACTGGCTGGTTGTGAACACGCGTGTGTGTTTTCTTGAAAATAGCCTAGTGGGTTTCAAATTAGGTACACAGCTGTGTGAAGGGCTGCTTAAACCTGAATTTACTCCAGTTCCCGGTGCATACAGTCTTGGTGTTTTGGCTTTTAGCACGGGTGATCTCACTTTTGTAAATGCTACTCCCTGCTGGAAGCGGTAACAGTGTTTCTGTGGCACTTGTGCTGTGTGTGATAGTTAACTGATGAAAATGCTGCTGTCACCAACGGAAACCTAAATGACCAAACTGCTCAGGGGCATGTGTGTTCTGTGATATCCCACGCATACTTTGCAGTCTGTACTCTTGCTCTAGAACAGAGGCCTGTAACGGCTGAGTTTTAAGATCTTAAACAAGAATTGATTGGGTAGTGCTGACATCTCACACCCCCTACCCCCCACAGGACCTGGTTAGGGAAGTTGAAGAAAATTCATTGTGTTTTACAGTTCAGGGGACTCCAGCCCTGCACGGGCAAAGACACAAGAGCACCCCAGGATATTTTAGGACAATATTTTAATCCCACATTAACTTTTTCTTAGGCGTTACTGTTTGCTGGCATTTAATGCTATTCCTTTCACATTCTTTTAGTCCTTTCGTAAGGTTTTTGAGACAAATACAGCTATTGAGGTTGGCCGTTTACACAATCTTATGTACAGCGTTTTGAAAGAAAAGTTGGTTTCTGTTCCTTTTGTGAACTCCTGTTAGTTATGGTAATCCTAGTGATTTATTTTGCAGCGTTTCAATTCTATTCAATACATTCTTTTACCAGAATGCTGCAAGAAGATCCTGTTTTGTTTCAGCTCTATAAAGACCTTGTTGTGAGCCAAGTAATCAGTGCTGAAGAATTCTGGGCCAACCGTTTAAGCCTGAATGCAGGGGATAATTCTGCAGCACCTAGTAAGCAGGATGTGGGCATCTCTGCAGCGTTTCTGGTACGTTGAACCTAACTTCAAAGGATTTTAGAGCAAACAAACTGGGGAAGGGGGGAGTTCTGCTCATGTACTTTATTCCCATATACTTCAGTTTCGTTCTTTCCTGGCTCCTCAGCTTAGCTATTCCAGGTGTAAAGGAGAAGAATAAAGGTGTTGCGCAAATCTGCAACCTCAAAATGATGTCAGTGTAAGGTGCTGGATTTGATACTGTCCAGTGCTGCTCTGCCTTCTGTCAGACAGCAGTAGTGGTGGATGTGAAGCCACTAGATTAGTGTATCGTTCACTCACTAAGTTAAAGAGTGTCTGTTGCAGCAGACATGCATAAATGAAGCTGCAAACCCTTTCCACACTAAAGGTTTTATTCCCTCCCCATTTTTTACACCAGTACATGCTTTCAGCTACTCGACGAACAATTTGTGTATCTGAAAGCTCGTCTTCCCTCTCTTTCCCCAACTTTCAGTGACGTTAGCCGTGTGTAGGAACCACACTTAGGCAATCTCAGTGCAGTCTGAAAGTAACCTGGGTACGATCTTCAGGTTCCACCTCTGCACCAAAACTCACACGGCACGGCTCTTGAGCTGGAATCCTACTTCCGCCGTCGTACCGGCTGGGCACACCTCGGGAGTTTGGGAGGGAAAGGGGACGTGGGAGTTGTTTGATGATTTAGCTGCTGTACAATTAGTTTTTTCCCCACTAGAAATACCTGAATCAGTTACCAAATGAACCTGATTGCTCTGATTTCCTGTATCCCATTGTTCTTACACCTTAACATTAAAAAAAGCCCCCAAACCCTCCAAAACTGAAGCCATCTGAAAGTAACGGGTTGTGTTTGTGTACTCTGCGTTTGTGAAGAACACTTCAGACACTGAAGTGTCCTGATTCAAATTAAGATAACCATCTGCCTTTACTCAGAATTTTTCCCCAGGAAGAAGGTGGTACAAAAATTAGAATTTAGGTGCACAGGAAGAGGAAGGGAAAAAGGGCAGTGTATGGAATCATGTGCCTTTTCCTGGTACTGAGAATTGGACAGCGCTTGCTTGCCCCAGGCCTTCCTAAAGCGATCGCTGAGATTTAACTTGCGAGTTCGGGCTAAGGTTTACGCTCAATTTTTAAATTCAATTATTTATGTATTATACTGAGATGCTTTTAGTGTGTAAGGAAATAAGGTAGAAGAGCCATAAATGCTTTTTTGTCACTTCATTATCGTCACTGATTATTCACCTGCTGAATGGTTCAATGAAGATAGGCATAGACAGTAAACACACCTATTTTTACTTTAAAACAAGGACATATTAAACTAAGCTTACCTTCTTCTGACTGATGCTGGTCATCTTCTGAAGCTTACAGTCTGCCTGTGGAATCATCCCTTAAGTGGCAAGTATAATAAAGCAATGCATGCTCTTTCATTTCTCCTTCTAAAAATACCTATTTATGAATAAATACGCAATGGATTATTGGAGGAAGAAAATCATTTTACCTGCAGCAGAATTTGATGGCAAGATGTCAGGTTTTTTCCTTCTCCAGTTACAGAAGGCATTCAGACATGACTTTTTCCTCCTTGTGTGCTTCTCCTTAGGCTGATGTTCGGCCTCAAACAGATGGCTGCAATGGTCTGAGGTATAATTTGACTTCAGACATCATCGAATCCATATTTCGAACATATCCTGCAGGTAAGAATAGTGCTTTACACAACAAATCCATGCATTTGAGGTTTGGGTTTTACTGTCTTACTGGGGGAAGACTAGGGTGTTAGTCTGAGCCTGGAAGTATAAAGGACCATATCTTGGGTCTTCTGGAATATTTTCCCTGCCTTGTTCGAGGGATGGGAAGAAGCGTGTGTTAAAACATGCGTTTGAAATGCAAACTTGATTTCGTTAAATGAAAACACTTTAACTTGTGTTGACTTCTTTTTAATTGCAAGTAGATATTTGTATCCCATGAGACTCCCCTACTCAGCATTTCAATTAACTGTTATTTTTCACGCAGTCACCTCTGGGAGGAAAAGAATCCCATTTCCATTGTTCCCCTGTACTGAGCACTGACGCTGGCTCATTTTGGCGCCAGGTTACAAAGAGCAGATCTGTTCTGAGTAACTGGAACTCTGGCAAGTCGGAGCGCTGGGGTGTGTGCAGTTCAGATCAGAGGATGCAGGCCGCTGTTCCAAGCCTGAGCGTTGCAGGGCACGCAGGAGTACCTGTCGGCTCACGCTTAACTACCGCGTTCCCTTACGCTGCGTCGGCGTGAACGGAGGCAGCGTTAGGAAGCGAGGAAGGAGGTTTTAACGTAAAACACCGCGTTGAGAGTTGCGGAACAGTTTGCAACCGTTACGGTTTGTGTTCACAGTAAAAATGAAATATGCAGAAAATGTTCCCCATAACATGACCGAGAGGGAATTCTGGACCCGCTTTTTTCAGTCGCATTATTTCCATCGGGACAGGCTCAACACAGGCTCCAAAGACCTCTTTGCGGAATGTGCCAAACTGGATGAAAAAGGTAAGCTCGTAGAGTGTTCCCGCGGCAGGCTGCTGCGCGCTCAGCTGCATCAGGGCGCAGCGCTGAGGGCTGTCTGGGAACCCTGGCAAAGCTCACGTCAGACGTTTTCTTACGTGTTGTTTGCCCAACTGTGAAAAGTGAAAGCCACAGCTTGCACTGAAAGTTAACCATCGCTCTGCTGGCCTTCGCGTGTTCGGTAGCGAGTGCCTGCCTTGGAACAGGTTAGCCCTTGGGAAGCGGCAGCACTAGAAATGCTCTTTGTGACAGCTCGTGCGGCAGTAAATCGGCGGTAGATTCTGTATTACGCTGTCACGCTACTGTGGAGTACCTTTGTTTACATAAGGCTTTGTCTTGTGGTGTGTGCACAGTTTAGAACCGGTACAGTTTCCCTTATAGGTCACTTTTCAGTAACAGACAAATACGGGTCCTGTTTCAGATTTTCCAGAGGAGTTGCCATCCCTCTTCTCTGTCATTTTTTTAATGGGAAATCTCAAAATACTGTCAGGCTTAAGTTTTTGTTGAACTTTTGAGGAAGGTTTGTGATGATACAGAAATGTGGAGAGCCGAGATCGCTGAACACCATTCCTCAGTACGTATTCTGTCCAGTGAAAGCGTACGATTCGGAATCTACAACGCCTCACAACTAAAAGCTATCGCCAGATACAAACTGCCATTCTACCCCAGACAGGGCAGCAAAACAATGCCAAAATTAGAAGAAACACACAATTACAGCTTCCCAGTTAAGGCTGAGAGAGTTGGGGTTGTTCAGCCTGGAGAAGAGAAGGCTCCAGGGAGACCTTATAGCACCTTCCAGTGCCTGAAGGGGCCTATAGGAAAGCTGGGGGGGACTTTTTACAAGGGCCTGTAGTGACAGGACAAGGGGTAACGGGTTTAAATTGAAAGTGGGGAGATTTAGATTGGATATCAGGAAGAAATTCTTCCCAGAGAGGGTGGTGAGGCCCTGGGACAGGTTGCCCAGAGAAGCTGTGGATGCCCCATCCCTGGAAGTGTCCAAGGCCAGGCTGGATGAGGCTTGGAGCAACCTGGTCTAGTGGAGGGTGTCCCTGCCCATGGCAGGGGGTTGGAACTGGATGGTCTTTAAGGTCCCTTCCAACCCAAACCATTCTGTGACCCTGTACAACTAATATAATGGCATCTTCTTTTTTTTTCCTTCGTTACCAAACAGTATTCAGTGCTGGGTAGAAGTTGGTAAAAACTGTGCTGATTAGTGGGATGACCTTTTACAATAAGTTTCCATGTTTATTGCTTATTTTTAATGGAACTTTGAAAAGGGTTGGAAGTTTTAGTCACAGTGGTACTTGGGCACCTGCAGACCTTTTGTCTTCTCCTTTTAAAGGGTAATTATAATGAATAATTCCCAATTTTTCCTATTTGTTTAGATACAGTTTTTTCATGGGATTTTCTTTGTTTCACAGGGTTAAAAACAATGGTGTCTCAAGGAGTAAAAAACCCTCTGATAGATTTAACAGCTCTGGAAGATAAAACATTAGATGAAGTAAGTGTGGGGGGTACAGATTAAAAGGCTTGTTATAAATGGTGTGCCGTAATGCATGGTAACTTTCTGCAGTGGATTTAACGTACATTTTTGAGTGGTAGTTAATAATGACGCTGCATTTCGAAGTTGTTTCATTTTCTGGTAAGAGCTGTACAAAGCTGCCAGACTGAAACTGGACTGGGAGTTTAGGAAGGGGTGTTTGAAGTGCTCTGCGCACCGCCCTACTTTGCTTTGGAGGCTGGGGAACTGCAGGCACGGAACCGAGCGTGGGGTAAAGCGGGTTGCTTCAGCCACCTGGTAACTGGGGAACGCTGCCAACATCAAGGCTTGAGGTTTTTTGAATTCCTAGTGCTGTCACATCCTCCTGACAGGTGTCATTTAGCCTGTGGGCTGCTGCTGTCCCACCAGGTGTTAAAAAGAGGTCAGTAAAACAATTGCTAGCTCTTACTTGCCATCAGTGCCTTTCCGTTTCCTACTGGTGATCCTTAAATTATTTGGGTTTAACCCAGTTCTGGTTTTACTTATGCAAGATCATGGTTCTGTAAAACTATCTGTTTAAGACTTTTTCTTGTCTCAGACCTCTGAACTGCCAAGTGTTAGCAGAATAAAAGACTCTGGAGACTTTTCAAAGTACATGGAAGCGAGGGGGGAGGATGGTACCGCTTCAGGTGATGACGCAGCATCACTCAGTAAAGTTCAGAGGGGACGTGACTCAATGGAAACCAGAGGATTGTCCTGGTTTTGGAGCAGGAGGTAGCTAATGTTGTTTTCTTTGTAGGGCTATGGTGTTGCTTCGGTGGCCTCTACATCGAATGCCTCCAAATCCACTAGAGAAAGTAGCAATGCTGCCATTATAAAACGCTTTAATCATCATAGTGCCATGGTCCTTGCAGCTGGCCTCAGGAAACAGTAAGTTTCAATGTTGTGTAAAAGCTTTTTTGTAACAAACTTGAAGGAATTTCTGGAAGGAAAATACATCTTCAGTTCCTTATCTAATATTTTCATTTCGTTTTCATGAATGTTTTGCTCCAGAAATGAGAATACTTTTAGGTTTCACCTTACGAGAGTTATTCGGAGCTGTCCGAGATGACAAATGCTATTTTTCAGCGGAGTTACCGTACAGAGCAGATGAAAAAGGAACCGATGGTTCTGCCTTGGAGCTCTAGCCCTGGGGAAGGCTGCAGGAGTAGTAATCTGTTTGCAGCGTGCAGTGAGGTCTGGGGCAGGGAGTTCCTATTGCCCGGCTTCCAGGAGCAGGTCTGCCAGGGCTTCTGTAGCCGGGGGCAGAGGTAAACGAGGAAGCAAAGAACAGTGTGGCCATGGGTGGGTCAGATGAAAGATTGCTCCAGTGCAGTACCCTGCCCCTGCCCCAAACATGCATCGGCTCATTACATCTATTTACAGTACACTTCACAAATGAAACCTCTTAAAAGAGGCATGAAATGGGTTTGATGTGAAGTCTGCTTTACAACCGGTTTATAGACTTCACCCCAATCCTACAGACCTTATCTGGGAGAGATCTTAATCACGTACTTGCTTCTGTGTGGCTGTGCTCCCTCATGTCATTCTGTCTTGCCCAAACTGAACAGAGAATGCAATAGCTCTCGTTCCGAAGCGGTAGTGTCCTGGGGCTCCCATAGCTCTGCTAATACCTGGTTGGCATAAGCGTGTGTGCAAAATGTTTCTAATTCAGGCGTGATTTTGCCGTGTCCCGCTTGCGTGGTGGGTATGCTACTAGTCCCGAAGAGAGGGAGAAGCGCCCTCCGCTGCTGCTGGATGTGCCCCTTGACAGACAGGGTTATTTGAGGCGTTGGTTCCTTCTACCTAGATCAGCTTCTAGAAATGATGGTGTAAGGGGGGGGAAGTTGATACACCGTATGTGAACATGCATAGAACATTTTTCAAACAGAGGTATTTACTTTGTCTCTAGCTTGTATCTTAAGTTTCCTGTGAGGGGAATTCTTCTTAATGCTGTTTCTCTGTTTTAAGAGAAGCACAAAATGACCATTACAGTGAGACCAGTAGTACGGATGGAAACTCCAGGGATTCAGATTTCTTTCAACCACCAATGAAAAAGGTATGAAGTTAGATGGTGCAATTCTAATTGAGTGGGACTGGAAACCCTGTCTCAAAGGATTGCTGAAGGTTCCATGTTGGTGTTGACACACCTAAAGTGATACTTGTTTAGCTTTGCTTAGAAGTATATAGAATAAGCACCCGAGGGTCTGTAAGAAGATGTGTAGCTCTGTCAGTAAACACAGATTACACCTTGGAGCACTGCTCTGTTTACCTCTTCAGTACAGCCCAATGAAAGTAAAAAATTTCCAACGTGCTCCTCAGTGCACCCAGAAATCTGGTTCTTTCCAGTCAGTGCAGTTCGGTTTTTGCTCCCCCCCTCCTTTTTTTTGTTCTCTACATGCCTGAAAACTTCTAGAGAACATCCATCTGAAAGGGTTATTGGCGTTCAAATACCGATACCGACTTTAAGGGTATTGTCTGTGGAGGGGGTGATTAAACTGGCACATGGCAGCCTTCATCGTGAGGTAAGAAGCTGAAGTAAGGTTAAACTGAAAGCATAGTGACACTTGGTGCACAGAAATACAGTACGACAGCCTGGTTTAGACTAACCCCGGCAGCTCACAAAGCAGAAAAGAGTACTAATTGCTACAGAAACGAGTTGATGACTCTTGCTGGAGTTGACAGCCTAAGCAGACAGTGCCAAGGGGACTCCAAACGTGCATAGATACGAGAAAAGGTTGTAGAACACGTGTTCCTAAACGTTGAGGTAGCCAACGGCTTTGGCTTCCCTGAAAGTTGCAGTTTGTACTGGGGAGTAAATGATATACCAGGGCTAGAATAAATGGGATGACGAGGAGTGAAAGAGGAGCATGAAAGTAGGAGACTTCAAAAGTAGTTTTCTTAGGACACAAATCTGATACCGCTGTGCTGTTACCTCTCCCCACCAATGCTCTAGCTCTGCTGTCACCAGACGGCTTGGGGAATTACCGTGTTAGTCCTACACTCCGGTACACTCGCCAGTAAATCATTACTAGTTCGGCTAATCTGGAGATAGATGGACATGAAGAGAGAGCACTTTCTGGAAGCATTACGGACTGCAAGTTTTGGCCAAAATCTGCAGAAGAAGCAGTGCTGCCAAGACTTCTAAATTGCAGACTTTAAACAACATTGGGCACTGCTGCCTCTGGAGGGTAGACATGAAGCATTCCACACTTGCATTTTCTTTGAAGTCTTGAAGTCAGTGAACTGAGAAAAAACACTGGATGCATCTAATTGTGTCACCATTAATGACGTGTATAATTATTTACCTTATTTTAGGTGAAACTGCAGGAGTCCATTGAATATGAAGATTTAGGAAATAATAATAGCATTACAACTATTGCACTAAACTTAAAGAAGTCTGATAGGTAAGTTACAACACACACAGCTATCTCGGCATACTCAGTCTAGGGGGTCTCTCACCGCAGCCCGTGCGGGACTTAGTCCCTGCTGCGCCACACTCAGGTGTGTTTGGGCTAAGTTTAGAAGCCTGGTATGAAGTCCTGCATAAACCAACTTCCAAGTAATTCCCATTACAATTTGTATTTTGATTTCATCTGGCTTTTCAGCAGGCTAAGCCTCACCCTACTTTGACATGTAATTTCTGTGGCAGCCTAACACACTTGTATTCACGGTTCACTCTGTTGCAACTTAAAGTGGAAAAATGTATGTGTTATATATGGAAATATATACAGTTCCAAGGAAAATCCACTCCCAGGCAAAAGAAAGTGCAGTTGGGATAGTTTGGACTGCTCACTGATCTAGTACTTTTCTAGTAATAGTCCTTTTGTTTCCTAGACTTGTGAGCTTGAGGACCATAAATCTAAGTTCAGAAAATAAGCGATACCACAGGAAAGAGGCCAGTTCCAGATGTGCACCTAACCTCATTTAGCGTAGTTTCAATCAAGAGTGATGTGAACTCCTCCACTCCAACGATACTGCCAGAACTAGGGGGCACAGACGGCTGTGCGTTAGCAAAGTGACTCTCGCGGATTCAGCAGTAGAAGCTCATCTCTTCTTTTGCTGCCGCACCATCCCAAACCCAGCCTCTTCCTGTGTGGCCATCTATTCTAGTCTGTCAGTAAGACGTGGATAGTAGCGTCAACAGTTGCAGAGCATCCAGAATTGGAAACGTTTGAAGAACTCACCGAGTTTGGCCTCTGTTTTACCAACACTCCTACTAATACACTTTCCCCTTTTCTCACCTCACAGGTATTATCACGGTCCAACTCCAATTCAATCACAGCAATATGCAACCAGTCAGGATATAATTAATTCTTTTCATAGTATTAGGCAAGAAATGGAAGCGTATGTACCCAAACTAACTCAGGTATGGAAGAATACTCAAAAAAACTCCCTTCTTGATGTTGCATCTTGCTTGCTATATAATTGTGTCTCTCATGTCTGCTGGAATTTTAATTGTTCAGGGTAAACTTACTTATCTTCAGTGGCTGTTACTCAGTTTATGTTATAACTTCAGGCAGCACCTTTTGAGCTGTTGTGTTTTAACACTGAAGGGTAGGAAGCTGAGGCATTGCTGATATTCGGAGTTGTATTCTGCTGGTACCGTGTTGTTTTGAGGAAACTGTAAAGGCATGAGGTGTTAAAGCCAGGGCAGTCATTGAACACGAAGCACAGGCCAGTATTACTGACCCCACTCCCTGAAATTCAGGATGTAATGATCTTAGGAGGTGTTGTGGTTGAACTCCAGCTAGCCAAATACCACACAGCTGCTCTCGCAAATCCCCCCTCCCTTTCTGCAGTGGAGGGGAAGAATCAGAGGAAAAACAAATAAGGAAGCTCGTAAAATTGAGATAAGAACTATTTACTAATTAAATGTTAATTAATATATACAAATACTACTACTACTAAGTAATTAAAATAGAAAATAAAATATGATACAACATGATACAGTTATGATACGGTTTCTCACCACCTGCTGACCAGTGCGCAACCAGGTGCTGAGGAGGGAGAGTCCAAGCCAGAGAGCCCGAGAGCTGCAGCCCAAGGGCTGCAGCAGCAGATTCCGAGTGAACCCTATCGGCGACAGCCTGACCGGGAAAACTAAACAACACACCAACCCCCTCACGAACGAGCCAGCACAGGAGTTAGCAAAGCAGCTAACGCGGGAGTCAGGGGGAGTGTTAGCAAGTGCCAGGAAGTAAAGGAGCAAGAGAGTGAGGGAGCGAGTAGTGGCTCCTGGACCCCCTCCTCGCCTGAGCCCTGGGCATGACGTACTATGGGATGAAATACTCCCTTGGGCAGTCTGGGCCAGCTGCCTGAACTGTGTGTCCCTGCACTGCCTGTAGCGAGACAGCGAGAGCTGGGAACGCAGCTGCAGGGTCAGAAGCGGAGAAAGACCTTGAATCCAGGGCAGGCACTGCCCAGCGCCAGCACAGACCTCATCAGTACTGCTCTCAGCATCCAGGAACACAGCTCCCTAGCAACCACAGTAAAGGGAGTTAACTCTTTCCTGATGGAACCCAGCCCAGGAGGTCATAGTAAGCAGGTTTAGAACTGAACAGGTCTTGCACTCCTAAAAGCACTTAGGTAATTAGGGTTTAGTTGTCACTGTGGGCTGCACAGAAGCACTGTCCTGGCAGCTGGAGGGCAGCATAGTCAAGTAGCTGGTCTCCTCAGCCAGTATTAGAGCTTGCCCTGTTAGTAAACCAAGATTTGGCCCCAAGTAAAGCAGCCACAGCTGTGAGTGTCACATTCTGTATGGCAGTTCTCTGTCTCATTTCAAAGTAGCTGCACAGCCTGTTCGCATACTAGGTAAAGAAAAGTTTGCTTTGTCTGTAATCAATTGGAGAGCTTTCACTGAAAACATGAGCTGTAGCACTTAAAGGCACAGCGTCTAATTCTGGAGAAGAGCAGACTGCATCAGAACTTCCACTGTATTGCACAACCGTGTCTTTGCCACTGGAGTTCAACTACAACATTGAAAACGATTGTGTTGGAAAAAAGCAATCAGAGATAATTGTTCCCTCTCTCCCTTCAGGTTCTTTCAAGTGGTGATGCTGCTAGCACTATTGCAGTCCTGTCACCTGGAGGAGCACTTATGCAGGGTGGAACACAGCAAGCCATAAACCGTAAGGATTTAGGATGTATGATACTTTAATCCTATCCTGCTGCATTATACGGCAGTACCTGGCTTGCCGTTTCCTCTCCCTTGTAGAATATAACAGTGAGAAAGGAAATCATGGAAACACGTAGCTGGAGCAGTACTGGGTTACAGCGGCAAAACAAAAGCAGTAATTGTCTGGAACTAGGGTTTTTTGCAGCCTGCATTTAAGATCCACAGCTTGCTGTGAAAAGGGACAACTTTCTTGTAGACTGCAAGGGCAAAACAGACAATCCCCTCCCTCTCACCTCTCCATTCACAGATTCACAGAGCGGTAGGGGTTGGAAGGGACCTGTAGAGATCATCTAGTCCAACCGCCCCGCCAGAGCAGGGTCACCTAGAGCAGATCACACACGAACAAGCCCAGGCGGCTTTGGAAGGAGTCAGAATTCAACCACCCCTTTCCCTGTTGTCACGTTCCTGCCAGTTTTCCTTTCTCCTTAGTCTCGCAGCAGATGAACCCCTATTCTCACAGTGCAGGGTGTGTAACAGTTTTCCAGTTTAACCTGCGTCACTTGGTCTGAAGAACAGCAGAAACTAATTCAAGCAGCTGAAAAAGCAAGTACGAGTTCTTTACGGTACTGAAAGGAGCCAGGGAGCAGGAGTGAGGCTTCCTGCCCATCCCAGATGACACACTGGGTGCTACACTCCCCTGCTTTGAGCCAAAGCATCACTTTTTTTTAAAAAACAAAAAACCAACCGAGTCTCATCCTGGAGTTTTAATTCACCGTTCAGTTCATCGTGCTCCTGTCATCCTCAGTGACTGTGCTTTTTCTCTTTGGTTTTTATGATGGTGGTTCCTTCCCTGTTCTTGAACTGTCATCCTTTCTGCTTTAGTAGTATCTGGGGTACAGTTCCTTGTTCCTGCCTAGATTTTCCATCTTCCCCATGCTGCGATCATATTGTCAGCGTAAGAGAGAGGGCAAAGCATGCAGTACCCGCTACACAGTATTTCGTGCTGTGCTGTGAAGACAACAAGGTGCTGGTCCCAGAAGCAGCAGTGCCACACTGCTAGAACAGTACAGATAGGCTGCCTCTAATGCTGCACGGTTTGGTGTCCATTCTGTGCCCGTGTAATACCCACGCTCCCAAGTGTGTAGCCATAAATAGCAGCTGACCTGATCGGAGACTGCTGAGTTCTTCTTCAGGGGTGAGGCACCTCAGTGTTCCCTGCCAGCCACGCTCTGCGAGCCTAGTGCAGACGTACGTTGCTGAGCTCCTCCGTGAGCCTTACGCTCTCACTTGACGGTTTTGAGTGACGTGACACAATCTTTTTCCTGTTGCAGAGATGGTGCCAAATGACATCCAGTCTGAACTGAAACACTTGTACGTGGCAGTAGGGGAACTGCTACGACACTTCTGGTCCTGCTTTCCTGTTAACACGCCATTCCTAGAAGAAAAGGTAAGGTGGAGCTTCCTGCTGTGGCCGGGTCGTGGTTTGGAATGACTGTCCTTAACTTGGAGGTGTAGAACAACTACACATGCTTTAAGTCAGGGCGGCACTCACTCATCCCTCGAACTGAAGGGTACAAAACCATGTAAAACATTAACTTTCTGAGCAATTCTGCTGGTGCTGCTGGTTAAAATCATTCTTGCCTCTGCGAGCACCCTTCGGGAGGGGTTGCTACAGCCTAGTTTCAAACGGACCCGTCAGCTCTCTTCCAGCTGCACATTTCTCACTGCCAGTTTAACGCGCACAGCCTGAAGCCCCCCGTTCCCCAGCTCTTCGACGTAACCTCTGCAGCGGTAGTCACCAGGCATTTTTTCATAATTCTATCCACTGCAACACGACAACATACACTGCTTTTCCGAGCAACGTTGCCTAAGGTGTGTCTGTCTATGGCCAGGTGTATGATTGGAACCGTTTTTCTGCTGCCACTCTTTCTTTTGACCTCGCATGAATTACAAAGATAAAAACTTGCATTCAGATACTTGGGATTTTCTGCTGCAAATTGTGGCCTGAAAATCCCTGGTATGGCCTTTGCTTGAAGCAAAAGAGGCTTTTGTGAACATCTACGTGGAGTACTTACTGACAAAGCAAAAACGATCGCAGTGGCTCAGCGCACTTCCAGTCCCCTCGCCCCTGCCTCAGATACGTGCTCAGGAATCGTTAGGGACTGGTGTTTTAGGACCTTTCCCTCCTCAAACCACACCTGCAGAAAGTAGCCCCCAGACTTAGTTACAAGTTGTTTTGCTGGAGAACAGTTTGCTAAAGGAAACAAAACTTGTGTGCAAGTGGTTACAATACTGACTGGTTTGTCTCCCTCAGGTTGTGAAAATGAGGAGCAACTTGGAAAGATTTCAGGTTACAAAGCTCTGCCCATTCCAAGAAAAGATTCGGAGACAGTATTTAAGCACAAACGTAAGGAGAAAATACTTTTTCATTACACGGGTGCATATTAACGATTTACCAGTAGGTATCAGAGGATGGTGGCTTTGCTCCTTATCCTGGGGCACTCGGACTTGTTACCCAGGAAGCGGGCAGAGGGAAACGGGGTGCAGAGTTAAGCGCAGCTTCTCTCCCTGTATGATTTGCTGAATCAGAAACTGTCAAGAACTGTCATTTGAAATGACCCAAGTGAGACAACACGAATGGGAAGTCGTGTTTCATTTTCACTTCCAGCGGGAAGTAGAAGCTTTAGCCACTTCAAAACTGGCTGCCACCATGTCAGACTTGGAGGTGGTCACAGGCTGAATACTGGGACAGCACAATCCAGTGTCACTTCCCCGTGGCCTTCCTGGCACAGGAGCTGTCTGAACTGCTCCCTCTGCAGGGACTCTGGCACAGAGCCCCAGGGTCCTCCTGGCACACCTTGATTGTGGCCAGATGGCTCGTGAATAAAGAAGCCAGCTGAGTAGCTGGCAAAGGGAGGGGAGGGGATCTGTTTTCCAGTAGCTGGGACATTTTTTTTTCTCTCTTAATGTTTCAGTTGATAAGTCATATAGAAGAGATGCTGCAGACAGCCTACAATAAGTTCCACACGTGGCAGTCCCGGCGTATGCTGAAGAAGACGTGAGGGCGCACTGTACAGGTTTGAGAGCAAAGCCTGCGATAGGTGTAGGAGTACGACCTAGCGTATGTGCAGATCTTAGAGTTGTTGCGGGAAGACCTGCACGCTGTGGACTTCTGGAAACAATGCTAACTGAACTTGCACATTTTTGAAAAAAAACTGAGATTAAACTTGAAAACTGGGGAGAAAAAACAAGGAAGAACCAAAAGAAAAGAGCTGAGGCGCAAAAATATTTAAAAGACACTGTTTACTGCAGTTACTCAGGAACTGCTTTGGATTTGCATAAAGAGCTGCTTTCAGAAATAAAAAAATTTAAAGAGGGTGTATTAATGAAATCTGGTTTTCTGTCCAATTTTTCGTTTTTTTTTAAGAAGCATATGGCACAGGGTAGAACGCAGAAGTTTTTCTTCACTGGATCCTGACCTTTTCCTGAATTACGTTTGTACTTTCTGCAGCAGCTGAACTCTGGTATTTTAAGACACAGCTGAGACTGGGTTTGCTTCAGACACCGGGGAGAGCATAGCTGTTGGAAGAGAAGCTTCTGCTGTGTGTTCCCCCTCCAATTGGAAGCAAGAGACATTGCACTGAAAGCTGTTCATGGTCTGGGGTCCCTAAAGGCACATGGGGGCAAAACTTTTGCCTGGAGTCCTGGATTTTTATGCAGAATTTTTTCAGCCATCAGTTTTGCATGTTTTCCTTTGAGTGCAAGTGTGTGCTACTGCAATCTTTTCTTTTTTTTAAGGTGGCATTTGTTCTGGAGGAGAGAATGAATTTTTAAAAATGAAATTAAATAAAGTTTCTTACAAAAGAAGTCATTTATTTTCAATTGTTAGACATTTTTTTATTTGTTCCCCTAAATCCATTTTCCTTCACTCTTCCCTTTTGACTGTTACACTATTTTTGGCGAATTGATAATCATTGCAAAGAGAAAAATGTGTTATTTACACAACATCCATAGATACTGGGAATCCGTGCCATCCTGTGTTCCAGACCAACCTGTCTTGTATTAGATGTGACTCAAATGCAAAGCAAACCCGTTTTCCCCAATACGAGCAGGTTAATGACATCCTTGTGTTTTGTCATCTTGACTGTACTAAAGCCCAGTATGGGCGACTGAACTCTTGTACTCGTGACTCTGCGTGACTGTTGGAAGAGTCTAAGATGCATTTACTACGAGGACAAATCAGAGTGACAGTACGTGTTCAGAGCAAGCACAGCACTGTCCAGTACGGCGGAAGAAATTCCCATTAGCCTGCATGATGGCTCGATACTAGGATTTGCCACCGCTGGTACGATGCTGAAACACGACAGGATGATGTTGGGTGGAGAGTTCTTGGAGATTCCTACAGGAGAAAAGATGTATTTGTATAGCCAAGTCTGTGCTCGTTCTGTGCTGCTGCTCCATTTATGCAAGAGGGGGGTTTCTTTAACTGGTGCGCGGAGGTCAGCAGCTCCTTTTTACCCAGTGTTGTTGGATTTTTGTATTACGCTGGTCTTCTGGTAGAAGCTGAGTTTCAGTTAAATGTCACTGCACCAACGCTGTTTGGAAGTGTCTGCATATTGTTCCGCCTAGTTCCCTGTCTGCGCTTGCAGACAGATGCACGATACCTGCTCTGTGATGTTGCTGTGGTTCTGCGACAAGTGACTGGGCTCAACAGGAGGGATGCCCGTTACTTTGGACGGGGTGAAAACGTCGCTAGGAATAAGCAGATGCACAGACAGCGCTTCGGGGATGAGGTGCACATCCTGTCAGGAGTTACCTCTTGTGATAAACAAACTGTTTCTCTAAAATTTAGGCTTAGGGTATGGCTTTACTAAGCCTTACCCTCTTGGAAGTGCAGGCAGCTCCCAGAAGAAGAGGGTAGTTATGCTCTCCCCCCTCGGAAGCATTTGGTTTAGCAATCCTGTGGGCAGCTGCCGACGGTTCAGCGAAAGCTGTAACGCCACATCCGAGGGCTAGGGTTAGGGAAACGTCCGAGCCAGAGCGTAACTGCCGGAGGCCATGAACAACACATGGAGTGTTAGGCTGCACGGAGACTCCATTGTGAAAAACGGGGGGCAGGAGAGTTTTTAACAGGAACTAACTCACCTTTGAGTTGAATCAGTGTTTCATGTTCCTGGAAACACTGGGCAAAACGGTGAGTGGGAAAGCCTCAGTGCACCACAGGAGCATGTCACAGTTCAGAGGACTGGGTTTAGGAACATAAATTGGGGGGTGGGGGTGGGTGTGCAATAGCTTTAAGTTATTATAGCAAGACCAGGCTATCCAAATGTACCTTAGCTAACAGAACTGGGGGAGGGGGGAGGACTGTGATGCTAAATTCAACAGCTTTGCCTAGAAAGCACAGGCAAGGCTGCTATGCACTTCACGTTGCTTTTTCAGGTATTGTGGCAATAAGGCACAGGCCCCTCCCAGAGTAAGGGAGGTAAACTAAGTATTCTTTCTACGTTGCGTTCCCCTTTCCTGTAGCATGGTCCAAACCCCAGACTCATTCCTTAAGTTTGGAGACGGAATCGTCATGCGTTATATTACTATTGGAACCTTTATACTGACTTGTATTTTTAATGAGGATTCATAAAACTTGTATCATTGGCATTGACCTGAGATTTGTAGAATAAACCCTACTGGATTACAAAGTCAAGTCTTCTCTAATGCTTAGGCTGTGTTTTCCGATGTTCGGTTAAATCCCAGACAGGCTCCGGGTCTCAGCCAAGAGCGCTGCGTACGGCACCTCCCCAGCCGTCCCTTCACGCCGGTGGAAGGGGTCAGGAGCAAAAGGGTCACAGTGCAGAGAGTGTCAAATTATTTCATTTTTAGGGGTCAAGAGCTTTTTCTGCCTGACAGGGAATCTACACTGTTACTAGCCCCACTGCCCCTGTTCCTGGTTGCACGACAGGCAGTGTAAGTCTCCCAGATTAGCACTCTGCTTGTTCCACACACTGATCCCGCAGCTGCGGGTTCAGGAGAGCTGCACGGGCTGCTCTGCCCGCCGCCCACCTCCAAGCTTTGCTGGTCATGGAGAAGGGATAACCTAAAGCAGCTCTTAACCCAGGTCTGGCTCTGCCTATTCACAGCCTGTGAATTTCAGCTGCTGAAAAGATAGAGGTGCCCAGCAGAAAGGCTGGGCTGTTCCTCTCTCAGCAGGAGCCCTACCCCAGCCAAGGGTGGGAAGGGACCCCTCTCCAGCGGAACCAGCCCTACAAGCAGTGCCTTGCACGCTCACAGAGGAGCTCTCTAGACGACAATCTTCAGCTTCCCACTGTGACCAAGCACTGACTGAGGCCTTGTGCTGTCCCAGGTGGGTGACCTTCCCCCCAACCCTGTGTTTAAGATGCTTTTCCACAGCTACAAGTATTTGCCCTGATTTATAGCATAGCTGCATCCCCACAGCTTCCATCGTGAGGTACTGCTCATGGCTAGAAAGCTTACCTTAGCCTCTGCCAAAACCGTCCAACAGCTGCGTTACCGAGCACTGGTGGTAGCAGGGGAGGTGCCGACAAGAAAGCTTCAGATCCAGTTTTCCATTATCCATCCCATTTCCCTCTCTAAGGGAAGAGCCTGCCCAAGCATCCCTGCCCTCTGCAGACAACGCGTTCAGTGGCTTTGGAGCCTTTGTGTTGTGACACAGTTCCAGTGTGTGAGCCCCAATATTCAGATGCTGTTTGCCAGCTCTCCGTTACCTTCAGCAGGTGTGCCTACTCATGGCAGGTGTGCTCCTGCGGTAGTGCTCAAAGCCTGGGGAAACGTTAAATTACCCAACCCCATCTCCTGGGTATTTTTAGGACACTGCGTTTCCCCTCGGCTACCTCCAAACCCATCATCTCCCCGAAAGATACCCAAGTCCTTGTCTGTAACACAGAGCAAGAGAATTCACCGCTCCGCTCAGTAAGATCCCAGGTAGAGAATAACATGTCAGGGCTCTTGTGCACCGTATGCCATGGACGAGATGACCTGAGGGTGCAAGGTGCAGCCAGAGGGCAGGGACCAGAGCCCCAGCACCTCCCTGTGTCCAGCGCTGGGCAGCGAGCACCCCGAGGCACAGCATAACAAACCGTTGCTTTATTACAGTAACTGCACCCAGCAGAGCCCTCCCCGAGCACTGCTGACAGCCCCCGCTTCCATGCGCCACCCTCCGTGAGCGAGCTCCTGCCCGTTGTGCTCACCCACGCGACTGCCCGTCACCCCTTCGGCACAGCGCTGTCCTCACCACGCTTCGACACCATGCCCAAGCACCTTGTAGCCTGGGATTCCCTGGGACTCGGCTGCCGACACAACCTACGTGCCCCCACCGCTGGGCATTTCATCCCCTAATCCGTAAGGGAAAGTCTCGGCCTGCTCTCGGCAACTCATCCTCCTTTTCCAGCCTGCAGCTGCCAGCCTGCACCACCTCAACAGGACCCCGACTGCAAGCGGCAGGGAAAAGCGGGAAGGATCCGACCATACCCGAGCTTCAGCTTCTGTTAAAAGACAAGATCCAAACACTTGAGGAATTGGCCAGAGACGACCGGACTCTGGGGCAGAGCCTCCTTCTAGGTACACACAACGGTGGCCTCAGGAGTGACTTCAGCCGGTCGCATGAATCACCGCAGCGTGTTCGCTTCCTCCCTGACCCAACCTGCAGCCTTCCCCCCTACGGCTGATGCGGATAAAAGAGCGCTGATAACCTTATTTGACACGTGGCACGTCCCACGGGCAGAACTGACAACTCGGACGTAACAGCCCCACGGCAGCCACTTCCCTGTAAGCGCTCCCCCGGTTTCTACCTTTGCCCTGCTTCGGCAGACAGCGTGGTACGGAAATAAGCAGAGTCATGAAGCCGTGCGCTTCCCAACTCCCTGGCAGGGCTCCCCTGCCTGCGCAGGCACCATGCTCCCCTCCGGCCGCACGCCGACCAGCAAGCGAACCAGCAGCAGCGAGGGACAAGGAGGGACGCTGGCATCAGGCTGGGTGGTGCGCGCTCAGCAGGGGCAGAGACTGCACGGCCGGAACCAGAGAGCAGATACCCCAGCTGGTAAGCACCACGCATCCCGCTCCGCGGGAACAGGCCGCACAAAGCGTGTCGCTATGGAAAATGCTGTACAGCACCGCGGCACGGGCACCTAGGTGCCCCAACGTGCTCTGCGTGTACGTTCCGTCACCAAAAGCAGAATGCTTCTTTTGCCCTGCAGCCCTGCAGAGCTCAGGAAATCACCCCCTCCAAGGCTTTCTGCCTTCCTAACCCTTCAGGCAAACCACTCTCTAAAACCCGGCTTGCGCACGGCCTGCCTTGGTTCCAGACAAGGACTTGGGGAGTGTGGTGCTTGGTGCTGTTAAGGTGAGATGGTTCCAAACACACCGAGTGTTGCAACGAATACAAGGAGCCAGCAGACCGGTTAAACCCAGTGGGATTCAGACAACAGAGATCTCATTACTAATTCAAGGAGTCACAGCAAAGGCCAACTGCCAAACCAAGAGCACCTGATAAAGACCCCCGTAAGGAAAGAGCTCACTCAGACTCTCAAGGCTTGCCCGTCTCACCAACACCTCTTCTGCTAAGAAGAGGGATCCCCAGGTTTTACATGCATGGCACCGTTCTGCAGGGGATGGGTGTGGGCAAGGGGGCAGTTACACGGAAAGAACAGCCCCTCAAAAAAGGGACAGGAAAGAAAGAGCTCAGTTGGACTCCAAATGCACATCAAGTAGGGGTCCTGCCGTAACTTAGAATTTATGCTCATCACAAGCACGCTAAGAGCTATTTCGAAAACTCAGGAGGGCTCAGATATTCTCCTCTGCAGCCCTCTGGCTAAGTCCAGTTCACCAAAACGCCTCTTTCCCTGTGTCACATTCTGTCATTGGCTCCCAAACTGGCCTGTACCATTTTACAGCAGGGAGTGGAGTGCTTCTTCAGGGACGTCGGACTTGGACGGGAACCCTGGGTGCTGCAGAAAGGAACAGTTCCTTCGTGGCTTGCCACTCCCTTGGGCACAGCTCCTCAACTTATCTTAAAGCCACGCATATACGACAGTGCGAAGACGAACACCGGGGTTACTGCCAGATGCTGCGATAACCATGCTCAGGTGACAACCACTACATCCGACTGAGTAAACACCAACACACTAGCACAACAGCCTGGAACAAGAACCAGCTGTCAGAGCTGGGACCTTAAACGTGGCCCTATGCAGCTGAAAGTAAATCCCTGGGCTGAGGTCTCCATTAAGATCCATTTTTCCCTTAAGGGGGAAGATTTTTTCCCCAGGAGGGAAGCCCCTCCTCTTCATCATGCTCCCCCCCCCCCCCCCCCCAAGCCCTTCTTGTGATTCAAATCTATTAGCCATAACTTCTAGACCTTAGGTCACAGAAGACAGACAATCCCCTTCCGTTCTGGAAAGGGGGATGATCCCAGCCCAAGGCACATCCCAGCTGGAAAGCAGTCCAAGGTGGCCAGCAGTTTGCTTGGCGCTGAGCCCTCGCTCATGAGGAGGGACTCACCCCCCAGACACACCATGCCGCACACTGCCTGGCTGACTGCTTCATGCCAAAGCATGTGGGGGCAGAAAACAAACAAAATCCCCCAAAACAGCGTCCATTCACTTACCAGCTCCAAATTCACTGGTGCTGGTGATTTCCAGCCCTGCTCAGATAAGTACAGTGACAGTCACCTAGGGCTTGATCAGGTCTACCAGCAGAAAAAGGGAAATAGCTGCTCTGTCACCCCCCTGCTCCCCCAGACTTCCCGCAGAAGCCGTCGCCTTTTGTGGGACTGGGATGGGAACATGGCCTCAGGGCCCCCAGCCCTGGGGGAACCATGAGGACAAGTGCCTTGGCAGCACGGCTGGCAGGGCCTGGCCTTCATCCCTAACCCCCATCCCTGTTAAGTGCGGGCAGCCTGGTTTCTGAGGCCGCTTTCCCACACAGCCTCGCACAGGACCCTCCCTGGGCGCTCCCTATTGTGCCCAAGCTGGATGGGAGCTGGGATAACGCACTGTCAGCCTCCACGCTCCGTACCTTGGGCGTTCTGTCTCCATGTACAAAGCCTGGGGCCGCGGGCAGCGAGGCACCGCGGCATGGCACAGCGCCTTCGCGGCCCGTCACCGGTTTGGATTTGGCTCCAGCAAGGGCAGCTTTGAGAGCGTGGTGCTCTCCTCAAGACACAGGCTGCAGCTGGCATCAGGCAGCCAGAAGCAGGGCCCTGCAGCTGGTGCGAGAGCTCTAACGTCCTGTCGCTCAGAGAAAGCTTTGTCCACGGAAGCGTGGGATGTGGCAGTCTCGGGAGCAGTAAACCTGACTGTGGCCGGGAAATCTTCCACTAGAAGGACTGGGGAGAGAAACTGCGTGTTACAATACTGCGGCTGATTTCCTGTCAACCTGCTTCAATCCATGGTTAAACTGTGGCTCACGGGATGGGAGGAGCATCATGCTTCACGTGTCTAAGTAGAACCATTCAATGCTTTTTCCACCACAGGAACTCACAGAAATGAGGGAAAAAATCTCACAAAACCAAGCAGAAGCAGCATCAGTTTGGCTTCTGTCCTAGTCGGGCTCCTGTTTGATCCTACAGGACAAGCACAAGGACAGCCCTACAACCAGCACAAGGACACGGCCGTGCCCAGCAACTCTACGTTCAAACGCGGACATTCTGTGCTCTGCCCCTCCAAGAACGCCTCTCCCCTCCAGCCCTGACTCACAGTTGTCTCTTCCCTTTACGCAACACCACTCCGCTTCCTGCGCAGCCGGCGATCGCTCGACACCAGCAAGAAACGCTGCCGCGCCAGCGCAGAGGCTACAGCGCTGGTAAGGCAGCTTTGCTGCTTCTGCACTCACGCCACTGCCTAAGCTCCGCTTACTCCATTATTACTCTCCCCCAAACATATCCTCCTCTTAAATAATAAATATTGAGCGATCTGAAATCAGAACCTGATGCTATAATTAGACACCCCTGAAGCATACACTGCATGTTACACAACACAGCTCGCAGCTCCTGGGCACTGGGTGAAGCTGTATTAGCATTTCATTCACATCACGAACAAACTCGTGCAGCAAAATCTCCCAAGTGTTCTTGGTCACTGAGCTTGGTACAGATGATGAGGCCGTCTCAGAGCATGCAAACTCATTTCCCTGGTCTGAAATTAAACCAGAGGTGAACTCCAATCACTGACCGGGTGTCAGCGCACAGGACTAGGCTAGAGTTAGCCAGAAGAAAAAACCCCAGCACACCTACAAAGCGGATGTCAGGTCCTTAGCATCCGTCGTTTGCTCAATATCTGACCCCATTTATGGCACACAGTTGGCAATGCAGTCACAGCTGGTCACAGTCCTGTGCACATCTCAGGGCCAAGCACTGCTGCCAGACCAAGAAATGCCTTTAATTCATCTGAAGGATGAGCTCAAAACTCAGGCTCCAAACTCCATTTCTGCTTTCTCCTCCCAGCAGCACTGGGGTGCGCTTCTGCCTGAATTTGATCCTACAGCAATACCAGGAAGCATTGGACCAGCTGCAGTAACTCACACTAATAAAATGGACAAATATTTCATATTACTCATTTTCATAGAATCATAGAATGGTTTGGGTTGGAAGGGGCCTTAAAGACCATCCAGTTCCAACCCCCCTGCCATGGGCAGGGGCACCCTCCACCAGACCAGGTTGCTCCAAGCCTCATCCAGCCTGGCCTTGAGCTTTTCAGCTCCCTAACACGATGCTCCACCCCTGTTAAAGGACTAGGTGTAAGGAAATGCCATACTGTGGCAGCACATGCTTTGCAGGAGACCTACAGATACCGGTGGCAGCGAGAGCCATATGGTGTGTCCAGACAGCAGCGCTCTGAGCTAGAGCCACGAGCTCTGTACGCAGCTCCCCCACCTACCTGGTACAGTTTCTGACCAAGCATTTGCACATCTAACTCCCACCGCATGCACCAGCATTGAAATACTTATCGGTTCTTTAAAAATCCAACCCTGGGGCCATCCCCCTACTGACCTGGCTGGGCAAGAGCCTAACTGGGTGGCACTGGGCCCAGCCCTTGCCAGCTGCACATCCAGCCTGAACTGCTGGTCTGGAATCTGCATCTGCCCAACAAGAGCATGAGGAAAAAAACCAAACAGGGTCAACATTTTAGATGTGTCATTTCCCAAGACTACCACCAACTGCTAAGAACATTTATGTAACAAAAAGGGCAGTGCCAGTGGTCAAAGACAGCCCTTCAGCTGTCCCTGGTTAGCATCAAACTTCCTAAAGAAAAGAGAGGGTTAGCTAGTGCAAACTAACCCTGACAGCATTCTCCCAAACACAAAAGTTTTCTGCCTTATCTGCAAGAAGTGGTCTAAATAATTCAAAACTTCACTCAGTCTAGGTCACGGACAGAAGTTTGGTTTTCAGCAAGATGTCTCAGAGGGATGGGCTAACTTTTTTTTTTTTAAATTGTTGCCAACTTCCAGTGCCATACTTAAGGATACCCAACAGCATGTGGAGTGGATGAGAAGTGGGAAGGATACAGACAACGGCTAACTTTAGCTTGTTGAAGCAAGGCTCCTTCTCCCTCTCACAGGAGATGACTCTTCTGCAGCCGTGGTTTTGTGTCTGTTACCGCTGAAGATCCGAAGGTTAATTGAGAGAGATGTGCAAGAAGTGTCAGGCAGAGCAAGCTTATCTCCCATTTGCAGTGCAAGGACCCATACACGCGTCTCTATGGGTCTCCAACACCACAATGCTTGAAACCCCATCCAAGGAGAAGAGAGACCAATTTCAGCTCTTCCAGAGGATGAATCCATGGAACGACTTAGCTTGGTTGACTATGGAAGGAGCCCTCGTGGAAGTGCCACGGCTGCATGGATGGTAACCTTTCTGAGCATCTCCCAGAACAGCCCTCAGGCTCATTAGGTGTATACAGGTCATACAAGAATTGTGGAGGTAAATCTTTTCTAACCCCAAAATATTTTCTGCATGTTTGTAGCCACATCAAGCAGTCCAGAGTCCAATGGTTGACCTTACTTTTGGGTATGCTGTTTTTCCCTCGCCTTTATTTATTTGCATGTAATAACAGCAAGTTACACAGAATCGGGAAATGACGTTAGCACAAAGTTCAAATCATTTCCCTACTAAAGGCCTTGCGCAACCATTTTTACAGCAGGCCTTAATGACATCTCCAGTCCAGTTACCGGGCTGAGTTACAGGCACTTTCAGGTAACCTGGGCAGGTCATCAATACTTTCTGGAAAACAACTTTTCTTTTTGACTTACCTGTATCAAAGGAGATAGTAGCGATCATGCTTGTTTCAGAGAAACTAGAAGGTGCTATATCCTCAAAAGGATACAAATCACACAAAAAGCAATTTGTCTCTACTTGGCACATAAATTTCTCAAAGCTGCTTTATCACAAGCAAGCCACTTGCATCCTAAGTACTAGATATGCAACAAACTAATGTGTCAGCCAATATTAAGCATCTACCAACTTTATCACACATGTACATTCAAAATTCCACGTGAAATAAAACAGTTCATTGCTCTGCTCAAGGTTTCCAGACAGATTCAGTCAACCCGGCACTAATAAACTCCAAAGAAACACTGTACATCAGCTTAAAAAGGCTGTATTTAGAGGAAGTGCTGGCTGTCCAGACATGAACTATCCGACTTCCAAGAACCTGACCTCTGTAGCATACCTCAAATGGCACATAAGAACTAAGGCATTAACATACGTTACATTTAAAATCCGAACGTTTTATTCCTCACTCCCCAGATTCCATGTCACATATTCAGCAGAACAGCATGGGAAAGGATGAGATAATTTAGATCACAATTATCCTAGCCCTATTAGTCAGGGAGCTCCAGCCTATGCATCTTGTGCAGAACCCTGTGGGCCAAGTTCATCCCATGTTGCCATATCAATGTTTCTGAAGATGAAAGCCAGGGCACTAAAAAATTAATGTGTTTCGTACCAGTACTTTCTACAGAATCCGACCTTCAAGGCATTAGATGCCCAACGTCTTAAATGGTTAAAAAGTTAACTCTTTGGAAGCAGACGTCAGTAGAGCATCAAAATCATGATCAGCAATTAAAAATGCAGCAGATATTATCAAGATTCTTCATCTCTAAACTTCCTATTTCTTTCTCACATAAACCAGCTTGTAGGAGCAGAGTTTTTTCAAGCAGAACTTGAAAAAAAAAAAATCAACACTCTAAAATTTTAATTATTTAACAACCTGTGCTGCTTGCACTCCTCTCCCACTGATCCAGTAATTACCTCGTGATTTGATTGCTGCGCAGACCATGAGCCACGTATTTATAATACACAACTCCCTGGGACAGGCCCATATCCACCAGCTACGGCACACGTCAAACAATGGAGCCACTGTTCCAGCCTTGCCTCCTGGCCCACCTTTCAGCTAGGGCTTTTGCCTCTCAGCTTCCTTTCAGCGCTGCTAGATCGGAGCAACCACTGCAGCTTTCCTTAAAGCTCCACTTTCTGGAGTCCTGGGACTTTGTTAACAAAGAAATAATTAAAAAAAAAAAACCCTTTCTGGCTTGTTAAAAAAGGAAACTTGAAAACAGGAGTTAAGGTTTTGGAAGACAGAAAGTACACCAGATGGTAAATTCCAAATTTTTAAGCCAGTCACATAACTCTGGGAGCCTAAGTCTAGTTTGGGGGAGACGGGGGAGGAGATTTATGTGTGTATTTGTGCACCTGACAGCTGTTTACCTGGCAGTATCAGAGGCTAGAAAAGCCTCCTGTTAGCCTGCAAACAATTTAGAAGACCTGCTCTTGGGATCATGCTGCTGCTCAGCCTTCAAGCCAGCTGCAGACTGCGTTTGGGTGAGCCTCCAGGCTGCTGCACTGCGCACCGCTCTCCTCCGCTAAAAGGCAGGATGCTCTCCTCCCCGCACAAAACCGGCAGCTCCCGCCGAGCCGGCTAACCCTGCGGCAACCATCTGCTCCGACAGCACGCCTACCAGACTCCTACCTAGCACAGCTCCAAACCAAAGCCACTCATCACACGCTCAGCTCTCTCCCCTCGCTTCCCTGGCACGCAGCCGGCTGTTGCTCTCGCAGGGCAGGGGGCTGCTTTGACACCCCCTCCCACCTACCGCAGCTAAACGAAACGCAGGCTCTGTGCAACGGCTCAGCCTCCCTGCTCATCACTACTCCAAAGCAGGGTTGTGCAGAGGAGGCCCAAGCACGGCACAACCACCGTAACGTACAGCGCAGGCCCGTGTGTTACGGCAACAGGCAACCAGGCCACGGCGGCACAGCAATGGTGGCACTCTGCGCCGGGGCATCGGCAAGTTCTGGACATGCACCACAACACACGCTTCCCAGCAAGCGCTGAGCAGTGGGAACAAGGCACCTGGGACACCCACGTGGCTCGTAATCACCTGCAAGGCCTGGCTCTGCAACCGCCCAGGGCTTGCTGCACTTGCTTTTTCCACAGCTCTCCCCTGCCAAGGAACGGTTTCTGGCAGGTCGTTTCCTGCCTTTCCTCATTCCTGAGGGAACAGGAGTTCGTGGCTATCCGGCTGGTTCTGCTCTGTGCTGGGGAACATGTAAAATCATGTCACGGCTCCAGGAGTTACTAGCTCAGGTCTGCATTTGCTGATGCTTATGCTTTTGGAAGCACATTTTAGCATCCACCTGGCTCTGAGCTACAAAAACGTTAGTGATCCATGCTGTTAGCAAAGAGGGGTGCTAAAAACCTCTTCCAATATGCATCTCAAAGGAACCATGCACCAGGACCCAAGCGAAGAAACCAGCACACAAGACTGAATTAGGCAAGGCTTGTGTGCCTTGGCACTTCCCAGCAAACCTGGAATGCAAGCATAGGCTGACACTCAACTGATCCCGAGCCAGGATCAGCGCGTTAGAGAAGCAGGGTTACATATAAACTCCCTGAAGCTTCATGATTTGGTCTAAGGTTTTGAGCTTTTAGATAAATTCAACCTCTAAACACAGAGTCTAGATCCTTCTGAATTATTTGCCACGCTCCCAAAATCACCGACATCACTGCAGTTAATTCTCCCATCGAGACTGACCCTACTCTCCTAAGCCTGCCCACACCCGGACCTCAGAACAAGCAATTTTTCACATTTCAGGAATGGTTTCAGCTGCAAGCTTTGGGTAGAGACACTGCACACAAAAGAGCTTTGGCCTCAGCCTCCCAGCCTGGCATTGCCCATTATAATTGGGGATAAGGGCATTTCCAAGGCTTCCACTCATATGAACACCCCCCAAATCTCAGCCCACTCAGAGCTAAATTCCAGGATCACCAGGCTTACAGGAAACTTCGATTCAGCAGCACACAGGTGCTGTCTGGGTGTCTGCCGGCTCCCTGCTTCGGCAGGCCCATCTGTGCTGTTTTCTGTGGCTCGCAGCCACATCCCCAAGAGGACGAGAGCAGCAAGAATTAAAGGCTGTGCGGCTGCACAAAGCGTGCGGCACATACAGCTCTGTATGCCCGTGTGAGTGCACGCGCTGCCCCCCGGAACTAACCACTGCGCTTCAGGCAGGCGTCAGGCAGAGTGTGTTCCCCCAGGGGCATCAGTTACTCCCTTCTGGGGGGTCTTAGCTGGAACAGGCTGCTGAGTGGGCATTTGCGGAGGGGGCTGTTGGCTGCAGAGCCCACCAACGCCTCCAGGCTGAGCGCAGACAGGCACGCTCCCTTCGCTGTCCTTTGGCGCGTGGCCTGCGATGCGAGACCTTGCGTGTCAGCGAGTGAGACAGGTCACAGAGCCGTCCGCAGCCCGAGGCATCCTGCTGTGATCTCGGGAACCCTGCCAAAGTGCAGCTTTCGATTCTGGAGCATCCACAACCCACTCTTGCTTTCAGCATGCCCTTCTCTTCCTTCCCTTCCTCCGTTTCTAGCAACACTGCATTCTGCTCCCTGAGATAAATAGGGCAAACATAACCTGATTAACCAAGGGGATTTGGGCAGGAAGGGCTGGGGGGAGGAGGGGGAGGGAGCTTAATGTGCAGAGAAACACAGAGCCTTTCCCTCTCACATTAGCTCTCGCCTATTCAATAATTAAAGTGTTCTGCGGTGACTCTGACTTTGGGATTTGCTATAAAAGCTTCTCGTAAACTCTGTCTCAGCACGCAGATATCAAAAGAAAGAGAACATTCGGTTTGACAAGCTGAAATTTCTTTCAGAATCTGGGGTCAGTCAGACGATTAAAATCACTTGGACGCGAGCCTACGGCTCCATTTTAAAACACAAGGGTCCCTCGTGCCGTGGTTCATCTACTGACAGTTGGAGTCCAGCCTTTGTCTGGCGGGGCTGTTCGGAAGCATGGTTTGGAAGTTAGCGCAGGCTTTCTCCGTTTCATGTATGGAAAAAATCTCCAAGTTTGTCAGCAGTTTGATGGGCTCATATGTATAAGGAACATGTTAAACAGGCTCTGGCTGCCCTCCAAGTCCATTTTGGTATTCTGTTTTCTCTCCATCCATTCTTGCTTGCTTACCATAAGACATATAGATGTTTCTGGTCAGAAACGCAAAGCTATCCACATACAGAAAGGATGCCTTCCCTGACCTTCCAAGGAGCTATTTCTGGCTGCTCTTATATGCCTAAGAACTCTTACAGAGGTCGTGCACTAAACTAACTGGCCCCCAGTAACCTTTGCCTATGAGATACGAAATGTTACAGAGGGTTTTTTAAAATTATTATTTTAACTCTCTCCATAACCTAACACCCTTTTGACGCCAAACCTCCAGATGCTGTTGTTGCAAGGGAGCATATTTTAAAAGGGGATACAAGACTCAGATTATTACCCAAGGAACGCACGTTCAACACTACAGCTAAACATATACAAACAGGAGAAACGTAAGGACATATCCTTAATCCAGACCTTTCAAAACTCTATTGATTACCCTCAGGCTTCAACTGCCTTCACTTCAAGACCAAACCTGGAGACAGAAATACTGCTTAGCTCTGCAAGTTTCAAAGTGAAACAGCTTTCATTTCCTTATCGTGCCACTCCGGGGGCACAAACAGTTAATGAGATTAAAAATGAAGGAACACTGAGTTAGCAGCCAACCCCACACACAGAATGATACTCCATAAAGAAAGCAACAGGCCTAGCTCCTTCTGCCTGAGCATTTAAATACACCACGTCACATCCTGGCAGCCAGAGACCTGTGCTCGGGTCTGTCCCGCGTCTCAAATTCCAATACTGGCATTCTTCCACCAAACTGGCACTGCCCAGTCTGCAAACGTTCCAGTCCAGAGGCCGAGGGTGAAGTGATGGGCGAGCCCCGCTGCCTCAAGCGGCCAGCCCAAAGGCTTGTCATGTGGCAAGGAGTTAACACCGACCAAGGGGACTGCACATCCCTGTTGCCACTCCAAAAATTGTTCACCCTCACACTCAGCAAAAGGTAAAGCCTGCTGGCATTAAATGTCAAAGCAACATTAAATATCAGAGATCTTCCACAAACACACAGTGGATCCTACATTGAATACAGAATGTATAAAGCAGAAATCAGGTACAACTAGCCAAAAGGAGATGGAGAATATATTGTGGGTGAAGTTCAGGAGGTTCAGCCTCCAGAAATCCAGCTCGTGTGCACCCACACAGAGAATCCACAACACTATCCCCCAGCACCTCACATGTTCATCACATTGGCATCTTTTAAAAGGTACCTGCACTGAGATTTGGCCCCTCAAGGCCAGAACCACATAGGGTCTAGGGATAAAACCGAACCTGGAGCAAGTTATGAGAAAAACAACACAAGGTTGGATACCTCCAGTGAGAAATGGCGCACCTTGCATTTACCACCCAGGACACAGGCATGCTGTCCCTCGTTATAAGGCCCAAGCTGAAGAATCAACAGTTCCATGAGCATCAGGATTCCCCCCCGTAGGAGCTAAAAGTCAGGTGCTTGTTCCCTTTGGTAACGTCTACCTCCTTAAACAAGGCTCACCATAGTTAGCAAAGCACCAAGGCCATGCCCTGCAAATGTTTGCTAAACATTTGTGCAATTTCATCCAAGTAGAGGAAGAGAGCGTCCACAAGACAGAAACTCCACACTTTGCATAGCACTGTGAAAATTCATCATCGGCAGTCCATAGGCGAGCAGCAACTTTTAATTTTCTATTTAAAATGTGAGTGTAAATAACAAAACTCAATTAATTGAGATAAGGGTCAACATTTGTGTAATGGCCTTGAAAAACACAGCATATTAAGACAAGCACCAAATTTGGCAATTGTTCTGCCTTCCTCTGCTTCCACTTTCACTTCCCTGGTTTGTTCTGCCTCTTCAGTTGATGAGCTCTCTGCTGAGAACTGCTGTGTGTCTGTACAATGCCTGCGCCATGAAGCTGTGCTCCCAACAGCCGTGTTCAGCTTGGTACCTGCTTATATTAATGATTTCACTAGGGCTGCATAATGAAACCGAGACAAAAGACCGTTGCATGTTAGCAATGCAGGCTGCACCTCTCCCTACCTACTTTTATTTTCCTTTGGAATCACTGCCACAGTTGAGACCTTTGATACTGAGCCACGGTGCAGCGTATCACGTTTCAGTTAAGAAACATGGGCACTTAAAATTAAAAAAGGGATGGAAGAAAATTAAGACCAAAAAAAATTTCTTTCTTGAAAAGGATTACAAAACACCCACCTCTTCCTGCCTATGTGTGACCTCAGGGCTTTGCTGTGAGTAGGAGGAGGGCTCCAGCACCAACCTGCAAACCTGGGGCAAGTGCAGGCTACTGAATGCTCACAGTGGCCAACTAATATACAGCCACAGCACCTCTACATGGTGTAAATCCCTAACAGTACAAGCTAGGAGAACTTGCTCATTAAGGAAATGGTGTGTCTCTTCCCCTTGGCTACCTTCTGCTTGTAAAATAAAATTAAACCAAACAAAACTAAAAAGCCCAGGAAACAGAACTTTCAAAGAGATAACGCAACAGCTTTTTCCTGGGGGTCATCTCCATACCTACTCCAGCAGTGCATTCTGCTAGCTGTATATATGCTATAAATGGTATTTCACAGCTCTGCCTGGTAACCTCTCAGGACAGTACCTGCCTTTCACAGTCATGTTTTCCCCGCAGGGCTCTGCATTCACCCACAGAGCTGCCAACAACAACCACCACCACAGAAACAAGGATCTAAAAAGAGTACCTTTTTCAAAAGCAGCCAAGTTCCTCTTCCCATCTGAGAACAGCAGAGTTCAGCTCTGTAACACAAGCCCAAGTCACCCCTCAGGACTGCTGTCCCAGGGCTGAACTAGCCCAGCTGCAGCTCCTTTAGAGAGAATCAGGTACGGCCCAAGTGTGGGGACTGAAATGGAAGCAGCTGGGTGCCCACCTCCATTCCGTTGATGTCAGTTAAACTGCAGGTTATACTTAAACTTCCTCCTCCAAGGAACGGACAGTCATTTATTACGCAGTCGTCTGTAGGCATACACATTTTCCATGTTCATAGAGCACTGTCTGAGAACCCCAACACGGGGGATAGCCAGGCTCTAAAAGGAGACTGCAAAACCAGGATGGGACTATCTCCTGATCTCTGGCCTTCCCACTCTGCTCCAGGCACACAGCTGGGGTTTATTCCCCAGGTCTCACAAGGGGCTACAGAAACTGTCAGGAGCTGTGAAAGTTACACCTTATAGCCCTGATGTCTTCAGTGAAAGCTTTGAAGAGAGGTATCCTGCCTGCCAAAGCATGTCCTTCATGACAACACAGACCAAACTCTTTCCACTGTCTAGGACTTCCCTGACCCTGTTAGCTTCATGCTGCTGAAGTGAGAGCTTCCTTCCGCAGAGTCCCAGCTGTGGTGTCCTGCCTCCTAAACGGATGAAAGGGATGAATTCACATCTTGCTTGTACACTGTTTCATAGAATGGTTTGGGTTGGAAGGGACCTTAAAGACCATCCAGTTCCAACCCCCTGCCATGGGCAGGGGTACCCTCCACTAGACCAGGTTGCTCCAAGCCTCATCCAGCCTGGCCTTGGACACTTCCAGGGATGGGGCATCCACAGCTTCTCTGGGCAACCTGTCCCAGTGCCTCACCACCCTCTCCAGGAAGAATTTCTTCCTGACATCTAATCTTAATCTACCCTCTCCCAGTTCAAAGCCATTGCCCCTTGTCCCATCTATCCCTTCTGTGCAGCAGACAGGGCAGGAAGCTCCTGCACCAAGGCTGTGTGTCAGTTATGTTGAGATGGGCTCTCAGCTTTCCACAGTGGCTGTATGGCCTGTAACTTCTCAACCATGGGATGCCGAGTAACCTGGAATTTTGATTCACAGAAATGAAAGTTTGGCCACGGTGATTTTTGGATGGGAGAGAATACATAACCTGCTATCATTCTTCATACACAGAGGGTCAACCAGATATGTAAGATCTGAAATGCTAGGAGAGTATCTCCCTCTGTAAGGGAGGCAGTATCGTGTCATTGAACGAACTGCGTCCCAAATGGCCCGAATCAGAAAACTGGCCTTTGCAGGACTCTAGCTCTTCACCCTGAGCTAACCAGCTTGTTGGCATGTGACGTGCTGAGAAAGGATTCTGGGGAAATCAAAACTGGCAGCTGCAGAATTAATAAGAATACCAAAATAAGGGCAAGGGCGTCTCTGCTCCAGAGGGAGTGCAGGGACATGCCGCTGACCTTTTGCTGCTGAACCTGCCTGCCCTCCTGAATTGGCAAGTAGCAGCGGCAGCAGCCTGCAGCCCTCCTCTCATATCCCTCCGGCTCCTTACTGTAATTTATAGAAAGTGTCCACTTACAGCAACCTGCCAGGCACTCAAGAACAAGTTAGATAACAGTAATAGTTCGGCCGTTGCCGGTTTAGCGGGCGGCAGCAAGGATGCATTAATGATTACACACCTCTCACAGTCACCAGGAGGCAGGTGTGGATCTGGCTCAGGTATCTTTGCGACTTTGTTAGGCAAAGGCTGAACAGGCTCCTCTCCATGGGAATGCCTTTCCATCTCTCTCTGACCATGTGATTTATCTGAGCATCCCATTTCCTGCAGTTCCTAAGTAAATGAGTAAGTATTCAGAGCTGCAGCAAGGGCATGGGTTTGGCTTGGAGAATCCTGCGCAGTGACTCATGCTTCCATGAGTAAATTAATTTCCTTGGCGAAGCAAGACAAACTCACGCCTTCTGCTTAGTCCAGCTACACAGAGTGATGATTTACGAAGCTATTCCCAGAAACACAGTTTTCTCTAGCTTTGTATTGAGAAAATCATTGCAAGAAATACAGTTTTACCTAGATTTACACTGAATGCATAATCCATTGCTGCTATACTTGCAAACATGACCTTTTAAGGGGAAAAGACAAACTGGTGTAACCTGGAAATTCTGCGTATTGAAACAAGTTGGCAATGAAAAACATGCATCTGACAAAAGGGCACTGTGGAAGCCTGGGATCTTCAGAAATGGGCAATTATTACACAGCTGTCCATATATATTACCCTGGTGCACATTTAAAAATGGGTTGTAGAAACACACATGTGTAAATACCAGGAAAAGAGGATTGCATCAGCTAGGCCCTCCCCCACAATGACAGTGCAAAGAAAAGGAGGGCAGGAAGCAGCAAGAGCACTGGATCTTTGCAACACCAGCATCCTTGCCACAACACGCACGCATGGAAGCGGCCAGGGAAGGACGCGGAGGTGTACGGACCATGGCTAATGAACTACGTGCAAGCCGAGGTGAAACTCAGCTTTCAGCTTTCTTAGGAGATCAGTGCAAAGGGTTTGATGTGGCTATACTGTCCAAATTTGAAGAACACAAAATATGAATTTTTTATGGAGTATGAACCAACTTCCTATCTCTTACCCTGAAAAGTATTTTGAAATTGCAAGAATTCTGGCTCTGGGCTCTTTTCTGATGCTGACAAATTAGCAGAGTATACCAAATTTTGGTGCCGAGCTACTCCATTTTGGGGTCCAGGCCTCTGTGGTTTAGATAAAGAACCTCCATAATTTTAATTTTGCTTTATGAAGCTGAAGTGTTTCGTAATTAACTAATCTCTGCAGGACCACCATCAGGTTGGTAGATAAAGACCCTTCCCCTTTTACAAAGGAGAAATAAAGCCATGAGAGCTGGAGGAAGTTGCTCAGAGCTCAGAATAAATCAGAGGCAAAGACAGAACTGGAACATGAGGTAGCTATGTCTAGTGCCAGGTCTTTCCCTCACACACTGGCATCATACAAAAGCAAAGCCCTTGACGATGTCAGAGCAAAAGCAGATCTGATCATGCTGGGAATAACGTTAATGACTTTTAGGGGCAAATTAGACATCGAATCTCAGGTAGAGCAGAGAGATTCGACTGACCTTCCCAGGGCTGGTCAGCGTCAACGGTGGCTTTGGGCTACTGCTAACCTAGCTGAGCTGTAGCGCCTACAGCAAATATGTGCAGCTCATGCTTTGGTGTCATTATTCATCCCAGCAGCACCATCAGATTTTACTTAGTCTGTCATGACATGAGCAAATGGCAAGTGGAGAAATTAAATATCATGATGTAAAAACCTCTTGTGTATTAAGAAAACTGAGAGAAATTTACTAACAGTTTGTGTTTTACTGAAAACAGCGAGATACACACATTGAACTCACCTTGCATAACTGTCTCTGGACTTTATTTTTGTGAGAAAGGTTTAATCGGTATCTCAGTTTAAAGACAAACACATTATTTAATAAGAATGTGGCATTCTTTCCTTCTGTTATTGACCAAAGTGTGATGAAATGCCACCTGAGGCCAGCGGAAAGGCTCTGCTTGTAACTCCTAGGATAAAAATACAGGTGTTCCCACATTCAGCAACTTCTGTTGCTTTATTTTCCATGTTTAATCTGTGAAAGCTAATACGGAAAAGAGGGCAAGCAGGCTGAGGAAGGGCCAAGCTTCCCTGGAGAGACCCTGTCACATTTCAAACATTCCCATCACTCTATCAACACCCACCTCCCGCTACTGCGATGAAAGGCAACAGCGGAAAAAGAACAGGAAGAATAAAACTCCTCATGTATACAAGCAAGCAAGTCAGCCCCACCCCTACAGCAAAAGTCACTCACTTAAATCAAAACAGACCTGGCCTCAATCTTCCAAGGGCAAGAAAAATGCCCTTAATTTGCTCACCCCGTTCTGTTTGTGTTGCTCTGAGCCTTCTCTGATTGAAGCTCTCCCAGGCAGAAAATGAGTGTCGGTCACGCTAGATAACTGCCTTCCTCCTGAGCATCTACGGCTGCTACTGAGACCACAAAGGACACACTAAAGGAAGAATCGGGCAGTCGCAGCCGCCTTCTCGTTTTGTAACCCAGGTGAATTCACACTGGCATATTAGAAGCTGACACTACTGTTTAACAAAACAAGGCTTCTGATCTGCTGATCATTGTCAAGGACATGAAGGGACTGGGATGGTTTTGAAACACCCTCGTTCGCTTGCTTTGGCCTACTCTACTCAAGGTAGGACCTCTGGTATCTGAACAGGCACCAGACCGCTGAGGACAACCTGATGCCTCGCGTTATAAATAACAGAGGTATGGTCCTGGTTCTGTTCTCAGTAACGAGCAACGCAAACACAAGCAAGTAAAGACTGTATTGAAACTTATACCCTGAAAACAATGTCCAATTTTATGTTGTTCAAGCCACAGGATAAAACCAGTTTTATCAACATTCTTCTCTCAGGAGCCTCAGCCTCATGGTGAGAGTAGTAGAATACCACCTGCTCTACAGTAATTACATCTTCTTAAAATGCTCATTAATCTATGCAGCCAGTCTTGTATTAGAAACCTCTTATCTTACACTTCAACCCTTCAGAAATAAGAATGTTTATAGGGACAAAATATTTCTTCTTTATTCTTGTCAAATGTTCATTTTCTGTCCTGCTGGGTCTGGAACCCAAACTCTGGATGAGATGTTTCGTCCCATTCACATAAAGCCACTGTAAACACAAATTCCTGGGATGCAGAACTAAACTTCCTAATCCATCCTTGAGACTTCTGACAGAACAAGATGCTCAGTGAACCCACCGTAATGCAGACTGACAGGACTACATTATACAGCTCCCTTTTATTCTGCATTCATGCGACACAAGGCCTACTCAGCATCCACCCACACTTTCCCTCCCGTAGCTACCCATCTCCTCTGACATGACATCTCACAAGCATCACGCATTCCCCAGCCAGCAGCAAGGGACAAAGCACATCTAGTCTTGCAACCGACAGGTCGTTACATTTAACCTCCTTTGGTGGAAGTGCTGGACTTCGTAATGAGAACCAAAATTTTGTATTTCTCTCGCTTGTTTCATGCAAATGTCCTTATTCTAGGTTTCAAACAGTTTGAGATGTTTTCTCACCTGTGCTTTTTGTTTCTTTTGGTTTGCTATTGGACTGTCAAAGAAATAAGGCGTTGGGCTGCCATTCCCATCGGACACCACAGCAGAAGGGAATTGTCACTGGGATGGTCTGTGACAAGACCTGCTAGAGTTAGAATCCCAAAGGCAAACCAAGGCAAACAATGTAAAGGTACTGTAGCTACAAGAAATTTAAAAAAAGTCATGGTAAAACAAGGATGGGAAAATAAGGGTAACCTAGGTACTCACACAAGACTAAATTAATGCTTCCCTGCTTTCCATTAAGGATGAACATGCTAATCCATGGGGTAGAGACAGGATGCCTAATGGATAAAAGATAATAAATGAACACAGCCAGCTGGTGAGCGAAACTCAAAGTCTATTGTGCTCCAGCTGGAAGAACCCGACATTCTCAACCCCAGAATCCTGATGCACAGTAAACCACAAATCCAGGTGCAAAGATTTTAAGTAAATTTACTGACTTGGGGGCATTACTACAGGACCAGAGAACAGCAAGTATTTAAGCTGTGAGCTGTGGTGGAAGTGCTCTGGGCCTGTTCTTTTCATGTCTGTGCAGCTCTTCAGGAAAACTGGAGAAGGAAAGATTAACTACAAACCTGAAATGCAATTAATAAAGGGATAACAGGTAGTGTGGGTTTACTAAAAGCCAGTATTGTGGGCCAACCCTGCAGCATAATATAAAATTGAAACTTCAGGCATGCAGGAAATAATAACATTTTGGGGTCTGTTAGTATCCTAACAAGAAATAAGTGAAGGACTTGGCTTTACCAACCAAGCCCAGGGTGGTGGGAGCTGACAGTGTGGGGAGCCTGCGAAAGACCCGTGTGAGTCCAGGCACGGTGTTTCCAGTAGCAATGGAAAACCTGAGTGTTCCCCTTTGAGGCATCACTGAGAGGGCTGCCTAAAGCACTGAGAGTCCTGCAGAACGGGCATGCCGACGGCCAGAGCGCAGCTTGCATCACGCAAAACTGGAAAGGTTTAGCTTATTAACTTGACAACAGATGAGTGGGAATTGGGTATGCAGAAACACAGAAAAGGGGAAGTAAATTCCAGAGAAGGATGTCTATAACAAAAACCCAAACATCTCTACGTTCAGATGGAAATTCGAAGCCACCAGGCAAGAGGCTCCATCAGGAATTACAGCCATAAGCCTCAAGGCCTTGTGCCGGGGCCGAGGTGGAGCCCGGGGCTGGCAGCGGCCCTCGGCACGGCTCCCCGCAGCGGGCACTGCCCGGGCGGCGGCGGCGCGGCCGGCAAACGAGGGCAGGAACACCTTTAACTCCCCTCCGGTCCGTGTACCGGCTGGGCATCCCCCGTGCCCATGGAAGAAACCACTTTCGCCCATCCCTGTTAGTACCAGCATGAGCGAAAACCCCCCCGACGGCACGACTCCCCGGGCCAGACCACCGGTTCGGGCCCCCGAGGGGCTGCGGGGCTCCGGCCAGGGCTGAGCTCCTCCTCGCCCGCCTCAGCTTCCCTCACGCTGCCGACCGTTACCCTCCGCCTCACCCCACACCCGCTCCCGCCCCGCCTTTCCCCGCTGCTATGGCCAGCCGGGTACAACTTCCCCCTCCTCTCCTCCCCGACGTGTCGGCGGGCACGTCTCCACCGCCTCGGCCCGCCCGCCTCACGTCAGCCGCCCGGCCCTTACTTAAGGCGGCGGCCGCCTCCCCGCCCCACCGCTCCAGCCGCCGCCGCGCTCGGTTCAAGACGTTCGGTAGGTGCCTTCGCCTTCGCGGGGGTGTTGGGGAGGGCGAGGAAGGGGTGATGCGGGCGCCGCTGGCCGCCGCGTCGTCCCCCACGAGGGGGAACTGGGGCGAGCAGGCAGCGCCGAGCTGTCGCCGGCTCATCCGGGTTCCCCTCAGCGAGGATCTGCCGGGTACAGCCCTGGCCCTCAGCCCGGCGCTGCGCTGGGTGTGGAGGGGCCCCACGCCCTGCTCCGCGGCCAGGTGCCACCGGCGTGACTCCTCGCCCGGCCCCTTGAGACCGCCGTGCACCGCCCCGCCATTTTACCCCGCGTTCCGTTGAGGGAATTCCCTTGCTCCCTCTAATGGGCAGGGCGTGTGGCCCCTGTTGGGAAGGTGCAGGGGGTGACCCTGCCCCGGGCTGTGAGGGTGTGCTCAAAGCTGCGTTTTAAATGGAGCATTAACGTCCCACCTTGGCTGCTGGCTCTCCCGACCCGCTCCTTCCAGGGGAACAGCAACTCTAAACCCCAAAATTGTGAGTATTAAGCATGGGCGCGCCACACCAGCCCTGCACGTTAAAGCTCTCGCAGCGCGAAGTGAGCGCTTGGCACATGGAGAGAGCGTGCGCTGTACTGGGCCACGCTTCAGGAGGCTTCTGCAAACGAAGACTGATGTAATTTGGTGAACTTCACCTGAATTTGGGCACGGCTGGCTTCCCGGCCCTTCCCCCCAGCCTCACAGCCCTCACCCGCTCTGCCAACACCGCCTGCGCTTTCCTGCTCGGAAGGCGTCGCCGCCCGTTCAGCGCTACCCTCCGAATCGGTTGTGTCTGTGCTCGCATCCAGCTCCAAGGCAGCCTCGGGCTCTTGAGGCAAGGCAGAAGCTGTGCTAACCGGGGAAAGCACGGCGTCTGCTTCTGCAGGGGCCCCGGGGTGAAAGCGCAGCGCCCCGTCATCATCGTGGCATTTCAGTACGCCAGCGCTATCCCATTAGAACCCGTATAACCAGGCTGCCGTGCAGCTGGAGGCCAAAACATCGAGGGTGGGAAAGATGACACCAGATTCTAGACGTCTTCATTCAAAATCGTGCAGTTTCATTTTAAAACGACTTCATAAAGTCGACTTTGACTTTTGACACTGCACTTAAGAAGGGCTTGCCAAAGTGGTGTACAGCTTTGGCTCCGGAAAGGCTTGAGGGCAGCGGGAGGGAAATGGCCAGGCCACGCTGTGCTCAAAGTGCTAAAATGGCTTCCTGTACTGAAACGTAATATGGATGGTCACCTAGAACATTCCGCTCATGCTGCGGGGCTGCCGTCCGGCCGTAGAATCAGTGGTTCTCAGGCTGCATCTGAGGGACAGCAAGCTGAAACAGCGCAGTCATCAATAATTCAGTTTTCCAGTCATTTGGCTGCATACAGGCAGTACAGTACTGCCAGATGGGTCAGGCATGTGACTTGTATCCGTTTTCTTATCATCCTGGAATAGAATCATTTAGGTGGGGAAAGACCTTTAAGACACCGAGTCCAGCCATAAGCCTAACACTGCCAAGTCCCCCACTCAACGAGTCCCTAAGTGCCACATCACACGTCTTTTAAATCCCTCCAGGGATGGTGACTCAACCACTTCTCAGGGCAGCCCATTCCAATGCCTGACAGCCCTTTCGTGAAGAAATTTCTCCTTATCTCCAGTCTAAAGCTCCCCTTGTGTAACTTGAGGCTGCTTCCTCTTGTCCTATCACTTTTTTGCTTGGGGGAAAAGAGACAGACACCCCCTGCTCTGTACCCTCCTGTCAGGGAGTTGTAGGGAGCGATAAGGTCTCCCTGAGCCTCCTCTTCTCCAGACTGAACACCCCCAGCTCCCTCAGCCCCTCCTCACAGGAATTGTGCTCCAGACCCTTCCCCAGCTCCGTTCCCTTCTCCGGACACACTCCAGCCCCTCAGTTCTGTCTTGTAGTCAGGGGCCCAAAACTGAATGCAGTATTCGAGGTACAGCCCCTCTTGCTTGATACAAATGTTCCGGTGTCAGTAAAGCACCAAAGCTTGGAGGAGTGATCTGTTGCTTTCCTTTCAGCAGTGTACCATGTCTCTCAAGGATCAGCTCATCCACAATGTCCACAAACAGGAGCACAGCCATGCCCACAATAAGATCAGCGTGGTTGGTGTGGGTGCAGTGGGAATGGCCTGTGCCATCAGCGTCCTGATGAAGGTAAGTGCCAAACTTGGGATGAAACAGCACAGTTGTGACTACCTGAGGCCTACAAGAGGGGCAAAAAATAATCATCTCCCTTGTTAGACCAATTGGGCTAGCACACAAGAGGAGCTACGTTCCTGTGTTTGGGCCTGAAGTGAAGCAGCAATCTTCAAGCTGTTGATAGAATAAACGGCTGTAGTTCTTGTAAACCACACTTACCCCACTATCAGACAGAACATGCTCTACGTATCATTTCGACCTACGAGCTGCACTAAGCTGCATTTACCCTTGAATGACTTCCAGCCTCCCCTTGAAGCAGGATCCATCTAACACTCCAGACATACAGAAAGCTGAAGAACTGAGGAGTCGTTTTGTCTGAAGCAGAGTGTGCAATGGAATAATTCTTTGCTGTGTGGTCAGGAAAAAAATGGTCCTAGATATTCTGAATGAGTTGTTCTCTGTATTGCATTAGTATACTAAAAATGCCGTGGTTAATACCAGGCTTGCTTTTCTTAACTGTAAAATAGGTTGGTTTTGAACAGCTATTATTCTTCATTGTTGTTCTGCTAAATTGTACAACAGTTCCACGCAGAACATAGACATGAAAAGTGTGAAATTAACGAAGTGGATATTTCAGGAGACTAATTAAAGTACTCTGGGAACAAGTGTTACAGATGAGCAAAGTTGCTTAAACAGATCACTGCTTTTAAACTAACTAACCTCACAGTTTACCCATCGGGTACTTTGCTCAAAGAGGAACCAACTTACTATTTAATTTTGGTGTCTTGTAGGACTTAGCTGATGAACTTGCCCTTGTTGATGTTGTGGAGGACAAGCTCAGAGGAGAGATGCTGGATCTCCAGCATGGCAGCCTCTTCCTTAGAACACCAAAAATCGTCTCTGGCAAAGGCAAGTAGTTTGCTTTAATGTGCTCGTTATTTCCAAATGGAGATAGCAACTTCAGATCTCAAACCGGTCATCCTGATTGTTAGGAGGAAAGCTCACTGAGGTTCTGTGCAGGAAGAGGTATTTCTTAAGTACTTCTGTATTTGTGAGAATTTAATTTCACAGCCAGTTAGCCCCTGGATGCGTTACGGCTTACTTCTTCACCTTAAGTGTCTGACAGCTTTAAGTTTAGTGACTTAACCTGACTAAGGCAAACACTCGCCATGTCATACCTTAGTTAACATGCAGCTACATTGCCTGCAGGTAGAGCAGGTTGTGAGGGCAGAGCCTTCTTCCTCTTCTACACAGCAGTTGCACTGCATGCTGCACCAACAGATACCCCTGTACGCATCCATGCCCGAGAAGTATGGAACACCACTACCCACGTTCTGCACATTAAGGTTTTGACATGCCCTTAGGGTGGCAGTGAGCCACTGTCTTAAAGAAAATGTAACTTTCCATGGAAGCAAAGTCTAGGGTAACAATTACCAGGAGAATTTCTGCACCCTCAAACTTGAGAATTTTAGGTATCAGTGCTAAAAGGAACTGGGAACTCCTGTTCTGAACCATGTGTAGAAAGAGGTCATGTTTGACACAGCCTTTTGTCTGCAGATTACAGTGTGACCGCACACTCCAAGCTGGTCATTGTCACTGCTGGTGCCCGTCAGCAAGAAGGAGAGAGCCGCCTTAACTTGGTCCAGCGCAACGTGAATATCTTCAAATTCATCATTCCCAATGTTGTTAAATACAGTCCTGACTGCAAGCTCCTCATTGTCTCAAACCCAGGTTTGTATTGTGTTGCCTTAATAAGCGGATTTGGCTTAGAGAATAGTGTTTTCTTCAGTAAGGTGGCACTAGTATACTGGTATCACCAGGCCTAGGCTTTTAGAAAATGCCTACACCACATAACCACGTCATACGCAGTGTCACCTTCCCTCTCTGCACTCAGCAAGCTGGTCCTCTGAGAAATAGATGAAGTTCCCTCCAACTTGGGTCTTCAGTTGCCTTCTAAGTGATCTTTAGCGCAGAACACTGTAAGGGGCGCTGGTAACTGCATGCATAGCATGAACAGCCTCAGTTCTGCCTTTCCAACAGCTGCTGTGTTCACCCACAGCAGGGCCTGGCGATGGGCACTGCTTCACGCTCTGTTCCACGTAACTGGCATGCAGATAAAATCCCTACAGATGAGCAGAAGATACCGTCCAGGTTATCATCAAACTGCTCACGTGTGGCACTTGGTATCCTCCCTGTTCTACCTACAGTGGATATTCTGACCTACGTGGCCTGGAAGATCAGCGGCTTTCCCAAACACCGCGTTATTGGTAGTGGCTGCAACCTGGACTCTGCCCGTTTCCGCCACCTCATGGCAGAAAGACTGGGTATCCATCCCTTGAGCTGCCACGGATGGATTGTTGGAGAGCACGGAGATTCCAGTGGTAAGGGTGAAATCTGGCTCTTACACAGAACTTCTTCTGATACTTGGCAAGAAACCCCTCCAAAAGCCACAGCAAAACGTTGCTTAAAAACCTTTCCACTGCAGCACCTTAAGAATGCAAGTCCTGCTTTCAGTCTTCTGCTGCACAGAGTAACCCTAGGTAATCTATATTTGACCCGAGATACTCTGCCTGGAAAAGGTCATTACTGTAACCTGAGGAGGCTAAACATTTCTAGGCTGAGTTGTTCCCATAACTCTCCAAAAAAAACAAACTGAAGAAGCAGGAGGATAAATTTCTCTGCAAGGGACTCCCAGAGACCTGCAGCAGACCTGCTGGTAGGCACTCGGATGTCGTTACTGGCATCTCTGGATTACCTGAAGAGCTATACATAGGAATTGAAGCACAGCAGCAAGGCTAGAGGGACAGGAGACACAGCAATTTTCTCCTTACTTAACCTGTACTTTCTCTAGCAGCCCCAGGGCAGTACTGTCTGCTTCCTGACGCTCTGGACTCCTCTGGAATCAACTCTTATTTTGAGAAGCCTTTGCAAAATAGAGTTGCTGTCATGTTGGTTCACGTTGCCTAGGTGCTCGCTTTAACAAAGGCGTAGTCATCACCTATAAAAGATGTTTATACACTCCTAGATTCTCAGCCTGCAACTGAGATTTGCCTCGTAGGCGATACTATATATAAAGTCATATCTAAGTCATAGTGATGTGTGTTGCAGATCAATCCAGCTAGATCTTACGTTGACTGTTAATTTGAGGACAAAACTAAGTTTTCTTGTGAGATAACTAATCTATGTGCGACTCTCAGTGCCTGTCTGGAGTGGAGTGAATGTTGCTGGCGTCTCCCTGAAGGCTCTTCATCCAGACATGGGAACCGATGCAGACAAGGAACACTGGAAGGAGATCCATAAGCAGGTGGTGGAGAGGTAAATACTGGTTTTCTTTTTTCAGAACAAATGAAGAGCTGTAGCATCTCTGAACTGCAATATCCATATCTGTTTCATAAATACCATAGTAGCCCGTACCAAATGGCAAGGTGCAGACTTAGTATTTTAAGGAGTAATGTAGATTGGGCAGAGTTAATTTTTCACGGTTAGTGAACTTTAAATTAGGGAATTGCTTCAACTTCCAAGTTTCCAGTGTAACTGCAGAGAGCAGTATAAAATATCAATAGGATTCTTCACTGCTGAGTTTGTTTCAGTCCTGTCAGCAAATCAGTCAAGTGTCTGATGTCTCCAGATTGATTAAGGTGCCTCCAAACGCCCTGCTTACAAACTTGAAGTACCTTACTTGATGGTACTTGTTTTCTAATGAGTAACATCATCTCTGCAGTGCCTACGAGGTAATCAAACTGAAGGGCTACACGTCATGGGCTATTGGCCTTTCTGTGGCAGATCTAGCTGAAACTGTCATGAAGAATTTGAGAAGAGTGCACCCGATCTCTACAGTTGTTAAGGTGAGCAGCCCCTTTTTGCTAACTCCTGTCTTACTGAGATCTAAAAACCTTGGCAATTCTGAAGAACAGTAACAGCTTTCTAGCTTAATTTCAGCCACACTTGGTTGAGTTTTCCTGATAGGAGATTCTACACCAATTGTAGCCTAACTATCCTTGCCTGCTTTTCAGGGCATGCACGGCATAAAAGAAGATGTCTTCCTAAGTGTTCCTTGTGTACTGGGCAGTAGTGGCATCACTGACATAGTGAAGATGATCCTAAAACCCGAGGAAGAGGACAAATTGAGAAAGAGTGCGGATACACTCTGGGGAATCCAGAAGGAGCTACAGTTTTAAATCTTCCCCAGCAGTTCACTCTTCGCAGTTTAACGGGTTTAGTGGTTTGTCTTATGTTGCACTTTCTAAGTAGGTCAAGTCTTTCAACGTATGTATCTCAGCTAGAACACACACAGCTCAAATCTGAACAAATGCGTTTCCTGAAGATAGCGTTAGGAAACTGTCCTAGGGTTTTCCCCGTTCACAGACACTCATGTTCTTAGCCAGAGCTAGATAACCGAGTCAGTCTTGTACAGTGGTGTGACAGAAATCCAGCATTCAAAGCAGCACTGCCTAGAAAACCCTTTGCCTTTTCCTCATCTTGTTTAATGTTGGCTCAGAACAATAAATAACAAATTACTACACGATGTGAAACCAAAGACTATTTTCTTGCAGTTAAAGGATTGTCAAGCCACTTGACCAACCTTCTCTGCCAGCTGAATAGCTTAAATATGTCACTGTTGGTAGGTCCAAATGTATTTTCCTAACACTGCTTTGGAATTTTTGTGTATATTTTTTTAGAGAACCGTATTTTTGTGTACTGTATCCGCCTAGCTGTAAGTTCATCTCCTGAGCATGTTTAAAAAAGTCCAGGTTTCTGTATGCAACAAGACAGCAACTGTCCAGCTGTAGTACCAGCCCCAACACCAAATAAACCACAAACTGTTACTTCTGTCTCCTTGTTGTTCTTGACAGGGCTTTGTCTCCAAAATGCAGCTTCACTTGCCCCCATCCAATCAAACAACTCTGTCTCTTCAGTCACACTCACTCAAACCTCAGCTGGGTGATCACAAAAGGTGTGCAGCTACCTGCAGAATGTTTATGCAGTGAATGTGGTAACAGTCTCAAGGAAGGAATGAAAAAACAAGTGGCACAAGTATTTAAATACTCACAACTTACACTTCATTCCCATCTTAATGCCCAGAGGCAGGCTCTGCTCTGTTGACGTCATGAGGGGAGTGGAACAGTGCAACAAAGGAAGCGTCTTCTGTACCTCTGACCACACAAGAATGTGTGTAGGAAGAAGTCTCTCCATGTCAAGTACTTGACATCCAGAAAAGTCAACTTGCTGTCAGGCACAAAAAAGCTTCTCTGGAATAGCAGCCACGCAGAGAAACCACCACCAAAGCTGCTCCTCAAAGCCTGCAGGAAGCCAGGTGAGAACCGAGTCCAAGGCAGACTTTCCATACAGACTGCAGCTGGTGATCCTTCTCAGAACAACGTATTTTAGAGTAAGCTGAAAGTGCTTGTAAAGCAACTTCAGTAACAAAGGAGAAGCTGTAGCTACTGTACTGCTTTCTCTTCTATCTGACGTGTCTAAAGCAGCACCTGGAAAGAGAGCATGTAGCAACAGTGACGGCACAAAACATTCGTAGGTGGCTGGAAGATGGTATGAAGCGATTTTCAAAGGTTTCAGAAGATTCACAGGACTTACACTTTTCACTACAAGAAGTCTCACCCAGCTTTTTAATGTGAGCTCCTTCCTCTTCAGCCCCTGTGGTCACGTGAAAAGCTGTACGACAAACGCTCTGAGACCAGGAAACTTTGTTTTCCCAGCTAGCTTTGCTCAGGCAGCCTACAAACAAACGGAGAGGGACAGCAGCTGAGAGGCCACAAGAGCACTCTAAGCTGGGAGGTGCTCGATAGTCATGGTTTGAGCCCAGCCGGCAACTCAGCACCACACAGTCACTCGCTCACTCCTCCCCACACTGGGATGGGAAGAAGAAAATACAAGGAGAGGGTCGTGGGTTGAGACAAGGACAGGGAGGGATCACTCACCAGTTATGGTCATGGGCAAAACTGACTCAACTGGGGGGGGAATCAATTTAATTGATTAAATTACCAATCAAATCAGAGTAAGACAATAAGAGAAACTCAGATCTTACACACACTTTCCCACCATCCCTCCCAGGCTCAGCTTTGCTCCCCATTTCTCCACCTCCTGTCCTCCAGAGCACAGGGGGACAGGGAATGGGGGTTGTGGTCAGTCCATCACACATTGTCTCTGCTGCTCCTTCCTCCACAGGGGGAGGGTCCTCACACTCTGCCCCTGCTCCAGCGTGGGGTCCCTCCCATGGGAAACAGTCCTCCACCAACTTCTCCAATGTGAGTCCTTCCCACGGGCTGCAGTTCTTCCTGAACTGCTCCAGCGTGGGTCCCTTCCACAGAGTGCAGTCCTTCAGGAGCAGCCTGCTCCAGCATGGGCTGTCCATGGAGCCACACCCTCCTTCAAGCACCCCCCTGCTCTGGCAGTGGGGTCCTCTGCAGGGCACAGCCTGTCCTCTCACCACGAGCTGCCAGGAACCTCTGCTCCAGAAACCTCCTCCCTCCTTGACTTTGGCGTCTGCCTGCTTGTCTCTCACATCCCACTCCTCTCTCCTCTGAAGGTTCCCTCTGTCTTCCCCTCTTAAATATGTCAATCACAGAGGCACTAATTGGCTTGGCCTTGGTCAGAGGTGAGTCTGACCTGAAGCCGGGGAAGCTTCCAGCAGGTTCTCGCAGTGGCCAGCCCTGCAGCCCCTCCCCTGCCCCACAAACCCCACACATCTGTACAACATACCCTCCTCTGCAGCCAGTGCAGGGTTTAACCAACAGGCTCCTCACTACGCACCCTGTCCCAGCTAAGACAGCCAGAACCGTGGCATTCCAGCGTGCAGCATTTCCTGCCTGGCAGGTAGCACAGCACCAAATCCAGCAGCCTTTCCTTGCCCAGCATGTTCTAGCAGAAAACATACACTTTAAGGCTCCCTAAGGTGTACTCCAGTCTGACCATGACGGCGGAACCGACGAGTCAATACAGCAGTCAAAGCTCACTTCATGAAAACACTCCTCGGATGCCAACAGCCAGGGCAAACAGCAGGGCCTTGGAATTTTGAGTTTTCAGCTCTCACCGTCACAACAAAGGTCAGTTATGCTGAAACGCAAATTCTTCCTGTTCAGGACACTAAAATGCCTTCCAGATCTCAGAGGTAAAGTGAAAGCATGGTTAAGCTGACACCGCCTAAGCCAGGCCTGCGTGTAAAGAAAGCACATGGCACACAGTTCTGTAGAGGAAGAAAATACGCAACGAGTTTTATTCAGCGTAAGTCCACCAGCACAAAGATTACAGGAGATAGAAAGTGCATTAATAAAAGCTAGTCTTTACCAAAAAGAAAATATATTATTGATTCAAAATATCTTACACTTGAATGATGTAATAACTTATTCCGGGCACCTACTGATTAAGAGAAATATCAAGAGAGTGGCTGCTTCGTAAGGAAGCCTACCTTCCCAGTTAAAGCCTGAGAATTTAGTAGAGGTCACTGAGGCCAGCAGTCTTCCTTGCTTTCTGCATTAACGCCCTCAGCTGGAACTGCTTGCGAGACAGAAGACGTACGTGCTGCAGAAACGAGGAATAAGAACAGCTGGCTAGTGGGAAAGTCTTGACAGAAACTCAATTATATCGCAATACAAATTTACAAAGCACGACACATGCCATGACCCAAACAGGACTGGAAACACTAAATGCATCACTCTCCTAGGCTAATTTTCTTGGCTTAAAATGACTTGAGGATGGCTACCCAGACGCAATCGCTACAGTATATTTTTACTCCGACACATACATCTGACGTAGCTTTATTTAACACTAAAAAGTGGTTTTAATCTTTTCAAAATAACAACAGATCTGGTCTGATTTCATGTGCCATCACCATGCACCTAAGTTCAAAATAAAGGACGGTTATTAGACCAGACACTAGGAAAACTCTGAGCATTAAGGACAGCAAAGTGTCCAAGAAGGTCTCTGCTGGAGATGCAAAAGTAGCTGGCTTGTTTTTTCCTATGATTCTGACACTGGCTGTCTCAGCAGAGGCACTCACAGACTGCAAGTGAGAAGCCGTCTGAATACTCCAATCACCCTTTGTTTCTCCAGAATTAGGATGGAAGCCCAGTGAGAAGCCTCTGTTAACACTTCTTGCACCCATCTAATGGCAAATGACTTAGCATCTATAATGCTTTTAAAATAGGTCTTTTATCTTAATTCTGAAATGCCTCTCTCAAAACTTGCGTTTCAACACATAAGTACTTACAGGATCCTCTTTACTGAAGAAACCACTAACTTACTAAGCTGAACAAAAGAACTCAAAGGATTTAAACACATTTAAAATGCACATCTTAAGAGCATCACAAGAAACCTACCTTTAAGAAGACATCTAGATCTATCACTCCACGTCTCAGTGCTTCCCCAAGATAGAAGATGGTGTCTTCAATTGCATTTTCCTCCGCATATAAGTTCAGGATCTGCTTGTACAGCGGTGCTGTAGGAATAATAACTTCATCTATGTCATTATTTTCTGACTGACTTTCCATCTTCTCTAAGGCAGAACTGAGCTCCTCATCCTTCTTCTTGAGAAGTTCGATGTTCTTGTCAACTTCAGCCTAAAACCAATTAAGATGTTTTATTTCTTAGGTCTCCTGAACGGAATGTCTCCTTGTAATACAAGCCAGTACCACTGAATAACAATAACTGACAGGCCAGTTGAACCTTTACTTCTCTACCCAACTCTATTATGATTTTTACGGAAGAAATACCTACCAGTCCGTAGATTTTGGATTCATTTTTAAAAAAGGTAAGGGCTGGTTTAGATAATGCCAATCCATCACCAATTTATAACTGTAGAGGAGGCATGCTAATTGTCTAAGTATTTTGAAGGTGCCGCATCAGGAAAAATAACCATTTAAACTAGCTAAAGATAATAAAGACAAAGTCAAAATAAGTATTTTCTTCACGAATGTGTCTGGTGGAGTTAAGTTCCTATACTTCCTATCCCTGGAAGTGTTCAAGGCCAGGCTGGGTGAGGCTTTGAGCAACTTGGTCTGGTGAAGGGTGTCCCTGCCTGTGGCAGGGGAGTTGGAACTAGATAGTCTTTAAGGTCTCTCCTGACCCAAACCATTCTGTGGAGTTTGCCGAGCATGGCTCAAACACTGAACTGTACTGACAGGGAACAAAATACGCTGGCATTACCCACTAACGGTAACTATAATTACCTGCCTCTGTATGAGACGTACCTCCTTGTGCTACTTTTGAATTTGCCTTTTGATATTTTTATGTCCCACAGCTAACACCCCAGAGACTGTACGCTGCTGTGTTTTTCCTTCTACCACTCAAAGCCGTACAGACTGTTACCATACTCTGCTCCCTCTGTTCCCAGACTAAGTCCTAACCAAGTCATGTTTTATATGGAAGCTGTGCGGTATATGCTGGATCATCCCTCTTGCCTTTGCAGCAAACACTTGCAGTTCTATTATATCCTTCCTTTGGAGATAGGAAAGACTAGAATTACACACTACATTTGAAGTGGGCACATCATGGATTTATGGGCTGTCAGTAAAATCCATGTCTCTGCACCACGACACTGAAATGTTCTCCAATGCTGCTGCTGAACATTGTTACCCAGGGACTAAGACATGACTGTGAAATAATCTCACACCACTGACATCTTTCACAGGGAGGATGGGGAAAAATAATACTGTTCCTCTACTACTGAGGAATGACATTGTTGAGACACGTGCGGGACACTGCGTCTTACAGTCACTGCTACTTCTGACCTGTTTCCATCTGAACACGTGCACCTCAACTGAGAAGGAGACTATATGTGTGTGAAAAACAATACACCGGGAGCTTTGTTATTTCTTTCATGCTTAATAAGGAATTAATTACATGCTTCTGTTCACTACTAGGAACACTCAGATACAGAGTAGTGTTTCATCTCAGCTTACCACTTCTTGATCCAGGCGAGTTACCATCTCTTCCAGTTTCTGGTGCCCTTTCTTCAGGTCCTCTTCCGTCCGTTTCAAGGCATTGAGTTCAGCTTGCGCACGATCCATTTCTTCTTTCATCCGCCACCGCAGTTTATCACTGACTGCCGAAATAAGGGAAGCACGAATGGTATCCTCACTGATAGTTCCATCTCGGCTGGGTCCTGAACAAGAAAATTCACAAGCATCACATTAACTCCGTTCTGCACTGGCTCCAGTATAAAGCCAGTTTGAAAACAAATGAAAGTGGCTAACTTGCTGTATGTACTTCAGCAATGTGAGACAGTCAAATGAACTGGTTTTCGTAACAGTTTCCAGAAGCAGTGAAGAGACCGCAGTGAGATAAAACATGTTAAGATGTATACATGTGAACTTAAGAGTATGCATCCATTTGTTTATTTTATTATTCCCATAGCCACAATCTTCCTTTAATTTAAAAATGGGCTGGCCGTTTCCCCTAAAGTCTACAAATTTGCTAGTCCGAGTCTTTAAAAGAGGCGGAATTTTCCGGTAGACTCTACAGGAATTAACTGGCACATGTGTTCAACCACAGTTAAGGTAACGGCTGGCTTCAGACAGTGACTTTGCCTATAGGTACTTGTTTTGAGGCTTGCCAAGTACATTTTTCCCCCCCAAGTTTAATAAAAATGCACGAACACTAAGCCAACAAAAATAATTTCAGTGAAAAAGATCTTATCTGCTGCCCTTCTATATTTATGAAGATCTAATAGCAGGGTCTGTGTAAGTGACAAAATACTGGACAGTATCAAGTGGTTAAAAAGCCACAATATGATCTAACCTTTTCAATTGGTTTCACAATTATTATCATTCAGCCATCCTAGGGCAGGTGTGGGAGGGCAGTAAGATGATCAGCATTAATACCAGCAGGGCAAGGGAGGGGATTCTCCCCCTCTACACTGCTCTCGTGAGACCCCACCTGGAGTACTGCATCCAGATCTGGGGTCTCCAACATAAGAAGGGTATCAACCGGTTGGAACAAGTTCAGAGGAGGCCACGAAGATGCTCTGAGGGCTGGAGCCCCTCTGCTATGGGGACAGGCTGAGAGAATTTGGGTTGTTCAGCCTGGAGAAGAGAAGGCTCCAGGGAGACCTTATAGTACCTTCCAGTACCTGAAAGGGTCTACAAGGAAGCTGGAGGGGGGGTGGGACTTTTTACAAGGGTCTGTAGTGACAGGACAGGGGGTAATGGGTTTAAATTGAAAGTGGGGGGATTTAGATTGGATATCAGGAAGAAATTCTTCCCAGAGAGGGTGAGGAGGCACTGGGACAGGTTGCCCAGAGAAGCTGTGGATGCCCCATCCCTGGCAGTGTTCAAGGCCAGGCTGGATGAGGCTTGGAGCAACCTGGTCTAGTGGAGGGTACCCCTGCCCATGGCAGGGGGGTTGGAACTGGATGGTCTTTACGGTCCCTTCCAACCCAAACCATTCTGTGATCCTAATACAGAACATTTTTTATTGATGTAATCTTACTTGAACAAGACACATTTATTAGAAGATTAAAAAGCAGAGAGAGAAATGCTCATCAATCACACTAGCACATGGTGTATAGATATGTCCTAGCAAACTAAAATCAGAGGGCAGTCTTTTCAGTACATGTTCAAGTGTTGTGCTGGGCCCACCATTTCTTTTTTTAAACTTCTGCAGGATGGCACTGTAATTGGAGTGGGGTGGGCGGAGCATGGTTTATAAAATTAGACAACAGCACCCATGAAGAACCTGTACAAATTCTCTCTGGATAAAATCCTTACTAAATGTTAGTTGGATAGAGAGCATTAGTCAAGCGTACCGAGCCTGTGTGGAATTAGCTGTACAACTTGATTCCAACCACAGCAGGCATAGCTATTTTAGGTAAGTGTAGGACAACGATGATGACATACACTTTGGCTGCAGGGATACTAATTTGCCAGCTTCACTTGGTCCATCATGCCCGGAAACTCAGGGTAGTGGTTTTAGTAGCAGTGAAACAAACTGCTAACTAATATTGTTCTATTATATAACTAGCTTCTAGGAATGACTGAGGTTACTGGTAAACAGCAACAGAGGCTGCTATGTAAACTGAGTTACAACAACTGAGGTTACTACCTTTTGTGATTGTTTTGATTGCTAGGTACAACTTGTAATTTCAGTTTATCAAGTCATAGCAGCAATACTAGAAAATAGAAGAAAATAAAATTCTTTAACATATTTTATTAGTCCCGCTCTCTCTGAAGCACTAGAGGCTTTCACATTTAAGCCTAAACATTATCATTGCTTTTGCAAATCAGCCTGTCAATGAGATGACCTCATTTCAAGAGTCTGTCACTAACACCTTTTTAAATAGAAAGGGAAATCCTTTGTGTCTGTCACAGGAAGTGCTGTATGTCTGCAGATCAGGAAACTCAGACTGCGCCAGAGAATGCAAAGTGCCTACTGGCTGCAGAATTGTATCTGTATTTATCATGAACCACTTCGACCATTCTTCTGTGGGAGAAACTGGAGTGCCGCAGTTTCTCCATGCTCATGCCTCACACCTTTTAGATCAGTAAAATGTCAATTGGATTGTAACAGCTACTAATAAAGCTAGGATTATAGCTGGTTCTGTGCTTAAGCCTTCCAACTTTTATGGATGAAATGCAGAGAGATTTAAAGTTCTGTAACTGGAACAAAAATCTGCAAAAAGAAATTTTACCAGAGTATTTTTTTATCCAGAGACAGAGTTATTCAGACCCTGAAGCTGTAATGGCATTGGGGACATTGTATTTCCCAGTACCCCAGGTCCCAAAAAAATACAAAATAAAAAAATACTCAACAAGGCTCCCATGAATTTTACACAGCTGAATACAAAAGCATTAGTGTATCTCTTGGTTTTTCCTTCCCAAAGGTTCAGAAAAGTGACTCAAATCAGCTGCAATTAAACCAGCCTCTTCACCTTTCTTAATGATCACAGGCCCTCAGAAGCAGCAGAAGAGAACAAGCAACTCAAACCACACATTAATTTTGCCATTTTAACACAGTCGCTCAAGGATTGGTATTTTTAGAGTAAATTACAGTAAGATAAAGTGACAAATATATTTATGATAATAATAACTGAAGTACTATTAGCTAGAAGTAAGATTACAATAACTTTACTACAGTTATTCAGGAAAGGCGTGGGCTGTTTGACCAAATTTCAGCATTGCAGTGTTGTTGGGGCAGGTTGGGTATCTTCCTGATAACCAGCAACACTCCAGAACACACTTTAATAATCTAAACTCCCCCTTTATAAACAAGCATCTGAATGGAAAAATTAACAATTTTCTGTTAGGGTACCATCGTAATTAAAAAAACCCAACATTGTATTTGGAGTGCCTGTTGGCATTGTTACACTAACAAATGCAAACTGTTGTTGACAGGACTGCACACTTCAGAACCCTTACAACATCCAGCGGATTTTGGGACTTCTGCTGCTAACAGAACAGAACTGCAGAAATTCATGTCTCTTCCCTACGCCTACTGTCCACAAAACCTACACCAAGGCAGATATGTGGAAAAATCAAGCTATGCAAATAACCTGGGAAGATGTAAATCATGCTTACTAATCCACCAAATTCTTCTAATATTAAGAAAACATCAAATTTTGATATTAATCAATGTGAGCACTTTTACTTACATACAAATTGCACCAGAACTTGTGTATTTTTTTTTTAAGCTAATTATTACTGGAAAAAAGAGACTGAAATATTAATCAACTGCCGCAAAGATATACTTACGAAAATATACATGTCCAACAATTGATCTGGTTTACAGTTCTGGCTCAAGCAATTCACCTTGGTGCCAGTTAATATGATAATTGTCAATATTTGGTTAACTAGTGTTACAATCGGCAACTGCAGCTGTCAAATGGCACCATACACACAAACCCAGGAACACATCATTGCTGCTTCTCATGAAAAGGGAAAAAGAACAGTACTTTCCACACTGAGACTTAAACCAAGTCAGTCAGACTATCTGGGACAAAGAGTTTATCCACTGTTTAGGACTTCCTGTTTGAATCAGCCAATTGTAAACACACATGTTCCTAATCAAACCACAAAGGGCCGATTTCCCTTAAAGCACAGCATTAGCATAATTTCAGTGAGTGTGTTTTACACGATGAATTATTCGCTAACACAAAGTCAGAACGAGACAGCAGTTCTACACCCTCCACTCTGGAAGATTTTATACAAGGCTCACTTTAACAGTAAAGCAGACAGAGAAAAAAAACAAAAAAAAAAATCACAACACACCTAACACACTCCAAGTACACATAGAAGTCCCAACAGATAGGAAAGAGGTCTTTGGACATATAAAGAATCATTTTAATGCAGCTCAATTTGATTTCACGTATCTTCTTAAAGAGCATAACCCTTAGCATTTTCTGTCTCTTCCATAATTAGCCCAGCTTGGGGGAGATTTTATGGCAGTCAGCCATTAAATCCACAGAGCACTGAAACCCTTAACCTTTACCGGGCAGAGTCTGGTTTCAGAAATGACCTTACAGAATCATCGAACTAGGAACTGCATCAGAAAGGTAGTTAATGGCACATGACAGAAGAGAACGAAAAAGCCTGAAGGATTATTTGACAACCAGCTATCACTAAAAATTTAAGCTACTCTGAACAAGTATTTTCATTCAGCTCAAGCTAAGCTCACTACAGGAAACACCCCACCCCCACAAAACTCTGAAGTTGAAGCACCTGATTTGCTCCAAAATAAACTATCACAATAAACCATAGCCAAACAACCTGTACAGGAAATAAGCATTTTCAGTTGATATGAAAAACCCCAATACCGTACTGTAAAACCCCAAGCAGTACTGTAAATACAGTGGATGATTAGAGACATGTTTGCATTTCATTTGGCGCAAGAGATAAGCTGTGTGTAACAGCTGTATGAATTTTACCGAGCAGCACCCAATGAACCTGTGCAACGTTAAACTGCCACTGCAAAATCTGGCATCGCAACGTGGTATCGATGACCTAACTCAGGACTTGAGCCTTCTATGGTATTTGGCAGATATTCCACCTTTGTTCATCTTCACTGGGAATGAAAACGGGGGTAAGAAATGAAATAGGACATATATATATTTTAAATTAACTCTCTACTACATAAAAGCAAAACTGGATCTGGTGGAGAAAGATTCTGCAAAAGCTGATGTTCCCTAGAAAGGTTTTTAACACCCCTCCTAGACGAGAGGCAGTGGCGACCGTGGATTCTCACGGGCCCGACTGCAGTCCCCCAGGGCTGAGTACTGTCTGAGCTACTTAAGCAGGACAGCAGCTCTCTCGCAGTGTGCATGGCAGACACGTCACCTCAGAGTGGAACTGCCAACAGCTTTCAGAGAAGGCTGCAAAAACTTGGACACAAAGGAGGTGATAGAGCACAAGAAGAATACACCATACAAATACAACGCTGCTTGTAAATTCTGTAACAACAGGACAACGCCTCAAATGTTTCAAGAGTCAAGTAGAAGCATCTATCTTCCCTTTCCAAGCAGTGAACTTGCTTTGTCCCCATGTGTGTGAATGAAAACGTCAAAATACACACAGTTCTAGAGGGAAGAGCGGGTACAACTGACTAGGAGTTCACACACCAAGTGAAGAACCTATGGATGCACATTTAAATGATGGTGCAAGAGACTACAAATGACTGGTACTCTGAACAGTGTCACGGAAGAGTCTACGTCCTTACTATGTAGCTGCTCCAAGAGGACTATCGTCCAATTGGAAACGTACGGCACCAACTTCCTACGTAACTAGACGACCTTTACCACGGGTTCCCAGTCTGTTACACATACACTGAAAGTGAGGTGCAGAGCAGAAACCAAGCTAGGGTTATTTTGCCAGCAAAGGGCCACAGAGCAGCAGACTGGGAAAAGACACAGGTTCACAGCCTAGATCTGGCTGCTGAAGGAAAGAAAGAAGGAAGCAGCGAGTAGGGACCATTAAGAAGCAACAGTGAAGAGGCTGGAGAAGAAACAGTAAAAATGAAGCCCATCCCAAATGCATTGGAAACCTCTGCTTTAGACAGTTACGACTTCTGGAGTAAAGTAAGTATAAATAAAGGGAGTTCAGTAGGTGATTAAATGAGGACAAAAACATTTTTATAAACCACAACCATGAACAGAGCAACGCAGACAATCAAAAATCACCTACAGTTAAACGGTGAGGAAAAAAACTACTTCAGGTAGTTACACGGAGTGTTCTTCAAAATCTTAATAGAGCACACACAATGCATCGCAAAAACCCAGGAATTTATCAAGTTCCTGACTGCATAAAATATAAGGTGAAGGACATCAGCATTTTATTCTTCATTTAAGTAACTTTTAAAATTCAAGCTCCATAATTTGGAAGGTCAGATTAAGAACAACACATTCCTTTTCTTTACCTATCAGCTTCACTTCAGAGAAATCCTTTCAAAGCTACTCACCAACAGTAGTCACAGGAGGCTGGGAAGGGTAGTACTGAACACTAGTGGTTGCTGGAAATGGAACACCACCCGGGTAAGGATAGCTTGGGTAGCTGTTTGACAAAAGATACACTAATGTTATGTAACTGTTTGTAAAAACATCATCCACTTATATTATCTTTATGTCACCATGTTAAACATTTGTTTGCATAATAAAGTGTTTAGATTGCAGCCCAAGTTACATGTTTTCTCTTCTCCTGTTCGGGTTAACCTCTGTCACAAATCGTATTTCTGGTATGATTTAAGATGATACCATTTTATCTGAAACTCTATCTAGTTACTGCCTGAACAAGCCTTTGGATCATTCCAAATTCTCCTCAGTCTCTTAATATTGCCATACAATTTTTAACTTGCCATACGAAGCCGAGGAAGTATCCCAAAGAAATTCTTCTAGCTACAAACTCATAAACAGCATAAATTTAGTAATTTTTAATATAAGAAAAGTAAACGAGTTGGCTGCTGAACCTGCTTGATGTAAACCTAGAAGTGTTGTGTAAGACAAAACTCCTCCAGAAGTTCTCAGCCCTGCTCTGAAGGAAAGCAAGAGTACTCATTGTTTGCTGAGCCTACTGCGAGGTGACATATAACACTGCACTCTACAACACCTTTCTGAAACACATTTGCTGTCAACTGAAACAAGGACTCACGTTAGTCAATACTACACTGACAAACACTTGGATACAGCAGAGTATTAGCCATAGGTGTAAGCAAACAAAATGGCCCAAGAAAACATGTAAAATATCAAATAAGCACTCTGTGCCTCTCCAGATAACTGCAAATTTAATAGTTCTCACTAATTTCTGTTCATTCATAAACTGTATTATTTTAAAAACAGTTCTTCTATTATTCATTTTAGTACAAACATTAAGAGCACTTTAATAAATGTATTTGGGAGGAAAAAAATTGCCGTAAGAATTTACCAAAATCCCCATTTTTCACTTCTTAAAACGTAATACTTCATCTTCCTAATGCTTACAGGGTCTTAAATTTATTATTATTATTTTAAAACAAAATGTTGCATACTACAGCAACTCCTCATATGCTCCTAACACAAAACCAGGACATAAAGATATTAATAATGAAGAGATAATTGTGATGTGAAAAAATGTAGATACACGCTAGGAGGCAGCAAACAGCACCTTGCTATTTGCTAAGACGGAACTGCAAGTCTTCTAGAAAAGCTTTATTCCAAACTATTACATAATATACTTAAAGTCTTGGTTTATATTAATAAAAGGCTTTAAAAATAACTCTGTGCCCTTCAAATTCTCTTAGAGTGCTCTGAACTAAGTCCACATTTATGCTGAGCCAAGGTTTGTATTAATTCAGCGATTGTTTTGTTGAATGTTTTGAGTTGCTGATTACCCCACACAATATGAACAAGGCTGATAAAAACCCACAACTTGTACATTTCTTTCTATACCCTGTAAACAATCCAGCCTTATAAAAACTAATCCGATACACAAGTGAAGCAAGGTAACACCTGGGAGTTAGGTAATAATTTTCAAAACACATTTGCTACTTGATATATATTGTATTTGAAGACAGCAACACTAAGAAAGCTAATCCCTTCTCAAGGTTTCCAGGATTCAAGGACACCAAGCTCAACCCCTCCCTTTGGCTACTGACAAGAAGTCAGTCCTCAATTAAAAAAACCCCACCTGCTGGCAGGATGATTATGTTAAAATGTACCATAAGAAAATCCCACTGAAACTACATACTATTCCGTGAAACTGTGTGCTGTGTAAACGATGATGGTTTAAAGGGTTTCTTACCTCGGGTTTGGAGTGCTTCCTGCTGGATAGGCAGATATTCCACCTGGAATGCCTGGCACATAGGAAGCTAAATAAAATAATGATTTTGTATATTTTTACCTTTAGAAGTTTAATAGATATTAAGATCACATATATATTAAGATGCTTTCAAAATATTACTGAACAATGAGTACAGCATAACACAACGAAACAACAAGAGTAAGAGAAGTCATTCCATGGCAAAACCCCCTCAAGACCACGTACCCTGCATCCTCTACCACCACTGCTTCTCACAACACCCCCAGACGTTTCCCATGCTGCGCTTGTGCAGCTCGGCCAGAGGGATACAGATGTGTGTTGTGTGCTGTTTCTGGGCCAGCTGACCAGGGCAGCTGCCTCCACTCATGTAAAGGACTAAACTGCAGCGGACCTTCCCTCCACGTACCGACCAGTTCAAATTCCCTTTCTGTATCCAGGTGCATTTTCACAAAACGCAGGTAAATTTGGCACTGCTGAAGATTCTACCTCTACCTATCAACTGTGGTTAAAATATTCTCAAGCCTATTTTGTCTGGAGGTAGAGTATGAGAGTTGTAATTGAAGTCAATTATACATTCCTTAGAACAACTACCTCAACACCTTCCACTGCATTTTTTAAAATCACTATTTAACTAACCACACAGTTAAAAATGGATATTGATTTAAAAATGCGGATTTGCACCAAGATACGTAAGAAAACGTAGCAGCAGCTAGAGAACTAAACAGCCCCGTTATTAAAGATGACACACCTGAAAAGCTGTCTCCTTTTTTTTATATAAGAGCTTAAAAAGAAACTAACCTTTCCAGTGTAGCCATTGTCCTCTACTCACTAAACAACAAGTGTGTAAGTCAGGTACCTTCAGAGCAGCTAGGCTTCACAACAGTGGATTAGCTGTTTAGCAATCCAACCATGTTCTTACCCAGTAATTTCTGCTATTTAGAAGTTATACTTTCAAAAATTTTTATCAGCACATACAAATGTCTAAGGCTTTAACAATCTCTGCACTTTTAGGTTTCACCTTAGAAATCTGACAATTCTATTACAAAAATTATGTTCTGAATCTATTTATTCCACATTGCTTGTAATTTTAGGAATATTACATCAAATAACTTTGTTTTTTAAAGAACCAAGCTATTTTCATCCTTGAGTGCTTCTAAATTATTCCATTTTTTAAAAAGGGCTTCATTTCTTCTTAAACAATGTGTCAAGAACTTAAAAAAAACCCCAAACCTAAATGTCTGCAAAACAAGGAAAAACTGATTACACTCGTAAAACTGAAGTAGCTATTAACAATGTGACAATCCTGGAAAGTCTCCACTTCAGCTGTGCTAGCACCGAGTGACTACAAGAGTCCCTACGAAAACTGTACTGCTACTGACACCCGCTGTTCTTGGAAAATCAGACCAGCACAACCACCTGGTGCTCTTACAGGCAGGCTGGCACTGGACAAGCTAACAAGTCCCAAACACACACCTTTAGCCAACCATCCCTAACGGTCCTATTTATGCTTGCTACCCCTTGTCTCCCCTTCCCTGCTTCTCCTCCCCTCCCGCTCCAGTCTTTGGCCTGAGTAGGCCTACTCTACTGGGGTTTTTTCCCACCTAATGCAGTCTCCTCTTGGAAGAAATTACAGGAGTTTCCTACTCTCCTTTTTCCCTCACCCACCTACCCCCAGTCGTTAAAATAAGATGCCTCCACAAGTTTAAATAAATAAAAGTTGCAGCATTTTTAGAAAATCAGAACAGGTACTAAAAGTCAGAGTGTCAGATCAACAGGGAAGAATGAAAAATCACACGACAGGTTGTCCTCACATGCGACCAGCAATTATTAAACAAATGATTTTTTAAAAAGACACCAGAGGAGGGTGGGCAGCAGGAATACACTCAGTATGCTTTTGCTTATGAAATCAAGAGCTGCAGGAAACTCACCCGATGGACTTTAGTATCAGAATAAAAAAATAACATACAAAGAGTTATCTGAATAATCTCTTTTTTAAGGATATCTCTGAAAGTTGGTATGTTACTGGTTGTTTTGAGGAGTGTTTGTGTGGGTGGGTTTGTTGGTTTTTTGGGGTTTTTTTGGTTTTGGTTTTTTTTTTTTAAACACAAACTTGATTTTTCCCTCCCTTCCAAAAGCCAAAAAAAACCCCACACATTTTTCCAACATAGTTCAAAAAGGTTAAGTACAGCTGAGGCAAATTAATTAGCCAGCAGTGCAGAAAGTCATTCCAGAGTAGAATCCATCATTTGTTGACAAATTACGCAGAGCAACAGTCACTTTGGAATATGAGTATTTGTAGAAATAAGCGGCCCTGACCACTTACCAGTTGGTGGGCCTGTTGCCTGGTACGGCGGGTAGCTTGATGAAGCCGTCGGCCGAGAAAAGACTGGAGGTTCCTCACCAAACACAACAATCATGACCTGAATCAGTTCTAGCAAGTCTGACTGGGGCTGTGAGGGGAAGCAAATCACAAGTTGCTGATTCACTAACAGTTCAACTGACTAATAAAAAAATGGTACCACTCCATCAGCTCTCAAAAGCCATTTACACTCAAAATGAACTGGGAAATACATGGTTCTCTATCAACTGCAGGGCAACAAATGACTGAAGATCACTGCGCAGTGATGGATTGTAATAATTCTGTAAAAACTTAGATCCACTCTCCAACATGAAGACACAGACCACTAAGTTCTCAGACATTTTAATGTCATACAGTATACAGCTTTTGCTCAGGTTCAGAATGACTCAATAGAAAAAACATTCTAACCCGCTAAGGAGTGGCACAAACCTCCTTCAAATATAGCTAAACTAGGCGTCTCGCTTTGTAACTACATTTAACGTAGGCATGGTTTCATTTTGCCAAACAAAGGACAAGCATCATGAACACAGCACCAGATTAAATAGCCAGTTTGCAAATTTTCTTAGCTCTTTAATCCACTGACTTATCTTTACCAACCTCCCCAACTGAATGACTTCTGTATCACATGTACCTTACATGATCCTCTTGCTTGCGCAAGACCAGCATCCTGATCTTGGGAGTCATTTTCTGTCACCCTGCAAGTGCTGAACTACCCATGCTTCATAAATTTACTGCTGTTAATCACTTTTTACAGAACTGTGCATCTTGTACCATTCTTCTGACCTTGTCAGCAGTTTATCTTCTTTACAAGTCTGTTTTGGTCACAATTTCTGTGAGGCCTGCACTGCTTAATGCCTTTATTTACTTGCAAAACAAATACATCCATATAATGGAAGCTCCAGCAATGTCTACATAAAGAAGTCCAAGTGGTCATACAAGTTTGTTTTAGTCACAAAGATTAAGTTAAGTCCAGAGATGCTTTAACAGAATTTATCATTTCCCTTCTGTAAATATTCTTATCTTGCAGATCTTCACATCAGTGCCCTGCCAGAGAAGGACACTTATGCTGCACTGTTTAAGCAGACAAACTGTAACTAAGAATGCAATTAACTGGGCAACAGAATGCAACATCCTGAACTTTAAGACATTACAAATAATAAGCAGTTGTTTCCATTTAAGAAATGGCTTAAGATCTCAAATAAAGAGCATTATGGGTTTTGTTAAAAATGATACAACTATCTAAAGGAATTCAGAACTGGGCAGTTTGAGAATTTTAAGTTGCCTATACTTACATATTTCCACTCATGCAGATAAGGAAGGTATATCTTTCCATTTGCATCAACATGCTTCCCAGTTTTTATTGTCATAGAGCTAGTGGGTTTGACGAAACAAATTGGGGGGTTGAAAGGGTAGGTGTCCAGCAGCCACAAGCAAATTGGGATGTTGTATGTGTTACCTAGAAAAGATATTTTGAAAGATTTAAAAAGTCATTCCAACTCTTTGACTATCCTCTTTTATCCAGATTTATAAAAAACTCCTAAACCCAGTAAATTCAACTGCACGGTCAGAAGCCGAAATCGACTAATAACATTCAACAAAGATCGCACCATAAGGCCATGAACTCAGTGGTTTTTAGAACAATTTAACATTGATTTACAATAATAATTGACCATTAGTACTGGTTCTACAATGCAATATGGTAGACCCTAATCTGAATTACCATTAGCTGCAGCAATAGTTTGCAAACCTCATTCAGTTGAGAAGCTTGATAAACATGGAATACTGCAAGAAAAGAGATGTCACAGAGTCGTACAAGACTGAAGAAACATCACAACTTTATTCCACAGCAATAATAGGGAACCATTTCTTTAAAGGATTATACTTTGGACAAGTGAAGTATTTCAGAAAAAGTCATCACTCAGGTAGTGAAGTTAAACCAGGACAAATCTAAATAGTTTTTCGTGTAATTTGGGAAAAGAGTGATGGGGAAGATAATCATAATAAATGCATACCTCTGTAAGGCACAGGAATGGTTCCACTGAGGCTCATCAACTCCCTAGATGAGCCATCGTTAAAAACTGAAAGGGAACAAACAGTATTTTTAAAACAAAACCCACATTAATCCCTGTTCTGATTACCCCCCATCTATTCATTAGCATAAGTTTTCAGAAGTTACACATATATAAACTCAGCTTGAAAGGTTCTGCTCTTGCACATTTATGGACCAGCAAATGATCATCTATAATCAGGTAACTTAGGAATAACATATTTCTGAGAAATGAATGACTAATTATTGTCAAACTACCTCACTGCAAATAAAACTGTTTCCTCGTTCACAGACCAAGGAAAACACGCTGGAACCATACAAGCTGCAGGTCCTACAAATTGCCGCGAAGATAATACGGACTCAAACTTAATTTAAAAAACCACAAATTTACAAAGAATTCTTTATGCTTTCCCCAAAGACAGGTCAGCAAGAATAATGAAAATGACTGAGTCGCAGGCATTTATTACATAAACAGTACAGGTAATTTAACCAAACAATAATACACCGAAGAGGAAGAAATTTGTAGCACTTGACTCCCTGCCAAATCTTAGTTCACAAACAGCACAGGAACCCTGACCTCAATTTACTGAGTTGCTGTATTTAGTCTTCCCGTACTTTAAATCCAACAGATTATTCTTGGCTGAGTAAATCAACTGCTGGTAGTAAAGCTTTTATTTTCCTATTTCACCTGAAAGTTTCTAGGCATACTTCAAAGGTAGCTTATCGTATATCATTATTTTGGTGCTAATGTTCTGCCAAGGCAGGTAGAATGGGGACATAGCTTTCGAGTTTATGTTATTGATGAAATAGATCTCAACAGCAACGTAACTATTTTCTTGTTGCTCATTTCGCTGCTCCCAGTAATATCAATTACCTGCAAGTGGTTCTGTGCTCAGCCATTCTGTGGTAGCTTAGAAAGGTAGGTAACACAAACAGGCTTCTTGCTACAGCTCAAAGCTAGCTGCAATTCTGATCACTATCATTACGCAAACGTGTACGCCATTCCAACCACAATCCTTTCACTATTGGTTTTGATTCTCCAGTCACTGCATGAATTTTTATTTCTGTGACAGCTGCTACCTCGCAGTTATTCATGCTAAAACTAATTTATCTTTTACCAATGTCCCTTCTTAATACTTCCCAATCCAGGTTTAGAATTTAGAAAGCAGAAGATTATACAATCTCTGATGATGTATTAGGAAATGAATTAGCTCACTGAAGAATCCCACAGGTGACAGTTAAACAACAGTGATCAGGGGGAGGAGCTAGGCCTAAGCAGCTAGGCCAGCTCTCTATCTCGGGAAACCATGCCCTCAGCCTCTGGAGCAGACCCTAGACATCATCTTCATATAACACATTCGAATTTACTCAGAGCCTTTAAAATAGTTAACAAACAGTGACTGTCACACCAGAAAACCTCTCATACCCATTTTCTATATACTGGACTATGTTTACTTCATACTCTTCAGGACTGCCACAATTAACTTTTAATGAAGTATGTGTTCACTGATTTACAGTTCTTCTAAACAGAACTCTAAAAATATCTTTATGTGGCAGCACCGCTGAATTTGTGAGAAATCAGTTGGTGTCCTCAGACTGCTGATATGACATCACTGAGCGATTACCTAAAGCCAGGCTGTGACAAAAACAACCCTTCTTGCCACTCAGGAAAACAGAAAGGTCCTTCTAGAAGATACTGCATTTCCAAGGAAGTACTGATGTCAGATATGAAGAAGAGAAATTCAAATGATGTTTTCAATTTTTAACCTCCTTTTCCCCCTTCCACAAAAACTACTAAATATATCTAAACCATCAACAACTAAACAACAAAAATTTTCTTATGCACAGACTGACCATATGAATCCATGACAGGTTTCAGGTCCTTGTACTGAGTAATAACACTGGTTGTCTCCTGTACAGTCAGGTCTCTGTACTTATACTGGAAAACAAGAGAAAGAATGACTTTAGAGAGTAAATTTTCAGTGTAATCAAATTTTATTTTACCCAACAGACCACATTTATGAGAGTTTACACTGAGACTCCAGTCTGATTTTGGAGTAAGAATGTATCCTTATTACTTAACTGAACACTGCCTACATACCTTACCAAACTTTAACAGTTGTTAAGATGTTTTTAGTCTTAAATAAGGGTCCATACATCAAGTGATTTGGGGAAAGCTACTGCGTTTTCATTCACATTCCAGCATAACTCACCACGTGTGAGATATGTGGGTCTTAACGAAGAATCACATCTCCAAACAAATATTTTAAACATTGCTGACACACAGCTACCTAGGATCTGAACCTCACAGCTATCTTCCACAGCACTTTTCAAAGCATCACAGTATTTATCAAGCATTGATCAGTGTTTTATCAACTAGAAAGCAGATATTTCAAGGCACAATATTATCAGCAGTTAATACTGGTTTCACCCCCTCACGTTTATCGGGGGCAGGGAGTAACTCAGCGCAGAAGACCTGCAAACCACAGATACTCTGCTACAGAACTGAACCGTCTCAGAACTCAAACCCAGAAACAACAGAGGAGATGCTCCTGGGCAACAGAGAGCTGGTTGGCACATGGCACAGCTCTTTAACCTTGCGGCCATTCCTCCTGATAACTACGGTTAGAAAGAAAAGCTAACAGTGTAGTTCCTTGACAATGTTTTCGTTGTAACAATACTTCAAAAAAATTACAATCCTCGGATGTCTTAAGGACCATAAAGCAGGCAGCATCTTTCCATTCAACCACTGTAGGAAGACAAAGGGCCCAGACAGTGAAATGCCCAACACCCAAAGCACACAGATGTTAACATCTGAACAAATTAATTCAGACATTACCCAAATCAAAGTGTGGTGCCACAGAAAAGGTCACCTTTGCTCTGACAAACACTCATGAGTCGTGAAGCTTAGAGACTTACTCTTCTGCTACCTACAGAGATTGACAAGGATGCTACCCCGGGCGCAGTAACTCTTATTTAACGAGCAGACATGAACACACCACACTGCTCCCCATAACACCATGCCAGTCTACAAAAGCCACCTGCTCTTCAGGGGATGCTGTGACTTATCTTCCCGAAATGACCAATGGCAAAACAGCCATATGGTCAGTCTGCAAATCGCTGGTGCGTGGGACAGAAAATAACCACTCCAGCAGGGATGCACCAGCACAGAGGTCAACCGGCCTGATCCTCGGGCTCGGACGCTGTGATGGGAGGGCTGCAGCAAAGCACCTCAGTCTCCCCAGAGGAAGTGGATGCAGGACTGGGAGTGTGCAGGGGGGGCTTGACAGAGGAGAGACAACTTTGCTAGCATTTGAGAACATTCCTCTCTCCATCCCCAACACCTAGTGCAAGCGAGAAATCGGTAACAGGCATTGCTAGAACACGGAGACAGAGGTCTGAACTTCCAGCTAGGCCAGCCGGAGACTGGGAGTAAGATACCCACATCACTGCATGTGTTACTACAGCACAAAGGAGAGCATGCCACCAGCTACTGTAAAAAGAGGGGGTCTTTTTATAGGAACCATATCCTTAAGGTGCAGGATACAGGCCCAAGAAGATTGGCATCATCACTATTAAAAGAGGGAATTGGCTTCCGCTAAGAGAAGCTCCTAACAAGCACATGGATTCAGAGTCAGCACAAGAGTCTCAAGTCAGTTTAGCCAAGGAACAGATAAAACACCACCTGCCTGCTCAGCAGACACACCAGGAGTCTGGTACAAGGTGGTTGATAGGTTTTATCTGGGGTGCTTCTAAAAATTAGGCCCAGCAACTGAAAATTAACAAAATATTTTCTTACAACGAAGAAAAACTATTGCTGTAAATAGTTTTTACACTGAATGATGACTAATTATTTAGCAGAGATAAGCCTGTAAGATTACAGCTACTGTCACAAGCAAAATTAAGTACCTCGTCAATTATTAATGTCAGCACTCAGATCAGGTAACTACAGAAGATCCAAGTTCTGTACATTAAAATGACACATGAAGTTTTTCCTAATAAGGATGATGGCTTTTCTAGAATTCTTTTATTATTTAAAGCACACAGTATATTCTTTTGTGCTTATTTCTCTTTTCCATCCAAAGGGGTAGTAGAATATTACAAGACAACCTTTTCCTGTGTTCATACAGTAAGTATTTGAGCACTTCCAAGAAACAGCAAAATCTCTTTGGAAAATATAAGATCCTAGTGATTTCTACAAAGGTAACTAAAACTGATCAATCTGATTCTTAATTTCTAAACTTTTTTTTTCTCCTCCTCCATTCTCAGATGGCAAATGCATCCTCCTCCTTTTTCCATCAGGAAACAGATCACAGAGAGATGAAGCTTTTCGACAGAGAGCAGGAAATACCTGAAGTTAAATTAAGTGCTTATGTTCACCCAAACTAGGGCTTACGTCTTTTGTTGGCACACAGTAACCTGTTCAATGCGGGAAGTATCACTAAACTTCCCTTCATAGAACAGAAAGCGTAACTATTTTTGAAAAATAAAGTAGTGAAGTAGTAACTTGATTTTCCATCAGCTGTTAAGCACAGTGCACGCTGAGCCTGCCTACACCAAGTCAGATTAGGCTATAAAACAGGCGAATGGGGGGGGAAAGAGGACACAGGATCACCTTAAATTCTCTTTCTTCAGTGGCATGACAACAATTCATTTAGGGAAGACAAGTGTATACAAATATATACACCTGACACCCAGTTAGTATTCAGTTGTTTTCAAGCTGATAAAATATTTGCTTATGATTCCATGCAGGTGAAGAACCATTATTATAAGGTTTCTTCAGTTTTGATCAGATCCTTGCCTATCAAATTTCGTTTTAATATTGTGCAAATATGACAACTAAACGTTAAAAAAAAAAAATCCCCCGAAACAAAACCATAACTCCCCCAAAGCATTCAACCTTCGGATTTTCAGTTCTAGCTGCCGGACAAAGCCCAGTTTTCACCTGAAGAGCGGCACAACTAGACATGACTCTGCACGATTCAGTGATTAATAATTCACCTTCCACAAGATCTTGTTTCTTTAAACAAGGGTGATAAACCCCCCCCCCCTCACCCCAGCCAGTGAGGCCGAACTTGCCTTCCACCCTCATTTCACAAGTGAATGCCAATGAGGTGTTACAGCCCGAGGCCCCACCGCAGCTCTGCTCCACTTCGATGCACAACAGCCTCAGCCAGGCCAACGGTTTCTGTCCGGCAGCACCCTAACTCGGGACCAGAGTTCCCCAGGACTACAAATAACGGCGTGTGTCACTCCTGGTGCACCACACTTCCCTGAACAAGCTAACTTCGCTCAGAGTCTCCAGGTGGCCGCAGACAACCCTTCCACCGCTGCTTACCCCGGCCAGCGACACGACTACGCCCGAGCTCCCCGCAGGCTGCCGCCCGGGCCAAGGCCGGGGACCAGCGAGCGCCCGTGATCCCCGGGAGCGGGGAGCCGACTGCTCCCGAGGGCCAGCGCCGAGGCTGAAGGAGACACAGGGTCCCCGCTCCACCCCTGGGCTCGAGCCGCCCGCGAACAGGGCCCCGCTCCCCTGCGCCCAGCCCCTCGCTGAGGCCGCCGCACCGGGGCAGACGGAGGGCAGCGGCGGCCCGCTGCCCCCTAACCGAGCCGGCGGGGGAGGGGAAGGGGCTCTCGGTGCCTCCGGCCGCGCCATTACCTTGGCGAGCATTTTCTTGAGCTGGCTCTCAGAGACCGCCATGGCGGCCGGCCCCTCCGACGCCCAACGGCCGCTCCCGGTGCCGCCGCACACCCGCCCGCCCCGGCCCAGCCGCCTCTCCGTAAAAACAGGAAGCGGCCTCGCGCGCTCACTTCCGGCCCCCACATTCCCTTCCACTCGGCCATGACGACACTTCCGGGAGGAACACCGGACGGGCCTGGCCCGCGGCGGCGGCAGAGGCGGCGTTGTGTGCGGAGGGCAGAGTGGAGCCGGCGCACGGGGCGGGCAGCCCCGGCCCCCCCAGCCTCACCCTGCGCGGGGGGGGGGGGCTGGGTGCCGCGGGCAGGGCTCGCCCGCCACGGCGCCTGCCCGCCGGTCCCCCCCCGGCCTGCAGAGGCCGCGCCCCAGCAGTACTTGTGCGTCAGGAACAGGTCACCACGCCGGGGGTGCTCTGCGTAGGGCAGTTTATTGCTAAAAAGTACTTAGGGGTGTCAGGTTCCCGGGAGAACAGAAAGTGCCATTTCCCACCACACGGCGGGAGCTGCCGGCCTTGGGTTGTCAAGGAATACAATGCAAACGAGTGACGAGCCAAGGGTCGTTACAACACAAGCATCGATGTAAAAAGCAGCCCTGGAAGAGGTTGCAGCTCTTCATGATTATTAATAAAAAAAATAACCAAATAAACAAAACACCTTGGCTACTCACGAGAGTAAATGCTCAACAGGTTAAACAACACCTTGAACAACAACACAAAACCCTAACTTACGCTGTTCTTTTCCAAAGTGAGAGGAAAAAAACCACCAGAGACCAGCCACAGTGTTGGCTGCTGGGTTTTTAACAGAGCAGCAAAGCAAGCGACCTGCAGCCATCACTAGTTTTGTCCTATCACTGATGAACACACAGAAGGAGATCTGAGTAGTCCATAAAAAATTCTGAACTAATGAAGGTTTTTTTTTCTTTCCATTTTTATCTTAATTCTGAGATTAGTATAGAACTCAGAATTCCTTGTAAGTCTGGCTCTTAACCAGAAGGCACAACGGAATGGCTCTTTCTGACACATATCCTACCTTTGCTTAGAAAACTTCATCAATATTTAACCAGTAACACCTCAAAATGTAAACGTGGGAGGACATTCTTAGGCTGCACACAACGGGAACGGAGCCCCCAACTCCCCTGCCTGCATCGCCATGCTGAGGTATAATCGGGATGTGTAGACTTTTACCAGTGCAGCGAATCAACAGTGTAGAACCCCCAAAAAACATTTACCTTCTCAACATCTGCTCTTTGGTTTATCTAAAAAATCCACATCCTGATTTTTCACCACAATCTTGGCCTCCCCCGAGGAGGGCTACAGGTTTCTGTTGCCTTTTCAATTGCTGTATGCCCCTCAGGCTGATGTAAAGCTTGCTGACGCCAGCTGGCTCGGGACCAAGGCCTGAACCCACAGATATTTCTGCATTACTTAACGGTTCCATTTTATTCTTTATTCGAAGCCCACCCCCTGCTCCTCCCTTTCAGGAAGAGCACCTGTTCCAATGCTGCACAGGTTAAGTGCTGCGTGCATGTGAGAACTGCAGGTGCTTTAGCAAGGGCAAACACATGACCAGAACGTCTCAGACATCAGTAAACACGCAGCAGAGGTTCACATCCAATACTGCAGGTCTGAAGGAGATTGCTAACGTCATGCTTTTAGTTTTCTTCCCCTCAGCGATAAGCAGGAGTCCATTGACATCAGAGCATCTGTGACAGGCATGAAAGCCTGAGCTACCAAACTGCCTGCTCAGTGCCCTGAAGAGCTGGAGTGTGACCACATTCCAGACAAGCCCCTGAAGCAACACATAAAAACCAGGAGGAGTTCTAGTGGGTGCTGCACGCTGGAGTTTCCACAGAGCTGGGTGAGCTGCTCTCCTAATGAGTGCAAAGAGCTGCGTCCTAACGACTTAAATTTACGTAAAGCTTTCTTGCACATTAGCCCCCTCATTTTGGCTACCAAAAGTGCACTTTTCAAGTAAAACATTACTGTGCAGTATTAAGTAATTTAAATTGAAACTGAGAAAGCGCTTTTTGAAAGCAGAGTGAAAAAACCACCCTCTTGTTTGACGTAAGAATCCGTCTATAGCAAGCAACCCTTCCTGCCTAGCAAATCTTCCACTCTGGCGAGCAGACACTGCGGCTTCCCCTGTGCCTGCTCACAGTTTCAGCTGCTGCAGAAGGTCATGAATTGATCCTGCACTGCTCTGCAGTTTCTCTTGCACTAGTGGATCTTCTTCCAGTTCAACGGTTTCAATCACTCCACTGGTTCCAAGAATACACGGCAGACTCAAGAATACTTCACTGTTTATACTGCAACATCCCTGAAACAACACAGAAAGGTGACTGTCACACAGGGACTTGTTCCTGCGGCGGCTGAAACATGGAACTACACAAAATAACTTGAATATTTTAATTAAGCAAGGATATTCCATTTTGTGGCATATTTGTATAGGTCATATCCTAATTATTTTACATGCTGTGCAACAGGTTACTGTATAGAAACTGTAAAATTTTACTGTAGAGAGAAAAAAAAAAAGCATGCCACACTTGGAGGAGTTTCCCCAATAGGGATGTATCAGAGCTCTATAATGCAGGCAAAGCTTATACTACACAACACCATTTAACCAGCTGCTTAGGTAGAACAAGCAGGGACACTTGATAGTACCCTATCATTAGCTCTTTTCCGACTGACCAGCAGGAATTAAAAAAATGCAGCCAAAGAGAGCTATCCAGGGAATATTTTTCAAGTGCTGATCCCATGTTCGTTCTGTGAGAAACCCTATTAAATTTATATCCCTATAATTCCAGTTTACACTGTAGATTTTCTTTATTTTTAGGATCTGTATGGGAAAATTTACATGCTATGTGTCACTCCCCTGTACCTGCATTTAGTTCATAAATGATTAAAAACATAATGATGTAATTAGGCATATGCCTGTACTTCGTACAATAAGCAGCCTTCTCAACTCCCCTGTGCTGGGACATGCAAATTGCCCTTCTGAAGCCAGTAAATACAAGTGACCGGTAAATGTTTCCACACAGGGTTTTTCCTTGATGCTTTATGAAGCCTCTTAGGATAAACTTAAAATTGTGGACTGAACCTTGTTTAAAGTTAAATGTAGGTTTATAATCTTCACCTCAGTGTAAAGAATCAAGGAGTAAAAAAGCAGCTGTTTCAAAGCTGGACAAATAAAAGACTGGCAGAAAACGCATTTTACACTTTCACAAAAGAAAATGAACTCTTTTGGCTCCTGCAAAAACCTACATTCAATACTGAGCATTTGGAAACTGCAACACACATTTCTCTTCATTTGCCAAATTTGAACTTATTTTCTCTGTGGACTCTTGTGTTTTTGGGATAATAATCCACTTTTAATACTGGTTTCAGGTTAACACAACAATTGGTTTTTGCTCATTCTGGACTAGAACTGCAAGCTGTTGATGGAAGAAGGTAACAGCAGTAGTGCTTGAAGTTACTTAGTGAGATGTCTGTGCTGCTAAAATTAATGGTCAATATCCAGTATAAATAACATAATTACAGTGCCAACCAACAGACATTACCACATTTACCTTTGCCAGAGTGGACACAGAATGAACCTTTCTTGTATCTTTCAGTATACTGTCGGTCAAATCAGCAACTGAGAGCCCAACAGACCATGATCTCTGACCTTTGCCCTTCAGAACTTCCATAGCTCTGTACAGAACAGGAGCAGAAAAACATGATGTTTAAATTTTAATTGCTTCTGTTTTGTTTATATGTAAACCCCAAAAGACAGATTAAGTGTACTGTATGAGGTAAAGTGTACCAAACACACATGATTCTCTGGTTTGGAAAACAAGAGAAGGGATTAAGAATTGCTTTAAAGAAATTTCTTCATGTTTATTTTACCCACACTAGTAACAACTCTCTTTTCTGTCAGGAAGTGTAACTGGTACGTGTCTAACTAGACCGGGTAAATTGTAAAACGTGTATTGTGCTTTGAAGGAAACTGCTTCCACACAAGCCCTGAGAAAAGTGGGCCAGAAGGCTTGCCTTTTTGAAAACACAAACCCCACAATCGAACTGGCAGCTCTAATATTGTAATGTATATTCTAGAATGTTTGTCTTGTCCTTAGGTCGCCACAGGCACATTACTGAGAACTTCACAGAAACAGTGGGCATATACACACAAAGTGAGTGACACCCACGCCTACAATTTTCTATAAACTCAATGTGTGAACATTTTTGAGGAAACTTCCTCCTCTTCAGAAAGAGCTGAAGGAAAAAACTCCACAAACATCAAGTGCCTAAAGATGAAGGAAAAAATATAATGGCGTTACCTGTTTGCCACCTTTTCCCTTGAGTTACGAGCAGCCATCGCTTCCGTCTGACGTGCAGCTAAATGACTCCTGGTCCATGACGGTACTAAGTGCAAACAACCAATACTTAAATACACACCTAAACAGTGACTATACCAGGTACCAGGTAAGGTGGGGAGAAGTAAAAAAATAAAAATATTCAAGCTTTCCTTCTCCTGCAACAACCCACATGTAGTTGCTGACCTTCTAAGGCTCCCCGGCCTGCTGAAATAAACTCTGTAGTAGCACCTGGCCACAGACGCTCGCTTAAAAATGAAGTAATATGTAGTAATTCCTACATTAGCAGTAACCTACCATGTATTATTATGCCACATTTCTTTCCTCTTTCTGTACATCCAACCTATATTTATACCAAACAAAAAGCATTTGAAGATAGGGGATTTTTTGCCCTCTTTTTTTTTTTTTTGTGACAAATGTCAAATACTTTTGCTACCACTCCAGGTCTAGTCTCAGCCATGCACCAGAACTGTATTATTCAGAACCATTATTATGAAAATCTACCACACTGCTTACGACTACCTTCATTACTTTTCTCAACTACTCTTTCATTACTCAATTACTGAAGCACTGCCATTACATATTCACAGTCGTAATAAAGTATCACCTCACCTTTGTCCTCCCCTTGTTCGCCAATAATCCAAGCATCTTTTGCCAGCTCCTGTGCTTTCAAGAGGTTCGTCAGTACGTACTGCAATCTCTCAGTATCTAGGTTGGCACCTACTCCAATAACTCTGCTTTTGGGAAACGTACTCAGCTTCCACGACACGTATGTCATTACTTCAACTATGAATGGAAGAAAAGCATGTTGACAATGACTCAAAATTCAACACAACTGTAAACTACAAATCACAGTTACAAAAAACTCAGGACCAAGTTGTTTAGAAAAGGTACAAGCATGTAAGAACGTATCAGTAGTTTATTTCAACCTAAAACACCTCCTCCTCACCTGACTTGATGAAGAAAATTTACAGCCCAAGTAAAGTTTTAAGAGAACTGAAACGTCAGAATGAGTCACCATGCTTCCCTCCACCAAAAACCCCACGTGCTTTTAAATTTAATTCAGCCAGTGTTTGGCCTATTTTCTTTTGGCGAGCACTATTTCCTCGCAGTGATAGGAAGGGTAAGAAGCAGTTGAGAAACAGAAGGGCTGTCTTCAGTGCATTTACAGAACGGGGAAGCTCACCCGTACTTCTTTCCCTTGTAAGTCCTGTGTTTGCTTTGTCTTAGTTCACAGTATCACTGACCCAACAGACTGAAACTTTCCACCAAAACACAGCTGCAGTATTCACTACCAACACTACATAATGTATGTTAGTCGTCTTATCACCTGGCACAACACACATGCATCTACCATTACTGCACAGGAGAAACGTATACGTGGAACTCACAATGACAGACAACAGCAAAGGGATGCTAATCTTGTAGATATAGTCAGGTGGAAACTACGTACAGAAACATACAGAAATACGTACCTTTTATACAAAACAAAGTATACTATTTTCTTTTATCTTGGTAACAGTAAAGAAAAAACCCTCAAAGAGTGTCCTGCTCAAAGCTGAAAAGGAAAACATCTTTCAGAGTAGCAAAAAACGTTGACTAAGTGAGTGTCTTCAGCAGTAATGTATTTTTAAAACACACCAAAGAGAGAGGCAGCTGAGGGCGAGAACATCAGGCGAAGAACCAACATACCTGGATGAGAAGCAACAAGGAGAACAGCGTTCTGACTGTAGTGTGATATTGCTGGGATAATTCCCCTGAACAAATCCACGTTGCTTTGTAGGACATCAAGATAAGTCTGTGCATTACCCAGAGAATTAACTGTAAGTACCACAACTCTTGAATCAGCTGAAGCAGAAAAATCTGAAAATATAAAGACGACATGTTTTAAAACCTGTCATTCTATCAAGTTTTGGATGCAAAACAAAGAGCCGTCTTAAATGCTGATGGCAGAATCCAGCTCAGTTAGGGATTCTTCCCCACCTGTCTCCCCCTACATTCCTCACTGTGGAATCTGGGGCATTTGCACAGCACCTGTAAAACACAGCTCCTCACAGAACTACTCTCCCCATTCCATAGCTGGCATATACAGAAGGCAGACTGCACTTCGGCCAAAGTTACAGAGCAGAGACCAGAAAAAAATCTAGATGGGTTGACAGATAAGCTTTTCCTAGTCTTCTTGGCAAGAGGGGGGGGGGGGGGGGGGGGGAATCCATGAAAAGGCTCCTTCATTTTTATTCTGATTTTTAAACAAGCAGAAACACTTTTTCTCCTTTATCGGAAGTTTCTATAATTTTTGATCCTATAGTTTCATCAGGACATGAAGACAACCATAAAAAGTCCATGTAAAACTCAAGCAGAAGACATGTTATCAGCCCAAGAAAACAGGTAAGTACCTTTGCTGCAGAAATTCCTAAGTCAAAGGTGCCTTGAACATGAGTGTCACACAGGTGGTCAGCGTGGACACAGAAACAAGGTAATTTGACTGGCATACCACTTCTGAAACCAACTGAAGCTAATGCAGAGGCCTAGTGCACTGATAAACAGGAGGCATATCAAGGAGGTGTTCATTAATACCAAGTTGCTCCAAACCTAGATGTAAGCATGATAAAATACCAGGTGATAGTGTATAAGCATTTTGTAATACTGTAACACTACCAATAGCATAGCCAGCAACAACACAAAAGCTCTGGTTCCACAGCTCAGTACGCAACAGGTAACCACAAAGGCACAGAGAGAGATCTGTGGTACAGCTGCACAACCAGTGTTCAGGAAAAAATGTGTTAGCAGCAAAACCTGCAAGATAAGATCAAAGGATGTAGCGTGGGCAGTGTCAGGTGCAGAATAAGCAGACAAGATGCCTGGTGGAACCAGAACAAGGTCCTGTCCCTGAAATGAGATAAATTACCATCAGAAGCACAATAAAGCTCCCCATTTCATCTTGCAGAGGGCACAAGGAACATAAAACCACCACAGACAAGCAAGGAGGAATGGGGAAGTTACTCAATTCAGTTCCAGCTTTCCCCTGTGGAAGAGCTTTTGGGCCGCATCACCTCAACCTCTGCAACAAAGACCAACAAAGACTGTAGCCGTTACGACCAACCATGGAGACATGGCACTGACTCTGTTGAATTGTACTTTCACAGCTGAGACAAGATCGTTAAGAACTAGTTGTTTGAATATGCAATGATTAAGAACTAACTATTGGCCATGTGCATGTTTGATGAACACCAATCTAGGAAAGCAGTGTGGTGGTGCATTCCCCTCGCTCCTGCCCCACTCTACAGCCTCAGAGAGTCCCGTCAAGCCTTGGCCATTGTGCACTGGGCCCGGCACTTCAGCATCCCTTGATGGTATCAAACACTCTTGCACTGTCAAGGTGGGGAACAGTACTGACCACACCAGGAATTTGGTTGCCTGGCCACAGTGGGGAATAAGGATGGAATAACTAATCATCTCCTGACATACTTGGGTAGAGGGTCTCCCTCACCTTCTCTCCCTAATCCCTGTATTGATCACACCAAACCGATTCTGACTCAATCTCCCCCGATCCACGTGTAAATCATCCTAACCCTGTGCTGATTCGATTTCACTTTTGTATGCTTTTTCCATGGTGAATAAGTAACAGAGCAGACCTTGCCATCAGATTAAGTCATGCTTTTCACAAATTCGTATTAAAATCACTTTTCCTTCTACTATTGGTGATGGTGATCTTTTAAGCAGCTTAAACCACTCCTGTGTGACAAACAGTGCTTTGAAACTTACCTTTATTTATCAGCCTTTTTACCACTGCTCTCACAGCTATCTCTAATTCCCTAACATAAGTGTATTTTCCCCCTTCCTTCCCTCTCCTCACCTATGACACTGAAGTAGTAGTTCAGCTTATTTCCACGCGAGTCCAATTTCAGCATTAGCCTCTTAACCCTGGAAGTACAGACTCACATATCTCTGTCTCTATAAACAGAATGAAAAAAGCCTGAAATAAAAGGGATGCAAGACTTGCTAAACCTTCCCTTCCCAATCTGGCCCTGAGAAGATGAAGAAAAGTAAGCAGCTATGAAAAGGTAAAGACATCTTTTAAAAAGATGGCGTATATGCCAGAGCCGCTGCATCTCCCCAGGTTCTGCTCTCATTAAAATGAGCACAAGCACCCACGGTACAGTGCTCATTCTCACTCCAGTAACATCTAATACCTTTGCTGATCTCCACGTTCGGCAGAGCAAAGATCTCCAAGTCCATGGTCCCTCCTTTTGCTGCACCTTCAGAAAGGTCCAAAAGAACCACCTTGTCTGCAGCACCCTGCAGGAATAAAAATAATGCAGATCAACAATAAAACAAACTAAAACTTGTTCTTGTTGGGGTAAGGAATAGAAACTACTATTCCTTCAAGTCCATCGTTTGTTGAACTGCGTATAAAAAAAAAATTACTGACCAAAATTACAAGACAAATAGTTCAGTTTAGTGAGTTTAATTGGAAAATGACTCACTGCAAAACAAACTCACAAAACCATCTCTGGGAAGTTATAAATGTTGATGTTACTATTTTCTCTGAGAATAGCTGTATGGAAGTGCAGACCACCAACAGACTATCCTTTTCCAGAGGGCTACAAGATCCCAGTTGCAGGAAGCTACCATTCAGGCAAGAATCCTTCAAGGATTTTCAAAATAAGTGAATTCAATATTCAACCCTTTATATTTGAAAAGCTGTCTGAGAAAACAAGTCAGACACTAACACTTCTATAAGTCCATAAGTTAATTAAAGAGGCAAAATGACATCGCTATTGAAACTGCTGAGTTATTTCTGTGTCTGACACAGAACTAGGTTTGAAGCCTCTCTACTAATCAGGTCTGTTGCTACTTATAGTAACTATGTACCTTTGCTGCAACTGCTAGCACACACGCAATGCCAAGATCTCCAGCTCCCACAACAGTAATTTTGTTAAAGTTTCCTTCGTTTTTGCCTGAACCGATTTTACTCTTCAATTTCATGTCAGTCTCTCCTACAATTAAAAGAAAACCACAAACTTAAGTGCTGGTCCACAGTGGATCAATACAGGTATTGCTGCTCCATCAAGGATCCTGGTTGTGCCAGAGTTAAACCAAATTACATACATTTCTTCAAAATAGCGGCCAAGCCTGACCACGGAAAACTCATCACAGCTTGCAAGGTGTAAACCAGAAATACTCCTCTCTGGACAGGAATGTTTGTTCACTACGTACAGAACAGGAACATAACAACAGACACTAGACATTAAGACCATACAAACAATACCCAGTTTGCTACTGTTACAGGTGTGAATACACACCATGGTCATAAAATCCGTAAATACTTTGCATTTTTAAGAGACAAAATAGAATTTGTTTAAAATACCATGATCTGAGGTTGTTTAGCCAATGCTACTGGTAACACAACAATTCTTATTCTGCAGAGAGAGTTGTAACAGAAACACTGACTAAAAATGTGTATTGTGCATACACACGTGTGCTCGCACGCACGTGCACACAATTACCAAAAGCAACAGCAGAAAAGGGTTACAGGGAAGGGTTTGTGCTAGTTGCCACAGATGACCATCTGCAAGAAAGAAGACTGACCTGAAGAAAATGTGTCGGGATGAAGAACAAGAGGACTGCAGGCATAAAATACCCAGCTAAGGAAAACATGAGAACCATGAAATTCAGGAATTTTGCCCCAAGACTTACAATGGGTGAGGTAAAGTAATGAGACAAAAAATGCCAAACAGCATCCTCTTCTGAAGGGTGTGAAAGACAGGTCTGAAATCAGCTTGTCACCACGGAACAAGAAGCCAAGAGACAGGATATGGGCTCAACAGCTAGCACTCCTTGTCCTCAGCGTAGCGTACCAGTGCTTGTGGTCAGAGCTCTCAGGGCTCACGACCATGGATGTGTGAGTGAACGAGATCTGACAGAATGAATGACTGATTGGGCGAAATCAACTTGTTTATAATAAAATCACATTTCCCTTCCACAACTTCTCACATGTGTTTTGCGGCAGTAATTCCAATAAATTAATAATACCAAGTTTATAGCATTTTTCAGGTGGCTTAAATGCAAACATCCAGAGTGAGATGCTTATTCAAATGAAGAGAATCTGAGCTCTCAGTTCAAAAAGAGGTGCTTTTGATTATACAGAGAAAACTGCACACACTGTGGACAGGCCAACACCAAAAATTCAGATACTGAAATTGTACAGGTGTCTTTGTGATATCAAGTAATAACAATAAATAAACCAGGTATCGTGTAGGAACACTACAAACAAACATATGAAAGCATCCACACCTTCAGTAATCTTTGCAATGTAGGAGAGAAGTTCCGACTGCCTGGCTGCGTCAGAAGATGACAGTGAGTACAAAGGGAGCTCTTCCTCAAATTTTGCAATCATTTCCTTGATTAATCCAATGACAGTTGATTTAGGCTGAAACGTAGCAATACAGAAAACAAAACAGCTGACTTGCTATTTCACATAGTGGTATCAGCTGTAAACTGCACTATTTCATAAAGAACCATAGTTATACAAAATTTAATTGAATTATAAATATTGACACACTGAACAGTTACAAAAACAATTAAGGAAAAGCCTTGGAATTTCTGTATTATTAATGAAAAATATATCCCAACCATTCATTAAATCAGTCAGTCCCTTTTTTCTTCAGCATAAAGTAATTTTCCTTACAATCACAAACTCCCTTTACAATCGCTCCAGTCAGTCTAAAAGCTATAATTTCAAAAGACGTAACATTCTGCTTCTCTTTGCATAATCATTATTTACTTAAGATTAACAAAAAAACGCAGAAAACAAAGCCCCAAACCCTATCCACTCCTCTCCGCTGGTCTCCATACAATACCATGCTTTATTCCCAAATAATTTCCTCCCCTGTCAGCCACTCCACCTCTTACATGGCTCCAGTTCTGCAGGTAGGGCAAATAAATCCTGCCTTGAGCATCAACGTGCTTTCCCACTACAATGCCCATGTTCACAGTCGGCTTCAAGAAGCAAATGGGGGGAGCAAAGGGATGAGAATCCAGAATCCACAGACGAATAGGTATGTTATAGGAATTACCTGTTCAACACAAAACAGAAGCCACTGCTAACTGTTGCACTGAGAAGAGGCACTCAAAACCAGGCATGTGTGCATGTGATTCACACTTCATAATACCAAAGGAAAAAAGGCAGACCGATCACCTCCTGGATTTGCATTGGCAGTTATTTATGTTACTTTGGCTAGCTAATAAAAGCAGACTCATCTGGATCTACCTGAAATGCTACCGATTGTGTCTTTCCTAATACAAAGCTTTGTTGTTTTGTTTCCCAGGGTATTCTATCAGCCAACGTGTCCCCTCTTCCAGGCCAAGAAATCTCTTACAGCTACCCATTTCATACTTACTTTAGGACTCGACAACTGATGCAGTGAGGTGTCTATTACCTCAGACTTCAAAGGCTTTAAGTTAAAATTAAAAAATTACCTACTGGTTATTCCTGGACACTGCCTACATGAGCACAGGGCTTGTCGAGTTCATGCAACCTCCGCCAGAACCAAAGAGTTTGCCTACACACTATGTGACTTTTTTAACAGTTAACTGACTTATCCACTATCACTTTATTTCAGCATCTGTGAGTGCATGAAGGCACTTGTTTACGCAGTACAAGTGGCTTTTGCCAATTCACGTAAAATCCTTTACAGCCGCCTTTAAAGCAGCTGCACAGTGTATTCTTAAGGGGCAGTACCCAACACATTTTACAATTAGACGTGTAACTGGTAAGGAAATGGTATGTGACTTATCTTACCGTATTTCACTGGAACAGTACCACTAAAATTCAGGAGGTCCTTCTGGGATCCATCCTTGAAGGCTGAAATTAAAAGTGTGATTAAAATAATAATAATAATAATAATAATAATAATAATAATAATAATAATAATAATAATAATAATAAATCCTTTTGAATCCGTCATGGCAACATATCTACAACTACCAACGTACAATGCTAATTTTTCTTTAGGAATCAAATACACTGCTCCTGAAAGAACCAAGGCGAAAACGTTACTAAGGTCACCCTCCCCGTGCTACTAAGACAGTTCCTTAATGGTATCTTGATGAAAATTGCATTGGCATAACTAAACACATTATTAGTCCGAAAATCCCTTGTCCTGTGTAATTCTGGTGTTGTAGGAACTTCCAGTCAGGCGGAGGGATTCTGGAAGTTACACCTGTTAAGGTAAAGACATGTAAATGCTTTCAATATAGTCATGGGATGTGGGAAAAACACTGTTACACATAAAGGATTCCAAAGAATATCAATCTTCTGTAACCACTGACAAGTTAAAATAAAACGAAATTCAGCGATTGAGTCGCTTTGGTTTTTATATGTAAGCATTCTTGAAGGAGCTTTCAAGAACAGTCACACGGTGGGAGAAGTTTTCCTGCAAGTCGAAATAAAGACAGGAACACAAGGCAAAGATATTCATGCTATTCTGTTACACACAGTCTGAATCTCGGGTGAGTAAGAACCACAGTCAGTTCAAAGTAACTATCACTTCTTACTGTACGTGTTCATGGAGAACGTGAAGTTTGGGTAGGTCTTGTTAACATCCTTTAGTTCTTCTATGGTCAGGTCCCGGAACTTATACTGGGGAGGGAGAAAAAAACATCAGAAAATTGTTTCATTTCAACGGCTGCTTCTTTCATTACCAGAGACAGGGAAAAGGAACCATGAGAAAGTAGAAACACAAGAAGGGAAGGTCATAATTACTTGTAGTAGTGTAAATAGTTTTGGTGTGAATTATCAAAAAATTTGATAGAAAGAAAGCTTTAAAAGCTATCGCAGGTCTGCTGTTGCGACGTTAGAACTCAAATTTTGAACATCACGCCTTATACACCATTCCCTCCTCTTTACAGCTGTGTGAGCAGAGGCTCGATAAAATCTAGTCTCCTCTGCACACAGTAATTAAAAACAACATTAAAATACAAACCTCTGGAAAAAGAAGTTGGTTTATTGCTGACACCGTTACTACTAAAAACTGAGCAGTACACGCATTTTAGAAGAGTTTTGTAAGACGTCCACTGCCACAAACATATTAAATGTGTAAGTAATTAACTTTTGGGAAATGTTTTCCCTGTTGAAGCTATCCCCGAGAGCTGAAAAAACGTAATCAAAACAATGCATCCCTCTTTCCCGCCTACAGAAAACCTGCCCGGATCAGCAGAAGCACTGATGCGCCAAATGCCACCTGAAAGGAGCCAGCAGCGGGAAGGAGTCACAGCTGCTTCGATTAGGCTGTCCCCAGCCAGCCCCATCCCTGAATTTCCAAGAGATTCGTCTCCTCCCACATCCTAAAGTTACGAAGAGTATTTTCCACTCCCTAGCTGGGAATCTGCTGCTCACTCCTGCAGTCTGGAGCGGGCCCGGAGCCCTCGCCGAAGCAGACCCCACCGCGGCCTGACGCGGCTGCGGGAGCTGCTGCAGCTGTCCCTCGGCAGCAGCTGCAGCCAGGCACCCACCGGGAACCGCAGCGACGCCGCAGCCACCCGGGCCCCACGGCCGTTTCCCACTTGGCACAGGAAAACACCAAGCTGCTCAAAGCCAACGTTTTGAAATCAAAACGTCTTTACCTCGGACGGGTGCTGTACAAATCCACCGGCGTTCCTGAAGCGCGGGGAAAGCCCACGCGGGAGCCAGGGCTGCCGGAGCAGAGCCCACTGCAGGCAGCCCCGCGGAGGGTCACCGCGCCCTCACCCACCGCACTAAGCCCACGCGTGGCGCGACCCGGCTGCAGCAAGGCCCTGCAAATCCCGCACCCCGAACGGGACACAGTCCCCCACAGGCCACGGTGACGGACCCGCGGCCGGCACGGCGCTGCCTCGCGCGGGGGGCACAACCCCCTCAGCTCTGCCCTTCCCTCCCGGCGCCTCGCGGGAACTTTTACCGCCCGGGGGCCGCCACCTCGCACGCCCCGTCCCCTCCCGCTTCAGGTGAGCCGCTCCGTGCCTCCAGCCCACCGAAAAGGTCGGCATTTTCCGCGACCCTTCCCCGCGCCCCCTCCCCTCCCAGCACGCGCACCTTGCCCAGCTGCCGCTTCAGCGCCTCCTCCCAGCGCTCCATGGCGGCGGTGGGGCCGCTTCCCAACAGCCCCTGCGCGGGGCGGCACGGCTCTGCCCGGCCCTCTCTCGGGGAACCGGGAAAAAAACCTCAGAACAGCCCTTTTTGAAGTTTTCCTTCTAAGGGACCTGCGAGCGGGAGGTCAAATAAATGCTTCAATGCGTTACCGCGCCAGGTGAGGGCAAAGAGCTGTCGGCTGCGAGCCGTTTCCACCCGCGGTGGTGTGCCCCAACCTGCCACCCAGGCCGCAGCCTCTCGGAACGGCTGAAATCTGGGGGAAAAGGACGTCACGGCTACCCGGGAGCGCACTTAGTCGCATTCCCCAAGACATATGCTACACGTGGCACTCTTACCCGGAGAACAGAGGTCTTGCAGGTGCAGCAGACGCTGCTCCTGGGACACCCCCTTGGCAGGGGCATATCCTGCAGTATGCCTGCCACTCCCTGCGCTGGCAAAATGGGATCTGCGGAGTCCAGGTCCCCCTCTGGCAGACCACTTCTAACGTGTGACAGCTCTCAGCTTCTCCTTTCCTGTCTATTTACTCTCTCACCAAGCTAACAGGAATTTTGAATGTGGCTGATAACAGAGAAGTGATCTCAGGTCTAACACTGTACGTAGGCGTTACAGGGATTTGGGGATTTCTTACCTCTGTGCTGACAGTGTCACAACTGATTTGTAACTTTAACGACCTACAAGTATGTAAATAAAAATCACAGAATCACAGAATGGTTTGGGTTGGAAGGGACCTTAAAGACCATCCAGTCCCACCCCCTGCCATGGGCAGGGACACCCTCCACTAGACCAGGTTGCTCCAAGCCTCATCCAGCCTGGCCTTGGACACTTCCAGGGATGGGGCATCCACAGCTTCTCTGGGCAACCTGTCCCAGTGCCTCACCACCCCCTCCAGGAAGAGTTTCTTCCTGATACCTAATTTAAATCTCCCTGCTTTCAGTTTAAACCCATTATCCCTTGTCCTGTCAGACAAGATTCCGAAGTCTGGAATGAACTTCTTTCCCTACATTAATCTCACTCATATTTTTTAAGCCTCCCTACCACACAGTAAAGACACCAGAAAACTGCTTTCTGGGAAGTGGGATGTGCAAGTCCGATGGCCAGTTAAGTGGATAACACAGTGCGTTCAGCTAGTGAAATGGAATCAAATGCCAGTCCTATGCCCATAACCTCCCAGAAAACTGCCAGGCCTGCGTTTGTGCAGAAGCCGCTGACCCAGCGCATCGCCTCCAAGCCACTGGCCACACACTGTGTGTGAGGCCGGCAGCATCCTCGGTGTTGTGTCCCTAATGCCGCTGAACCAGCGAAGACCCTGCCCTGGAGAGGGGAGTGAGGAAGGCCCCTTGCATGCTGCATTCTCTGGGGTGGTGGGCGCTGTGGTAGAGAGACCCTCTGCAAACAGGCGGGAGTATTCTGGGCAACCTGGGGTTTGTGGTAGGAGGACCAGGTCTGGTCTGGGACACATGCAGTGACAGCTGCCTTCACCCCAGCCTGCTACAGACTCTGGCTACATGCTCTCTGGAGGTTGGAGACACAGCAAACCCCTTGAGCCTGTTCTATCCTACCGAATGATCTGCATGAACATCTATCTAAACCCTCTTAAGAGTCAAATTTGAAAAGAATTGTTTCACAGAGGTTCTAGCGCTGACTGATGTTTGAGAATACAGCATTTCTTCTACATTTTTAAATTAAGCATTTAAATTTTTAATTTCTCCCTATTTCACAGTAACACCAACTAGGAAAGTTTGATATACACTTACGGTTGTTAGGAGTTTAGGTGTTTGGAAACACTTTTAAAAATCTGTGTGCATACATAACCAAAATAATCACAGAAACCAGAACGGTAACAACATACGCTTGGCAGTGACACACCACTATCTTCGCAAGAATAAGAGTGGTAATACCCTTTCAGCACAAGACTAGAGGTCACCCTTGACTAAGCCTTCACCCAACTGCAGATCCACATTTCTTACTACTCACTGTTCTAACTCTCCTTTACATTCAGAGGTGTGTCTGTACCCTCTGATTCAAAATCTGCCCTAAACATCATTTTCAGTGAATAACTCCATATTAAATTAACAGATCCTAATGACAATTCATGTCTAGATAATGAAATCTCTTGCTAGCAGGGTAATGTTCTGCCCACACAGAACAGAACCTTGTAGCCCCCACACCACCCCGTACCACTCCTCTAGTAGTTCCTCTCCCCCCAACCACTTGATCGCTACCTTTCACTACTGAAGTTCCCTTCTGTATTTTCAGTTTCTGAAGCTAGCTCTCAACTTCCCTAGCCCAGCAGCTCCCGAGCATTAGGCAAGAAGGAAGCCAGCAGTACAACTGTAATTTCTGAAGGTATTTTCAGCCTGTTATTTACTACATCTCTGCATGTTTACACACTCGCTTCAATCAGCCAAAGTAGTTCGAGGCAGGCCAGAAGCACTCAGGGTAGTGCTGAAGTTGATCACGGGCAGATGGGGAAATACCAACAGCTCCATGAGCAACGAGGGTGTTCTGTTACACGCAGTCTTGAAGATAAACACACCGTGCCTTACACCACCCACGGGTGGCTGCAAGACACTAATGAGATGTTCTTTACTGGACATACTAAATGTTAATCTGCTACAAAAAGGTTTGTTCTTTTGTTGTATTTGATTGTCTATTGGTCAGTTTTTTGATTTGGTGTCAATTCTAAGTTTATATGATTTCTAGAGGTAAACATATGAAACAGCTTTCAAGGTCAAGTCGTGTATTATCAAACACCCTCTGCTCTAGGGAAGCTTTCAAATGCATATCAACTTTCAACACAAAGAACCTGGTAAAGCCAGTGCGACAGGTAACACTGTGCTCTTCCAAATGAGGCCACAGCTTTTTGCATGTATTATTACCAAGCAAGCTACAGAAAATTCCCCCAACTGGCATTTATCGAGCAATACAACCAACTCTTACTTTATTACAACTCCTTTCTCCATACAAACTCACCCAGTGGATTCAAAACTACAGCATCTTGCCAGCAGTACGGGTCCTCTTACTGCCTGAGATGTTTTCTTTGAGCCTTGGCAGAAGATCGTTAAATACACAGAAGATAGGATGCAGTTTTTCAGATGCTAAGGGAGAGGGCAAAATCAGATTAGTCTCGTGGAACATGCAGCTGGCTCTACAATATGTGGCTTTTGAACTTTATTCAGCTCCACACAAGAGGAAAATGGCATTTTTATTGTCTTAAATTTTCATGCTCTAAATACTAATCCCATTATTCTGCTAACCTGTGGGCATGCTGCATCTCTAGGTACGCTAGCTTAGAGCAAAGCCAAGGGAAAGCGTTCTCAACATAAAACTACTGTTCAAGAAGCATTTCAAAGAATTCTCTCCAGTGGAGAAAATCATGCAATACTTTGAGTTGTCCAAATTAAGAGCAATGGGAATTGCAAGTTGAACTTATAAATATCAAATACTACGGGAAAAAATTGCACTTCTGAAATACAACAAGTGATAATCCCAGATACTGAAGTCTGGGGAGTAAATAAAGACCAACACAAGTGGCAGGAACAAGTTTCCTCACAAAACCCAAACTGGCTTCAGCTCTGGAAATACCATGAGCAAGAGTTTCTCTCTTTATCTCAGTGCCCACCTTTGTTCTCAACAACCAGTAAGTCACCTGCGTGTGTGAACTACACTGTGACCATTTTATATGTCCTAACTATTGGTTTAAAAGCTGGGTTTACCCCAGCAGCTGTGAGATACATCAGGCCTCGTTGCCAACTGCATACGGCAGCAAATGGCATTCCACAAACCAGTTCATTGTTCCTGCAAGTTTCAGCATCTCTCACGCTGCTCATAAACAGGTCTCCCCAAAGCCCTGGGCCACATCGCGCTGCACGTTGCCATCACCACGCTCCCTTTGTACACGCAGGTAGTAAACAGAAGCCAGGGTAGTAAAGGGTTGCTGGTTCACTCATTTCGGCTGGAAGAAGAGGGTTGTTAAGGACAGCGCATCACTGCATGAACTGTGAAGATTCACCTTATGTGAATCGTTTACGGTCACATTTGACACCCCTGCAGAGGTCTCAAAACAAACATCATACATCCCCAGTTGGATCATTCAAGGAAGGTAGCTACCTCTCACCGAGAAGTACACACAAGGCACATCCTTTTACACACAGGGTGTGCAAGTGTGCTCTCATAGTTGCTCCAAGTGCACTGGAAAACCTGGAACACTGCAAGTGCTTGTCAAGTCAGAATCGAGCCCATTCCTTTAACAAGGAAAAAACCCCAAAGCTCTTTAGATTGTCGATTGCTGTCAACTTTCACAGACTGTGACAGGAGATGGCATCAGCTACATGCCTTTCCCCAGCTGAGGAATACTGAGAAACTGGGCAGGCGATGCACCCAGCATACATAAAAATTAACGCCAGTGCAGGGAGAAGGATATAGGTGAAAACCAAGACTCTCAGGAAGAACTGAACAGAGAAAATCCCCAAAGCAAATTCAGCACCAATGGTTTGGGAAAACAAAACCATCTGCCAGTTGTGGACAGAGAAGTTAGGCTGGTGACATATTTCATACTTCAGGAACCTTTTCTGTCTTTGATTTCAACCCACAAATAATGCCAAGCCTCACGTCAAAGGCTTTTTGGATCCCTGTGCTCATGGAATAATAAATAAACGCACATTTCAAATTACAAGAAAAGGCTGTGGGATGACGAAACTGCAGTTCTGTCTTGTGGAACTAAAAGCGTTATTTCAAATAAATTACAACTAAAAACTGCTCTCAAACAAGGGAAATGTGTATTTTTTTTTCTAAACCTGAGTACAATAGCTTTCTTGAAGTACAGCTTTACTGGCTGGATTAAGTTAACTCAGTGTTAACTCAATGCTCATCTGCAATGATTTTTTAAATTGTTTTAAACACGAGTGTGCGAGCGTCGCTGTTGCCACGGAAAGGCAGGAGGCTCACTTTGTTCATTTCTCTGTTGGGAAGTGGGTGGCAGCACTGGCTGGTCACAAGCCACTGGTATGCACCTCGAGCTGTCGAAGCAGTAAACCATTCCATGAGACAGCAATCAAGGAGGTTCCGATTCTTTACATGGGAACAGGAGAACCTGAGCAAGATGCTGCTTATGAAACTCCAGGATGAAACACTCACTCCAGATGGAAGAGATTAAAGGCAACTGGCACACTTGTGTATGTTACCACTCTGAAATACACGTACCTCCAAATACATGTCACAAGCCTAAGCTGCAGGAGACACCAGTGTTTTCCAGACTTTTATGAATGCTTAAGCACCTCTGTTAATTTTTCATATGCTCTTGCTGGCTGCATAAGAACAAGAGAACAATTCCTGGAGAACGGTCAGCCTAACCCTGTGGTATGCGACAGCTCAGGGGGAACCGGCAGAAGAGAACTCTGAAAGGTCTTCCATAAAGTAAACCAATGAGAAATAGCAGTAAAATGTTTAATGCCTGTAATTTATTGTATACATACTCTGCAGAAAAACTTATATGCATTTGGTGTGTGCAAAAGGAAACACTTTGACAGCACCAGAAAACAGTTAAGCTACGTACGACTTTTTAACCTGATTTGTCACATCGTGTAAAAAGACATTGTGCACAAACGATATCCCCAAAGGAATAAAGTCATTGGCTAAAACTAGAAGCACCCTTATTTACACACTAACACTTTAATATTGCATCACACCCACTCACCAAAATAAATAGAAGTACATTCATCACAATTTAAACACCAGTCTCTCCATAGATTTATTTTCTGACATGTTTTGGTCTCCAGAAATATGCTCCATCTAGAAATATGCATCAGTTTACTAGATTATGTTACAAAATGCAAAGAAAAAAAAATTAGAAAATTAGTTTTTCTGGACAATATTTTGGGCTTTACACAAAAATAAATCCAGATTTCCATAGAGCTCTCATATACTTCTTGAAAGATTTTTATTTTAAAGCACAGCACAGAGTTGCACACTAAGGCTTCCTGTGATATGCAAAACCCTGGCCTCCAAGAGACAGCGCTGTACAGCGCAATACAGCTCAAGTGTAAATACAAGACATTTTCAAAAGGTAGTCGTCAATAGAAAATGCCCTTCATCTGATTCAGCATTAGCAGTAAAGAAGTAGCTACTGTAGTTGTGCAATCAAAGCCAGACCTGGAAGGGTTTTTATGAAAAGTACGTCATTTCACACGGTCAAGTTTAAGGATACACAATCTGAGATAGCAGAAACCATCCAACCTTCTTATATTCCTACATTCTTTTTTGACACAATTTAGTAAAAAAGGCACATTGTCAAACAGTGAATTAAAAATCTAAAACCCAAACCAGAATGTCATTAAATACAATTAAATCATTAGCTCGACATTAGATCTTCATAAACCAATACAAGCATTCTTCCAGTATTTAATCTCAAATCCGGATGCGCTTTGGACGAGTACTGAAGTACTCTCGTTAGACTGATACTATTCATCTGGCAAACAGTAAACATGGTTGTGGATACAAGGTCAGGAATTAAAAGACAACTTTACTTTCTTCCTAGCCAGTTTACAAATATGCAGCAAACACATCAAACCCCAAACATTTGTACAAAATTTGAAAAGCATTAGCATCCCATGCCAATTAGGAGAAAGTACTCCTTGACTGTAAAATTACAAATGTGTCCTTGAATAGTTTTTCGTAAGAAATAGTCAAAGCTTAAGCAATGATCACTGTGTGAAGAAACCGTTACACAGTGTCTTAGGGAGGCTAGCAGAGTACATTCCAGTCGCCATCGAAAAGACAAATGACAAAGTGCTTTACAGATTAAGAAATTGAACGGATCTTGCATGGTTAAGTAATCAGAAAGCGGTGAAATAGTCACATTTCATTTATCTGAAATGCAGATTTAGTTCCCAACCGGACCAATTTTGAATTAATATTTCTTTTGCTTCGTAAGAGACTTCTTCCCCAACCAGGCAGGGTCGGGGTTAACAGACCTAGCGCCCTTCTCCAGCTCAAAAAGAACTACAAAACCCCAGTAACTTGATCACGGTCGCAGCATTCACCGGCTTGAATGGGCAATTGTAGGAACTACAACAGAAAATATTAGATGGTCCAATGAAGCAGAATGAACACAACACTTCTAGACAAGCGGCGAGGTTACGCTATCTTGCACGGTTTCAAGTGCACACGCTGACAAACAGTTCGTGTTAGTTACTGTAGAAAGCGAAAAACAGAGGCGCAACGACGCTTTCTTCGCCTGGGCTGTCAGCTAATACTGAAGTAGTTTATAGAGTCCATCCCAGTAGCTTACTCAGGTCAGTGTTTTACTGAGGCAATTGAATGCTACACCATTAACAGAAAATGTCTTCAAGAGGCAAATCTGTTTTTTCTTACATTAAGAGTCAGATGTTTAAACTTCAGCAGCTTCCAAGGTTGTCCCTCACAGGTTATCTGAAGCAGGCTATCTGAATCACAGGCTATCTGAAGCAGCACTGTTAACAGCAGTCCCCTGACGGGAAAGGTTCCTTTGTTGGTTTTATACAAGGTAATTTTTCTTTTTATTCCTTTACTTCCCCCACCCACAAAAGCCCTTTTTGTACTTTTCCAAGCACTGGCACAGGTTGCCCAGAGAAGCTGTGGATGCCCCATCCCTGGAAGTGTCCAAGGCCAGGCTGGATGAGGCTTGGAGCAACCTGGTCTAGTGGAGGGTGTCCCTGCCCATGGCAGGGGGGTTGGAGCTGGATGGTCTTTAAGGCCCCTTCCAACCCAAACCATTCTGTGATTCTAGGATTAATACACAACAGTCTCAGCAGCTGAGGACAGAGATAGCATCAGAGTCCTGGAGCTTGAGGCAAAGCTGAGGAGAGGTACTCCTGAGCTTTAAGGGGCAACCTGGGGAAATCTAAGTAGATGCAACACCAGATTGGAGCTTCAGACTCCCAGTACAACTCCTGTAGACTTACACGAGCCCTGTGCTGATTGTAAACAAATTCAGTTACTGAAAGAAACAGTCTTTAAGTGCATAGTTAAAAATAATGTGCAAATATGGGCATTAAGGTAAGTAACTGAACTAACTCTCCTGCTATAGGTAATTTAAATTTTTGGCTTGATGACATTAATCACAAGTATTAACTAGTTAACATCAAGTTGTTAATACTGAAGAGCTGCAAATACAGAATTAAGCTTTGTTTGAACGGTGTGCTTTTAAGTAGTAAAGCTAATTAGATAAAGGACTGCTTCACATTTTAAATCATTTAACACATCGGATGTTTAATGCAAGAAAAAACATGTGCACTGTACACAATTTGTAAGAGCAGCATAAGCTGTTAAACAGATGTGAGGATTTATAGGGCAGGAAGAGAATTCCCAAGCATATGCTTGAGCCCAAAAGCACAAGATACACACAAACACTGGAAATTCCCATTTTCAGGGTGTGTATTTATCATACTGAATTGGACTGGCATTGGAATTCCAGACACAGCAAAAGCCAACATAATCTTTTGGCCATATCTATAACTGTACAACTCGCAAATTACATGCACTTCCCTGCTTACAAATAAAGAGGTTCAAATGATTTTTATGGGTCCTCAAATCAGAAAATATGCAGCACTTTATTGCTCTGAACATCTGTAGCAACAGCTGAATTTACACCCAAGCTGCTTCTGTGCAGAAGATGACGTTTCAATACTTTGAGGCTCAAGGTGGGAGACAGAGTAGGATTATAAAGCAATTTCTTTAAGTCAAGAAATATCAGGGAACAAGAATTCTATTCCTTCCTTTCAAGTGAATGCAAAATTGGTTTACTGGTACATGGGCCCACATGGTTCCCAGTCAGTGCATAGGCTAGTCAATATTTCTGCTGGCATCTTGAACTGGTTTAATCAATGGAAATATCTATTAATTTTATTCACTTAATATGCATTAGTGCATTAATTTCTTCATAAAAAACCAACCCTGACAAGTATTAAAAATAAATACTTTATTTAAGTCAAACTAAAGCCTTGCTTTTCAGTACTTCAATCCCTTTATTCTTTTGCCCTCTAACAAGCAAATGGAAACTGAAGTAGAATAAGAGATGTATGGAGGCAGAGGGTAGCAGAAACATGAACAAAGTCAACACCGTAAGTCAATTAACGTGTCCTTAGCTTCTTAGACTGTCTCTTGCGTTTTAATTCTTCTTCTTCTCGTCTCAATTCTTCCAAGTCCTCCTGAACACCGAGTCTCAAGCTGCCAAATAAGATGAAATCCTTTACACACCGCTACTCAAGAAATATGAAATTTTACTTCTACCCCTCCCCCCCTCAGAAAAGCAAATCCTAAAATTACAGCTGATTTGAGGAACGACTTTACATCAGTTATACAATCATAATTTCCTTTACTTATAGCAAGAATACAGCTTTAAGAAACCAAGATTTTATTAGATTCAAATCAAATATTTTGAGGGAAATATTTAAACCTTTTGTTAAAAAACAGACTTGGAAAAGACTGATTTTAATACAAAGGGTCATTTTTCCCCAAAAAGAAGCTGCTGAAACACATCCACCAATTCTTGCCAACGTAACTCTGACATACAAGTCACAGCAGGACTGACTCACCAGCTTCTGAGAGGCACCTAAACCTCTAACCTGGGCAAGGGGGAGAACGGGTATGTCAAGCAGCAGAGAAGCAGAAGACTTTATTTCAGCCTCCTGGCTTGAGGCACCATCCCGGCAGCTACATGCCCAACACGCTCCACCCTCAGTCCATCTAGCTGCCATGACTGCTCAGCAGGCCCATGGAAGAGACTCCACCGACACCGCATGTTTTAGCTACATCCCTGCAAAGTTATTCCTGCTTCCCAGAAGTCGGTAAGTTGAAAGTGATACTTAAAACAGTATCTCCAGTCACTGACCTCCTCTTCAATAAATACAGGCTGGATAGTCTTGCTGGTTTGATGCTAGGAGCAGGTGTGGCAAAGCCACCGTTTCCTGGTTGGCGCCTGCCTCACCTGCAGCCCTACCAAGTGCCTTCCTGCATCCGCAGTTCATTAGTGTAGCATGCACCTCGATGCGCCAGGTTCAACCACATCACAGTGAGGATTCACCTGTTCTGGACTAAACTGCTCCAGCACAGGCTCCAAAGTGGATTTTATGCCTAAACAAGCATAGCAAAGTCATCTGGAATCCCAGAATCACCCAATTTAAGAACAGGAACAAACACATCAAGGATCTGTGTGATAAATCTCTGGCTTGAGGCATCATTTTTCATTTCAACTTAGATCTTAACTGTAGTTTCAGTGGGCTTGCTTGGTTAGAGTTGCTCATCTCAAGGGTCACAATGCTTTTAACCAAACTCTCAGTGAAAAGTAGCTGAGCACTGAAAATAGTTAACCTCGATGTTGCCCAAGTTTATCTCCCCTTCCTTCATGCTAGCATGTGTAGTTAAAAGTGAGCCAGGTATTGAACGCTGCAACCCTCAGTCTAGGTGTTCAACAGAAATCTGAGTCAACAGCAGTATCCCAGTAAATTCCAGTTGTTTCCTCCAACTCCATTGAACAGACTATAGCTTGGCTTGAGCTGCAGCTATTCCCCAGGAGCAAAGAGGAGTAAGGACACTAACTTCAAAAATACGCGAATTTCCAACACCTGAGGCACTTTCTGAATAACAATATAAAAATTTCAGTAGAACAAAACATTTTGGTAATTCAGCATATTCCACTATTCCCCATCATCTATAAAAACCTTGTAACTTTCACAGGGCTTGTTCCACCAGCCATTAAAAGACAAAAAGAAGTTTATGAACATCAGGACTTGTAATAGCAAGATCAGGCCTGTTCAGGTCTAGAGGCCAAAACCGACGTGAGAATACAATCTTCGTATTTGAAGTTACTGATGACAAGTTTGTCAGAACACTTTTTATACATACATGGAAACACACACCCCCAAACACAAATAAACCTCCTTCCAGTCCTCCAACTAGCAGAATATTATGTTTGGGACAAACTGAAGGGTTTAGCATTTTAGCTGACATTTAAATTTTTAAAAAGACTTTTTGGCCATAAGTTGGTTTGGGTTTGTTTCTTTGTTTTCAAGCAAAGTTTATGATGCATGAGAATGAACATACAAGATTTATTTACTGTACCCACCACTGGCTGGCTGATTTTCATCTTTACCTAAGCTTTCTTATAAAATATTTTTGTTGGTTGGGTGTTTTTTGCTGGTTTGTTTTCAATAGACTTATTTACCTCTGCTATAAAAAGCAGCAAATATCCACTCTAACAGCCCCATGACTTGGGCAATAAACAAGCTTCCCACTTTCTATCCAAGTTTAAACCCCTGCATACCTTCTAGCTTCTTCCTTCTGTTGCTCTCTCCAGCTGCTCTCCATATAACGTAAGGCATAATCACTTTCATCTTTGTATCTGGAAGTTAAATGCTAGTTTTCAGCACACCACAAAAACTGGAACAACATACAGTTGAATTCACATCCCTTCTTAGGAAGAATAGTTATTTTGCCATATGCATTTTAATTTTTTGAAAGAATCTAAGTTACAAGCCTTGAAAGTGCTTGCTTTTGTATGCCTTATTGTCAGACGAGGGAAATATTTAAGCCAAGTAAGAGCCTTCATTTTCCAGCAGCTCCTAGTCAGACCAGGTTAGATCCTCTTACAGAAGATCAACACCATCACATTTAGCAGTTCATATTCAGGCAGCTACATCTGATGAATTCTGAAATACTGCAGACTGCTATAGAAAACATTTCAACATGCAGTAATAGGAAAGGGTTGTGATGAATTATACAGGCAAAGCATTGAAGAAACTGTGTTACTTTCCAGCTACATCTTACTGACTCAAAGTTTATTGCTCCCCAGAAAAGCATGGCAGGCAGCGTGAAAAAGCAAGGTTCCTTCTGCACCAAAGCAGCTCTAATGCTTGTTGAATTTCTGCAGTGCAAAACCATTTTTTGACACCAGCACTTACCCTATTTCTAAAACATGTTTATTCACTGAACTGTAATAAGTGCTGCTGTTCTGAAATACCTTAAAACTGATATTTTTCTTACCTTTTCCGATCATAGCCAAATATTTCCCGAATATGTTTTGATATTTCTTCTTGGGGTTCCCCTTCATCTTCGATGAAGTCATCCATTTCAGAGTCATATTCATCATCGTCATCATCTTCTATTTGTCTCTTGTAACCAATAGGTGGTCTTCCAAGACCTAAACGATAAGAGAATGAAAATCATCATGATCACCACTAATAACACATTAATTTAACAGTACTTCTTGCCATAGCTTGGGCACAGCCATTGTACAGCTCCAGGCTTCAAGGTGAAAGACTTCTGCCTCAAGTTAACTAACAGTTCTCAGAAACCCAGTAAAAGGAAATACTTCAAGTTGTGTGCTAGTAGATTACATATCAGTATCACCAACTGCATCCCAAACTACCAGGCAGAGGTCTATGTCCTTGAGAGTTTTCTAGGCACTTATTTGCTAGAGTCCATGCTGCTTGTTTCTGTTCAGAAAGCAGTTCTTAGAACTGCCTGCTTACTGATGAGGGAGATTTTCCAAACACTTAAGTATCAGTCACAAGTTTGCTGTGTGGTTTTAATTTTCATGTACTACTTTAAGCATCTGTTATTTAAAACACTCTAAAACTTTAAGCATAATTAAGTGATGCAGGAAATAAATCCCTTCAGTTCTTTTCCTTCTAACTGCCTCCGTATACCAACATCCATCACAGGTTGATTAGTTTTCTTTCACATAATACTTCACACCCCAGGCCTGCATTTCAAGGGATGTGAGTATACGTAAAAATAAATGAAAAGTTGCAAAGCAGAAAAAAGCATTCTACTGCTAAACGCACTCTTTAAAAGACAAAGATAGTATTTTGTCCAAGTTCCTAATTGCATCTGTAATGGTCAAACACCCTCAGTGACCTCAACACAGACATATGTAAAAAAATACAAAACCAAGTGAAAAAATTTGCTCTAAAACTTCATACCTTGTGGATGTAACACAGGCCTGTGCCCTTGAAAAGATCTCGTGCCATTTATCTGTCCATTGCTAGGTCTCGTGACCAGGTTTTTAGAAGAAATCGTTTCCGATACAACAGTACACTTCGGTTTTACAGCTGTACCCAAGCCACTGCCTGGTCGTCCAGGTCCTGAGCTTGGGCTGACTCCTGGCCTTCCAGGTCCTGTTCCCAAGCTGCTGCCTGGTCGCTTGGCTCCTGTGCTTGGATTGATGCCTGGCCTTCCAGGTCCTGCTCCCAAGCTGCTGCCTGGCCGCCCGGGTCCAGTGCCTGGGCTCACTCCCGGCCTTCCAGGTCCTGCTCCCAAGCTGCTGCCTGGCCGCCCAGGTCCAGTGCTTGGGCTCACTCCCGGCCTTCCAGGTCCTACTCCCAAGCTGCTGCCTGGCCGCCCGGGTCCAGTGCCTGGGCTCACTCCTGGCCTTCCTGGTCCTGCTCCCAGGCTGCTGCCTGGCCGCCCAGGTCCTGCATTTGTGCCGACTCCTGGCCTTCCTGGTCCTGCTCCCAAGCTGCTGCCTGGCCGCCCGGGTCCAGTGCCTGGGCTCACTCCCGGCCTTCCTGGTCCTGCTCCCAAGCTGCTGCCTGGCCGCCCGGGTCCCACGCTTGAGCTGCTGCTTGGTCGCCCGGGTCCCACGCTTGAGCTGCTGCCTGGCCTTCCAGGTGCCACACCAGAATTGGTGCTCAATCGCCCAGGTCCTGCACTTGAACTACCACCTGGATGCCCAGGTCCTCCTTTTCCCAAGCTGCTGCCTGATCGTTTTGCATTGGAGTTGATTCCATGCTGAAGGGCCGCAGCACTTCCTGGTTTTGTATGGGCAGCCTTTTTCAGGCTGGATTCTTTAGCAGATGGTAGCCTCTGAGCCCCACTGGCCGCTGGTTTTGAGGGCGGCACATGAGAGCTTGACCCAGGTTTTCCAACACCATTGACAGGTAATTTACTGTGACTGCTACCAGTAGAGCTTTTTAAGGAGCCATTTTGGGAGGTTTTTTGCATTTGATCAAGTCTGGAGGAAGATGATGACCGTGAGTGTTTTTCAGTCAATGCTGGTGCTTTGAATTTCTTATCAGTACCACTCACAGAAGAGGACAGACTGCCCTTTGGTGTGGAATGTTTATCTGCTGAGCTTTTCAGTTTTACATTTACAGATTCTTTCTGAGAAGTCACTTTTTTTGAAGCACCAGGTATCCCTGTATTCTTAATCTCCTTCTCACTTTTCTTAGGTATTTCTGCTTTTTTGTTTTTGCGTCCCAAATACTCCCTCTCTCTCAATTCTTCTGCTGTTCTGGGTCTCTCTTCTACCCTTTTCACTGGTTTTATTTCCACTGGTTCATATTGTTTTTTTTCAGCAAGCCTTAAAAGCTCTGCAAAGTTTAGAGGTGCTGGTGCACTTTTGGGAGGCGCCTTTGGTTTCACTACAACTTTGGATGGTTTCTCTTCATATTCTTCTTGCTCATGCTCAGATTCAGTCTGACTGTATTCCAGTTGCTCGGTTTCATCTTCTGGGGCATACTCAGCCTCTGGGGCCTGAACAACATTCTCACAAGTCCTCCTCTTTTTAGGCTTCTCTTCAACAGGAATGCCATTATAGCCATAAAAATTATCCTTTGTTCGTGAGGCCATAGCTCTTGCCTTTCTGTCATGTTTCAGTTCAATGCGTCTAGCCAGGAGTTGTTCTTTCTTTCTTCTTTCTTCCAGTGCTGTAAAAGAAAACCAGGGGAAAGTTATAAAAAGCACTACTTATTTCAATTTCTTCCAAACTGATAAACCATTTACAACAAGAGTTTAAGGCTGTCTGGCTAAAAGCTGTTCCAAGAGTGATCAGAGGCCTGCCAACAGAGCAAGCTAACCCACCTGGATACGTTGCTCCAAAAGTGAACAATTAAGTCAAGTGCTGCTACTGCAAACCCCACTAAAGCGATTCAACTGGAGCGGCTCTCCAGAATGCTATACAAACTGAGGAGAATTACTGTGCGAGAAGGACTTATGGGATCTCTGGGTAATGGAAGGAGTTGTGAAACTGAGCAAGAGAATTTTGAGACTCTACAGAAGTTACTATCAGATGGTTAAGGGAAGATGAGGGAAGGGAAGGAAAAAAAGAATATTGGGGGAATAAGAATTGGTAGACAGGCTGAATGTGTGTGTAGAGGGGTGTAGGGGAGAGACAAGCAGCCAATCACAGATAAGCAAGCTGCTGGTCACTACATTTATCTGGTAGAGGCCTTTGCCCCATCTCTGTCATCTGTCCTATATCCTTACTGAACTGGTTTTAGCCATTTTCTGTGCATGTTCTCCGTCTTGAGTCTGTGTGTGCTGGCAAAATTCTAGCTGAACCAGCTGATGAACGAGAGGTCTGAACACCAGACACCAGTGAGACCAAGGAAGGGAGTGGGGGCCAATTACCAGGAAGACTTGGGAAAAACATCAATTCCTAGAAAACTGATTTGGATACTCATGTTGTGGGTGCCTGTAACAGTATTATCCTCTTCCTGGGTCATTCTTTTGTCAGGGGCTGTGACTGTAGAGTGCGAGTGCATGCATGCTCTCTAGTACTGCTTAAAGGAAATACAATACAGTGGAAAAGCTGTGGCTCAAACAGCCTCTGCCATACAAGCCTGAAATTCAGACTGTATCAATACACTAGATTAAGACACAACAACAGGAACTCTTAACATTTTTTTCCACACAGATAAAGCTTTTCAAAGTCAAGTTACTGAAAGACCAGATGGTTTCTTGCAGTATCTCTCCACCTTAATTACGTCGTGATCTCCATTAGTAAATGCTAGCGTAGCTGATTAATATTTCACCCCTTAGGAGAGCATGCAAACATCCCTAGTCCTTCCTCAGTCCTGGCTTTCCCTCAGCAAGTGTTATGCATGTAAATTCTAGAAACAGATGCGCAGCTGTGTTTGCAAGAGCTTTGAATAAGGTGACAGTCTCAAAGAGCCAGTTAAAGTCTGCCATAGGAAATCTTTTGGACTCTTTTACCTTTTTTTCTTTTTTCTTCCTCTTGCCGTCTGAGAAATGCTTGCACTGCTGCGGACTCTACACCCTTGACTTTTGGAACCTTTTTGGGAGGACCAACAGCCAAACTGTATCTTTTCTGCAAAGAACAAAGAGATATGTCAGAAAAGTTAAGAAATGCAAAAGTATTAAAGTTTTTAAATGGAGGAGTTGCATAACAGTCATATACTTTATTCTGTACCTCTGTGCCTAAACAATGAACTCCCACTGAAGCAGAGTTGACAGATACACTTGACTCCTAGTCAGCCTGAGCTGAAGTACGGCTAAGGAGCAACAGGCCTCATGTCCTTGGGGTGAACTTGTGAACTAGAAAGCGCCTGGCTCATGTACAAGGGAGTGAAGGTGTCTTGAAAAACATTTTGAAAGGTGGTTTCAACACCCAAAAGTGCAAGATAACCCAAGTGTAACAAGATACCAGACCTAAAACGAAGACATCTATCTTGTCTGTATTACTGACTAGCAGCCAACTACTTTGCCCTATAAACATTACCCAATTTGAGCTCTCCCTGACTTGCAGCTGGACTGCATGCCAGGTGGCTCCCCCCTCGAGCAGGAATGCCTCTCAAGGTTAGAGATTCCTTACCTGAGACAAAGACATACTTCAGTACCCAGGACAGACCCTCGTTAAGTGACAGCATGCTGAATTAATATTAAACATTACTAACCCACAGAGCTACTCAGTATCATTATAAACATCGTATGGATAATTCCTTTAGACAAACCTCTGACCAAGTCCGAGACTAAGACTGGATGCAACAGCTGCATCAGTAATGGAATAAAAATATTTCAGTTCAGCCTTAGTCTTTGACCAAGCAGGAAACAAAAGCAGCCCAAGCTGCCAGTCCGTTCAATTCCAGACTGCAGGTTTACAGGTCCGTTAGGGCTTTTAGCTTTTTTGTGGATGCTTATTTAAGTTTCAGGTTACCTTATTCAGTGAAAATCAATCAACACAAAACGTGGAATTACTCCAAAAGTATGTTGGAACTGACTTCACCAGCACAATTAGTAGGTTGATCTAAAACCAGGGATGCTGGTTTTAGTTCCTGCTGCAGTGATCTTAAATAGAAGACTATTGTACATCAAGGAGTTAGTGACCTGAGTCGAGTCGGCGCCAGCCTGCACTCTACTGTACTTCTCACTTGAGACGACTGGCTGAACTCAGCAGACTAACTGTGACAGAATATGCAGCCCCCACTTAGCACCTGGCAATGACACCACTTGCATGTGGCGTAATTTGCCTGGAGAAGGCTCCGGGAAGACCTTATTGTGGCCTTTCAGTACCTAAAGCGGGCTTATAAGAAGATGGGGACAGACTTTTTAGTAGAGTCTGTAGCAACAGGAGGAGGGGTAATGCTTTTAAACTAGAAGAGCGTCGATTTGGACTAGATAAGTACAAAGTGTTTTACGATGAGGGTGGTGAAACACTGGAACAGGTTGCCCAGAGAGGTGGTAGATGCCCCATCCCTGGAAACATGCAGGGTCAGGCTGGATGAGGCTCTGAGCAACCTGCTCTAGTTGAAGATGTCCCTACTCATGGCAGAGGGCTTGAACTAGATGGCCTTTGAAGATCCCTTCCAAGCCAACCCATTCTGTATTTTATGTCTTCTTATATCTTGAAGTGTTTTCGTACAAGATCCTTTTGCTTGACCGCAGAAATGATAGAGCTGTTTACTTCCAAGAACACCCTATAAAAGCTCTAAAGAACTACAGTGCTGGTAATCCTCCCTACAGACAGGATTTGCACAGCTTGCCATGCCGAGATGTCTGTTCAGCGCTATACAACTCAGGGTTCCACCAACTGAAGAGATGTCAAGTTGTCTATGCTATCCCCTTTCTTCCTGTTAACCCCGGTAAATGCTATTTTAATCCATATGTTAAGAGCCTGAGTGCCTTTCTCACTGGGATCTGTAACAAACACTTGCACTAGGGTGCCACACAGGCATTACCTTCCATAAACACACCAGTTACCAGATCAGGTTTCAGAAGGATAAAATGAAAAGCAGCAAAGACTTTATCTTCTTCCCACCAACAGGCTATAGCACATAAACTAAGCAATGAAAAGGACAGAGACACTTGCAAAGATAAACACAGAGGCAGATGGAAAGCAGAAGAACTCTATTTGAGGTCTGCAGGTTTTTTGATCTCAGTAATAAATCAGTAGATTATAACCTAAACCAAGATCTTCCACATGGCAAATCTGGATGCCCACCAAATGAAAGAGCTGTGAAATATAGTCCCAGACACAAACAATATCACTAATAAAGCCACACAAGTCAGTATTCCCACAAATACCTTCCTACCCTCATATAACCTATGAAACTTTACCAGATACCTACATCCAAATGTTTTAGAAGCAATAATCAGGCAAGCTAGGGGCATAACTCCCTACAGACCTCAGTATCACCCAATGGAAGCTTTCGTTCTAATTTCCAATTCACTGAAACAGCAGCACATGAATAAATCCTTGGATTACTTTAATTACCAACATGCAAACCCATACATTATCTTGTACATACGTGCACCAAGAAGCAAGGTTCAGAGACTCGTTTCTAAAATGCAGCCAGAACTGGCTCCAAGAAGCTACAGTAACAACTTTTTGTAGTTGCCTTTAGTTATTTCTGAATTTACTAAAACAAAGTTATAAAGATAGTGTATCTGTATACATTTCAGTAGTACAACCTCAAGTGTTGCTTCACCCCATTACAGACCTACAACAGTCAAGCTCATTTCCCAAGATTCACCTCTGCACAAGAGAGTCTACCACAATCTGAGAAAGGGTTTTGTAAATCCTTGTCACCTGGAGAAGCTCGAACTCTGAACAGTTTTTGGTACTTACAACTGAAATCATTAGAATTGATCATCATAGCTAGACTATTTAAAGGGTAAGGTAGCTGGAGCTGGGCCCCCCTCTTCTGGGAAGCTAAGGTCCCTTCCCTCCCCAACTTGTGTTATTTACACCAAAAGTATTCCAAGACCCAGGAAGCCTGAACCATAAGGCAGTACTGCCTCCCGGTTTTTGTTCAAGCGCAGCTGATGACTCTGCAGCCCAAAGCCATCGGCACGCTCCACCTAAATCAGAACAGAGAGGAGAAGAGCAATCTACACAGCATCTTTGTAGAAAAAGGCTGAAGCACATCACTACCTTAGGAACAATGTGAGATACTCTGCAGTGCACTCATATCAGTATAATGTCTACGTAAATCATCTTCTTACTCCCAAAGTTAAATGTGTCATGTTTTGCCACTGGTAACCTAATTAACAGAAGATAGAGTTGGAGTCGATCTTAAGGGCCTTTTCCAACCTAAATGACTGTAAGTTTTAGGCCTAAGCAGCACCTTTCAAAACCGCTAAACAGCAGGGACAAATGTAGATTGATCTATCCTGTTAGGAAGCCTTACAAAGAATTAAAGTGATGGGGAAGCACTTTTCAGGCTTTGTTTTGCTGCACTACAACCAACCATCCCACGCAGGAGCAGGTTTGCAGAGCAGCTGGACAAGGATGCTGCTTTTTCACACAGCCACTCATGTGGCAAATTGTGCCAAATTCAAGATTTAAGTCTTCCCATAAATAGCATTTTTTTATTTGGCTAACACTGAAAACCTAGCTAAACAATTCATAAATGAATACGTGTGTTTTGTACTGTGAACGACGACTGTTGATAAAAGTTTTGTTCACCTTCATCTAGAAATAACACAGAGTAGCCACCTTAAGTTTAGGGTTTTCTAAAAGCACTGGACCATGCACATGTCACACAAGCACTGATAAAGTGTTTTACTTACAGTGCAAATGAGCATGCAGCAGATTCCAGGTAAAGGAGAAAAAATAAGCCAGGGCATGTCGGTACTTTATCATCCAAGCAGCAGCTGCACTATTCTGGCTTTTTATCACTATTGCCAAGATGGTTAAATCAACAGAGAAACAGAAACGTTTAGCCTTTAGGAGAGAGGAGGTCAAGCTGTTCCCAGAACACAGCGCTACTCAAGTTGTAAACACTGATTATCTCTCTAGGTAGAACCTAGCGACAGCTCTGAGTACTACTGAGATACACAAAGTGGGCACTGCTTTGGCCACAAGAGAAAGGCACTTCCACAGCCCTTACTTCAACTGTGTACCCCCAAGAAATAACAAGTCTTTTCCTACCTGTGAGTAGGATTTCTCCTGAGGTTTCTCATTTACCTTCATCTCTGCAAACCTTGCCATAGCTGCCTACTCCCAAATCTGACCAATGGTACTTTAGGAGTATGGTGGGAAGTCCATTACGGTGCAAAACCTTGTTTGTTTTCCACTTACAGCCAGAATAAACTGTTTCAGTGGCACACAAAGTTACATGACTGACAAAGCAGCAGATTTTTCTCTGACAAATACACCTCAAAACAGAAAGATGGAATTAAAAAGACTGGTGTTAATATGGCAAATAAAAAACCACCAGGCATGTGTGCCTATACATTCACACACATGTACTGACTTGTGAGAGATACACATCAGATACAGGTTATATACATCCCAGACAGTCATCCCTTACACGCAGAGTGCCAGCGTCTAATAGCCAGCCTTGGCGAGCAGGCAAGCTCCAGGCCACAAGTTTAACTGTGTAATCTGCAACCAAGGGTTTTCTCCTAGTCCACTAACTTTAAGAGGTGACACAGTCGCAGCCGTTTTGATGTCGGCATTCGAGTGCCAAATCTTGGCCTGTAAGAGATTTTGTTATTGTAAGCTTTGTGGCATCTAAATACTAGACCCGAACACAAGCAACAGTATTGCCTTTAATGATGACCAGTATTTACACAGGTAGCAAGGCAAGATAGGAGTGATCGGTTCTGCCAAACCCAGTTCTCAAGTAGCACGTGTGCCACTGATCATTTTTGCTATGGGCTTGCACACACAATGCAAAGACAATCCCACCTGCAGAGGTTCTCACACAGAGGGGCTTTTTTTGTTTGCTTGTTTTTCATTAGCACGCTCTGACCCCTGTTCGTCCTTACCATTTGGGAAGACATGCTGCTTTCTCCAGCGGGGAGTCCCTGTTTTCCTCTAAGTATTCTTCAGGGTATAACTTTAATAACGCCACTACTAGTTCACTCACCCAGTTAAGACACACACACATCCCTGTTTGTGTCACTCCTCCCAATGCCCTAACACTAAGTCCTCAAAAGGTAGCTTTCCAAACTAAGTCCTTCGTGTTAACTGCCATGGGGCCTCTGCTATCAGCCCGTGACTTCCAAGGCCTCTGCTACAGTCTCAGCACTGTCCACCCTGCAGACACCATGCTGGGGTTATCAGCAGCTCACTCTGTGGTCAAGGCTTTCTCAGAGTATGTGCATGTAGTGCTTTCTCAACTACTGTTATCGGCACCGTGGTGTGACAAAGTAAATGGTAGTTACCAAGCATGCTTAAATGTGTTTGACTCTCTCCAGGTTCTAACGACCCCCACCAAGAGTAGGGCTTCACTGATAAGAGTACTTTAACCCTCAGCGTATATTGTGCTCATCTCCCAGAACCAATTTAACAGGGTCATACAGCTTACTCCCAGAAAAGCAGAATTCATTTTCTTCAGATTTAGAAAATGCTGTTACAACACCCAAGCTGAACCATTCGCTAAAAACGCGGAAATTTAAGTGTTGCTTCACACAGCAAAACAAAATTCAAAAGCATACTTCATGCTTTCCTTCATGTAGTGGTACTGGAGTCCCCATTTTCACGTGCTTATGCAAAACCAGACAAGGAATAGGAAGAGCTGAGTGTTTTAGACATTTTAGTCAGTGTTTGCAAGCGTCTGGAACTTAACTACCCGGTTCAAAGAGAGTAAAAGCCCTCCTCACCCCTTGCCGACTCTGTACACTGTGCACCCTGCAGTTCTCCTCACGTGGGGGCTGATAAAATACAGAGCATCGCCATGCCCTGTTTTGAGACAAGTTCTAACCACATCACAAATGCCCATGCACGGATGAGTGATTCCACAACAGCCACCCGTACCCCACAGCCATTCTCCGCATCGCTCTTGCAGGGCTCCTCTCGCCTGTGGGCAAGCACCCACTAGACGGCAGATGACAAAATCGGGGCAGGCTCTGGAACACACAGGGTCTGCTGAACAAACTCTGGGAGTTTGCCACTCTTTTACTTTACACCAGAAATTATTTATCTGTCAGCTTTACTGGAGACTACTTTGTAATGATTCATCCTGACTATGAATGACTTGAAGTGAGACTTCAGCAAGTGCTGACGTGGATGACAAGCTGTTTCAGTTTTGGGTGACCTCTGCTGTTAAATGCTATTCCGTATCAGGCTTTTTCCAAGTTCCCTCCACCAAAGACTCATCCTCAGTTAGAAGGAGTAGGGAGCTATATGAGATAATTTCCAATCGATTATTAATGACAACTGAAACAGGTGAAATAAAAGGAAGACTTTGTTCCAACCATGCTCAGTATTGTGGTTTCTTAGAACTGCAATACAATTTCACACTTTTAAGACTATCTTCCGTGCAAACATCTGGAAGTGCTTCACCACACCCATTATGTCACATAAACCTTGCAGCATAACAGAGTATACCAATTTTGCCAAAAGAACAACATAAAAAGTACTTAAATCTTTTTGAAATCAACACTGAATCTCATTAACTGCTACCATGTCTCAAAGCAAGGTCACAGTGGATACCTAATGAACTGCTGACACGAAACACGGGTAACAAGATATACACACACAACACCGAAGCCCCCATGGAACATCATGTGGGATAAACTGGGGCTCTCTTCAGTAACCGCTAAAAGATTAGCGGCAAGACTTCACTAACAGCACATACACCAGTTCCTATAGGTACTGTTTTATTTAGAAACAAAACCTGATGCAACTAATAGAGCACCGAAAGGCTGATTTCAGCAATGTTCCTTTTGAGTCTGGATTTCCATAGGGAGATTAACAAGCAGAGCCGTTTTTACAGAGACATGATGCAATACCTTTCTTTATACAGGTTCCTCTTTTACGATAGAGGACCATAGTATTTCTTAAATAGGGGTGCTTTTTCACAGTTTCTACTTTTGGGCTCTATATATTACTTGTGCATGTCACTTGTTCATTACAATAGGCATGGGATGTTTAGTTTAGTGTGCTGTGAAGTTTATTTTAGTCTTCTCAAAGGGAAGTTCAGGGGATATGCTGATTTGTGCCGGAACTAACACTTCTGGAAACCTGTTAACTTGAACTACCAAGTAAATTTTGTAATTAGTCCGTATGGTATTTTTAATAAATATTACAATTAATTATATCATCATTATATACATTTTATGTGCTAGCTTTAATCTCATGGAGTTACTCTGATGTCCATTTATCAGGAAACTCCACAGGCCCCCTACTGAAGTCTAACAGCTGCAGACAAGCTGAAGTAGTGCCAAGTGCAGCTCCACTTCTGCTCAGAAGCTAAAGCCAACTTTACACTTAAAAGCTACACCACTAACGTGCTAGAACATGGGGAAACCAAACTGCCCCAGCTATGGATTGAATTGCACTCTCACTCCATGAGTTAATCAGTTAAGCAAATCCTAATCTTGCCTTTTCTAAAAAGGGTAACAAAACCCCCATCCATTGCACGAGTAGGACTGCTGCCCTCCACCATCACATCTGCAACTGAGAGCACAGCAGATACACCACGATGATGAACTGATGAAATGTATAACTATTAGTGACCAAAAGGAGTGGTACATTCAAGCTTAATAAGAAAACTGAGAAGCTAAAAAGAAGTTTTAAACATCTGAAGTAAGAACTACAACAACCCAATGACAGTTTAGTGCAACAGCTTGTTTTGAGTCATAAAATAAGCGTTTGAGTATCTTAACGTGTTTATGTATTTGACTTTTTCATATTTATTTTCACAAACCACATTTATATGTGGGATCAGAGAAACTAAATCAGGCTAAATAATAAAAAGTACAAGTTACACATCGACCATATGGTTGGTCCATACTATTAACTGGTGACAATACTGGTTGCCATTACCCAAGTTTTACTGGTGATAGAGAGACTGAGAGCCTCTCAATTCCTGAGAGTCTCCACTTCAGCTGTGTCAGAACCCAAGAGTACACTTTTTCTGGTTTTCCTACAGCTTATGCTAAAAACAGCTACCCCTCTCATTTACACTGGTTTACACGAGCTAATCATAGAAACAGAACCCTGGCACTCGGTTAGAGAAGACAGGAAAAGTGTCTCCTAGCTGGTGGCTACCAAGGAGAAAATATTTTTTTATCCAAATAAGCACACATGACTTACAACTTGGGTCCTGCTGAAGGAATGAAACCCAGTATACTAATGTAAGGAAGGGCCACAGGCCCTTCCTACTGCCAGGCTTCATTCAGCCAAGTAAATGGGTCATTTCATACTGCATCAACAGAAAACTGGCAGCTTGAATTCAAATACAAACGGCTGATATACAGACCTCTGAATGATGTTCATAATAAACCAAATGCCTTTCACCAGTCACCCCCACAGAGCTGTTGCAGGCTGTTCCTTAGCAATGGATACAAAAGTATTGGACAAGGCATCATATTCATCCAAAACTTGTCATTCTTTGTCTCCGACCCGCACTTGAGACGTGGCAGGCGTCTGTTTTCAGAGCAAACAAAAGGACTTATCCGACTTTTAACCACAATCGCTGCCTTCCCCTGCACCACCGGTTCTGCTCCCAGGATCAAACTTTTCGGCGACCAGAAGCCGCAAACCCCGGCCGCCCCTTCCCAGCTCCCAGAGACCTGTTGACAGACGGAGGCCCGTTTCGTCCCCCGGCGCACAGACGCTTCTCCAGGCCCCAAAAGCGAGAGGCCCGGCCTCGGGCCGGCCGGGCAGGCTCCGCGAGTGCCAGCCAGGCCCATAAACCGGCCTCCCCGGGCGGCTTCCCAGGCGGGGGCCGAGGCGCGTGAGGGGGGCGCGGGGACCCCGCAAGATCCGGCCCAGCCCCGAGCCGCCGGCAACCGCTCCCGGGGGGCCACTAGGCTGCCACCGGCCCAACGGCTGTAACGGTTGCGGTGGCCCGGCCTCGTTCCTCTCCTCCACCCCCCCGACGGTCCCAGCCGCCCCCGAGCTCACCGGCACGGAGCTCAGCCCTTGCTGCTCCGAGGCCATCACGAGAATATTGCGGAAATCCATGGCTGGCTCGGGGAGGGGTGGGGTGGGGGGAAGAGGCAGCCGCCCTGCTCCTTCCCGCTCCCCTCCGCGCCCGGCACAGGCCGGCCGCCTGCCCCCGGCCCGCTGCGCGGCCCACTCGGCTCCGCTCGCTTCCGGCCGCTGCCGCCCCCCCTTTATAACAACTCGCCGCGCGTCACTTCCGCCGTGACGAAACCCTTCGCCGCAGGAAGCGCGTCCGTTGGGGGGCGGGCGGCGCGTGCCTCAGCCGGGGGCGGTGCCTCCCCGCGAGCGCCCGGGAAGCGGCGGGGCCTGGGGATGTGGGGGGGGGGGCCTAAAAAGGGCCGCTGGGGCCGGTCCCGCCCGCAGCCCTCCGCCAGCAGCTGGTGCGGCTGTGGGGCTGATGCTTAGTTGTGTCCCCTCGGGTTCCCCCGGCGGCGCCGGGCGCCTCGGTTTCACCCGGACAAACGCCTTGGAAACACAGACCGGTTTGGGTTGGGAGGGACCGTAAAGACCCTCTAGTTCCAACCCCCTTCCATGGGCAGGGACACCCTCCACTAGACCAGGTTGCTCCAAGCCTCATCCAGCCTGGCCTTGGACACTTCCAGGGATGGGGCATCCACAGCTTCTCTGGGCAACCTGTCCCAGTGCCTCACCACCCTCTCTGGGAAGAATTTCTTCCTGATATCCAATCTAAATCTCCCCACTTTCAATTTAAACCCGTTACCCCCTGTCCTGTCACTACAGACCCTTGTAAAAAGCCCGCCCCCCCCCCCCCCCCCAGCTTCCTTGTAGCCCCTTCAGGTACTGGAAGGTGCTATAAGGTCTCCCCGGAGCCTTCTCTTCTCCAGGCTGAACAAGCCCAACTCTCTCATCCTGTCCCCATGGCAGAGATGCTCCAGCCCCCAGAGCATCTTCGTGGCCTCCTCTGGACTCATTCCACCTGGTTGACATATGCTGGGGGCCCCTTATTGCTCCCCTGGCCTCAGCGCAGAGGCACAGCAACAGATGAGCATGAATTACCATGAATCGCATGAATTACACAACCAGCTCTTGCTGTTCCGGTGGCGGTGCAGGGTGGGGGGTTTTCGAGGGGCAAAGCTTGCTCTGAGGCCCTCCTGACACCTGCCCCTGTCCCTCACGTTCCTGGCGAGGGCTGTGAGGCCTGCTTCAAACCGCCCGTTCCAAACGGCCTGCTCAGCTGTGGAGGGCACGGCGGCCAAGCAGGAATCCTGTAGGAAAGGAGGGATATGTATGAAGTTTCCGCAGCGATCTCGGCTTATCAAGGCTGCTTGGCTTCTAGGGATGTCACAGTTTCAGCAGTGTGCTCCCGGTCGTGTGAATACCGCCTGATAAAACGGAGCTCCTGGCAGCAATACTGACCTTTTGAGTGGCCAAACAAAATGCTTTTGTGTGTGTTCAAGTACTTTTCCAGGAAGTCTCTGACAACCTGGAAAATTGTGCAAGAACACCAGTTGACTCTTTGGTGCTTTGGTTGTCAGCTGCCGGTTAACCGAGATCCATCTGACAAAAATGCCTCTGCTCCACACTGCTGCTCACAGAAACCTGGGCACTGACAGGAACCTTTTTTCCCTTCATTTTATCCTTCTTTAACATAAATTCTTCTTGAACGTAGCTCTTACTAGACCACTCTTCGCTTTCAGTTCCTCGAGGTTCCTGCCTTTTCCAGTCTCCCTTTGCCCCTTCACTGCCCTCTCTTTACTTCCACCTCTGAAATTCCTTTCTGGGTGTAGCTACAAGCCACCTTGCAGCCTGATGCAGACACCCAGCGTAGCCCTAATTGAGGGGAGGAACAGGACACTTTATTTGAGTGAGGCGCTGCACCAGTTACCTCACAGGACTTTTGTAGTTCTTGAACTGCAGGAGATGCGAGGTTGTTCCTGTAATGCTTGCTCTGGAATCTCTGCCATGGCTCTGTGCAGAGTACATGCTCCTCTTGATCTCCCCCTGCTTTTTCTTGGGCCACAGTCCTGATTTAACCCTTTGTCCTGTAAGAACTTAATCTCCCTCTTTTAATTCTCCTCTCCCTAAGACACTGCTGTCTTTTTACTTCTGACTCAGACCTAGATCACCTCTTCTGGTTTCCACCTTCTTTATATTATTACTTTCTTTAAATTCTAGTTTAAGTATTTTTTAATTTTAAGACTTTCTAGTCAGCCTCTCTTCACAGACAGTGAATGGTTCACCAATTTTTCTCTCATTTTTGTCATTGTTACCCTCTGTGGTACTGTCAAGAAGGTTATAATGCCATTTTCCGGTAGTCTTATCTGCCACCCCATCGATGCCGTGATGCTTCTCTAATCAGCATTTCCCTGCTCCATCCTGAATTTCTTGTATTTCCAGTGCTCCCTTTCTTGAGAGGCCTTTTAGTATGACTCAAGATTCCTGTATAACAACACAGTATTGACAGAGTGATGATTGTTGCTCTGCTCTTTGGCTTTTATGTTTGCTTACTTTGGTTGGAGTTGGCAGGAATAGTTGCCTGAATGCAGCCTGTATTCTGATGACTGCAATCCTGAAGATGAGTGGAGAAATCTCTCCCTGCATCTAGAAGAGGAGTTATGGCCAGGCATTGCAGTTGTTTGTTGCATGCCACTTTCTGGAAACGTTTAACCACAGTCATTACCTTTCCTGTATACGATAACACTGTGATTTCACACGCCCTTCAGCAGGGGGGATTTACATCTGTGTTAGGGCCAACAGCAGAAATAATAGCACTGTGCAAATGTATGCTGCAGGCGTTTTATAGGGCAGTAGCAAGCGACGCTGAGCTGTGTCAGGATTCCCGGATCGCATCCATGGCACTTAAACGCAGATCCAGCATATGTTACACGTCAGCACGATGCCTTGATGTGGTCCAGCCTCTTTTTCTGGCAGATGTGCAACAACAAATGGGAACCTCCGTGCCCTGTATGCCTACAGCTCTGTCCTCCCTCTGTCCTGAATCACTTCCCAAACTGCGTTCGTGCTTCATAATCTGCATACGTTTACAGTGTGATGAACTGATCCAGACAAAGCTTGCCAGGATTCCCAACTACAGCTGGCCTGTCAGCGACAAGAGAAGGAGCAACTTTTGTGCTTTTAAGCCAAACTGATGTTTCTGTTAAATGAAAAACAAGATAGAAAAGGTGTCCTCCTATTTTTGTATCCCTCTGATCTGATTTTGTGCATGTTTAACCTCAAAATTGCTTTGAAAGAATTGTTAAAAGTCAGTGAATTTAAACCTACATCTTCCAGAATACCAAAATAACTTCTGTCAACCCTCCCAAGAACCTGTAATTTCCACCTCTGAAGAAATTCAGATCAATTTATTCTTTTTGTGTGCACCTTTATAAGCAAGAACTTGGTTACGTTTTATTTTTAATAAATATATTCACATTAGGAAATTACTTGGGACTAGAACTGTTCAGAAAAGACTTAGAAAATATCAGACAATATTCCACCACAAAGTATCTTCTTTGCAAGTTTTTAATCAGCTTTACTCAACAGTTTTTTGCTCCAGCCACGCACACTTCAGGCATGTGACTAATCCTATTAACTTTAAGTGTGTTTGAGTGTTTAAAGGATTAGAGTCTTAACTACAGGCCATCTGCAGAGGTCAAATATCAAAGGCTGTTCAGAGCCCGAGTTTTAGCATTTTTGGAATGAGTAATATTTGTGTTTTCCTTTCCCCTTTTCATCCAGCATCCTTTCTGCAGTAAGTTAAATGGGTGTTCCAATATGGCCTTTATTAAATGAACTGCATCATCCTAATGTCCAACAGACAGGTCTCTAGATCATAAGGTGTTTAGACATTAGCAGAGCTGGCAGTATGTGCTCAAACCTAGGACTTGGAAAACACAGGTTTGAACAAATCAAGTTTGTGTAGCGTGATGCCAGCCTATTTTATAGCTGCTTCTGATGTGATTTATTGACCACTGACATTTTTTTCCTAGTGAGATATTAAGCAGAAATGGAAAGCAAGAGTCTGAGGATGATAATTACCTTGTATTGGCAATGTGTAATTTAGACATTTAAGTTAGGTGTCTGATTTATGACCTTTGGCTGCAAATGGGAATATCCAAAAAGCAGGATCAATTATATTTAGGTAATTTCTGATACATACTTGTCCAATCTGCACCTGAAAACTCAAAACCCAAGACTGTCATACCCCCTAGTAATCCATCTTGCTGGTTCTTTATCTGCACCATGAGAAAGCTATTTCTACCATCGCCCCCAGACCTCTGTCGCCCACTGAGCCTTTTCAGCAGATGAGATGTTCATTGCCTCCTCCCTTAGAAATACAGTGCACATATTTAGGGCCCCCCTACTGGGTCTCCCCTTTCTCTAGTACAAACCGCTCCAGTTCCTCCAATGTTTCCTCGTTAAACCTCTAATTCTCTGTTCTAGCCAAAGCAGAATACAGTACTCCAGCTGAAGGCTTACTAGCCACAAGCATAACAGAAGAATAGCTTCCTTCGCCTGGCAAACAATATTCCTTTTTATATAGCCCCTGGTGCTGTATGCCCTTTTGGGAGTGGTACGGCTGACTCCTGTCTGGTTTGTGGTCTGTGCTAACCACCAAGTCTGTTTATACAGTGATGCTATCAGAGCCTGCATTTGCGATGTTGATAACTGCAGAGAGTGAAAACATGTCCTTTGCAACACTTTCTTTTCCCCAGCTGCAATCTGTCACGTTTGCTGAGATCCCAGCCCTATCCTCCAACACTTCCTGCCCTTCCCAGCCAGGGGTAAGCAAGTTTTCTGTTCTGCCATCCAAATTATCTAATGAAAATACCAAATTTGTGCTACGGACATACTCCTGCAGAATTCTATTTGATGCGTCCAGACAAGTTAACAACATGCTCTTGCTAAATATCCTCTGGATCCAGTTTATACCCACTTGTGTACACATCTATTTGTGTTTTTCTGGGACGTGCCTGTGAGACAGCGTTACAAGTCTTTCTAAAACTAAAATAACTGGCATCTGTGGCTTTTCTGTGATACAGAAGAGCAGTTACCTAACAGAGCTGGGAAAGAGCCTCTTTGACATCATTTATTCTAGGCAAAGTAATCTTACTGACACTAATTTCTTATCTAGGTGTTTAAATGTGTCCGTGGAGGGAGAGGTTTAACTCATACGAGAAGCAGCTCATTGTTTAATGGCTCAGCTGGTCACAGAAGAGGTACAGCGGCCTAACACAGGAATGGAAGATAGACAAACTAAATTCAGAGAATGTGAGTTCCTCTATACATGATCTCTATGCATCTAACGTGCATATATTTAAAATCCAGAGCAATCACAAAATATTACTTTTACACTGCTGTACTCTGGGGACAGAACGACCTTAAGCTGCCAAGGAATAAACTTCCCTAGTCTTTAAAAGTGATTTCAAGTGACTGCCTTGGATTTTTCAGGAAAATGTTCAGCTTCGCTCTTTAAACAAGGACAACAAAACTTTCTGGTCCAGAGATCAGTGTAAACAAACAAGCAGGTAGCCGTGTAGTGCTCCGTGACTGCCTGTGACCAGTGTGCCCTGAAGTCAGTGGGTGAACGGTACTGTAAGGGTGAAGAACTGGGCCCTGTGGACCACCTTTGAACTCAGGATACTACTGACATCATGAAGAAACTCCACTACATGAACAAACAGTAGGTGTGCCAGAAAGTGAGGATAATGATACTGAATAACACCAGGCGGGGGAACAGCTGTGTTCGTAAAGTGTTCTCTTAACCAGAGAAGAAAGAATCAAGAATGGAAAAAAAGACAATACTTAAATTTAGTTCAGTTGTTTTGCTTATTCCATAGTTTAGTTAGCTAAAGTATCTTGGAAGTGCCTGTTGCTTAAACATGTCAAAAACCCCCAAAGGTGCGCATATGGGAAACAGACAAACGGACCTCTATAATACGTGGCATGAGGATATACAGACAGCATGTTGAACCATTGAAACGGTGCGTTCATAAGAATTAGGAAAAAAAGATGCAAATTATAAGAGTAACCAAAGTTGCTAAAAAGAAGGTAATGAAAAAAACCAGTCACTCTGATGTGAAAAACCAGTATTTAAACATTAAACAGCAGCCCTAGTGTGCAGACGTTACGGAGTTAATAGGAAACCAAACAACACGTGTAAGACAGGCTGCAGAGCAATAAGGGCTTTCCTCCTTGACTAATTAGGCTGATTTTGATCGCTGGAGAAACATGAGCCTCTGGGGAGCGTATCCCAGGTAAGAAAACGCAGCCTGAGAGCCAACAGCCCCCGCTCAGCCAGCCCTTTCCAGCGGATGCGCCACTCTGCCCTAGAAACCACTCGGAACCAACCTCCCGCCTGCATCTCCTCCGAGCTCCCAGCTAGGAGACCAAGTATTTGCCCGGAATATAAACTCTGGGAAGCAGGTATTTCAGGCCCATGGGAAGCACGAGCTGGCACTACTGAGCAGCCGTGAGCGCACACACAGCGATACCTGCTTAGCGACGGCTGCGTAGTTGTTTTGAGTAGGGGTCCCTCTCCATCCCCATCTCACACGGCCAGTGGCATCTACACCTGCATCATCCCCAGGAGGATGTGGTCCAGCGTCGCTGCCGGCTCCTCATCCTCACGCCAGCTCCTATGACCAGTAACCTGGGAGCAAAGAAATGAATACGCTTGAGGAAGCCAAGCGGTAGCCCAGGGCGGTGGCAGAGGGAGATGGGGCTTCCTGCGGGGCTTGGGCTCCTCACGGGCGCTGAGGTGGGTTTGTGGCAGCAGGTGGCGGCCGTGTCCTTGGTACGGCAGCACTGGGTGGCGATGAGCCGACGGCATGATCAGACAAGCACCTGTGACCCTCTCCTGGTGCCAGCCGCTGTTGCTCATGCTGGCTGCTTCTCGGGCACCTTCGTACACAACGTCTCCTGCGCCGAAAGGCTCACCAGAGCCCCCCCCAGCCTTCCAGGAGATCTTTCCCCAGAAAGCAGCAGCAGAGAAGTAAACAACGAAAAGAGCGTACCAAAGGTTTATCTGTTTTGCTGAAAGTATTCAAAGCTCCTCATAATCGTACGTGCCTCAGCGAAGCCGAGAAATGTGTGTTTGCCACATGCAGGTGCAGATGGTTGTGGCATCTGAAGCAGATCAAATGGATTGTGCGTTTTCTCGTATCACTCTGGAGCCAAAGCATCTTCTTTTCCAACACTTAGAGAAATATTTGCATGTATTTCCCAAACAGTGCTGAGCGCCTGATTTGAAGATCTACTTGGGTTTTTTGGGCTATGGCATTGCTGAAAGTTAGGCTCCTACCTGTTTTACTGATCTCCACTATATTGCGCTTGAAAATGAAACCAATATAATAAGCTGAGAAATTAAACCATCCTGAAATGAACTGTTCCTTGAAAATCTGCCCCTCCACCTACTGCACATCTTCATCTCATCCTCTCCCTGCCTTGAAGAAACTCATGCCCAGATTATCAAGCACCCCGCACCCTCCAAAATTAACAAATCCGATCTCTTCTGCATATTATCAGGGAACAAGCTCCAGAATCGAGGGCACAAAACCCCCTCCATCTCTCTATCAGGTCAGTGTTATCCTGAGGGTTTACCCTTTCCTTATGTTTGGCTAATGTAGCAAAGTTCAATGCGAACCCACAGAGAGGGGAAGTTTATTTTATTTTAAACTGGTTTCACACATAATTTCTCTCACAGGCTGTTCTCACTCCTCCTTTCATGTGTATGAGGATGGAGGTGCACGTGGCCTGGACAAGACTCTGCGGTGCAAGCCAGGAGCCGGTGGTGACCCAGCACAGGCCCTTCACCTTCATGGTGCGGGCCCTGAACATGGCATGCAGACCTGGGTACCAGGGTCCATCATCAGTCCCAAACAAGGCAAAGGTAGTGTGAATCTGGTCCAGAGGCCATCCAGGAGAGCAGGAGATGGGACCAGAGACAAGGCTTGAAAAACAGCTGCAACATAAGGTCCATGGTCCACCCAGGAGATGAAGCTGAAGACAGAAGCTATAGCATAGGTCCAAGGCCCTTGGAGACAAGCTAGCTCCAGTACAGATCTAGGAGTCAGGGATGGAGGAAAACTGCTTCCAACACAGGTCTGAGATCCACCAGGGAGGCAGCCCTTGGTTTCCAGGCACCAGCACCCTCAGAAGCTGCACATGCCATTCCTTTGCTCCTTGTTTCCCGGTGATTTCACACTTGTCCATTGCCATTCACACCTCCTTCACACCAATAAAGTTTCCATGTCAAATCCCCACAGGTGTACAGTCACGTTAGGGGAGAAGTCTTTACCTGGTGGCCAGGTTGTAAACAATTCGATGCAAACTAACACTTCAGTCATCATCAGGAAGCTAATCAAAAGCTAGTGCAGACTGAAAACAGCAGCGTCAAGATGCTACTACCTATGTGAAACAGAATTTAGCAAACAGGCTGCTGCCTCCTACATGAGCGCTGTCTTTTGAGCGTAGCCCCCATGTTGAGCACTTCACGGTAGTGTAATCTCACACGCAATTTTCTCAGCATGGTTCTCCGCAGTGATAAGCTGTATTTACCATGCAGTTAGCACAGTCAAAAATCGAGAGCGTTATATTTAAAACTAATGAAGTAAGTCTGGCTTTGTGCAGGGGGCTGAGTCTCAGTGCAGGAACTGTGGACTTCAAAGGAAAGAGCGTAAGGTCATTTGGAGCAGTGAAGTTTCAGTTAAGCAAACATATGGGTATATTCATTCCCGTACACTCGCAGCAAATCATTTGGCTTCACATATTTAAGCTTTTATGCAATTGCTTGCAGCTAAACTTATTTCAATGTCCATTCTGTGGATTTATCTCAGATTTCCTAGAAGGAGGTTGTAATTTGTGGAGCGTATTATACTCACTTGGTGTGACTCTGAGAAATAAAGTCGTGTGCCATTGTAATGAATGATACTGTCATTTCTGACTTCTCTTCAACAAAACTATCTTATTAATAGTTCTACATTGCAAAAGACCACCATTTTATCCCGGGCATAAGAATTTAAGGGAAAAGCAATCCATTTTGTCAGAGCATACCTTGGTAAATCTAATTCCATTCCAATAAATGAGCAGTGCAAAGAGGATTGGAGCTTACCATGAAATACCGAAATAAAGGTCAGATTTGTAGCAAGCATAAATCAACATTCTTGCATGGCTTAAGTGGATTTATGTCCGTTTATACTAGGCAAGAATCTGGCTCATTACCACTGGATAAACTACAAATAGAGCATCAAGCCAGAGTTTTAACACTTATTTCCTTGACTCGTTAGCTTAAATCAGAATCACAATATTTTCAAGGCTTTTTGTTCACCTAACTGAGGAGGAAGGAAGTCTGGAAGTTGGTTAAATTCCCTCCCTTGAAAGTAAGCTTTTCAAACAAGGTCTGTGCAGCATTATTAAACAGCTTGAGCAGGATGAATTGTTGTCAGCTTTTCCAATCCATACATTTTGGGTTTTGAAATGCAGCCTTTAGGGCAACATAAATAACACAAAATCAGTTGATCGATTGTCCAAGGCTGCGCTGATTGGGTGGCGCTCAGCAGGAGACGATTTGGAGCTGGAGCCTCACTCCCCTCAGACGCACTCTCCTCCAGACTCTGCCGTGTGACTATTTAAAAAGCACACAGCGCATAGGAACTGAGCAGAGTGCAGTACGGCGTGGAGCAAGACCCTGCTAGGATCCGTGCAGAACGGCAGGAGAGGCTGAATTACCGTCTCACGGGGCTTTACGTTGCATCAAGCATTTCTTGGAGCAGGCAACCTGCAGCCGTGTGTGGATGGCCTAAGCCAGCGCAGCTGCAGAGAGAAGAAACCTCTGCTCTGCCTGAGTCGCTGGCTTTTCCATCGCCCCTTGTTTGTGCTGGCATCGGGATTTGTACAATTGCACAATGAAGCCGCCCGGGAACCATTCGGCTGGAAGCAAACCTAACCACAACAACAAGTTAGTTCCCCTAAGGCCACGGCTTTCAGCAGAGCAGCCAGAGTGTTGTTCGCTGAACTCTGCTCTCCAGCAGGCTGGGGAGGGAGGTGAAGGTCACCGCTCTGCAGAAGGACGGCTACCTGCCTCTTTCCCTGTTAGATGGGCTCAGGGGCAGATGGGACAATGGATTCCACTCCCGAAACGCTGGCTCCTTGGCCCTCAGCAGGGCTGGAGGGAGGGAGGAAGGGGGAACAACATGCAGGAGAGAAACTTGGCCATGGAGAATGTCCCTGTTGGGCAAAGATGGAGGAGGCCACAGATCAAGCACTTCGCCTGTGAGATCTCTGCCTTGAGACCAGCCAGGCGCTGGCAAAGTCAGCTTTGCTTTGTGAAACCCAAAAACTGCCCACAGATTTTTTCCCTCTGGGTATCAATTGATGAATAATGAATGCTTTTATGCTGTGTCCTTCTCTCTATTGCCTTTGCTGTTACTAAAGTTGACTTAGGTTTTCTCCTCTCACCTTGGTGTCTGCAGTCAGATCCTCTAGCAAAGTCAAACTCCTGTGTATCATTTGCTACCACAGAAAGTGAAAAATCCCAGTGTTTACTGCATATTGCTAAGAAAAGTGAAGAAAACCTCTGAAAAAAACCCATTATTTGAACAGAAAAGTCCTTTTTTAACTAGGAAATGTGTTCAAAAGTATTTTTACTGAAGCATTTGAAAAAACCATGCATATTTAGGAGCAGAATAGCCTAGTTGCAGAATTGTGATATTACGTCTCAGAAGCTTCAAGGCATGGCTGTGGCTGGAAGGGGAACTGTGCAGAGAAGCAGCAGACGCTGCGAGAAGCCGTGTTGATGAGCAAGCAGGATCCCTTGCCCACCTGACCTGTCTTTTAGATGAATCACAGAGCAGAGACCACTTCCACTTACAGATGTCAAATATCTCTTAGTATTTCCCATGATCACACGAGTTCCAGCCCTCATGTCAGTCTTAGCTAAATGCTGCTCTTACTAATTCTGTTTCCCTTGTATAAATTCCCTGGCAGTTTTCAGTTCAGTTAGTTAAATAAACCATCATTTCCTGCCTCAAATGTCAACTATTGTGGCCCAAGGTTCCCTAAGGGTCTCGCTGCCTTTAGATCAGCTGCTTCACAATCTGAGCACATTCTCCTCCTTCTTTAAGGCATTTTCTCTGCTTTTTTTTACATGAGGACTTCCCCTGCACAGGAAATCCAGGCTTTAACAGTAAAGATAATAGGCAAGTCATTTTCTTCAGCATTAGAGGGATTGCAGGAAGCAGTGCAGCTATGGCACTGAATCATAGATTCAGCAAGATTCAGTTCACGTCACTCAAACGAGACATCCTTTGGTTGGGGTTTCAGATGGTTGAGGGGCACTGCACAGTTATGAGTCAAGGCTTGTACCCTCTTCTTGGAAGACAGATGCCTTCACCATATTACAACATCTTTTTTGGCCTGTATTCCCAGGCTGCCTCCCGGTGTGGGTTTGTGCACTTCTGCTTTTTGGTAAACAACCTCGGAATCTTCTGAATGTATCTCTGGACTTTCCTCTACAGGTGAGGAGGTCAGGGCTCCTTTATCAGGCAAACTGCTGACCCAACAACAAGGTGCAAATAGCTGCAGATTTCGAGATTGCAGTTACAATTTTAACTCTTCCCTGAATTAGCATGCTAGGGGCAGACAGTCAATACCTTGCTTTCTGGTAAATCCTACCCGAGCTAACAGCCCCGTAATACGTGGCAAATGCTACTCGGCATTCGCTTAATGAATGCCCCTTCCTCCTGACGGTGCGGCCGCATTTCAGCAGTGGAATGAAGGATACAGATCCCAGTGCTATGGACACACAGTGTCTGACATGACTTATTCTTACAAAGCTTCCTGATTGACTTGTTCAGCACTGCACGGTTTAGCTAGCCTGCAGCTCCCCTCCCGCCAGCCAGCCCCCGTCTCCATTCAGATCCACCCAACACTTGTGCTGGCAGCAAAGGCCCCGGATTTGTTTGCATGTTTTGAAACACGATATAAGCAGGCAGCATTAGTCAGAACCCTGGCTGTGGCTCTTACCTAATGCAGCAGTAGTCCTGCACTCCAGAAGTAATGGTATCTTTTTCCTAAACAGGGGAACGCTTGACTCGAATGGTTTTCCAAATGCCCAGATCTGTGAAGATCCCAGGCAAAGGCTGAGCTACAGAGGGACCTGCAGAGTGCTCAGGGCCCCGGCTATAAAGCCGGGCAGTTCTCCACCTGCGTGGTAAGGTAAGCAGGTCTCTTGACCTCAGAGAAATCACCAGGCTTGGGTGTTAGAGGAATGGCCTCTGCCTGCTACCTACCTGCAGGTCCTCTGTGCAAACGGTCTTTGTGACGAGCACAGTGCAGACACATTGTGATGGCTTGTTTATACAGCCACACATTCAAAATTAAAGGTCAAATCCCAAGGTCCTTAGTGAGGCAAAGCTCTCAGCCAAGTGTTACACAACCTCGGCCACACTGGGTAACCAGTTTGTCAGTGGGAGACCTCACTGATTTCTGGAGAGTTATCTGAATAATACGTGGCGTAAACCCTATCATTGCTGAGGCCCCTGTCAGGAGCAAAAAAGACCACCTTCCTGATGTTTGCTCAGTACAAGTTGTTGTCCCAAAATTTTCCTAAAGCCTACACACAAGAGCGAGCCACTGGGTCTTCTACTTTATGCTTTGTGAACCTAAAGCAGTGAGAACCTCCTGATGGGCAGAGCAAAGCAACTTGACAGGGCCAGGGACTTCTGTGCTCAGCAGCGTTAGCGGGGAAGGCAGCTGTTGCTCTCTCTTTACTGACCTCTAGAAGAATTTGGTTTTCTCTACCTCACTCTCTTTGTCTTCCATTGTATGTCACCTCCTGGCAGTTGTCATATAATACATGAGCTGCTGTGACATTAAAGAAAACAAACCCCAGTAACAGCAGCATCTTTCTTTCCAAGTTTGAGTGTTTACAGAAAGTTTCCTGCTTCTTCAGTCTTCCATGTCAAAAAACCCATTTAGGAGCCCAGTCACTTCTGCAGTGTAGGAGAAAAGATTCGAGGCAAGTGTTTGTAAATGCTTACATTGCTGTATAAATGAACATTATCAAATAAAAACTTGGCACCAGTTTTACTGGCATTTAAATTCGAATATGTATGGAGCCTCTGCTTGAGAAGTGAAGTGCCTGCAAGTACTTAGGGAAAAGATTTATCTTTATTTGGAATAAAAGGAGAAGTTTACAACCTGGCTTTGTGGCACAGAAATCTGGTTCTGGAGCTAAAACTAGGGTATGGAAATGCCATTGACATCTCTTGTCATTCATCTATTTACCTGAAATTTGGGGGAGAAAATCTCTTTCAACCAGGCTGGGCCATGTTCAAGCCTTTGCTGACAGAGCCCAGGGCAAATTCACAACTCTGACATTTAATGAGCACAACTGACGGCTCTGAGGAGTTTGACTAGCTGCCAAATCGATACGCTGTGTATCCCATCAGCGACTGTTATATCTCACTCATTTGGGTTTTTTTCCTGATCTCTGGTAAATTGATTTTTGGCCAGTTTGTTTGGCAATCTTGCTGAAGCACTGCAAAGTGGACACGAGATAGGAACAATGCTAAGCAACCAGATGTAAAAAGACTGGAGCAATAAGAAAGTGTATTTGTTTTTTGCTGTTTAAACATGATTTACCGGCTGGGAAACCGTCTTGCAGGTTATAATGCAGTTCCATTAAACTAATCCAGAGCACAAACACATCACACAGTGTGGTCTTACAAACACGCCTCATGCAAATGCCCCCGCATGCAGGAAGCGATAGGGCAGGAATGGCTCAGGCGGCGGGCGCTGGAGGCACAGGCAGGAATGAAGGGCTAAGGGGAACGAGGTATTATGTCAAATATGCCACATCTAGGTAAGGTTATGTTTTCCCCATGTACGAGGGATCTCCATCCACCTGTCAGTAGCTGCTCTGAGATCCGTCGGGATCCCTGGAGCACTGGCAGAGCCAGGGCCGGAGCCAGGATGAGGAGAGAGATGAGAAAAGTGCCAGGAAAGAGGGGCTGAAGAGAGGACTTCAGCCGGTCACCTGGAGTATTGATGAATGCCAAATTTGTGCCATAAGCACAAAATTAAAGGCCGTAAATACAAAATGAAGATCCTAGGCAGCTAAAAAACTAAAGCTGTGCTGTGGTGGATCATGACAGATACTGCATTGCTGACTTAGGGTGTTGCAGAGCCTGGCCCTCCTCATAACGGTTGTCCTGCTGTGCTGTCGGGCTGTTAGCGTCGCTCCGTTGGCCTCCCCTCCATCAGCCAAGAAACTTCTGCCTCTCCTCCAGTAATGAGGAAGATGAGGACTGTCAGAGAGCACGGAAACACAGCAGGTCCCATTAATTGGCCCTGCTTTGACTTCTCCTATGTCAGCTTTGACACACGTGCAATATTAAACACCCCCACTATTTTAGCCCTTCCCTGACTTCCTCCAGCCTTACCCCCACCTCTTGTAGCTGTCCATCCCTCCTGGCCCAACACCCTGGCTTAGTGGCTGCTCTCCTTCCCCAGCCAGGCCACCTCCTCAGCTCGGTTACCCAGAGGACAGCAGCAGGGAGCGGGCAAAACGCCTCTGCCACTGCCAGCCGAGCTGGAGAGGTCCCAGTCTGCTCGCTGAGCTCCCAGGGCACCGATACACTGCCTGGGGTGCCCATTGCAGACCTCACTGGGAGGTCCCCTGGCCCAGCCAAACCCTGTGTAACAGAGCGCCAGGTCCAAGAGCTTAGGTGAGGTTACTTCCACCACCACTGAGTTAACAGCTCTTCTTCAGAGCAGTTTTAGACCTGATGCTTTGAAGATTTTAAGGATAAAAATGGCCACTGCCCACTACGGGAAAGGGGAGAATTGTTACATTGCCTTGCAAGATTTATTTCTAGGCTTGCGACTTCACAAGAAGAAAAACCATCAAAATCACATCGTTCTGATTCCCGTCACACCCTTTTCTTTCTTTTCTGTCTGGATTTTAGAGGCTGCTATTTTAGTATCTGTTTGCAGTTGAAATCAATGCCATGCAACACTGAAAAGGCTGAAATCCTCGCTTTCCCAAGGGAAAACATTTCCCCACCCATCCCTACGGGACAGGACACAGGCCATGTGTCTGTTCAGCTCAGGATGCCTCTTGGACATACTGTTTTCATCTTGCCTCCTTCCCCATGTTACCCTGGACATGGCAATTCACAACCACAGCAGATTTACATGCCCCCCCGTACACGAATCTGCCTAAGTATAGGGACTTCAAAGAGCTGAGGTATAGGGGAATGTGGCGGTTAAACGCTGTTGTGTGTATGACATTATTGCAGTCTATTTTTAGCATCTGTGGTCGCTGTGTATTGCAACCCTAAGTCACCTCTGAACTTCTAGTTACAAAAATGAAACTGAAAACCCAATTAATTGGATCCGCAGACTGGCCAAAAAGGATCCTGCCTCAATATTTATAGAACAAATAAACATAAACAACTGTAAAAATGTCTTTTTGTTCTCTCTGGTTAAACATAAACCTCCTCTGCTGCTGATCTTTTGGCTGTATAGTGAATATCCCAGCGTCCGTGCTGTGAATAATTGCTGCTGGGACTTTGTGCTTTTTTAGGGCAGCGCCACAAAAATGTTATGGCTATTACAGCGTGCAAGGGCTGACTGCCAGGTTTTGCACTTATTCTTTTGGGCCTGAACCCTTTTTTCACTTAAATCCTTTTCATCTTAGCATGCCTGTGCTGAAATGAGTTGCTTGAGCATAGTTGCTCCTGGTTTGCACCTGTGGAAGTCAGAAGAGCATCACCCAACCATGCTCTGTTTTTCTTGGCCAGTTTTGGCCAAATTGACGTATTTCTTTAGTTGGTGGAGCGATGTGGTTTCTCATCTCACGCAGGCTGCATTGTTAGCTTTGTTCTCTGCTGCCTGTGAATGCAGAGGGGCTTTTCCACACCTTTGCTATTTGATTTTGTGTTTCTCATGCCCAGTCTCTCTGACTGCCTTTGCTTTTCAGTCACCGTTCCTCAAAATGGCTCCAACAACCTTTTTTTGCCATCTCAGAGGAAAGGCACAATTGCATTATTGTACTGAGTGAATGCATTTTCTCATACATGTAGCTGAATGGGAGATTATTTAAATATCTTAAACACTCTCCTAATTGGAATAATGACATGCTAGGAATGGGAGTGCGAGGAGAATTTATATTCAGACTCCTGAATTTCAGTGAATGAGTAATCAGCACTCCATCGCTTCCAAGAAGGTTAAACAATTTTTTTTAAGCAAATGGTTACTGTAAAAACACCATTTGACTGCATTAAAACAAACAAACAAACAGAAACCCAAGAATGAGTATTTCTGGTGATCCTTAGATCACGTGAAAGCTTTGTGAACCCTTTGGCAAAGGAGAAGCTGCCTTGAAACGCTGACGGCTAGCTGGTACCTCAGGGCTGCCCCACAGCCCCTGCCCCACGCCCATCCCAGCCATCCTGCTTCTCCTCACCTTGTGCTGCCCTGGCCTGGTGTCAACACCAGCGCTCCAAAGCTCATGCTCTGAGCCAGACTGGGGGGGTCGATCTGGGTTAAAAAATAAACTGATAAATATGTTTGCTTGTCTCTGTGTGTGCATGTTTGAAAGCAGGTTCAGTTTCCCCGTGTGATTCACAGGAAGGCCGTACCATGGTCTGTGTGGGCACGAGGGCAGGCAGGAGCAAGGGGGGAATGGAGCAACCTCAGGAGTCGGGAAGGAAAACACTGCTAACTGATATTGCTGCCAAATACTGTATCTTCTGAAGGCACTGCCTTACACCAGAGCAGTGGAAGCATGTACCTTACCAAGGTTGTCCCATCTTGACATCTTTGTCTACAGCCCTGCCCTTGTCAACAGATTGGTCATTCTCTTGGTCAGTTTATTGATAGAAAGTCAATTATATGCAGTTATTCAAAAGTCAGTGTGTAGTGGTCTAATCTAATCACTTTTATATACAAAATCGTGTTTTCCTGTCATCATATTCACAATAATTACGTCAACACTTTGTTTTGATCATGTAACTAACTGCCTGTAAGCAGTTCTGGGTGATTAAGCTTTTGTTTCATCTATTCGCTTTTGCATCCTTCAGTTCTATCTTTTTCTCTATCATTTCTTTCCTGCAGATGTTTCTGTAATTAATTTCATTGGGCTTGATCTGAAGCCCATGGAGGTGAATGCACAGACTTACATTCACTTGAACAGGCTGCAGATCACACCTCCTGCAAATGCTTTAATAGGCAAGAGTCAAGGACTTGAGATGAAGAACAACAGTTCTACTGTGTGTTCCCATTGTTATTTCAGCTAGTGCCATCAAACTAGTGATACTGATGCAGCAATCAAACTCTTGGAGGCGTAACACTGGAAAGTAGAAGTCTGTACTACACTTAGCACAGCAGCACTTGGAAACGCCAACCACAGCGCACATGGCGCTGGGCCTCACTCATGCACCCAGCAAGAGACGGACAGCAAGAGGCAGTTTGGGCTGTTCGTGGCAGGACTGAGGCTTAAATCCAGATAACATAGGTGCAAGTTTAGTGTGTGTCTCCCTCCCCACTCCCAGCTATGCCTCTTGTTCTGCTGAGGTGCAACAGTGCATGTACCTGTGCAAGTGCAACATTCTCTAATCATTTCCTTGTCTGATAATGTTACGGGAGGCAGAACATTAATCGAAAAGGAAGGGCTGACTCTTGGGTGTTTCTACCAACCCCAGTGCTGCTTGCCTGCACAGCAGCAATTATGGACTGTGCTGCGGACAGCAATGAGTAAGTCTTTCCCTGATAAGAAGACACTCTGCAAGAGATCATGCGTACAAGTCTCACAGGGCTCAAAGTTTGCTAAGCCTTTTGCCATTCCACTTTCCAGTGTTATCAGATGCACGGCAATGTCCAGCCTTGGTGGAGCGCCTTGAACTGAAGGGACTTTTGCTGCCCAGTTTATATGGTCCTGCTAGAAAGCAGCCACTAGTGACAGAGTGTAGTAAAAACAGAAGAATCCCAGCTCAGGTTGAAGAAAATCCTTGTTCCTATTAACTACTCAAGACAAAACATCAGTGTTGGTGCACCATCCCTGCTGGAAAGTATACCATGCTCTCAGGTAACTAGCCGTAACTACTGAAAGAGCTGTATTTTTCAGAGCAGCAGCACGAACACACATGCGTTATCATGAGATGCCAAACCGGCACTTAGCAGTGGACCCTGAAGTCAGCAGTTCTGGACAGACATATGAGCTGATCTCAGCACGTTTACTTCACAGCAAAACCACACTGTCATCTTCTGACTGTTTCCACCTCAGGAAAACAAATGAACGTTAACCATCCAGAAGGTTTAAAACCTAACAAAGCTCTAAAAACATTTAAAAAGCTATTTTAAGCAATGAAGATAAGTTTCAAATCTCTTTAAGCTTCTCAAACACTTGTAATTCGCCTCTTGATCTAAATCCAGATTCAGTTATTTATGCTGGATTTATTGTCCATTATGCTTTGGCCACTTGCTGACCCTGTCTGAGAGCCTACATAAACTGTGGTGACAAACAGAGCTTCCTCTGTGCCAAACAGGAAAAATTTAAAACTATTTATCTGATACGACAGGGCTGATAATAGCGCAGAGAAGCACTTTGGACTTCTAAAGGGTACGCTGAGCTTCATTATCTTCTATTTGCATTTCTTTTTGCTCTATGGAAGAAAGATTAGGAGAAAGCCAGCTTAGCTCTGTGCCTAGCAGAAATACAGATGATGATAACCGCAAGGACATGTTATTTACTTGATCAATGGGAGTGACTCTGGGGTGCAATCCAACATGCTTTCTGAGTAACAGTCTCAGACTTCAGCTCCTAAATGCTGCCTAACTCAACTGCCGAAGTAGGGGTTTTTAAGTGACTTGCCTCCTACAGCTGGTTAGTAATAGGGACAGAATTTGTAGGCACCATCCAGATCCTCCTCTGTAACACACTTTTTCTTCTTTAGCTAAAAATCTTCACTAGTCTAAATAAAAATTCTGGTTTAACCACCTCAGTCTTGCAGAAGGTGAGGCACAGGACAAGCGAAAGGGCAACTGGGATCACACAGATTGGCTGTGGTCCAGCGAGCAAAGCACAACTGTTGTATCTTTCCCAAAATGAAAAGGGCTTGTTAGAAAGCAATCTGTCAGAGACACCCACCCCAAGAAGGGAACCACCGGTAACCAGATTTTTATGTTTCTCAGGGCCGGAAATTGTTTTCCAAAGACATCACTTAACGTCAGCTCTGCCTACTTCTGATCTTATTTCTAATGTTCCTCTGTATTTTGCCCACAGAAAAATGCCTGAAGCTTGAACTGGAGGAGCCGAAAAAAAGTCCCAAATATACTTAAAATAAATCCATACTTGCAAGAAGGAAAAATAAGGCTTGAATTGCCTCACATCCCCATGTTCCTGGGACAGAGCCTTTAGGAGAGCAAACGTGAGCTTGCTGTCCTTCCTCTACCTGATGCCCCGGCAGTGGGAGGTGGGTCGGGAGGCAGCCTAGCAGCCTGCTTGTGCCAGCCTGGGGCTACCGCACGGCTGCTTAACCCAGAATCTCCTCTTGCCTTCACTCTTTGCTCCTGGCAGCTATAGTGAAGCCTTGGTGAACCAGGTGAAAAGGACTGGCACCAGCGCTAGCGTCTCCCCTTCCCATCAGAAGACCCATGTCCTCTATTTGCAGCATTTTTCCTTCCTGTGCGGATGTGGCAACCTCAAACACTAAAGTAGTTTGATGTCTAATGGCTTGGTAGCATACTGAAATGTTAAAAAACCTCACTGAGGGCGACAGGGGAAAATCATGGTCTTTGAGGCTGCTATCACAGATATTTATGCTAAAGAAATGCTGGCCCTAGACCAAACCTATGCCTTCCGGCTTAGCAACTTACACAGGTGAAGCACAGGGCAGTGTGGCTGAAAAAGGAGGTCCTCCCGAGTTTGTGTACTGCAGCACCTAGGACATTCATAGACAAAAAAGTGCTAAAGAGGGCAACGCTAGTAGCTATCCGAAGCTACTCTCCAGTCTCTCCTTTCCTGATAACGCTGGCACACCAGCAGTCTGAGAGGAGCCGGATGTGGTTCCTGCCTTTTCCAAACATGTTTCTGATTACAGCGAGCACCAGGCGTCACCAGGGATGGCTGTGTGGGTGCATGTCTGTCTGCGCTGCCGTGCTGCAAAGTGCCACCGTGCAGTTCTGGCTGGAGGAGACTGGGAGTAGAAGTTCCCAGGCTGGGACACGGCATGACCAGCAATGCTGAACTGCACTACTGGCAAAGTGCCCAGGGCCTGACAGCATGCCCAGGGAAAGAAAAAACCCTAAGGGAGAGAAAGAAAAACAGACCAAAAATAAATGCGAGCGGAAGGGGCCTGCAAAGGCTCCGTTACATGGGCTGGCAGCTGCTGGCTCGTGCCTTTGGTCCAAGGGTTCCTGGGGGCACCTGGGGCTCAGAAAGCCCTTTCCACCACTGACTTTGTACCCTCTGGCAGTCCCTGTGTCATACAGGCTCCTTCCTGCCCTGGAGACCGTGCATTGGCCTCGGACAAGGGGCAGCCTCCGACATTTGGTCTGGGAATCACCCCTGTGCCCCACAGTGGGATCTGCACCACAATCCCGTGCATGAGCCTGCGCTTCGTTGCAACAGCACCTTCCTGTGCGGACTCTCTCGTGGTTCTCCACGGGCTTCTTGCAGGTTCTTTGCAGAGCTGTGGGCTTCATGTCAAGGTGCTGACACAGCAAGTGGGAAGCGATGGTGAAAACGCTTGAGAGGTCCAAGCAATCCGTCTTGGCCCCATGACAATGGAGCAGCATTAAGTTTGTTGGAAAAGCAAGCCCAGCTGCTTACTTCCACTGTTTCTACTGGGTCAGCACTGTATGGGGCTGTAACATTTCTGTACCTCCATTTCTTTGCCCTAAACACGAATTTAATGTTTCAGGACATGAGGGAGTGGGGTTTGGGTGCTGAAATTTCAGAGGGAGAAGGAAACACTGTGCCTTGTCATTCCAGCTCTTTATAATTACTTGGCTTTCTGGGTCTTCCCTGGGGGAGTCTTCCTTCTGTCAGTTGTATGCGGAAATTCATTACTCTGATTCACATCCTGGACCCTGGCACCTGCTAATTCGGTGTCTGTAAGGGCTGCCAGTAGGGTATGCCCTTCCTGAACTCATCCTGGAAAAGCAGTTATGTGAGGATTTCCTCTAGTGCCACAGGTCGCACAGAAACCTCCCTCCCTCCTCTCTCCACCTCAGGCTGCTCGTTGCCCCCCTCCCGGACTTCTCCAGCCCTGTTTTTTCTTTTTACTTCAGCAGAGCCCCACAGAGTTACACGGGCACAATGATGCAGTCAAGGAAGGGAGCAGGAATGGCAGGGAGAGAAGTGCATGTCCTCACTGACCTTCTGCAACAGCCTTTAGGTTCCAGTGATGCCTCCAGGGCTGAAAATACAGGTTGCAAGCACTTTACAATCCCCAGCTGACAGTGCTAGTGTCAAGATTCAGGTGTGATTCTCTAATGCTGGGCAGTGATGCATAAATGCTGACTATTAAAATGGGGGCTGTGCCACCAGGTCTAGTCTGGGACCAGCACTCGTGCAGGTTTCTTGTGTGAAAAGGCATTCTAAAATGTCTTCTTTTTTGTCATGGCTAAGTACTGGAGTCAAGCATGACCTATGAACGCAGCCAAATCTGAACTGTAGGCTCCAAGACAAAGCCATTTTCATTAAGGACCTTCTTAGAGCCCACACATGGGAAGAAACCCCCTTTTGGTTATCCTCATCTCTGCTGGGTTTGACTTAGACTGCGAAGGGCCCGGCAGTCGGGTATGCTGAGTCCATACACAGGGGAAAGCCCCCCATACTGTTTGCTCCCATATCTAAGCTTTGGCTGGACTGTAAAGAAAAAAAACCAACCAAACAACGATTTAAAGAAACGTCTCCTGAAGGTGTTTAACACTCTCAGGTGAAGCTGGCTGAGCTGTACAAGTTACTGCACACCCTGTGGCTGTTGCCAGTGGGTCATGCAACGGCAGGAGGGACAGGCCACACTGTGTTACTTTGACAATGGTTTTGGTTCCTCTCAAGCTATTCTGGGGATCTTTCCTGCTGACTTAACAGCTCTTGTGGTTTCTGCCCATGTCTGTGGATAGGTGCTGATTCAGCTGTGGCTCTCTCCTGAAGGGGAACCTGAGTTTGGGTTTTGAGGAGGCAGGCCAGCCTCCAGGAGCTTTCCCCCTGTTCCCAGGGAAACCCCAGAGCCAGGGATGAAGACAAAGCACAAGTTTTGGTTTCAATCCACTTTTTTAAACCAGTGCCTTTTCAAAAAACCAGTTTCCATAGTGACAGGGAACTGTGGCACCATTGTGAAGGTCCAAAAAACCCAGGCGGGTATTAGCCAGAAATTGAGCAGTGCAGGCAGCTGCAGAGCAGCCTGCCTCCCCGTGCTGTGCTCACAGCGGGGCTCTGCTTCAAACGCCTCCCTGCCCACCAGCCACACTCGTAGCTGCCTGTAGGCTGTACTACCCCTGAGCACTACAGCTGCGCTTAACCACAGGTAAAATGATGTATTTCCTAAAAAAGAATATGCTTTGGTTGGGTGTGGCTGTGACCAAGCTTACTTTGCTACAGAGGGAAAAGCCAGATTCTAAGACAGCTTTAAACCATAGTTTCCTGATGTAGACTGGAGTGAAAAATATGAAATGGGCTCACGACCGTGTGGCGAGTCAGCAGAGGAGCCCGGCTGAAAGCCCAGGTCTCCTTTAATTCTTATTTACTAGAACGTGCTGCCTCCCACTGTCTCTTTTCCTGTCATACGTGTGCTTCCACCCACACGTATCATTTAGATCTCCCAAAAGGACCTAGGAAACCTCACAGAATCGTATTCTTCTTCTGGTCCTTGCCATAACACATAAGAAGCGTGCCAGAGCGGCTCAGAACATCTTGCCAGGTTGGGCTCAGCACGAGGCAGTGGAGGTTTGCAGGTGATGGCCACCACCGCTTACTCAAAGTGCCTGTTTGCCCTCATCCGTCGCTACCTGCTGGATTATGTGTCTGCCTGTGATATGCAAAGAAATACCTCCGCAGCGCTCTTACAAGCCAAGACTCAGCTAAAAGTACAGCCATCAAGTGCTTAAGTTACTGGTAGCTTTTAGGCAATGTGCATTACGCATGTGTAAGAGGTAGAGAAAAGTGTGGTTACACTATTTGTACGAATCTCTGGAACCTTTTCACTAGGTCTGGCGCTTGCATGTCTCTTCAGGAATACCCACAGCCACGGGCATCAGTGAGGGTCTCTGTGGCCTGTGGTGCCATTTGATGTGTACTGCTTTTCAGCAGACCCAGCCACCCAGCCAGGGACAAGGACACCTGCCCGAGGGGCACAGGGACGTGCTGGCCCCAACAGGTACAGCTGTGCATGCAGCGATTTCAAACCAGAAAGGAGCTGCGGCATGGAGCTGGGCTCCTCTGGCACCAAGGGCGTCAGCCCGACTCAGAGCGTGCACCGGCCACCTTCTCCAGCCCCAAACCAAGCACTATCCCGTTCAGTCTTATGAGAAACTAATTCTTAAATATTCTACAATCATTATTCCCTTCCTATTCCTGCTATTTTTGGCCACATATCTATGCTACATTTTCAGAGCTGAGGTCACACGCAAGAAAACAGACTGAGATTGGTAACAAGTGGAGTTTTTGTCAGAAAAGAATGTTTTGCATGTTGTATCCTGTTAAACCATTGGAAATGGTATGCCCAAACAAAAACCTGTCCTTCTGGTGCAAGATTTTAGATCAAATGAGAAAGGCCATGTTCTTATAACAGTATTTCTAACGTAAGGGTAGATGTACTGCACCGGAGTCAGGGGTCACCCATCCCAAATCTGACAGCAGCTAACTGCTGCAAAGCCCCAGGGGCTAGACATATTCCCAGCCCCTGGCAACCAGCAGCTCAGGGATTTAGTAAGACAGAAACTGTGTATATATTTCCAAGACAAGCTGAATAAAATAAGAACAATATATGTCTTGAAAACTACTCATTAAGATTCACCAAAACTCGCTAAGTGCACCATTCTGGCTTACAAAGGCAAGTGAAGGCGCTGTCTCAGGGAGGTATTTCCTGCAAGAGACAAAATTTTCCCTTGCTTTCTCGAGACCTTCAAGCGACCCTACTGAACTGTTAAAATTCCATTAGAAAGTGGCTGCTGGGAACATGTGCAATAAATAGCTGCTAAGATCAATGGCAGTCTTGCTGATTTAAAATCAATGTATTGCTTGCTGACGGTGCTGACAGTGTTCTCCTCTGGGAAAAGTAACAGTGATTGGCTTTAAATAAACATAGTGATAAAAAACTTTATCTGAACTCTTTAGTGACTCAGACTGATTTTAGAGTAATTCTGAAAATTCCTGTTGCCCACAGACAAGAGTTTGAGGTGATCAGTGACTTCGGATACTGCAATTTATGGAGGGCCACTGGAAAATATCATACAAGAGAACTGAAAATGCTCTCTGTAAAATAAATACTTCAGGTACCTGGATCATCCACCGAAAGCCACCGGTCACTTTTGAAAACCTGAGACCAATAACAGCAGGTTACTACAGCTCTAAGGACCACCGTGCACCCTTTCCAGGCCAGTCCCTTGCTCCCCTCCCAGCTTCTGGCTGGCCCTCATCCTGTGTGACGCTACGCATTCATGATGGGTATAAGCCCACCAAAACCCAAAATGCCACCAAAAGTTGGTCTTATCTGCCAGCCACCAGCTTTGGGTTGGGCTGGGATCCTCTCCCTCTTCTTCCTTAAAGCCTGTCCTTCATCATGAGTGCAATTTTTCCGCCAAACACTCAGCTAGATTGCTTTAATGAAAACAGACATTAAAGTGTTTGCCCTACCTGTATCCTGTTTTGTAACCTAGCCATTTAATTGCACAATGTTTTTTCCCTACCGATCATCTGATGATATTTCCCAGGACAAGCCTTCACCTCTTTCCATGCATGTTGTAACGCTTCAGCTATTACCACCTCCTGGTTGTAGAGAAGTATATCACTAAATGACTAGTGAATTGATCACTAGATAAATCAGAGCTCTTTATGGTGGGTTTCTAACCAGGGAAAAGGGACACCCGCGTGAGGAACAGACATTGAAACTGCATCCGAACGTTTATCTGAGGGAGGCTGTTGTGGATTTTCTAGTTTATTTAAGAGCTTCTATTGAGCCCTTCTCAATTTCTACTAACTTGTTACGTGTTACACGCAATAGGTTTACAGGATAGCACGGAGATACTCAGCTTTTGGGTAACAAACAGGAGGAGTTGGAAGCCACTGTGCAGCTAGAAAGCTACAATCGAATTGCTGTCACTGAAGCGTGGTGGGACCAATCCCACAGCTGGAGCTCTGCGGTCAATGGCTATAAACTGTTTGGAAGGGACACGCAAGGACGGAGGGGCAGGCGGGTTGTCCTCCGTGTGAAAAAATGGATTGATTGCACAGAACTGTCTTTGAAAAGCAGTGCTGGAGGGAAGGGATGCCATCCACAGAGACCTTTATAGGCTTGAGGGGTTTGCCTGTGCGAACCTCATGTTGTTCAACAAGGCCAAGTGCAAGATCCTGCACGTGGGTCGAGGCAATCCCAAACACAGATATAGGCTGAGCGATGAATGGATCGAGAGCAGCCCTGAGGAGAAGGACATGGGGGTACTGGAGGATGAAAAGCACAACACGACCTGGAAATGTGTGCTGGCAGCCCAGAAAGCCAATTGCATGCTGCGCTGCATCAAAAGAAGCGTGGCCAGCAGGTCAAGGGAGGGGATTCTGCCCTTCTACTCAGCTCTCGTGAGATCCCACGTGGAGTACTGCATCCAGCTGTGGGCTCCCCAGTACAAGACAAACATGGGCTAGAAACAAGCATGGGTTAGAGTGGGTCCAGAGCAGGGCCATGACAATGGTCAGAGGGGTGGAACAACTCTTCTGTGAAGAAAGGCTCAGAGATTTGGGGTCGTTCAGCCTGGAGAAGAGAAGGCTCCAGGGAACCCTTACTGCTGCCCGTTAATATATAAGAAAGATGGAGAGAGACGTTTTACTGAGGTCTGTAGTGATAGGCCAAGGGGCAATATTTTTAAGCTGAAAGAGGGTACTTAGATTGGACATAAGGAATTTTTTTTTTTTTTGACGATGAGGGTGGTTAGAAACAGGTTGCCCAGAGAAGCTGTAGGTGTGCCATGATTAGAAATGTTCAAAGTCAGGAGGGACAGGGCTTTGCGCAACCTGATGTAGTAGAAGGTGTCCCTGCCCATGGCAGGGGGGTTGGAACTAGGTGAGTTTTAGAGGTTTCTTCCATCCCAAACCATTCTATGATTCTATAAACTTTAAACATTTTAGATTTCATGATTCACTTCTATGCTGTAGAACAGAGAATTTCAAAAAAATGGAGAATATTTTTCCTTCCCTATTAATCTTTTTTATAAGACTTCAGTGTGCTTTTTTGGATGGCTGTTAGGATATAAACTAATCATGAAGAAGCAAAATCCCATAATGGACCAGCATTCTGGATCCTGCTTAGGTATACACATGCTCATTTCTAAAAATACTAACTTTTCCATATACCTGTGCACACACTCATACAAATGGCATTTATTAAGTCCAAACAGCAAATTGATTTTATGTCTGGGAAGAAAACTTTCAAATACAAAGCCTATAAATAGAGAATGTGTTGCCTTTCTGCCGCAGTAAATAGTCTGAAAAAGTGCTCTCAGGTGCATGAATCTGCAGCATTGCCCTTTACTTCACTGAGACGTTAATTCTGCAGTCTAAGTTTAATACTTTATTATCATTATGGGAATAGCCATCGTGTGGGAAGCAAAGGCACTTTCTGAATTTCTCTAGGCATCAGGAATTAAGTCTCTATAAAGGAAACAGCCCAGTACGTCCTCACGTGCAGGGGGAAACACCAGATTACTTGACATGAAAAGTATCAGGCGCTAGTGCAATGACCACAAATGGGCCCAAATAGAGTTGGATATGACAAAATAGAAAGGCACATGGGATGTATCCCACAGCGGCTGACACAAACATTGCTGTCTCAGGTTCTGGGTGCACTGTGCTCAGAGCAGCCAGCAAGGAGATGACCCGGGAGCATCTCACACGGACGAGTCTCAAATAAAACTTTTCCAGCACTTAACAACACACTTGTTGCTGGTTCCTCAGTGATTTAATTCCACGTACTTTTGTATTAATAGTAAATCTGAAAGTGCAAAACGAAGCGCACGCCTCTGTGGCTCACTGGCAGAGCCCGTCGCAGCCGAGCGAGAGGAGACGGGATCCCCCGCATTCCAGAGGCACCTGAACGTGAGAAGCAGTTTTGCTGCTCTTCCAGTCGTTGCTCGATGTAGGACAACCTCCCCGAATAATAAACAGCTAGAGCTTTATGGTTGTCCCAACATTTTCCTATAAATAGCCATCTATTCTATTTCATGGAAACCTCCACAAACCTTTGCTCTGCGAAGGCAATCACTTGTGGGGAGAGTACGCCTTGTTTGGCTGTGTCTGAACTGCATTTAGCAAGGCAGCGTTCTGAGTCTTCCTGATGCACTGGGCTTCAGGGGGCGAACCAGCTGGGAGGGACTGGAGGAGCCTGCGGACTGACATTTCTCCAACACAGAATAAACCAGTGGAAAACCCACACAGAGAGTGGAAGAAAAAGGGTCAAGCTACTACTGAAATCTATGGTGGTTAATTTTAAAAAAGAAACAATATGCCCACATGAGTCACAGAGCTACTGCACGCACACGGAGCCACGGGACTATGTGCATTACACTGAACACCATGGGATCCTTCAGAAAAAAACTGGCTGTAGAGCAACCTTGCTGAAGATGGGACTTCTCTTGCTTCGTTTTTCCCCCCCGCACACCAGAACACGGCCCAGCAGAAGCATTTTCAAGCACAAACATGCACAGAAGTACTTAATGCTGTGTTTTGCTGTTCCCAACCCCCATCAATTTATGCTCGTGTAATTACTGCTCTCTGCCTACTGATAGCAAGTTAAAAATACCACACACCCCTCAAATTAGAACTATTTTCTATCTAACTATTTCTATCCCTGCAGTTGACATAGAACAAATTGTTGTGATGGGCCACATGAGATCTCTCTTGCCTGCGCTGGTCAGGACAGGAGGCTGCAACACCACCAGCAAAACCAACCCCACCAACAGCGTGGTATGCGCAGACCAAGACAAATTTGACTGTGTTATGCAGCCATCAATCCTGTATTCCCTTTGCTTGCGTCACCCGTCGCCTGGTGTTTCTACAGTGGGAATGGATTTGTGCCAGTACTTGTTTTATCATTTAGATAAAAATGTAAAATATTTCTGCTCTATCCAAATTCCTAATTGATACTCCAAGGTGCTCCTACCTTAGATTAAATGTAAAACATTTCTGTTATTTAGATAAAATGTAAGTTAGAATGGAAGATAAAATGTAAAACATTTCTGTTCTATCAAAATCCCTAATTTATACTCCAAGCTGTTCCTCACTTACAAGGAATTACTTGTTGTTGATGCAACACTTATTTTAATAGTGGAAAAATGGATGTCACCCTGTGAATAATCTTGTGTCTCATGCAATTACTCCAGTAGTAAATAAACAACAACTTTTCACCTTACACTCAGGTTGTGAAATCTTTGTCACAGGAGTCAGCTCTCTATAACATACAAATACTGTATTTGCCATCAGGACTCCTGAATCTCTGTTTTTAAAAGGTTTGTGGAAGGAACTGCCTGGAAATCACAAAAGGCCAACGCCCTCCCAAGCAAAACTAATGAGGCTGAGTTTCCCAGAGCCTGTTGGAGATGGCAAAGTCAGGACACGCAGCCAGTTTCCCCCTCACTCCTGCTAGGTTTCTTTGAGCAAGTACCATAGCGTGGACACCCACCCCCAAGCGTTAACACACTCCGAACATCTGCGTCAACGACACAGAGAAACACCTCCTTTGTGAGACCAGGCGAAGCTTCAGCCGCTGACCAGTGAAGGCAGATGCTACGTTAGTAAAAAGAACGAATGCAAAGCTACATCCATCCTAGTATCATCTCCCACTTTTGAAGCAGCAGAGACAACAGCCAAGCGCACACGTGCCCCTACCCACTGCACCGCCTGGCTCGTCACTTAAATAAAGGCCAGGATAAGCAGACGGAGAGTTTGGCGAAGGACCAAGGAGCAGATTTTTTTTTTTTTTTGAGGTATTTAAATGCCAAGACATAATCAAGCTCCCAGAAGGATTTTCAAAAGCAATTAGGAACCCAAATTCCGAGAGTCCATTCGTCCTTCTGAAAATCCCGTGTGGTATCAAACTGACAGCGTCCTTCGACATCTGAATACCTGTCTCCTTGTGCGGCTTCCACTAGGGAACATCCCCCTTGATTTCAGCAGGGCAAAGCCTTCGTTGTGGAAAGCTGTGAAATTTCTTCCCGTTCTCTAGTTCATCTAGCTTCCCGAAAAAAGGGAAAACTTATCCTTCTTGCCTAACAAAAATGTTACTGCCCTCAGTGCCCTGGCCATGGCCCCGCTGGTTTCTGCTGTACAGAGAACAGTTTGAGTTGATCTGATCGAGGTTTACTTGCCACAGATTTCACTGCAATGCCCCTCTGATCTGATAGTGCCGATTAGCACTTGGCTTTTTTCGGGCAGAAATCCCTCGCAGGCGGGTAAATGACGCGCAGGCTGCAGCGCCTACCCTGGTCCCACCGACGCTGCCCTCTCTCCATTTACCCGTCTCCATTGATACAAATCGGGTTGGCTGTGTGGGATCTCGGGACTGCGGTTGGTCTGCATGTCATCCTCACAAACACGATACCCAAATATTGCACAAAGACCACGAAAGAAGCGCACGGATTTTTCTTTTACTGTACGGAAGAAAATGTTCCCCTGGTGTGATAAATCCTGAACGTAACTTTCGCTCGGGCTGCCACAGCAGATTACTTAACCGTCTACTATTTAAGTACCTGTTTGTTTTGTTATGAAGTGAAACTTTTGAGCCAAGATCATGTTACGCATAAAGCCGCTTCCTGCACCTTAAATGTTAATCCTCAAGTGAAAACAGACCGAAGGCAGTCCCAGGGCCACTTTAATGGGCCTGGGCTGCTGCGCCCCACTCTCGTGTATCCCCCTCACACGTTCCTCCCCCTGTGGTTCTGCCAACACTAACATTTTTGCGGCCTCTGGGTGACCTTGGCAGGCGAATGGGGATGGGGAGGTGAGCTGGGAGGGATCCGCTCCTGGGGGGGGACAGGGGCCATCGCCAGCTGGTGGGAGCAGGGACAGGGCTGGAAGACACGGGCAGCCCTGTAGGGAGAGGGAGGCGATGGAAGGCGTTAAGAGAGCCGCTGTGAGAGAAGCCCCTGGAAAGGGAAAAATGGGGAAATGGAGGATGGTGAGGAGCCAAGGTGGAGCAGAAAGGGTGGAAGGCCACAGGGGTCTGTGCAAGAAGTAGGGATGTGACAGGAATGAGCGGAAGAGCGGCAGGAAGGCACAAGGACAAGGGAGGAGAAAGGCTGGGGCTGTGCGGGCACAGCCGGGCGACCCGGCGTGCCGGAGGGACCGAGGAGATACGGGCTGTGCTACCCCCGCCCCGTGCCTGGTACCGGCGGCACCGGCAGCTCAGGGCGGTGCTAGGGCCAAGGACGCGGCCTGCCCCGCCCGGGGATCTCCTCCAGCCTCCGGGGCGCTGCCGTGGCGGGACGTTACCGACGGGGGCGCGGGCGGCAGCCCCGGCCGCTGGCACCCCTCGCCCCACAGGGAACTGCTTTGCTAAGCCCAAAGCAAGCGGCCGGAGGAGCCAGCCCTCGCTAGTGCCGCAGCGGAGAGGGCAACGCGCCCTGCCCCGGCGCGGGCTGCGGGAGAGCCCGCTCTCGGGAGGGAGCCCCCGCGCCTTCCCCGAGCCCGGCACCGCGCCGCAACCCTGGCCGCAAGGACCGGCGCGCCGCCGCCTCCCCCGAGCACCCGGCAGGCCGCGTCCCCGCTGCGGCTACCCCCGGGGAGCGGAGGCGCCGCAGCACCCCGCCGCCTCGCCGGGGCAGGGGGAGGGAGCACGGCGCCACTGACGCTGCCGCCGGGGGCCGAGCGAAGCGCGCGCCCGCCCGGTCGCGGGGTGCCCCCGCCCGCCCCGGGGGCGGGGCCGGGGCCGCCCCCCCTCCCTCTCCCCGCAGCGCATTCGCCGCGGGGGCCCCCTCTGCGGTGACGTCACTGTTGTCTAAAAAAGCAGCCCGGCAGGCAGGCGGCAGGGCAGCGGGCGGGCGGCAGCGGCGACAGCAGCGGCACCACGGGCCCCGCCGCCGACATGGTGTCCCCCGTCACCGTGGTGAGTGAGGGCCGCGCGGCAGGCGGGGGCAGCGGCATTCTTGCCCCCTCCCACGGCCGCCCGCCGGGGGCGCCCTCCCCGGACGGTATCCCCGCCCCCCCCTCCCCATCGCCGCTGCCCCCTATTCGGTCCCCCGGGGGGGTGGGTGCTCCGCTCCCCTCACAAGCCCCCGCGACCTTCGGCGGCGACCCCCCCCGCCCCTGGCGTGCCCCGGGCTCACCCCGGCCCCCCGCCGGCAGCTGTTGCTCCAGCGGCGCGCCTGCCCGGCGGCTCTCCACCTCCTCCTTCTCCCGTCGTTATCTCTGGGAAGGGACCCGTAGTGCATCGGCCCCGCACCTGCTGCAGCTGCCCTGGGCTCGCACCGCGGCAGCGCCCGCAGCATCCTCCTGCCCCCAGGGGCACCCCCGCCTTGCCACCCGGGGCCGGCCGTGCCCTCCAGGTAACGGCTTGGGCCAGGGCCTGCCCCCGCGGGGGGCACAGCTTGCCGTAGGTTGGGCGACCTCCCACCGACACCTCGTCGACCCTAACGAGCCATTCCGGCACTTGCACCGTCTGACGACGTGAGAGGGGGCTGGCGTCACCCGCCTGTCTCATGAGGGAGTCCACGGTGCTTAATTAACGTAACCAGCAAAAAGGTAGCGCCTGGCGCTGCTCTGTCAATAGGTGACAGCTGGATTGATGGAGCAAAGCTGGTAAGTGAAGTAGCTGCGGCTCACGCCAGGCTGGACCAGCAACACCCGGTCCTGGTCCTGCAGGTGAGCCGGGGGCGTTTGCATGCTGACGGAAGCCCAAGGGCCAGAACAGCAGAGAAGCTGCGCTGTTAGACAGGCTGCTTTGCATGTTCCTCTCTGGAAAGCGAGGGGTTTGTCTGAGGAACCAGCGGAGTAACGCGCGCTGTAAGAACAGCTAACTGTTGGTGGGAAAGTTGCCTGGTGCTTCGCTGCCGCACTGAGCATCTATTGCTGGAACCCTGGTTCCCTGCGGATCCACTGTCACCCTGTTTAGAAATAGTGGTTAATGGCCAGTCCGTTGAATTCTGTCTTGCAGGTAGAAATCCTGTTTCTTCCCCGATTTTAACTCATGAGGCCAGGGTTCAAAACTTTTAAATTGCTTTGCCAGTTCTGCGTAGCAGCTTGTATTGTCTGATGCTTCAGATGAATTTTCCCCCAGTTATTAACATGTACCTGGTAAGTTCATCAGCAGCCTGGGGGTGATTTTTATCTTTAGAGACAGAGGGAAGTAGCTTGTAAATTATACCATTGTAGTGTTGTAGTGCCAAACTTTTTTTTTTTAATGCTTTTCAAAAAACGACTAAAGAGGTTTGGTATCTCTGTGCTTCCATAGCATAAGCTAAATTCATCCTTAAGTAATGCTGTTGGTTGCAGTGAGTTGCGTATGTGTACCTCAGAAGTAAAATCTTATGCTGGGACAATGCTGGAATGGCTCAAACACTGGCAGAATTTGTTTCATAATCCACAGGAGGCAGTACCTGGCTTTTAAGGCTAGCGCATCAGGGTAGTCTTGCAGGGTATATTGCAACCGAGCTTTGAGAGGACGCAACGACTGAAGCATGAGTATGTGTTGGGAAGGCTGTACACAGTTCAGACCAGAAGGGTTTACCTACACCACAAATTATGCTTTAGGAAGGTAACTTGGGAGGGAAAATGAGAAAAACCTCCCCTGCTTCTTCACTTGCCCTTCTGACATGTAGCAAAGCGCGTTTCTGGTCTGGCTTCATCCCTGACATACCGACTCTGCTTCACCAAGGGCGACTAACGCAGGTGTGAAGCTGCGGAGAGCTGGAGGGACAATGAGACCGGGACCTGTGACCAGAGCTGCAGCTGTTTGCCATGGCTGTAGAGATGGGAGGGCATCTTATCCTCCAAAGAGCTCATTAAAAAAAGGCTGCAAGCCTTCAGTCTGTTAAGGGGCAGTTCTTTGCACATCATCTTCAGTGAGTTTTCACATCGCGTTTCCTCCGAAGGAGCGCACTGTGCTGCTCTGGCATCGGCTGTACTGTGGTCCGCGAAGGGCAGGCTGAAACGGTGTTGTGCAGGATGGTGTGGCCCCTGCACAGCTGCCAGCTGGAGCCACAGGGGGTGAGAAGCCATGTGGGCTCCCTCTGGCAAGTTGCTGGTTGAAGGCAACAGCAGTGGCCAATCGGTCTGGCCACAACTAGGTGCTACCCTTGGGGCCCAGGCCTTATCTCTGTAGCGCACTGCCCTTTGCTGCATAGACAGACCAGGCGTTGGGGGCCAGCATGGCTCTCTGCTGTGACACATGATGGAGATGCTCTCTGTGGGGGCAGCACCTGAGGCATAATCAAATTAGCCAGAGGAATTGATTTGTCTACAGTGTATGTCCTCTCAGTACAGTGCAGCATCAGCCTCGCTGGGGAGGATGCTAGAAGAGCACAGCCGAGGGTGACATGATACTGCTTCCCATGTTCAAAGCCATGGCCTTTGTACATAACTGCAGCAGATGGCCCTGACTGCTTGCACACAACCTAGTCTCCTGTGTTGGTGCAGCTTTCCTTGTTTAGGACACCCTTCTGACAGGAGTCAGAAGCCCTGAGCTCCAGGTCTGCTGTACAACTGGGAGCTGGAAGGAGTCACGCAAGGAGGCATAGACCATGGAGGGCTGGCAAAGGACAGACTGCAGCTGGGAATGCTTCTTCGTGTTGGCAGTCAGGTGTGAATCGTGGCCCGGGGGGGATGGCATGTCTGCCCCATGAGCAAGGAGACAGGGGCATTGTGCAGAGCTAGCCAAGCTGTTGTCTCTGGTGCTGCACGATTCAGGTGTGCTGAGGGGGGAGCATGTCCAGAAATAAGTAAGTCTGGGGCCAAAGTACCTTTTAATGTATTGTGCCAGGTCCTCAGCAGGGAAAAAGCTCTGGGGTCCACTGATGCCAGAGTCTAGACTTGGATGGTGCTGGGCTGTGGCAGGAAGATGCATCTGTCTGCCGGTCCTGCTCCAGGTGGTGAGCAGTGCCTCCTCCGGTTGGAAGTCACCTTGGAGGGAAGCTTTTGCTGCTTACTCTGCTAGGCAAGCAGGAGCATCCTGCTTAATCAGAGCAGTATCAAGAACAATAATTTTTAAGAGCTGCTTTCTCTGCGTAAAGCCGTGTGGGCTGAAAGCCTGCGGTTGGAGAGCAGTATTCATAAATGGCACGTTTGCTTCACGGATATGTGAGGTTTAATTCCCTTCTTATTCAGTCATCACAGGTCCCATCTTAATAAAAGTCCTTTCTGAAACTGCCTTGTTAGTGATTTATGTCCTGTTCATTTGCTGGGTTTCTTTTTCACTGTTGGAGAAGAAGTTTCTAGCTTGTGGGAGAGAGCCCTTGCCCTGAGGGACCTCTCTGCCCAGCAGGCACCATGACTGCAGGGGCTCCAAGAGGGCAGGAGATGAGCCTGGAAAAAAATCACAGAATGGTCAGGGTTGGAAGGAACGTCTGCAGATCATCTAGTCCAACCCCCAAGCCCCCCCCCCCCCCCCCCAAATGTAGTCATTCTGGCATTTATGTAATCTTCCTTACGCAAAGGGACATATTTTTTCCCTAAAGTTAGGGCTAAACTCAGTGTAGGGCTTCATACCACCTTGAGGGAAACAGGGCATGGGAAATACAAACACATTCATTGGCTGAGAATAGGTCTTTTTTGGGGACAGTTACAGATGATACTGGTGTGTCTTTTTGAGCAGGGTAACTATGGGCCCTCATCCCTACAAAATCCCCTCCATACCTGACTTTTCCTTGGCCTAGCACAGTCATACGTGTGGGAGGGAGGTAAAACTCCTGGCTTGGGACAGATTTTTGCCCAGGAGACACGTATTAACAGTCTCCATCCCTTCCCTTTTGTCCTGTGATGTATTTGCAACTTTAAACGGAGATAGCTGAGCCCTTGGCCCCTTTCCCCCTAGGTGGGAAGCAGCCGGCAACCCCCCTGGGAACAGCCCTTGTCAGCCCTCTGGGTAGATGCAGGATGCCACTGTGTGGGAATATGAGGGTCATTTACAAAAACTGGTCAAACCCCCTGAAATCTATGATCTGGAAAGGTAATTGTGGGTAAAAAAACATTGAATAGGGCTGGAGAATTGAGTGGGTATCACTTGAGTTTCTGAGGAAGGGCCAAACCACACTGATCCAGATGAATATAGAAACCTGATGTAAATCACGTTGCTTAGAGACTGTGCTATGGGCAACTGTAGCAGTAGTAGGTCTAAGCGTGGTTTTAACGGTTTGTTATTAGAAAGTGTGCTCTGTAACACTTAAACTGCTGCTGAAAACAGGAAAGCCAGATCACACTTTGAACTATTTCAGCCTTTGCTTCTTAAATACAGGTTGTATTGTTTCTGCATCAATGAATAAGGTCTTAGCAACCATCTAAGTCAGAAGTAACTCTTATGGTAGAGAGGTTAATTTTACTTGTTAATACTCAACATTGTTGCTTTTGCCATAATTTCCCCCATTACTTAAATACATCATAAATTGGGATTTTATTATGCAGGAGGGTTGTAAACATGCACATTTATATACCCCACAGTTACGGAAACGTGGCACTTGTATAAAAACCAAGCCGATTTAAATGAGTTATAGAAAAGTCTTCTAAACATCTGAACTCAATGAAGTAAGGGGAGGAATCATCACCCTAGGTAAGCTTAGCAGGATCTCAGTAACATTTATGCTAGTCACACCTTTTGGGAGAAGTCTAAAAGCTTTGATCCTTCCGAGCAAAGAGCTGTGCTGATTGATGCCAGCGAGAGCCCAGGCAGTGTTACATGCCACGATTTATTTTTTCAGACTGAACTTGTGCGTTCTTCCTATGACATTGACATTCTTTGCTGTAGCTGTTGCTACGAGAGGGTGGGCTTAGATATGGGTAACTGAAATTGGAGGCTAGAAAGTGCGGGCTCCTCTCACGCTCTTCCCAGTCCCCATGTGGTTTCGTTAAGCAGTTAGTGCCATCGCTGCTGCAGGCAGTGCTGTAGATTAAAGAGTTCATTAACCAAGTATATCACTCAAGTCACACGTGTCTGTTGTTCAAAGCACGCTTTGTGCGTTAAGATTATGGGTCCAGTTCAGAGGCCTGTTCTTACACATAATTTCTCTGAGCAGACAGAGATGCATTTCTTCCCTTCTTTTCCTGTTCAAGTATCTATATCCAAAGTACACTGAGCGTGACAGAAGAGTCAAAGTTATCTTTCTCTGTGGGTAACTGCATAATACTAAGGAAATAATAACTCCAGTGAAATCAGACTCTTTGAAAAAGGTGGCACTGGAACTCATCTTCTGCTAGCTTGTGGAAACTCCTGAACGGCAAAAAGGTCATTATAACACTCCCTTCCCTCCCAGAGGCCTAAGTGGCTATTTTATTAGCACTTCATTTTCCTACTGCCCTTTGTGTTGCACAATGCCCAACAGATTTGTAATTACAACAGAGCTGTAGGTTTTACTTACTGCAACATGCCCACAATGGTGATGGCTTTTTCTAGCTCGCTTGTGCCCTTCCTATATGAATTTCTTACACAGCCATCATCTAAACATCATTTAAACTAATGGCAGGTTTCTGTATAAGTGTGTCAGCCTGGAGCATCCCTCCCTGCAATGCCCAACAGGAACAACTGTCCAGGTGACATGCAGCAGCAAACTGTCTCGAGGAGAGGATTACATGCTACCAGAGCTGAAAGGTGGTAGGTGGGCTGGGTGAGAGTTTTCCTGGAAGATTTCAAGTGTATTGGGGAGGGAAGGAATTCTGGATACCTGCGAAGAGCCCAGGGGCTTACACCCTCTGACCCAGAATTGTGCAGGGCATAGCTTCCCTCTGGGTAGGTGCAACTTCTGTCTCTTCTCACATTAATTTAATGTTGCAGGCTGACTCTTGTGTTGCAAATCTTCCTGTTAATGAGAATGGTGGCTGTTTTCATTCACCTTGCTGTGAGCTCCGGGAAACGCCTTGTTTTTACCAGCAGGCTACACTTTCTCTCAAAAACGAATTCCAGTAGGTTACTGCAAAACATGTACTTTCCAAGACTGAGGGGAGATTACACAAGTCATGTTACTGAACTGGCCTTGAGACTTCTGTCAAGTTTGAATGGTGTGGTTTCGTTTTTTACTCCTCACCAGACACCAGCTTTGGAGACAGATACGGCGCCAGTGGGCATCAGGCATTAAATTTCCGATTATGTACCAAAACAAGTGCATTTCTGCAAGTTGCAAATAGTCTCTGATTGAATTGTTGATTCAGATTGAGGCTAAATTTGACATTAAGCCAGCTGCACATTTTTCAGCACATACTAGAGACACTAGACAGATCTTCAGCCTTGATGCGAGTCACTGTCTCCCATGGCTTCAGCAGAACTGGGCTTGTGCCGGCTGAGACCACAGCTTGGCTGCCATATCCCTACTTGCCTGTGTCCTTTGGTTTTGTTACAGCATAAATCAGAGCCAGACAGGGTGCTTGGACAGCAGCGCTGACTTGTGCTCAATTGCAAGAGAAACTAAGCAAGTTGCATGGCTTTTCCCTGGAACCCTGATGTCGTGATGACAAGTTTATCACTTAATTGATGTTTGTGAAGTTTCCACTTGGCTAATATCCCATGCATCTGTGGACCTGCACCCTCAATATAAAGGGCATAATACTGGTAAGCAGCTGCATGCTCATTTGGGAGTGTGGTCTGCAGTTGTTTATGCGGCCCGATTGCAGCAGAGGTTTTGCAAGTGAAGTCCTTGATACATTAGTGTCAATCCTGGGAGTACGTGGGTTAGTGTTTGTGCAGGTTAGTGTTTGCACCTGCTCACACCACGTCTGTTGAGACTGGCTGGGAAACTCCGATTTATCTTCCTGTAATTTGTGTCTGATTCTGACTTGCCCAGGTCACAACATTGTGGCACAAGAATAGATACTGGAAATAAAATCTGTGACTCCACTGTCATACTCAGACCTTACCTCCTCCTGTCTCTTAAAGCATATTGGTCCCATGAGGAGGGCTGCTACTTTCTTCTAAGGTATCAGCGTAGCATCTCTATAAATACACATCCTTATTGGGGTACATTGCTTTTTTCCTCTCTAATTTTCTTTAACGTCATGTTTCACAAGCTTTCAGCCTGCAGGACACGATACGCAGGCAGAGCATTTCATTCAGCTTTCCATTAGGCCCAAGACAAGCTGAGCTGTCCCTCCTGGGTTTCCCAGCACAGCCCTGCTTGCATTTGCTAGAGTTTGCTGATCTTACTGCAGCCCCTTGCGAGGATCCGTACAGCAAAGTCTCTTGCATAGAGCTGCCAGCTTTCCCAGCCACCAGCAGCTGCCTTTCCCTCCTCTCTCAGTTCTTCCTTCCCGCTGCTTTTGCAGAAATCTCACCTGCCAGGTGTGTGTGTGAACCAGAAAGGTGTGCAGCAAAAGTGCCTTTTGGGTGCTGGAGGTGGTTTCGCCCTTAGCACGTCTTTGGGAATGGCTGGTAGGGCTGGTACAACCTGGCATGTGCCACCTGTCTCCTCTGCTACACTAATGGCTCTTACTGTAAGGGGCTGTGACAGCACCAATGCCTGCAAGGCTCTTCATTTAGACCTATATTATTCCCCCTAGACTGTAGGTAAAATGAGGTCTCTGCTGAAGAAGTTGCTTCTGGATGGAAGGGCCTCCTCTCCCTAATACCAATCCCTACTGGGAATGCAGCATGTGGCAGGGAAGAGCTTTGCCAAGTGCCCATTTCCCGCGAGTGCCCATTCTTCTGTGTATCCCTCCTGCTGCAGCCAAACAATGGGGTGGCTGGGGCTCTCCAGCAAGTACATAAATGTTGTGGTGGGTTGTGGGGCACAAATAGGGCTGGAGATGGGAGAGTGAAGTCAAAAGGTGGATTTCAGCCCTGGGGACAAAACACTGTGTGCCAACCCCTCACTCCTATTACCTAGAGGCTCAGCCTGCCCTTGGTGTTGGCAAGGAAAGAACCAACAGTTCTCCCCGGGCATTTTATTCTGGGTCTGCACCCATCTCAGAGAGACCGCAGAGAGGCCCCCGTCTTGCTGCACAGCTTGTGGGCGGATGGCAGTGTGTGGCACTTGTCTGCAGCAATGGGCCTTGCAAGGGGGTGCTGCTTTCTGCTGTCGCCCTGTGCCCCACAGTCAGCACCGTGGGCTTACCCGGCCCCTCCAAGGTAATGCTTAGAGCAACATAAAACCTAACACTGCTTTTTCCTGGGTAACAGAAATCTGCATTCCCTTTCACAGGAGAGTGTAATATAAATAATGATGTCTCCTGAGATCGTGTGCTTGTAGCCTGGAAGCCATCCCTCGATGAGTTGTGGAGACTTTTCTGTAAGCAGTAGAAATGTTTTATCTGGATTTTAGTGTGACAAGCCAGATAACTGCCCCTTCCCATCCTGAGAGGAATTGTCTGGGACAGCAATGACTGAGCATTTCAGGATGCTGGCGGGCTGGCTCCTCAAGTTCCCTGGGGCTTCACAGCATCCTCCTGAGGTCCTGGGCAGCACTGGGGGACGCAGCCCCGCCTGACCCCGCTCAACGAGGAAGGGAGTGTGCCCTTGCGGTGGCAGCACTGTAGCCCTGATGAGCAAAATGAAAAGACAGACCCATTGTGGTTCAGGTTTTTAAACATCTGCAAGGGGTTCTTTTGTGAGTGTTAGAGCAAGGGCAATGTCCGGAGAGGCTGGCTTTCTGCTACACAAAAGGGAAGATCTGGAATCCCAGGAGGGAAAAGCATCTTTGCTCTGAGATAAGATGCTGGCAGACAAATGCTGTTTGTTTGCTTTTATTTCTGAAAGCCAGTGGACTACCCTGAAAGCATTAGTCAGTGACAGCTCCTACAGCCCTGCAGAGACATTTGAGTTCTTGACTGGTTTAACGTTGTTGGTCACTTGCGGTGGTACATTGCAGAAGGCAATCTCCAAAACTGCTGACAGCTACAGGACTGCTACAGATGTGGAGTCAATCATTGCTACTGCAGGTTAAGAAAAGGTTTTTAAAACAGCCCTGCCTGTGGTCCTGTGCCAGTCTGGTAGACAGGACAGATGATGCTTGGTAATGGAAAAACCAAAACCAACCCAAATGAAACAAGCTCTAGCAAATACACATACATCCCAGCTTAGTCTCCAGTTCAGGGTGAAATGCGTTTATCTGTAATTTGATTTTTATGAGTTAACATTTGCTACAGAAAGGCTTTGCCATCTTGAAGGCCTCCCTGCAGTCCCAGAAAGCCAAGGGCAGATATCCCAGTGACTCAGGCTGGTGTAGCAGTATCTCACTTTGCCTGGCCTGACAGCAGTTGGTCCTGCGTGGTGGAGGAAGGTCCCAGAGACACCGCTGCATAGCCTGTTGATCGCAGTTAGCCAAGGCAACATGATTTCTTCAGTACAGGAGACACCTTTATGGATGCTCTAACTTCCTTAATTGCTGTAGGGAAACACCATGGTCCAGTGTCTCAAGACAGCAGTGGGCAATGTCATGGTTTAAAAGGCAAGAAGCAGGAGTGGGCTCCTGATGCAACGTGTGGCATGGTCACTGCCCTGATGTGATGAGGATTATTTCCTTAGCTCTAGAACCACCTGCCTCTATTTTAGGTTGTTGTGGGACTGTTCCCTGATATTTCTAAGGCCTCCTACAAGGAGTCTTTTGAAGGCAAGACTCCAGTTTCCTATTTGTGACTTTTTCCCACGCTATTTTACATCCCAGGTGTTTGCAGGTGCATTGTTTTTAAACTTGTGGGTATAGCAGCAGAGAGCTGCAGCGGCCAAGAGCTCCCAGGTCACAGTGGCTGCTGAGCCAAACTGGCCTCGTCAGCAGCCCAGCACTTTTTGATTTCTTCATTAAGGACCTGAAGACAAGATGGGACTGCTGTTGTATTCGTCTTGCAGCTTTGCTAACATGGACTTTGCTATTTCTAGGTGAGTGGCCGTTTGGGAAGGGGCAGAAGGGAAGGCTGCCTGCCTCCTTTGCAGGTTACCGCTCATCTCCCTCCCTTGACCGCCGCACGAGGATTCACAGCTGTAGCGATCGTGTTGTCCTCTGGAGAAGGCCACAAGGCTTGCGTAATGCTTCTCTTTTACCTTCCTGAGGCATTTGTTTAAATATCCTTCATACGTTGTGTGTTCGGTGCAGTTTTCTCCTAAAACCCATACACAGCTGATGCAGGGTTTGGTGGTAGATCTCAGCGTGGCTGAGGTAAAGCATTGAGTAGCACCGACTTCTGCTAAGCAGTGTCCGTGGCCAGAGACAGACGGCAGTGTGTGGTGGAGAAATCACATTCGGAGAGCAAACATCAGGAACGAGACCTCTGCAGCAGCCATGTCTGCAGTCTCGCATCGCTGGCATTCTCAAGGCTCACATGCTCCCCAGCTCAGTACAAAACGTCCCGTTCTCGATGCTCGCCTGCTGCCGCTCAACTGGTTGGCCACGTCATGCCCCCGCTGAGCCCAGTGCTGCCGTGCTGCGGAGACTGGAGCGGTGGTTTTCCCTGGGAGAGGCTGGTGCCCTGCTGCCAGGCGGCAGTGGGAAAACTGCGCTCCAAATTTCCTCCCTTTCTGCATCTGGGGTGAAGACACTGGTCTGAAAGATGTTAACCTCGGTGCTGGTAGGTTTTCATCCCGCCCCCGTGGTTAATCTGGAGATTATGTTGGATGTTGATGTGGCTGCAAGTTGGCCAGGATTTTGGCTTGGAAATGAGACTTTGTGCTGCAGCTCCCGTTTCTGCGTCCAGCTGTGTGTGGAGCAGCCCAGCCCTGCACAGGGGCCCTTGGTAATGCCAGTGTGATTAATCCTCACCCTCTGCCTGCTCCCCTGTGCCTCCACCAAAGGGCGATTTTTCTGATGCCAAGAACTTGTGCAGCAATATATCTGAGCTTACCACCCAGGAACTGTGAGGGGCCGTGCCAAATTTTTAATTGTATTTTTCTGGAAAATAGCCATAGTTTGGTCTTATGAAAAAGAAGTCAAGTATTTCTGACTCTCAACTCTGTCAGTCCATGTGGGGCAAAGCTGGGAAGTGTGGCTGGAGCTTGATTTGTTTAACGGGGGCAAGGAAGAGAGTATCTAGGCTGCTGTATACTCTTGGGAGGGATGGGAGAAGCCAACAAACTAGCTCTGTTTTGCAGGAGGAGTTGAGGAGACGCTGGGGGTGGAACAGCTGCCTTGGACCCACTGCTCCTGTCACTGTAGCTGAGCTGGGAGGATGGTCCTTGTGTAGGGGGAAGCATTCAAGCCAAGCCCTGTTATTCTGGCTTGTGCTGAACTTGTCTGGCTCTCCTGTCAGACAAACCCATGATTTTTTGGTCACTTGTGAACAGGTCTAGCTGGACAGATGAGAACAAGACGAGTTTCACTGCACTGCCCTTGTTGGAGAAATGGGGCCCTTAGCTGTGATGGGGAGTGCCAGTAGCTGCAATAAAACACTGCAAGGCCTGGCAAAACTTATTGCATGGCAGAAGCGTGATGGAGAAAGAGGATTATCAGCACACACATTCTCCCAAAGGCAAATAGTTTACCATCTTCTGGGTGATTTACCAGCTAATTTGTAAGTCCGTTTTAGATGGAGCCTCTATGATCTTGTCTCTACTTGAGGGGAGGAGGGTTTATCTATCACTCTGAATTTCCTGCAGCATGTGGAGCCTGTTCAGGAGCCATCTGCCTTGGATGCCTGGCCTGTGGCATCTCCAACACAAACATAAACCCTCTTACTAATTGCACAAATATGTTGCACCAACACAGTATTTCAGGCAGGTTGATTGGCTGGTTCAGTAACTCTTCACCACTTTCCATAAACAGGCACTTTTCCTTAGAATTTTATTCAGAAACAACTTGGGGCATGTATGAGCCAGTGTGTTCCTTGAGAAAAGGCAATCGCTTCTCCCCCAGGAGCATGTTTGTTCCCGTAGGAGAGCAGAGTTGGAGGTGAAGCACTTTGCGCTCACCTGTACTGGTTAGGGTTGTCCCAGTCAGCCCTAATATTTCACAGACCCCATGGAGTGAAAGGCGCTGGCTGGCTGCCCCTTTACATCTCATCCGTCTCCTCCTCACTCACCTCCTGAGCTGCCCAGGAGGGATGCAGAGCTGAGCATCCAGAGTGGCTGCTGGGGCCTTTTCTCTGTGGCCAGGGGAGGGCCCACACCGGGGCTGGTTGTTGTGAGGGCCCCTGCGTCCACCCAGGATGGGGAAGATGTAATGTACATGGTGAATTTGGGTACTGAACAGTTGAATCCTCCCTACTGCACACACGTCTGCGCCCCTGCCTAAAGATTTCCTCTTTTATATCAGTTCCAGGGTGCACATACTGAGAAGGCGTGATGTTGCACCATCTGAGCAAAGGTGGGAACGTGCAAGCAAGCCCAGAAGGACAGCAGCTTTGCTGTCAGCTCATGCGGGCTTGTGGCCAGTAATTCCTAAGCACTGCTGCACTCCTCCTTGGTTAAGCAAAAGATGATGGGTCGTTGAAATCTGGGGAAAATCGTCTGCCTCCGGCTAGGATCTGTGCACACATGGGTTCTCCTTAAGGCCTACCTGTTTTGGTTAAGCACAAAGAGGAGTTTTCTGTAGGGTCAGCCTGATGGAGAATGGTGTTGGTTCTCCGTTTCTCTGTAGGTGAGAACCTGTTGCACATACATATACTTTGTCATAATGGTGGTCCATCCCTAGGCTGAAGCAGCATTCTCTCTGTGACTCTGACTGCACAGAGGATTGTCAGTACCTTGGAAAGAGCCAGATATTCCAGGGAATAAGAAACACGAGCCACGGGTTTGCAGTGGCAGCGTAATACATGGCAACAAAGCCATATAAATATTTATCGGCGCACAACCACGGTAAGAGCTATTGTCACGGTAGGGCAGAACCAAGGCAGGATCCACGATGCAGGATGCCAAAAGCCAGGAGAAACAGCTTAGCCATGGATACTCAAAATGGTACTCGGTCAGCCAAGGCTCCTGGGAGGGATGAGTGGAGGACAACAGCCCAACTTTTTTGGCCTGTGTGCAACAGTCGTGCTCAAGTGCTGCGCAGTGGAAGAGCTGGGGTATTGTTTTTAAAACACTTTGTCTGGAAAGCAGAATTTTACAGCCCAGTGGGTGTAAGCCATATCCCCACAGCAGGTTAGCACACAGCTGGTCTGGAAGAGGCTATATACTAGTTTTCTGTGCAGGTTGATCTAGAGGACTTGTGGAGAGAAGAGCACTATTTGATAGCCCACGTTATTTCTGGGAACCAGTACCAGGCTTAAGAACAATAAACATTGTCCAAGTTTAGCATTTCAAAGCAACAAGCTTCTGACGTTCTTCTATACCTCAGGTGCAAGACATCTCCCTCCCTGTGACAGCTGGATTTTCTTCATCCCAACTGTGTTGCAGTTACAGACAACCGTTAAAGAATGTTAAAGAAAATCAGCGCGCTGGCTTACAAATAAAGGTAGCTGTGCCCCTGCAGGTGCAGCTTATTCTGGGGTAGAGGAGCTAGCTGTAAATTTTTTGGCTTGGTTATGTGCCTGCAGCAGTCAGCACAGGCCATCTATGGTACTGAGGAGCACTACAGATGTTCCCCAGGTCGTACCCCGTCATCAATACTGGTTTATACAGATGTGAATCATGAGCATCAGCCAGTGCTGCATAGCAGGGAGGTGCAAGAAGAGCTCACCCAACAGGGACTCCATGGCTCTTTATGAATCACCCATACCAATTTGCAGATATAGCTCAGGAGCTGTTGTATGCAGCTTTTGGTCATCTTTGTGCTACATCTTGTATGTATTTTGCACATCGGGAACTGTATTTTGCACACTGGGAACTTTTTGTCAGTCCTTATTACCCAGAGTTACTTCTGTAACTGTGTTTCTCCATGGGCTAGCCTAACCTCTCATGTCTTACACCCATACCAAATCACAGCATGGTTGAATAGTCGTATGATGGCATCATCCGTCACTGTTGAACAACAGCAAAAAGGAAATGAGCAATATTTCAGACTGGAGCAGAAGGGAAACAAGAAGGGATACTGTAAACCTTTGAATCCCTAGCAGGAAGGTGGAGAGTCAGGCCCTGATCCTCCAGAGAGCTGCATGTGCCCATACCAGCTTCTTCTTGAGGATCACAGAATGGTTGAGGTTGGAAGGGATCTCTGGAGATCATCTGGTTCAAAATCTCTTGGTAAGAACCCAGCATAAAGCCATGAAAATCACATGCATTAACTGAAAGGACCTTGTCACCTGCACCGAGTACTTCCTTTTCCAACACCATGGCACAGCTTTGTCTCACATGCTGTCTCTGCGACACAGGTGCAAGGGAGATGGGTGTTTTGATGCAAATTATTCATTCAGCCAAGAGATAGTTCCCTTCCCTGAGGTACAGGCAAGTCCAGTCATGGATTGTGTGCTTGGCTTTCCTCAAGCTGCAGCCTCCATGCATGCTGGTACACAGTTTCCCAATACCAGCCTTGACTTGTCCTCCAGGTGGCAAATTGCCCCATCACCTCTTCCCAGGCCTCAGGCATATGTCCAAACAGAGGGAAATCCCTTTGGTTGCCTTAGTTTTAGCTGGAAGACTTCTCCCAAGTTTTTCCAGTGCCACACCATTCCAGCAGGATGTACTGCCCAGCCCTCAGCTGCGCAGGTACCTCTGCCTCAGGAAGTGGTACATTAGGGTGTTATCAGCATTCTTCTCAGCACAAATACAAACCACAGCCTCATAGTCGTTACTGTGAGGAAAATTAACTACTGAAACCAGCACACCATCATGGGGTACTCATTCTGGTTGGAGCCAGCACAGGGGCTCCACTGAGCCGCAGCACTCAGTAACGGGCAAGGGCATGGTTGGAAATAACTCATCTGAAGTATGCTTACAGAAAAAGTGTAAAGGAATAAAGTGTTAATGATGAGAAGCCTGTAACCCTTCTAGATATACGAGGTTGTTCTTACACAAGGACTCCATAACACTGTAAATTTCAGGGTTATGGGTGAGTAGCTAAGACTGGAATCTGATGCCTTATGCCTGAAAAATTCCTTAATTGTTATTAGGGTGGAAATAATACAAACCATTATTTAAAAATAATGCTGGCTGGGCTTGAAAAATTCTCATTCAAATAGTAAGAAATGGTAATTTTAAGGTTACTGAGCAAACATAATCTTTCTGCACAAGTCCCCATCTTCTATTCAGTAAGGCAAGGTTCCTGGGGAAAATGACAAGTGTAATTAAAACATGTCTCATCATGCAGGCACACAGGGGAGGGCAAGCTGTGATTTTAATGGTAACTGCTCCTAGCAGGTGTTTTAAGATGAGCTAGTAAATAAAACTTCCTGTGTTTATTAACCCAAATACTCTCCTGTATGTTTCTAACAGTACCTCTTGGTGTGTTCCAAACAAGGCTGAACGTGACCTGTATCTTTCAGCATAAACTTTAGTGTCCAGGTGTACAAAAGTACCTACCTTAGCTGAGACTGTTAGAGGGACCTGGAGCACTCCTGATGCTGAAAACGCTTCGCACTTTGTAGCTCTGGAGGTTGTTAGTTTTCCGTGCTGAGGATCTGGGCTTGTTGCGGCATGGTGGGGAGGAGGAAACCGTGCCAGAAGCGCTGTCATCTGTTGCCTGCAACTGTGAGAGGATGAATATGGTCAACTACATCTTTAATAAAAAAGAGTGAGAAGGGGAGGAGGCAGAGCTGGGCACTGGCTTTGGATGGCCTGAGCCTGTGGTGTCCCTTCAGAAGGGCAAGGTGCTGGGTCTGAAGGCGGGGGAAGCTTGGCTCTACTCTTCCCCCTGTGACACTTGATAGTTCCCAGACACTCCCTGTGCTGTGAGACTATGTGGGCTTTTATGACTTTTATTTCAAGTTCATTTGGTATTTGCTGCTAGAATTCTCCCAAGGAAGGTAGACAAGGGGTGGTAAATGGTGATTAATTTAGACAACCTAAGTAGAGGGACTCACGATGGGCTCCCCATGTAATACAAGAAAGTTAATGGCTTGCTGATGTCCTTTTGTGAGTGAATTGTGTAACCTGGTTGTTTAATGGAGTGTTTAAAAATTGTGTTGGCAATAGCCTATGAATAATGTATACAGGAATAATGAAATATCTTACTGCTAAGAAACTGCTGATATGCCGGGGAAATTTCCATCAGATGTGAGAACAATTTTGAAAGCACTGTCTTCTTGGGATGCCCTTTATTTATGGTCTTGCTGCTTCAGAGACTGCATTCCCTTTTTTAGATACTGCATGGGAAGATGCCCTCCACTGCCTCTGTCTTCCAGCTTCATCTGACTCCCTTCGCCTGTGTCTGTAAAAGCCCCTGAAATTTGACGAGTTTAGGCTTTATTAACTGAGCATCCTAAGCATCATACTTGCTGTGCAGTCTTCAGTCATTCTAGGCATTTGCAACAATACACGCTGCATGGAAGGAAGACGTATGCTGGTTCTGTGTCATGGCAGTGTCCTGTGACGCAGGAAGCAGCAACAGGGCCAAGGGATTTGGAAAAAAGGGCCAGTGTTTCTTTTGTGTGTTTTTGGAGCATGGGCTCCTTGCGTGAGATAAGCAACAGCAGTGTGTCACACATGGATGTTCAGATTCTGATGGACTTTGCAGCGTGAATACTGCTCTGATGCCTCTACACTTCCCCCGTGTCCTCCTCCAGCACATGAGGCTGCTGTGTGCTTTGGCCATGAGCAGTGGCAAGTCACTGTGGTACTAGGCAACGCAATCTTGCTTGACCAAAGAAATGAGGAGATTGAAAGTGAACCCCTGCTTTCAGGGGGAGCTCTGGAGGTTGCACTGCCTTAGCTATAGGGGACATAGCTCAGGCAGGCACGTAAGGCAATCACAGTCTCTACCTTCACTCCTCGTTTTGGCCTCAGCTGCACTCCAGGAGAAAATAAAATTGTAGCTTTGTTCTGATGTGAGGTGTTCCCCACCTGCACTAAAATGCAGAAGTGTCACAGGAGGGTAGGTGAACACAGTATGGATCTTACCACTCCCCAGAGTGGTCTCACCTAAGTGTATGTTAAGAGCAGACCCAGCTTCTGTACTCCGTAGCTCTGCGCCCTGCCCCTGCTGTGGCTTCGTTATGAGTAGCCTAGTGCTCACGCTGCATTTTTGTGTCCGTTTACGCAGCAGAGCTCCAAGTCAAAATGTTTCCTGCAATATGGGCAGTATATAATTAGTGTAATACTAGAACAAAGCACCATGTGATTGATGTTGACGGTAGTCAGCTGAGGAAGTGACTTCCTCACCTGGGAGGCTGATGTGATGGGTTTTCAAGTCATGTAGCGATGCCGCCAACGGTAAGCTGCAGGCACAGGGCTACAGGGCAGGTGAGAGAAGGGGTTAGGAGAGAGGTTGTATCTTCGGGGTGATCTGCAACTGGCTAAGCAAGAAGATTTGCCAAAATGGAAGGGAAGATTTGCACTTACATTGGCTCGTTTGCTGCTGGGGGAGTGCATTATTTTTGCAGCTACAGGCAAGAGGATGTATAATAGGTGTTAGTTTAAACACAAGAGAGGCGGCAAGGGCCACCAGAGAAATTTGACTGAAGAAGTTTGGCCTAAATGTTTTCAGTAGAACAAATAAAGAGAAAAGGTATCTAAAACTTCCTCCATCTCCACCACTCAAACCCATCCTGCCAGCCAAGAAGTGTTTTCAGCAGAGAGGGTCGCAAAGGTCTGGGCTGAGGATGACGGTCAAGTTGGAACAGCCTTTCTCAGGTAGAAACCCTGCCAGCTGACAGTACACATGAAAGAGCAGCTTTCAGAAGGAAGGGGACAGTTCTGTTACACAGTTTATTCCACTGATGCTTCTGATGATCCTATTAATTTCTCTTTTTGTAATGTTTGTTTCTTTTAGGTGAAGAGTGAAGGCCCCAAACTGGTGCCCTTCTTTAAAGCCACTTGTGTCTATTTTGTCCTCTGGCTGCCAACTTCCAGCCCTTCCTGGTTCAGTGCCCTCATCAAATGTCTGCCCATCTTCTGCCTGTGGGTTTTCCTTCTGGCTCATGGAATTAACTTCTTAGTGTCACGCCGGAGTGCCAGCCGCATCCTCGCAGGACTCATATTCTCAGCAGTGGGAGATGCCTTTCTCATCTGGCAGGAGCAGGGCTACTTCATCCATGGTGAGTGCAGCGTCAGGACTAAAGGGATGCCGCAGTGTCCAGCTGTGACTCTATTTAGTAATGAGTTGCTGGGCCACGTGCTTTGTGTGTTTGTGTACAGCTTGAGCCCCAGGCAGTGGGACGTACTCATCTGTTGACTAAAATCCATCGTGGTTAGAGGAGTCATGGATTAATCTTTTTCTGGAGGTCAGAGAGGTAATTGGGGCAGGTTTGGTTCCCTGGCACATGATCCCAGCATCTCAGCTGGCTGGAGCTGGGAAGGTGGCATGGGCAGAATCCCTGGGGAAGAGATAGGAATGCTCTTGGCACTCGACAGCTCCCATGAAGCTACAGGAAGTATCTACCTCCTGTCTCTCTGCAGGAAGATCTGTCAGCCCTTCTCTGCAAGGATGACAAATAGGACATATGGTGCAAAGGTCCTCAGTGGAGAACAGGTGGAGGGGATCCTTATGTTTCGATAGAAAAGCCCATAGGCTGCAGGAGGTGTTAAGGTGGATGCTAGAAACCAAAGTGCAAGAAATCTTGTCCTACTTGCAGGTTCATCAGTATGAATCATGCAGCCTGTTGTACAAGACATGTCTGTTTTGCAAGACATGTAAATGACGGTGAATCAAGGGTAAACCCTACCACAGTGACCTGTCTTCTCTACAGAAAGGTCCACATCTCTCAGAGCGAAACAAGCTTGGTTTATTTTGCTCATTTGCGGACTAGAACATATGACTTCTTAGATTAATCACGTAAACCCACGCTGACCCTGCCTGCAGTAACACCCTTCCTGGCCTTGGACCATCACGAGAAATCATCAGCAGTTGAGTCCTTCACTGAACTGACTGGTGGGGTTTCTGAAGTTAATTTAACCAGCACAGGGATCTCACGTAACACCCACCATTAACTGGCTGTTGTGACTGTCCCACTGGAAAATGTGATGAGACGAGGGAACTTTCCTGGCTCGTGCAGCTGTCAGCTCTCAAAGTCAAAGGCTTATTTTTTCCCCCTCTCATGAGGCCAGTATTTAGTTTTATTCTGAGATTCCCACAAGTTCTTTCTTTATGAGGGGGAAATGTGTAAAATGCCAGATATGAAAGGCCAAATGCTCTAAATCTGGTTTTAATCCTACTTCCCAAGGGCTTATCCCAGTCTCATTAAAAGTTCATGTAAAAACTTCACTAATTTTGGTGGAGTTTAGATTGGGCCCTGAGGATTGGATTTATCTGGCTGAACCTTGGGCATGTTGCCGAGGAACTCCAGCCTTCTCTTGGGGTGCTGGCCCCTCTGTGCTGAGTGTTGGCATTCCCACCAGCAGGCCTCCTCCTGACAGGGATACTCAGCTCAGAGCAGGTCACCTCAGCCCAACTGCTGGTGCTTCTCTTTTGCCTCCTGGAGTTGCTCCTTGAGTTGTGTCTTGGAAAACACTCAAGGCCTGATTGTCACCATGACCGTTTTTATACTTGAACTGTGCTGAGCTTCTCCTTTCCCATGTTGCTGGGATATCTCCGAGTCCCCTCTCCAGTTTAGCACTAGAGGAAGGTCACCCAGTTACAGCAATTCAGTATCTGGCTAATGCGTTTCAATCTGCAAATAAGTTGGATTTCCGACCCTAGTTTCATAACTGAGAAGCCTTGCTCTGTGGGTTTAGACACATTGGTCTTCTTAAGGATAAGAAAAGCTCTCTTGGAGCATTTTGAAAATCTCAGCCTTCACCCTGGCTGTCTCCTGCCTGCCTCAGTCCATGCTAATCCCAGCTACCGTCTCACACAGCGAAGTGTTAACGTTTGCGTTTCAGCTGTTAGCAGATAAAGCGCACTACTCCGCTTCATCCTTCACCTCGCCTGCAAAACCTATTTTCTCCAATTTAAAATTCAGCACCCTGCTGTTGTTGACAACCCAAAATACTAAAAACTTTTGACACTGTTGTTTGTGGGAATTTGAAATTTCAGGGGAGTAAGAGGGAATATTACATAAAAATGTACCCTATGTTCGATTTCTATGGCTTTCAGGCTGAAAAAAGGGTTGGGAATTTGTCTGATTTGAATGGCTTTTGAGACAATGAGTTTATAGAAGGACGTTTGTTCATTACTTTATAGGGAAGTGAGAGCCTGAGAACCCACTCTTGGCACACTTGGCTTTTTTTCATTTTTGCTGTTTCAGTCGACCAATAACATGCTATTTTCTGACTACTGTCCTACTGCATTTAGAAGGTACTTTACAGTTTTAACATCCACCTCCTTTGATAGCAGGCACTTAGAAACAATTTATGCATTTGGTGAAGAGGACAGGGACTAACAAAAAGGACTTATTGCTAGCCAGAGGGGTTGCCCCCTCCAGAGGCAGGGAGGCAGAAGGAAGTGGACAGAGAGAAGGGCTGATCTGCCTGATGTGGTTGGGAGGGCTGAGCCAAAGGCTGAGAAATGCAAGAGAAACGCACCCCCTACCTCGTGCATCTGTCACAGGTTTCCCCAGTTCCTGGCTTGATTTGTGGGTGTTGAATAAGCAAACCTGGGAGCTGACTCCCTTGTTTGTGACCAGCCTCACCACGTATCACAGACCTCCTCCTGCCTTCCTGGGCTTCTGCTTGGCTGCCACATCCAGTCCTCCTCTCCTCCTCCTCCGCGTTGCCAGCTGCCTGCATGAAGGACAACACATTCCTCAGTTCCCCATTCCAGAACTCTCCATGTAATGCCAATGAAGGAGAAAAAACTCCCCACTGCTAGGGCAAAGTAAACTCCTCCTTACCATCCCCAGGGCTCTAACTTTTCCAGTTCTTGTCCTAAACCCCTTCTCGGTCTCCTCGGTGCTGTGCCCATTATGTGTAATCGCTGTGTGAAAATCAACTTCTCACTGCCCTCCTTTGCACTTTTCCTTCCCCTTCACACTGTTGCTTTTCTCTAGTCTCACCATGCAGACCAGATCCCCACCAGCCCCCTCTCTCCTGCAGGTTCCTCCCTCATCCCACCATGGCTGGTCTTTCAGGGGATGTCCGCTCTAGTCCTGCCCAAAGACAGGGAGACACTTCCCCTTCTTTCAGATGCTTCAACACAAGAGGATTAGGATGAAGAAATGTCTGCCAGCAGCAAGTTTTAGTGACTACCCTTTACACGGCAGCATCATGCTTTGAATGTAAACAAGTGTCCTGCTAGAGGACTCGGCTTCCCAGATCCTTTTCTCCATTTCATACTTTAGAGCTGCACGAGAACTTCCAGCTACTCTAATAATACTGCCAGGATAAAGTGGGACCGCCTGCAGCTGCACCATGTGTGGGTCTGGGAACCAGGGGAGCTGGGCCCATTATCTACAATTGGCACGACAACTAGTAGTCAGCAGCTGTCCCAAGACATCGTGACATTTTATGTCAAATGGATTAGTGGCAAGTGAATAACCTATGGGCAGTACCTTCCAACACCCACATCTGGCATTTCTCAGGGGTGTTGCACTTCAAAAGGAAGCTGGCATTTTGTTTTCACTGATTGATTCCAGCTAAGGTTCATCTGAATCTTGCAAATAGCCATAAAATTGTTGGCACATCACATAGGTGCAGTCCCTGAAATATGCCAGCTGCTTCTCTCCAGCGTAGGTTTCTCCTAGCTATGGGCAGAGGTGGAGCAGAAGCCAGATTTAGTCCCTGAGTGCCTTTAAGTTTGTGGCTAAATACGGTCAGGCTTTGTGTCTGGGTTTGGAGGGGTTAGCATCTTTCCTCACATTTTGTTCCTACACTGCTCTGATTCCAGCCTTCCTGTTCCACATGTGACCTATGAACAAAACACTTTAGGTAGTTAGAGGGGATGATCTTTGGTCTGCCTTGCCCCCACCCTTCCATTCAAAGCAGGGGAGGAGAAACCACCTGAAAAAACAAGCTTTGTTGCTTCTGCAGCAGCTTGGTTCACCTGGGCTCTCAGCGAAAGGCTTGCATCACAAGTACAGAGTTGTACTCGTCTGCAGTTGGAGATGCGCTGGGGCTTCTGAAGGCGGGAGCTCGGTGCTAAGGCTCATCTCCTACGCGCAGACTTTTATATTAAAATGGTCCCAAGTGGTCAGTATGGTTCCCACTGAAAGTGTTAAGGGTTGTAACGCTGCAAGGACATCTGAGCCTGTGCTCGCTGTGGTGCATTTAAAACCCAATACAGCCACATGTTTTCTTCTGCTACCAACTGCCAGTCGCTGATGAACGCTCACGTCATGTCAATACCTCTTTTCAGGTCTGCTGATGTTCGCCATCACACACATCCTCTACTCTTCAGCCTTCGGCATGAAGCCTTTGGACCTCAAAGCCGGCTTGTTGATGGGCCTTGTTTCCAGTTCCTGTTATGCCTTCCTGTACTCCTACCTCTCCGGCCCGTTCACCTACCTGGTAGCTGTCTACATCGCCTTGATTGGCTTCATGGGCTGGCGAGCGGTTGCCGGCCTGCAGCTGTGCAACGACCTCTGGACATGGACCAAGCTCTCGGCCTGCATCGGTGCGATGCTGTTCATTGTGTCAGATCTGACCGTTGCGCTTAACAAGTTCTGCTTTCCTGTGCCCTACTCGCGCTTCATCATCATGGCTACTTACTATGCAGCCCAAATGCTTATTGCACTGTCAGCTGTGGAGAGCAGAGACGAAGAGGACTTCAGAAAGAGGAGCTAGGTGGAGTGAATAGTCTGTGAACAACGTGGGTTATATCTCAGGTGCTGTAGCTGCATTCACCCCTGAGAGAGATCTCCATTTCTCTACACATTGGTGATGTTGATTTTGCTTCTTTGAAGCATTACCTTTGGGGCTTTTTTTCCAATGGCTTTCTCTGAATACAGCTTACTTCAGTGTGGAGTCCACATCAGAAAGCTTAGACTGTCCCTGCAGTAGCTCATTCAACTTTTCCTCCTTGGAAGTGCTGTACTACTGCATTTTATTTGTTAGTCTTGAAACTGATGCTGAATGTTGGGAAGAAGAGGGCTGATGGAAAGCAGGTTTGGCTATGCACTGTGCTAAAAGACTTGCTTTCAGTAACAGGCAGACAGGCACAGATCTCTGCTAAAGTCATAGGTAAAAATGAATTTAACCTGTGTTTGTCTCCTTTTGTGCATTACAAACTCAGTACGCAAACTGGAGCCATTGCCTCTCCTGAAAGGGAAGCCTGGAGGTAGAGTAAAAACAGCATATCCAGATGAGGACCGAGCTTTGGAGTCAACGGCAGCATGTGGGGCAGCCCCCAGCAGAACCAGAACAAAGCAGAACACCAAGCAGAGAGTGCAGAGCAAGAGGTGTGCTGACGCAGTGCTGTGTGCTTTGATGGCAGCTGATCCCTGCTCCAGGGCAGGTCTGCCAGTATTATTGTTGTGTGCAGCAGACCCAGGAGTTTGGTGGGATTTCAGGGACATCGAGGTCGCCAGGCCAGTGCGTTCTCCCCCGCCACACGTGTGCAGTTACATGGTGTCTGCAGTCACCACTGACAGCTCAGATGTAATGGGTACAAGAGGAATTTTGATTTTTACAGCAGGGCTTTGAGCACATCTCCTACTAATGTACATCCTAACTGTCCTTAGTATGGCAGACAGGAATCTAACCGTTATGCCTTCCGTCCCCAGTATCCTAACAAATAATATTCCATATACTCATACAGTACTGCTGCTTGCAGAATCTCTCTCAGATCTTCATGTGAGCGTTTCCCATGGTCAAGGCCCTGATTCTGGATGTAGATGGTTGCTGTGTTTTGCCAGCTCGTAGTAAACGACCAGCTTTGCTCCACTTGTTTTTGAAAAGCCCCTTTTCAGCAGAGCTTCTGGAAAAGCACCGTCCTGAGTGTTCAAGTGGCTGATTCTTCCTTCTTGAACTCACACTGACGCAGTGAGAATGTGAGAGCCATCAAGGCTGGGAAAGCCTGTTTAATTCTCATTCCAATTCTTTGCTTGGCTTGTCTGCCCATCTACTGAAGCGAGATTCTGACTTCAGACTCTTAAAAAGACAAGGGAAGAGGTTGTCCTGATTTTTAATCCAAGTTCATTTGTGATCATACTTATATTTCTTCTTCTTAATTAGGGTATCTAACAGGCAGCTGTTTCTGTCTGAAACTATCACGAATATGCTTTATCCTCCTGTCTGTCCTAGGGCCACTCCTGTGGGCTGAAATGCTCCCCAATGGCTTGTTTGAAGGCACGAATGCACTCAGGTGTGCAAAGGAACATCACTGAGGGTTCCTGCACCTCTTCAAACCTGCAGCCAAACAGGAGCAATCCAAACTGACTGTATGACTCAAATCCATACGTGCCCCGACAGCCCCTTGCACACGCTCACAGGGGCAGAGTGAACAAGAGGGACAGCCCTCCAGACCAGCCTCGTGGGCTGAAAATCACCACAGTCTCCATACCTAGCATGCCCAGCCCATTCCAGGCGAAAGCCTGGCACTGAGTCCCTGGCACAGTCGGCAGAGCAGGAATTCCTCTTGTGAGGAGTGCGGCAGGGTCAGGGGGCAGCTGAGGGAACCCTGCCGCCCTGCTAGCTTTTCCCTTGGTGTCGAGAGGTGCTAAGTGGGTCTCCTGCTCCTCCCTGGACCGGGTGTGCAGTAGGCATTGCCTCCCCGCGACTTCTGCATCGGTGTGAATGCAGGCAGTATTACAAAAATCTAGGTTAACCATCCTGACCCCACCGAGTCATCTGCTGCTTTTCAGACAGAGCTCAGAAAGGTCAGCTGCATTACTGAGCAGGAAAGCATTGTAAATAGCACAGCCCCGTGTAATCTCTTCCCTTTAATGCTGTTGTGTAATACTGTCAGTATTCATTCACTGGCTCACCGGGGCCTCTCTGGAGTAAACTGCTAGGGGAGTTCAGAGCCATAAAACATCTTCATTCATCAGCATTGCTTATCTCCTGGCCGCAGTGTGAACCCTACAGTGTAGATCTCTGTGGATGTCACCTGCTGTTACTCAGCTGGACTGTTTGGAAATCTTTTCCTGCAACAGACTGACCCAGCTAAGAAGAAACCTAAGCATTTGGGGTGAACCATTCTCCCAGCATGTGAGCAAAAGAGCACATTTCAGTCTGATTTGCAGCTCCTTATCATGGGTCAGGCCAGCATACTCAGTCCATAGCTGGCAGTTCTTCAGGGGAGCACCCCACACCCTGAGCTTCCCTTTGCTTTGAGGAAAATGTGTGTGTGATAAGTAACCCCTTAAAAGTTAGAATTTTGATTATTTCTTTCTTCCCCTCTAGAAATGAGCAGTCTTCAATTTCCTGAAGAAGCTGAGTTGCTTTTCTGCATGCTTTTTCACCTGGGCTTGCTTTGTTTACTCTGCTCCACCATCAGCCACTGGATACTTGCAGAAAAGGGTTTTTTTCGGTGTTATTAGGAAGCCTGCTCTCTCCACTGGCCACCTGAGGTGCAGGTTCTGGTGGCTGCGGCTGGGACAGCAGAAACATGTGCAGCCCAAGGGGGCTGTTGTTCTCTTGCCATCCCCTCACCTGGAACAGGCTGGCTGGGACACATCCTGGCCAGCCACTCTGGCTCCATCCCAGTGCTGCATAAGCTGCAGCCTTCACAGGAACACGAGGCAGACCCTCAGCATACAGTCAGGGAGAGTTCTGGCTGGCTCTGAGGTTTGCCAGCAAACACTCTCAATCTTCTAAATCTCTGTCCTGCTCTGCATTCCTCCTTCTAATCCGTATTACTTGAATGAGACCATTTTCCAGGAGGCTCTTTCCTGCTGGGAAGAGGCCAGCTGCTGTGGACACTGATTTTACACAATTCTGAGTTCCATAAACCTTGAGAAATACTAAGCAGTTGCTGACAATCTGTTAAATACCTTTTCTTGAGATAAAAGTGTTCCCTCAACCCCAGCAATGGCAATCTTCACTGTGAAAGGGAGCGAACAAGAAGTGGGAATGGCGTGACTGCGGCAGTTCCTTTGTGGACCTTCCTGATGCCTCTTGGTGCTCTAAAACTGCCGAGTTTGATCCGTTCTTCTCCTTTCCAGGGATACAGTCTTTGAGAAGCACCCAACCTTTTGGCCCAGGGGCATCACAGAGGCACTGATGCACCCCAGCGCTGCGGTGTGCCTGGCCCCAGCAGTATCAGTTCCCTTGCTTGCTTTCACACTGCTGTATTCAAAGCCCTCTACGATTCCCATCTGTAGTCACTTGAGGTTACACACAAGGTCTGATTACTTTTGCTCTCTTTCCTTTCTGTAGTTATCACCCTCTCGGAGATCCTTTGGCTCCTTATTTGGACAGATAAAAGACGTAGCACATTTGTTTCAGCTTTGTATCTCTTTCTGTAGATAGATCCTCTGCACACAAGTCCCAATGAAGAAGCGGTGCTAATTGCAACTGGTTTTTAGATGCTAATAATGCTTCTGGGCTGTGCCAGTCACACTGACTGCAGCAGGGTGAAGCTGGTGCAGAAATGGCAGGCGGACAAGAACAAAGCCAGAGGATTTTAACAGCTTTACTCCTACTCTACCAAGAAAATTCTATTTGTGATTAATACCCGGTTTCTTCCCTCTTCCCTCCTGAGGCAACTGTAAGACTGATTGGTTTAAGAATTACTTTAACATGGCTTTTAAGTAGATTATTGAAGGTTTTGTGTTGTATTCAGTGCATGTAATTGATATATTTTTACACAAGTATATCAAATTCCCAGGGCAAACTTTGCAGAATTTTGTAGTGGCTCTTCAAAGTTTTCCAGTCCCGTAGTTTGACACTAACACCTGTATGTTTTCAGCTTGCTATCACTGTAATTTTGGGAGCTGTTCTGGATGAAGCAAACCAAAGCAAACAGCAACTGTAAGGCTCAGTGGCAGGTGCCTCTTTCTCTTTGCTTGGTTTCTGGATACAGGCAGGGGCTGTTTTGAGCAGAGGCAGCATAACTGCATTCTTGGAAGAGGATGGGAAGTTGCCGACTTCTCATCACAGAAGTCCTCCTGGGTACTTCTACCTTTTATCCATGCTTCCTCCTTTTGTGGCCTTGGGTAAGTCACTTAAATTTTCTGAGGCCAGGTCCTCATCTGGTGTAAAAAGGCACAAGTGTATGAGAGGCAGTGCTATGCTGAGTTACAACAGCAGGGGACCAGGCCCTCACCCCATTTCTAAAATGGGGATGTTAGCACTTACCTACCTCACAAAGATGCTGTGAGGATTAATGCTCATACAGTGCTTTGAAGATGTAAAGTGCGATGGTAGTCCCACGTATTATCCTACCTTAGTGTTAAACATGCTTTTAGGGATCCGCAGGACTTCTCTTAAAGCATGGGATGTGTGACTGCCTTTTCAGTTTGTGTCAGATGGAAAGCAAATGCAAAATATTTATTCACATGGTCTAACAGGATGGGCTCAGCTGCACTTGAACTCTGAGGAGGGTTTAGCTTAAAAGTCTGAACTCTAATTTCAGTTTTGCAGACCATTTTTGTTTGTTCTTCTAAAAGCCTGAACCAAATCCTTAGACGTGAAGCTTGCATCCAGATTTTGCAGTCTGGTCTTATCCCTGACTTTTAGCTAGAATAAATCTAATCCAGAATCCAGCCAAAACACAGTGCTGTCACAGTCTGCTATGGCGGTTGAAAAGACTGGAATGGAAGACGAAGTTATTCTGTTCAGCCTTCATTCTGCAGAAGGTCAGCTAGGTTTCACGGACAACTTGCAAAGGAATGTTAATTCTGTGACTGTAATTTTTACTGGCTTTAAAATCAGCAGAGAGGGATGGCCCTGATGGAATCAATAAGGTTGGCACACTCTCCCTGAATTATTTTTTTACCTAAATCAAAGAAATAGCAGGTTCTGTAGTGAAGGAGGTGTTTGTACCTCCAGTTCTAGGGCCCAGAACAAAAGCCGATGTAGAAATACAGCTCTAAGCCATCACCATGTTCTCAACTAGTATAAAAATGCCACTGTTCACTGATTTCAGATCTGGACCACAGCTAGAAACTACTTGGTTCGGGTAGCACTAGCTGATACACAAACACAAGCGAAGGTGGGGAATTACACACCAAGGAATGTGAGCTGTGTATATGTGAAATGGACCATAATTTTGAAGAAGCTGCAGTGAAATCTTATCTTAATATGAACTCAGAAGCAAACACAATGCAAATTTTTATGGTTTCTTTAAAAATTTTGATGGGTTTTAGTTTTCTTAGTTGGAGGAAATTTTCTTAATGTTATTTTATTTTTGCTTGTATTATAAAGAATAAAACCATACAATTCTAGGTAGACTACCAATGAAAAAAGGTGGCCAGTTGGCAGGAATGCCAAAACCTCTGTGGCTAGTATTGTTTCTGTGGTGACACTACGCTGCTGTAGGATGAGCTGCTGGTGTGACGGCTCAACAGTGAGGCTGAAGCACATGGCCAGTCTCATATGAGAGGGATGCAGGGGCTGAGCCACCGAGACTGCAGTGGGAGCATGACTGGGCCAATTCGGATCAGTCAGAAAACACAGAGAGCATCAGGAAACAAAAGAAACCTTTTCCTGACAGGTATAAAGCAAGAGACCAAAGCTGCCCATTGGGCGATGGTGCTGAGTCAGTACAAACACAGACTTTGCTTGTGCAGGCTCCTGCTGGACCAGGCTTGCTCCAAGCCTATGGTGCCAGCAGGGTCAGGCCAGCAAAGCCTGATGCTTTGTTAAATAAACTCCAAAACCTAGGAAACAAACCAAGGAAAGCAAAAGCAAATTCCATTGGGAAAGCGGTGGTTCTGCCTGGCTGAGGCTGCAGACTGGCTGGTCTGTCCAGAACACTAATGTCCATGTCTTGTCCCCACATGAGCCCGTCACTCCAGCCTCTCTCCACGCATTCCAGGCAGAGTGCACTGAAAGATGTGACGAAGCAGCTGCTCTCCCCTGGGGAGTCAAGCACTTTGCCACATCTGGAAGTCTCTAGCACTTCCTTCCTTCCTTCCTTTACTGTGATTGTAAAGGTCACCACATGCAGTACGGCCTCTTGATCTAGGATCTTTTCTTAACACGTTTTTATCCTGATTTTAATTCTTTGGAATGTATTTTTTTCTCATTTGTTCTGTGTGTAACAGCAATTAAAATATTAATTTACTGGGTATTTTTACTGTGCAGATACAATGTCTCCTTGCTCATTTTGTGTTTCTGGGGCAGTTTCAACATTACGCACGTAGCCAGCTGAATCCCTGTAGCAGGCAGTTCTGTGCCTGTGTTATGCCCATCAGCCATGTGGCTCTGCCCTGAGCTACCCAGCACCCCACTGAAACAGACTGACACCGTCCCAGCCAGTATTGTCACCCAGGGAACCCTGAAACACAGCCCCATGCACCCCACTGAGCATATCCAAAACCAACTGAGCTGGCACCACTGTGGCAATGACACCTGGCTCGTGTTCCCAGGTGCCCTGGGACATGGAGCCCAGAATCCTGCTCGCCCCTTGCTGCTACAGCCAGCCCCACATACAATGGCCATTTGTCCACGCTTCCAGGGAGAGGGCAGCTTGCTGCAAAGGACTGCTCTGGGGAGGCTGTTCGCTGCCCAGAAATCCCAGACAAATGGCCAAGACTCTCTTCCCCCTGACCCCAGCAAAATTTCCAGGAGGAAAAACTAGGATAGTATGGACATTTTTCTCTGGCTGGGGATCTGATGCCAGTTTCTTCAGCTGTTTGATGCAGTGGCACAGATATTTTGTCTCATTAATCCTGAACCAGGCCATCTGTCACCAGTGGAACAGGTTTCCGGGATTTAAAACATCGAAACACAAAGTATGTAACTGCTCCCAGCCCATTCAACGGATCTGCTCGCAGTCTTAACAAAGACTCCCTCTTCTGGAGTGGTTCCTGACACGAGAACAACATGGTACCAGGCAGAAATACTACCAAATTCTTTTCAAAGCATCCTAAAGAGGTTAACTGCAAACAAAAGCAGGTGCTGCTTTCCTCTTTCTTTAATTTAGTCTTTCACATTTCCTTTCACAAACTTAGAGGCCTGCCAGAAGGAGCATCCTGTTTCCCTACACCTCCTTCCTCGCTCCAGATGGAACAAAGGTGGCAAAACAGTCTGTGTGTCTGTGGCTGGCCACTGCTATGCTTTTATTCCATAACTGGCTCCTGGAAGAATTCACTCTAAATTAGAAAAAACAGCACCAGTGTGTATATATATGTGTATTTATCTCTCTGTCAATCTGTTGATCCTTCAAGGGTTCAGGTATTTTGTAATTCCTTATGTAGTCTTGGCCACCAGCAGTGAAGTTCCCGGACCCTTCTGGATCTTATTTTACCTTCTAAGGCCAGCTCTCCCCCATTTGCAAAGCTGAAGACTCTATTGACTTTCTTGGTATTGCAAGGACTTAAGTACTTCAGATATGTGGCTTACTCTGTGTTTATATACAATCTGACATAATGAAGCCTGGATCATTATGGAGGTCCTGCTGGGCTATGTGGGGACATGGAGACAGAACCCAAGGCTTCTCTTGAACTCAGAAGTAGGATTCTTATTGACCAGGGTGGGAGCAAACCGATACATGGAAGAATGAACTGCAATCTGGCTCCTTTTATTACCATTAATATACATTAGCAGATGGTATTGGAAATGCCACCTTTAACATGCACCCTGCTGTCCAAAGCCACTTGAAGGAAGACAGGAACATCATAAGTGTCCCTGCTGAGCAGAAGCCTCACTCTACCACGTGGTTTAACTGACCACTACAAAAGCCAAGGGCAGTTGAATTTTGAGCCATGCAAACAAACTACACAGCCACAGCAATGCTGTTCTGCATGCCGGACCAGGCAGTGCGAGTTCCCTCAATTACATTTTGTGTTTTGACTTCTGCAAACTTTCTGTCACTGTGTCCAGGGGGCTTTTATCTTCTTTTTCTTAAGAAAAAAAAAAAAAAGGAGCAAGTACCATAATTACTGCAACCAACCCTATGTTTTGCGTGCAAGCCTCACAGAGTTCTGGCTAAAAAGCTTTATAAAGCTCTCCACTGTATAAAGTAAAAGTTGTCTGTCTCAGTTTTTGTAGGAAGTGAACAGTTCAAATCTAGGGAGTTCTCGTTTTCATTCTCATTTATACTTGTTCAGTTCATCACTGTTCCAAATAATTCACTTTGGGTGTAACAGGCTTTGGGTTCTCCACAACCTGCCACCTACCAGCCTAAGGAAAATGATATTCACCCTTTCTGAGCTGCAAGAGCAGGAATGATGCTGCTGTGTGTCACAGAGGTGAAGCAATGCCCTATTGGTTTTGCAAATATTAAGAAAAAGGCAAGAAAACATGGCTAAGCAGAAGAAAGTGTCCATACAGTAAGAGGAGTGGAGACAGACACTTGAGAAGCAGAGGTTTAGCTCCCACAGAATCAGCATAGAAACCAGCAACCGAGACTTCTGCACAGCTATTCAAATCAGCAGATTTGCTCATCCCTTAGATCACGCCTTACTCCTTTCCCTTAGGACAGCCTGTCACCAGCTAAAGACCACTGAAAGTCCCTGAAAAGTCTTCCAAGTCCTGGTCTGAAGGAGTTCCTGGCTTAACCAGAGTACTTTCACATGAAGTAGGACGCACTACAGCTCCTGACTCCTGCCAGTAACCACCCTTCTTCCAGAACTGAAATCAGCACGAATATAGTTCCTGAGATTTAACATAAACCTGCAGTTAAGCTCAACTTGAAATGAATCCCTTACCTCTTGAAGTCAGTTTTAGTGTCTCTCATTCCGACTCCTGCTTTCCCACCTCACTCAGCTGCAAACAGCCCTAGCAGCAGAGACCCTCCCAAGAGAGTGCCATCAGGTGAAAAGCAGCCTCAGGAGGCCTCAGAAACAGGCTGCCATTAAGGAATCTGAATATAAATTAGCACCTCACCCATACGATGCTTTTGCAAGCCTTGTTCCTTAACCAGCTCTGCTTGTAAACAGGCTGCTTTGAATGAGTTTCAAGAGGTATGTTCCTATAGTAACAGTCCTCCCCTCAACAAAAGCTCTGTGTGGGAAGGCAAAAGGTAAGTCCTACCCAGCAATCAGATCTCTGAGGGGATAGGAAGCTGTTCTTGTGCCCCTCAGGCCTGCCTGCCCTCCCCGAATCTTGGGAGCAGCACTGCCAGCATTCCTCTTGTGTCAGCCTGGCTGGCAGCAATGCCAAGCCAGGGCAAGCTCCCGCTGATGTCAGGGACTAGGAAACTGTCCTCCAGCTATGGCTTGAAACTGTGGCTTCAGGGAGGAGTGTGGGAAGTGGGAAACCCATTAACACCAGGAATTCTTCAAAAATGGTAAAGAACTGCTTTCAGTCTTTTAGGTGGAGAGCGGCTGGCTTCAGTGAAGCACTGTGTGTATCCTACACACACAGACACATGAGTTTGCCTGAAAATCAGAGCAGGAAACCCAGCATGGACATCGTTTCCCTTCACTGACCCAGAGTGAGCTACTTGGGCATTAGCTGGAGAACCAAACCCGGGGGCGGAGGACGCCGCAGCTGTCAGCAGGCTGTCCAGAAGCAATAATCACAGACGAAAATAACCTTAAAAGATCTTTCCAAATATAGTCCCCTCATTATTGGTGCTGTTTCAGTTTCATTTCAAGCTGTGTCTGGCAGTGCCTCTCTCTTGTTCCCCTTAAGACAATACCTTCAAGTTCTGAGGCACCAGGGCCTTTCTCTAGGAGGCGAGAATGGGGAAAACATACTTCAGTGCCATGACAGATGAAAGGATGGAGAATTCTTGCTCTGAAATGTTTAACCATGAAGGCTCCACCCTCCTAGGCTCAGTCACAAGCAGGGTGGGCTTACCAGGACGAAACATACAGGGCAGAACTGTTTCAAGGCACTGCTGTACATACCGTAAGACCCCTCTGCAAGCTCTAGCTTTGGGCATGGTGACATGGGGAAGCCATGTGTGGGTCGTGGGTTACTGTTAGTAAAACCTCACCCCATGCACCTGGAAGTGTTCAGTCTCACAGGACCAATTTGAGCCAGCTGGAACCCAGCTGTGCATTACAACTCGGTTTAAAACTTCACTGGGTGCTTCCAGCATGGAAAAAAAAGAGGGGAAATATGAAATGTCTGATTTCTTCCTTTTTGTGTCTTGGAAATTTTCACTAACTTTCATACAATGTTGGAAAAATCCTGCCATTTCACAAAGGAAGAGAACAGATTTACCCAGTGCAGTGTCTGTAGTATCTGCAAGAAAAGCACAGAACTGCTGTCAGAATGCATCAGTCGACTGCTGGGAGGAGCTAAGTATGCCGTGGGTGCAGGGCAAGTCTGGTGAGGGACTGAGAAATGGTCGTATTTGCTTTTGAGCCACCCAGGGAATTCATGAGACCTGCTAGGCAAAATAGGCCATTTGAAGGGACCTAATACTGTCTTGAAGCAACTGAAGCCAAATATCAGTGGTTCAGAAGACGACAAAGTCAGAATTAGGCAGCTTTTTGAATATGAAGATAAGTTCTTACAACGTGGTCCTTGCAGCTCCAGGAATGACACAGCGATCTCTTCTGCCACGGACAGGAACGCGAGCCCAACTGGCCCAGAGAAGTGTGATCCGCAGTGCCAGTCCTAGTCACTGCACTTGCCCCGGAAAATAGGAGGGTGTACTCAGAGACATGAAATCTATGGTTACTCAGTCTGGAGGGAATCACACCCAACAAATCACAGTGGCTGCAAATCTGACTGACCACAGACAATCAGCTTGCAGCTGCAAGTTGTAGGGATCATAAACAGACAGATGATACTTGCTGAGTTGAACCACAACTTAGACTTGGATGTGATGCTGATATTGCCCTTGTACACGGTCACTGTTGAGCGGGGGCTGCCATTGCTGTGACTTGTGCAGTGGTTCTTCAGTGGGGCAAGGAAACGGGAGGCATGGTCCTTCCTGCGATACTAAGTCAGGAAGGACCATGTTGCACATGGTGTGTTGCACACACAAACATGCACTGAGCCAGCACCATCAAGACAGAGAATCTTCTCCTGTATGAGTACAAATCCAAAGAGCTTGGGTATGACATTTCATGACCTGGGCCTTCTTTCCCACCAGGCTCAATAACTAATGAATGCTTTGCTCCAGAGAAAACTCTGGGAGTAGGAAGAATGAACACCACATTGCATTGCTCTCAGCATCTGATCAGCGTAGCTATCTCAACACGTAAACAAATACAAACTGAAAAGCAAGAGAGGAAGGATTCATTCTCATTCTCCCATTAATCTACTATGCAACTGTAAGCAAGCAATTAATTTCTTTGTTTCTTGGTCTGTAAATAAGGGCTCAGGTTTTTGCTCCATGGGGATATATTGATGCCTTCTCTCACTAATGCCATTAAATTGTAAAGTGCTTTTGGATATTTGGCTCCCAAGCCATTTTAGGAACGCATGATTAAATTACACTCAATTATAAACCAATGCAGGTGATCTTATGAAGGACAGGATATTGCTCTGAGGCATTAATTGTCTACAGAGTGCTCTGGGGGAATCAGGGGGAATTGCTTGTGCAATTTAATTTTCAGTGTCCATTGCAAATCTTCCTTGTTCAGACTGTATTTAAACACATTTCTTGAAGTCTTTATTATCTCCTTTTGCATTGGCAAGGGGTCCCATCAGGTAAACCCCTTGGATCCTAAATGTAGCACTGAATGGCAAAATTCTCTCATAAGACCGCATTCTCACAAAACAGCTTATCTGCTACTTATGCTTCACAGTTTCTCTACCATCCCTCAGGTTTGTGCAAATAAGCCTTGTGACTTGCCATTTATAATGAAGAACAAGAAATCAGTTCTCATCTGCATGTGTCCAGCTGTCCTGCTTGAAGACAGGCAGGCTGTTATCAAAGGAATGTTCAAGGGAGTGCACTGCAAGGCACAACCAACCTCGCTTTCCTCCATTTACTACGCTTGTACTATGTACACAGAAGTTAAAGTTATTTCAGACTGTAAAATCCAGGCCTAGAGCACATCCACACAAGAACATGACTACAGCCACAGAACTGGGAGTGCTCTTTCTCAGCAGCACATGTAGCTGAAGTAACACATCTATAGTCTAGTTACACTGATCAAGGAAGGCTGATAAATACAAATACACAATTTGACACCTGATTACTCATTTTAGTATACTACTGTTATTTTACAGATTCACAGAATGGTAGGGGGGACCTCTAGAGATCATCTACTCCAACGTTTTGGAAAAGATAGAGGAAAGAATCAAAAAAAGAACCAAAATATTAACAGGAAAGGAAAAGCAAAAGTCTCGTTAGTCAGATGCTGCTGCTGATAGGAACACCCCCATGTGTTACACAAGCTGTGCTAAGAATGGATCATATGGTTGCTATCTGATGGATACAACAAAATCAGTCACTTGTTTAATTCAGTTCCGGTCTAAATCAAGGAAAAGCAGTCAAATTTAGGTAGAGAGAAAAGTAAAATATAGATGCTTGAAATTAGACACCCAAACCGATAGGTATGAGTTCCAGAGGTGCTGAGTGTTCTGCCCTCTCATCGTTGCTTATGGGTATCAAGCCATTTCTACTTGAGGGCTGAAAATATCACTTTGAACAGCATGTATCAGAAAGTGTGACTTGTTAGATACCATGATGACATTCTCCTTGCTTAATCCATACTGAGCTTTGCATTCAAAGGTTATCAAACTTTTCAGCTGCCTACATAAAACAGATAATAATCTTGGTCTGACCTTGGACTAGATCCTTGGTGACTGGGACATAAAGATTGCTGCTTTTCTTCCTTTTTTTCCCATGATGTAACCTTGCACTGGGGAGCCTCCATCCTGAGCTGGGAAGTTCTAGGTGATCGTGACATCTTCTTTCCTGACATCTATAACTTGAGGCTATCTCTATCTCGGAGGTTCTACACAGAAGAAAATCAAATTAGCACAGTCCAATCAGAATTCACTGACTCCAAATTGTGTGTGTGTGTATAAATATATGTGTACAGCAAGAAGTCAAGGAGGGTAACTTGTATGTTAAGGTTTATTCACGGCCACAGCCCTTGTCCACAGGCTCATCCTTTGCCATCTACTTCCCTTTGTCTTTTCAGATTTTAAAACATTTCAATTCTTGCACTTATTCTGAAAAGGAGCTCTTTCTGCAATGCATTACAAAGTGGCTCTGAAACGCCCACCCTAGTCCATAGGAAGTTTGGGCAAAAATGCAAAGTTTTAGGTAAGAAGTGATATATATTACTTCAATTTGTAATTTTCTTTCTGTAATGTTTCAATAGGCCAAACTTGCTGTTTACACTGTCTTCTGTGACACACTCTGGTCTTGGGGAAAGGGGTCTCCAAACCCCTTTCATTGGTGATCCCCGTCCATAAAGGAAAAATGGGAACAAGAGGTCCCTGAACTCCCAGAACATAGTTCAGCAGTGTTTTCTAACCAAGTTAGTTTTTGGCTGACAGATTTTCTTTTTTGGCTGCAAAACAAAATGTTTTTAAGCATTCTCTTTTAAATTATCTTCCCTCCTCCCCCACAATATTTTCCAGAGAAAGCCACTTTTCATTTCTGCCGTATCCCACTAAGCTTACGCAACTGAGACTAGAACAGTGTTAGTCAGGCCTCTCTTGTGGCCAGGCCGTGTCGAGGGGTTTCTGTCCACAACCGCTTGCAGTGAAAGGACCTGAGTATTTGTTTGATCCTGGCTGTCAGCCTAAGCACAAAGCAGCTTCTGAGCACGGTCCTTGGAATCTGTCCCCTGAAGCCCAGGGGACAATGTTCTTTTGGGGACTGGCAAGGAGGAAGAGGACAGAAATGATGAGAAGCAGGGACTGTGAAACCGCATTAAAAACAGCTGGCTAATAGGTTCTCCAGCAAAAATGTCTTGTTTCGGGGGGCTTGATGAGGCTCTTGGATTGATGGCATGTATTCTGAATTAGTAGGTTTTCCGTTCCTCTACCTACTCTGTAGGAAATGTGTTGTAGTTGCTCTCCACCATCCTTACTGTGATCCGTGACTTTTTTTCTCCAGCCATCCTCATCTTGATGACAAAGTGAGCCATCTGCTTTCCTCCACTGTCTTTAGGGAATTTCCATCTCATTTTACATTTCCCCATGTTACAGGAACTGTGCTTTCCCTGGGGGAAGGTGTGTGTGTGTGTGTGTGTGTTAGCTTGTCTGCAGTGTGAGCAGCTGACCTGAGTGACAAGGAGGGCTATTATTTAGAGGGTAGTATCCTGTCACGGTGTAAATCAGTGTAGACCACAGCAAAACTAAACTGTCTTGAATCACTTGATTTGAGAACTCAGTCTGTCCCACTGCAAGTTTTTTAAAATGAAAGTCTGAATTACAGTGTCTGTAACCCAACATATCTGCCAGTGATGGTCCTGCTACAAAAGGATTAATTTAGGACCTACTAACAAAGTTGAGGTAAGGATTGTGCAAAGCATTTGACACTGTCCCTCACGACATCCTTGTCTCTACACTGAAGCAGCATGGATTTGACAGTGGATAAGAATCTGGTCTGATGGTCACACTCAAAGAGTTGTGGTCAACGGCTCGATGTCTGAGTGGAGAGCAGTGATGTGCGGTGCTCCTTAGGGGCACCGCTGGGACCAGCGATGTTTAACATCTTTGTCAGTGACACAGACGGTGAGATTGAGTGCACTCTCCACAAGTTTGCCAGTGACACCAAGCTGTATGGTGTGCTCAACACTTGTGAAACTCCACCTACAGTTCTGCATCCAGCTCTGGAGCCCCCAGCATAAGAAGGATATGGACCCGTTGGAGCGAGTCCAGAGGGGGCCACAAAGATACTCAGAGGGCTGGGACACCTCTGTTATGGGGACGGGCTGAGAGAATTGGGGTGTTCAGCCTGGAGAAGAGAAGGCTCCGGGGACACCTTATAGCACCTTCCAGTACCTGAAGGGGCCTACAAGGAAGCTGGGGAGGACTTTTTACAAGGGCCTGTAGTGACAGGACAAGGGGTGACGGGTTTAAGCTGAAAGAGGGGAGATTTAGATTAGGTATAAGGAAGAAGAGGGAGAGTGTGGTGAGGCACTGGGACAGGTTGCCCAGAGAAGCTGTGGATGCCCCCTCCCTGGAAGTGTCCAAGGCCAGGCTGGATGAGGCTTGGAGCAACCTGGTCTAGTGAAGGGTGTCCCTGCCCATGGCAGGGGGTTGGAACTAGATGGTTTTTTAAGGTCCCTTCCAACCCAAACCATTCTGTGATTCCATGATTGTCAGAAGCCAAGCCACAGTTATTTTTCAGGTTCAGCATAATGGCTCCACGGTCTTACCAGGTTTTGAATCCACACAGGTTTTGACTGTAAGGGAGTCACTGGCTTTGATACCATGTGACTTTGGCCATTGGCTTTACCTTGAAAGGCACCTTGATACTTGCTGTATGCTTAGCCTTCACAGTAACACTGTGTGCAACAAAAACCTGGAGGACAGATTCTGCAGTAACAGGAGAATCTGGAAAGAAGACATCTGAATGCTGCAGCTGCAAATACAGCTTGACATCTTTTCTGCATCTGCGAGTTCACAGAAAAGGTGGTCCAAAGCTGGGCCCTTTATGTTTTTAATAGAAGAATACTGTATTTTGTGAAAGCCTTTGGGGACACTCAAAATATTCAGCGTGTTTTGATTCAGTTAATTTAGTTCTGTTTCTTGTACAGGAGCTGGCTGACCTCCTTTACTTGTTCAGCTCAGCAGAAAAAGAGAGACCCCTGGGAAACCGCAAGCCCCAAAGCTCTTCACTTCCCTAGGGCTGGGAGATTTGTCTCCAGGCAGTTCCTAAGTTCTGCAAGATATAAGAAGCAGCACTGTGTGCTGTTCTTCCCTAAGGCCACACTGGGATATCCATGATCATGATAAACACAGCAGAACCAAAGTTAGGTACTGCTTGTAAAGAAAACACCCCCTCATTTGTTACAGAACAATACAGGAAAACGGTAAGGATGTCCTGCACACAGAAAAATAACCAGGTTCCTAAACATATTTTGCGTTTTTCCTTTTGTACTTGTCACACAGCATGTGTGTTTAGAAATTACTATCTTATGCTGAAAGTCATAAAAAGGCATTCCAAAATATTTTGGAATGCAGGAAAATCGACCCTCCCTACACCAAAGCTTTGCTGTGGGAGGGTTTTTACTGCAACACAGGTATGACAAATGTGCAGTGCTGCAGCCTTACTGCTGTGTTTGTCTCGCTGTCCATGCAGCGGTAGCTATCCACCTTGCCTTGATCCAGCGGACAGAAAGAGGCTGATTTCCATGCTGCAGACGAGCCTGCAAGTACACCCGGCGCCATCTGCCTGCCAAGAGCTGAGTAATACACCTACTGATGCATTTCCATATATCCTTTCAGAAAAGGTGTTTTTCTTGTTGCTCCTGACAACAACGTCTGAAAGTAAAGGCTCAGGCCAAAATTCTTTATCGCTGATTTATAAACACATAAACTTATGCTTAGTCACTTAAAATCAGCCAGTACGACTGTTCAGTTTTCTCCCCTCGGAGAACAAAGAAGCAGAAAGAGGAGGTTTTGCTCGTGCACATGGATAAGCCTGTAAAATGGTACAGGCCCCGGTAAGGAGACCTGGTGAAGCAGATTCTGCAAGTGTTTGTCTGTGCCTGGTGGAGAGCAGTAGGGAGATAGGGTGGCTGCCTCCAATGGCAACTGTTGCTCCACTCTGCCCCTGTGGCTCTGAATGTCTCCTCCCTTCACACTCCTCTCCCATTCTGTGATGAGTTTGTGAATGGCTCCCTGGCTTCACTATCCAGATCCTTTTCATGTCTGTAATCTGACAAGAGAATATTGAGGCAGGAAACAACCCACTTTGCAACAAACACTATCTCCAACCCTGTCCCTTAATCCTCTGATTGGAGCTTCCTGCTCTAATATGACAAAGTGGTCAGAATTTCTATCTCCTACTTCGGTAAAATGCTCTGTGATCTATGGACAAACCGAATTCAGTGTTATGTGGACAGAGCGATCCGTGCATCTGCATAGACGACCCACACAGCATGTAACGAAGCATGTGCATTAGCATGCAAAGGATACATTCACTGATTACCCTGAAAATCGGAGACGGGGAGAGGAAGAAGGGTGGGTGGTGAGAGGCCAACCTTGTGGGAAAGAGTGCAAGCCTACAGGCTGAGAAAATGGTTTACCAAACATGAAAGCATCTTTACAGATGACTGGGCATAGTTCAAAACTAGTCCATATCTAACAGAATTAACCTCAAATACTAACAGCCACTAAAATCCACACCGTAACTTTGAGATTTTTCTCCAGCCTATGCTGAGAGCATGAAGCTAAGCTTTCCAACTTTTGTTCCCGCTCTCAACAGCCTCCTGTCTTTCTATAAAGATCACTGACTTAAGTTTACAGCATCAATAACGCTACTGCAAAATTAATTCACAAATGTAATACTAAATATTTACCAGCCTCACGCTGCATTTCTGGTCCTCAGCAGACTGCAGTCAAACGTCCCATGGGTTGCTTTAAAGAATCAAAATAAGAATTCGTTAGGACAACCCTGATTCAAACAAAAACCATGGTACACTTCACTAGGTTGGTTTAGGTGACACATGCAAGGACTTAAATGGAAGATTTACTACTTTATGCTTCTACTGCTTTCTTCAGCAAGGGGAAGTACGTAATTATTATGTGCATGCTACCAAGAGGGGGCACAGACTAATGGCTTATTCCACGTTAAACAATAGTCTGTACAGCAGTGTTAACTCACATCAGTTTCTGAGCTGTTACAGCAAAGCAGCACTGCTCCTCCGCAGGGTTCGCTGAAGAGCAGTGTAAAGACTACTATTTCTCCTCCTCTTTCGAGCCATTCACACTTCCACAGCTACACTGACACCACTGTACTGCTCATTAGGGTCACTGTCCTGCACTGCACAGTGCTCACAGGCTATCTCCTGAGTGACTCAGCTCAGCAGCATTAACAATAACCTCTTCTCTCTTCTCATCATGCTTCATGGTGTACTCAGGAGACCTCTCAATCATTCGTCCATTCTACGTCCCCTTCAGGGTGACATCTTCGTGAGTCCAGCACACACTCCAGGCAGGCTTTTCTCTTCTTTTTCATTTGGGTGTTCTTGAGATTGATGACAAACTGTATTGGAAGCCCTGGGAAAGGGGAAGGGGTTGGCAAGAAAAACTGGCATGTAGCAGTAATCACCCTGTAAATAAAACCAGGTGGCTTTGCCTCTGCAGGATATAACAAGGACTCCTGTGCAGGAGACTCCAGACTTGGGACCCTACTTCCAGTGGAAAAATGAGATCTTGGTGCTTCTCTGCTTCTCCAACCACAAACTAGGTTTATGACACTGAGGCTTCCATTTTTTTCAGCCCAAGCTCTGGGGCTTTGTTTTAGCTTTACGGATTTTGCAGCTCAAACACCAGTATCTTGTGTTTGATCAACCCACTGTCCAAAGATGTTTACTTTGCATTATTTATGATCAATGAAGAGTGATGTTCTGCACTAGATCTCCAGTCTCAACACTGAGTCCTTTAAACTCAATGGACAGAACACCCTTAATTTTCATAGTGTGGGCCAATCCATCATCAGATGTGATGATTTCATACTTATCTTAATTCAGCTCTTCCCCACTGAACTTGTAGATGAAGTTTTGCACTTTGGCATGCTGATTTCTAACACTGCTGTGTGTCTTTCAGTCACTTTCAGTGGTTTCAGTTCTATCAGAAGGTAGGGTCTCACCTGTTAAAATACCAAAAAGACAAATATCCTGTTATGCTTACTTCCTGATCTCAGACTTCCTACACTAAATAGCTAGACATCAGTGAAGTAATTTTGATTCTTTCTTAAATGGTAGCAGAAAGATCAATTAATTTCTTCAATGGAAATTAAGCTAACTACAGTTCATAATGTTCAGTAAAAGTTGCATGTAATCCTACAAAGCTGATTACCAACAGACACACTGCATTTCTGTTCAGTTCTTCTGCCTTAGTTCTGCTTTTTTTCCTCTCCTTTACTGTAGGTCATCGTAAAGTGAATGGCTTCAAGCAACTGCAGATGACACCTAAAAGCATACCTGGAACCATCTGGCAAGCTGAAGGAGGACTGATATCTTCCTGCATTATCTGTCAAGAGTGCTGCAGTGCCTGGCACAGGATCACTATTTGTAAGTAAGGTAATCTACTACACTCCCAAACAGCCTGTGCCCAAGCCCTGCTAAGGGCTTTACCAAAAAGATACTAAGGAACGGTACTTATGGCAAAGCTTATCTTTAAGAGATGGTCCTACTGCAATAAAAGGTAAGGCAGGTGGACAGCATCACTTTTACTCAGCATTGATTTAAAGCAAGTTTGCTCTAAATAATGTGGTTGGTTTTCTTTCAAACAGCAGGCACACATTTGGCTGGTTGTAGGAGGCATATGCAGATGAAAAAAGATCACTGTCATTATGCCCAGACCCAGCCACTCACTCCCAAGTCCTGTAACACTGTTGGAGCAAAGCACACTTCCACTAAACGGACAGTGCCAAGGTGCATTTTGTCATTCCCATCTTTTCCACTAAACCTGGTCCAAATTCAGTAGTGACTCACACCCCTGCCGCACTGACGTCAGCGGAAAATTTGGCTTATTATGTGTAATAACTAGGCTTCAAACTGAAATCTGCTATCTCATGAAAGGTGTTTTCACATGGGCGCTCTGGTAATTGTGGGTTGGTTTATGACTTGTACAACGTTAGGTTTCTACTTGAGCCTAAAAAGACAAATGAATCATAAACGTTGTAAAGAAATATAAGAAAAGAAACTGGGTCACAGTTTGGTCCATCAATTTTGACCCTCAAATCTTTGTCTGCAGATGTTGATATTGTACACAGAACCTCATGTATGTGAGAACAAAGATTACCTATGACTCTCAGCATAACAGTTTCTTGTCAGCCACAAGAGGACTGCAGGTGCCTAGGTCTTTCCCATTCACATTGGTGATGCACAGCATATATTTCAGAACTGTATACTTCATATCATTTTTTTTTTCTCAGGGAATACAGGGAACAAAAATCCCTTCCCCATAATAAGCACAATGCTTGCACCTTTGAAAATGTGTCCTTTTTGTGCAGTGGACACAGAGGGCAAGACAGAGTGCTTAGCTTATAGTCAGCAGGGGACAGACTCCTGACTGCATCCTGCTTCACCCCACTCTATCTGCAGCAAATCTGCCCTGCAAAGACTCTCCATTTTGTCTAACTTAACAGTTCTTCCAAGCCTAGTTGCCAGTAAAGTGGTCTAGTCACTCCTCAAGCCTGACCTCTAGAGCTTACCTTTAGCCATGACCAAGGATACTGTGTAGATGGCATCAGTGTGAGTATTGGACACTACACACTTGTAGCATCTCAGGAGAAGCATTTAGAGTCTAGTGTGGGGAGGCGCCTGGGTTATGCTTCGCAAAACATGGGAACTTAGAAAACCATAGAACATCAAAACCTAGCCAACTTCCAGAGGCTGACAGGAATAATTCCATGGGTAAACTCTGGACAAAGCAATAGCAAAACCTCCCAGGAATACAGCACCCTTCCTGATGATTTTAAGATGCTTCCTGCTAGTCTAGGAAAGAGAGGAAGATAAAAAAATTAACTAAAAATCAAGAAAAAAACGTGCAGAGGTTGAAATGTTGTCAAGTTTTCCAGTGAACAAAAAATAGCATTCAGGCAGTCAAAATAAACACATGCTGCAGTTCACAGGCTAAAGAAAGATTCCAGCAAGACAGAAGCTCTGTGCTCCCTTCTCTAGAAATGAGTGTTCTTACTAACACAGATGCATTTTTCAAATCAGAAGTGCATAGAAATGGGATTGATCATGCTGTAAAGTGGGTAAGGTATTATTTATTGCTTGTTTAACATATCTATTAAGGAATCAACCTTTACTTACCTCTTCAATATTCTAATTCAGGAACAGATACAGAGAAGCTGGGCTGGAAGCCTCATTTTCCCCAACAAAACCAACACTGCCAACCCAATCCAATTCCTCCCACCTATCCAAACTGACTCAAAGCCAGGCAGTCCCTTTCCATGCTCATTTCACAGTGCTCATGAATCCTCCCTCATGCGTCTGTTCCTACACCAGCGACCGTGGCACGTGGCGTGGACATGTGCGTATGCACACACACTGCTGTGAGGCAAAAAGCATATGAACAAGATCTTTTAGTCTGACTCATTAAGTCTGGCCACAGTGTCAGACACAGGCCTCAAAAAGGGGAGGATTGACTCCGAATGATCTCTCCGTTAGTCTGACCTTTATGATGCTCGAGTGTTCGCTCTCCGTACTCCTCACAACAGCCTAAAGACCAAGAATATGACAGTGGATGTAGTGAAACCAATCACATCTATTTTTCCTTCTTTTAAAACAAAAGGAGTTGAAGCTAATTTACAAGAGAAGGTTTCTGTCATGCCTTATGAGTTTTGACTTAATTCCTGACAGTCTTCCTTGTGTCCACTTCAGAGGCAACCAAGCTAAGCATGCAAAGGAGAATGAGCAACAAGATCTTTGCAAGACTTTTTTCTCTCTGATCCCTGCAAAGAAGCATTGCCTTTGCCTTTTCAGAGGAAAGCAGACACCTTGCAGGAGCTGCTGGGACCAGGAGAGTTAAAGTCAGATATAAAAAGGAAACTTTGCGTCAGGCAAACACTACCATTTCCCACAGGAGTAATGCCTTTAGTAAGAGCTACAGTACTGCAGACTTCTCTGTCGCCAAAATTCTGAGATGTACTGAGATCAAAAGTATAGGCAAGAAGAGGCTGAGCCCTCTGAAGAGTGTCTGGCAAAACAAGCTCTCTCCAAGGGAAGAGATGATCCCTGGAAAACACTGGCTATCAACATACTACATTAAAACCAGTGCAATACAGCAACTTATTTAACTCTGTTTTAAACCTAAGAAGCAACAGGCAGATAAGAGAAAAAGAAGCAGTAGGGAACACAGGAGTTGGGTAGCATGGAGAGGAAGGGCCAGGAATTGCAATATGTGAGTCCTTTGCCAGACTGTTTAAGCTTTATCTTCTTAAATGCTCTGAGCCATATTGCCAGCTCCAGTGCCAACACGGCTTTTAATTCTGAGTAAACAATTTAGCCTTTCTCTGCATTCAGCTTTGCCATCAACGGAATAAACCTGACACTGCTGCCCTGCTAGGGATTACACAGCACACAAGTTTGGGCTGGTCTTCCACACCGAAGTTAATCGTACCCCTTCTGTGACTTCCACACCATGCCACGGGAATGTGGCATCTGTTGTATTCGGGTGCTGGAGCCTCATCTAATAGTATGCAGAAGAGAGCAGACTATTCTCTTTCCTTGTGTGTAACAGAAGGAAGTCACCTCTTTATGAATGTGTGAACATCACTTTTAACAATTAGAAATCAACGTCTGTGTTGTCTACAGCATGCAGCTCTTTGACTGCCTGCCCCTTATACACTAAAGTACAAATGCTGCTTTCCTTCCTGTATTTCTTCTGTGCTTTCGAATGGAGTATTTCTTTTTCTTGCAGGACTCCTGAGCTGCCCTACGTTATCCTAAGTTGACAGTCACTCTCACAGACATCAGCAAATACACATCTGCAGACTTGGCAGAAGAAACAAGGTTACCCCCAATATATCTCAGAAAAAGTGTTTTCTCTCCCTAGTAAATGTATAAAGCATGTTTCATGTCAAAACCAGACAACACCGAGTTATGATTAACAAACTCTAAATTTACTATTTGTTTCAAATGGTTTCCAGGGAAAGAACACATCAAAAATAACAGTGCAGGTCCACTTCTAAAACCTGCCAACTCACCTGTCAGCAGACCAGCTGTGTGCAGGCGGCATGGCTCCTCCACTGCAGAGACAGGAGGGAAGTGACAGAATCCAAGGTCCCGTTTAGTGATCTCTTCCGTCTCCAGCCCTTTTGCAACTGCAAATTCACAGGATAAGGATAAAATTTTCCGAAGTAGACTAATTGTAGAGGAAACATAAGGAATTGTTAGCTACTTTTTAAAGTCTTCCAAGTAAACGTGACCCTCTACCGTACATGACTGCTTGATGTTTCAGAATAATTTGACCAAGTCATCTTTACCTTGATCCTTCAGTCAGACACGCTTTACCTGGGGACAGCTCTTGCTCTCAAGTGCAATCTTAGTTTTTGTTCTTACATAACCCTGTGTATCTGCTGATCTCGGAGTACCTACAAAAGGACAGAGCATGTCATTAGTCTGTTACCATGACAGAAACATAAACAGGTTAACACTGATTAAGTGTGATGGCCAGTGACCAAACGGGCAGTGAACAAGTGAGGCATTGAGCTAGGCTCTGCCCAGTTCACAAGGTGTGAAAAAACTTATGAAACAGAATGTATCACTGTTGGTTCTTAATAAAATGATCTCAAGTTTGTTATATGCTAACCTACCTGGAGAGAGGAATTCAGTCCTCTGGGAAGCAACTGTCCCATAGGTATTAAAGCTGTAGTCTCTGGTACAAAGAGGTCTGGGCAGTGAGCTGGAGAGAGTGGGTGAAGAGTGCTAGGAATTTTCTTTTAATAGACAAGGAGTGAACAGCAAAAAGAGAGATCTAGTAAGACACATAGCTTAGCTTAGTTCCTATTGTCAGCTCAGTTTCAAACCTACTGATTACAGAAGCCCTACTCATCTCAAGTGCTTCTGCATAGCCAGAGCTCCTGCTAATCTTAAACACTTAAGACTGCCATCAGAAGAGATTAGAACAACTGATACAAGGTCCTTCAGACCTCAAATTCTATTAAAAAAAAAAAAAAGAGAGTGAAACATTAATTACGGTAAGGCCAAAGAGTAAATACGAGGATTAGCTCCCAGTCTCCGAAATAACGCTTGAAGAAGCATTTGAGTATTTTGATTCTGACCAAGTGGCATGCTCTTGAGCCCTCATAACCAGACTGTGCAACTAGGCTGACGTTTGCTTTGTACTACTGAAATGATGCAAAACAGCCTGATTGTATCAGTGACCACTCCCTCAGGATGTTCCACCTATGAAGAATGGGAGGGGACAACAGGCTAGATTGCTTTTGTAGCATAAATCATTCACTTCTACTCAAGTCAGTGAAGCACTGCCAACTAATACCTGCTGAGGGTCAGCACAAGGACCTCACAGCCAGTACCTTAGAACCCTTTATACCTCGTTGGCCATAAAGCAATTCTCCTCTAGAAAGACTCCTAATACAGGAGGCAACTTATACACTGACCTTTGCTCCTATAAGCACACTCCTATCAATCACCAACAAATGTTCTTTAGCAGATGCACAAGAAGCTGATGACAGAACAAGTAATTTTATTCACTGAGTCAGTTTTGACACTGAAGGGCACCGAACAGCTGAAAACACCATTTATAGGGAGTTCCACTCACAACGTTATTCAGAACATCAGTGGTGCTTTTGTTATTTCTAAGGAGAGTTTAGATGGAATAGTGTTACCCTTTCAAAAGAATCAGTAGCAATGGGGAGATAGCTACAAGGTTTACATACAACTAACAGTCATGTTATGCTCAAAAGCTTAAGTTTATTGCTCTATTTAATGACTACCACCAGTATTTTTAAAAAGAATGCCAGTTCTTCCTGCTAGCTTCTCACTGAAGGAAATATTTTAAATACAGCAATAAAATCAAGTGGTTTAAAGATAACACATTTTGCCACACGTTCATGCAAACCCTGCTGACAGGATTTTTACAGGTTCATGGATACAGAATAAACACAAAGGATGTGTACTGAAATCTTGGGAAACTTTCCCCACAGTGATGAAGTTGTAGGCATAACATTTCAGGCCCTACACCCTGCATCTACTGACGTCAATGGCAAAACCTCAGCGGGAGCAGGATCAGCCCTTAATGTTTCGAGAGCTGCTTTACCTTCTGATTACGAAGTGCAGTAAATTTTCAGAACCTCCTGCACTAATGAAAGCAGTGGGTTTTGGTTATTGTTACAAATAAAAAGAAGCAAAAATATTTTTAGTAGATCATTACAGCTTCTATTCACAAAACACTCATCTTCCATGTACAGAGTCCTGTGTACCTCCATATTTCTCTTCTCAATGAAGCACTTAAATATGTGCTTGCCTCTAAGCATTAAACCCCAGCTAGTCTTCACAGCCTGGCTGAGGTCTGAAAAGCATGGGCAGCAATCTGTGTTATTGGAAAGGAAACACTGCTGCCTGGACTAGTGATTAGGATGGGCTAATGATTGTCTGAGTTTAGTCAGAGGGCACATTCATCAAAAAGCACCCAACACATTCAAACTGAGTTTTTGTAAAGCTGCCTATAGGATTTGCGTTAACTTTAATGAGCACTGGGCACCCCAGTCACCCTCAAAGCTCTGAAACAAGTATAAATTCATAGAATACAAGTGATTTTATTATTACATTTTTAATAAAGATGAATTCAACTCACAAAATTCCTCACCTGACTTCAAATCTCAAATTTCAGGCGAAATTGTATTTGGACTGTGGTCTGACTACGTAAAAAGAGAAACTATTCGCAAAAAATCAAATCTGGTTGCAGACTGAGATGCCAAAATATCGACAGAGAAAAGGTAAAGCGTGAAGAATTTATGTTCAGACTAACTTCTACTATTCACCTCAGACTGATCCAGCTGTCACGATACTGGGGCACACTGCTGGCAAGGATTGGAGGTAAGAATTTGACTCACATCACTGAAATATTTTTTCCCCTTAGTTCTGATAACACTGGTGGTGGACTGCTTTAGGAAAATAAACAAGCAAACGTGATGTGTGAAACATCATTTGAATGTGAATCTACTTGAATCTTTCAACGTAGAGGCTCAGAAGGTTTACGATATACACAGTATTCGGTAATTTTATATGTAAAAACAATCAGAAAGAGGCAAAAAGTTACTTTCAAGCTCAGTCAACATACGGCACATTTCAGCATGACAATTCAGAAAGTTTCACACTGTATTTGGATATATTAGCAATGATTTTTTAAAAATAGCAAACTGAAGACAGTGGATTTTTTTCTGATTTTTTTTCCTTGCTTTTGTAACAAATGAAGCTACTATTCTTATTTACAGTATAAATAAGCCTTTTTTGGTGAAGATTATGTCCTGTCACATATGTTTAAGACAAGGCGTACCTCAGCTCTTAAATGGCAATGCAAACAAGAGCAGAAAAGCAATATCAAAGTAAAATAATATATCTTTCTTTCCAGCTAAGACAGCCAAGTTACCATGTGTCTCTTATCAGATCTGAAATATATCTGAATGCAGTCAAAAGTTCTCTTGGTTTTAGCCTTTAGGAATATCATGAACACTTATTCTTCTGCTGCTCTAGAAAGCTGTTTTCCGTACAAGCTCATGACATGATGGACAAATTGATACTGTTCACAAGTCTGGATCATTCCTCCCCTGAAAAGGAAAGAAGAAAAGGGGAGGGAAACAGCAGGCTTATTACATGCAAATAACATGTGAGGAAATGGCATAGCTAATATGAAGCTAGTGATACACAAAAAAGGTCTATTGCAAAGCTTGCTGAAACAAGTGAAAAGTGCTCATCGATTGCAACCAGCGTGCAGTCTGACCTCAAGCTCCCTGTTGAAAATCTCTGCTAACCGAGGGGCAGAATGTGGTCAGAACAGGAATGTGCTTTACCTTCATCTGTCCTGGCAGAGACCCTCATGCAGTAAGGCAACACCATCATCACTGACATTCATGTTACTGGATCACCTATACTCCAAGCTCCATGAAAAGCAACCCCCACCCCGAAGCACTGGATGGATAACACGGGAGCAGGAGGAACAAAGAGGGGTAAGTAGTTTATCCAAGACTTCACAGTTCCACTAGGGACTGAACTCAGGACTGCAGCAGGCAAGGCCAGCCCCGCTCAGACAACCGATGCAGCACACAGCTTTCCCATTGTGGAATGAGGGTCCTGTCCTCCGTGCCATCCCATGCTGCGCTTTTTCCAAGCTCACCAGGGACCTAGGGGATGGCCAACAGGATTTTGGAACAGACAATGGCACCTGAACACAAGACAACTCAGATTTGTAACTGAATTGACCGCCATGCACACCCTGATCAGTACAAGACTCCCAGCACAGAAATCTGTTTTGGATCAGCTTTTGCTGTTCTCTTTAAAACTGCACACCTGAAAGGATATGCAAACGCAGAAACAGTTTGCTTTTCCATGTATCATTAACCTGTGTATTTCTGCAAGTAGCATATTAATCAACACGTTAGTACTACAGCAGGAGACAGAAATGAACACCAAGAACAGGGATAAAGTTGTCCATTTTAAGCAGATTTTACTAACACAAAATTCTGCTATGAGTACCTCAACAGAGATACACAATCTCTTGATAATCCATTATGAAAATAATTAAACCCCATGGCTCAAATTCACAGGTGTATACAGAATTGTGCCAGCATTGGTGCTGGTGCACAGACCCGGGGCATGCAGTGCCAAAAGGAGGCTGAAATGACAAATAGCACTGAGGAACACGGGAACCTGGGGGTAGCCAGTGCCAACCAGGCTGCGTCAGGCTGAGGAAGAGCATATGCGGTACATTCCCTCAAAACATCCATCGGAGGAAATGAATGAAAAGTTGCTTCTTCTGAGCCAAACAGACAGCAGACTTCCAGCACCCTCCTTGGGGACTGCCCTATTCTATGGGGTCCAGCTTTACAATCGTGGCTCCACAGCAACCATACCACTAAGTATGAGTGGGCAAGACAACCTCCCCCTTCAGCCTCTTGCAGTTATTTTGTTAAGTGTCTCTTTGAAATAAGACTTAAGAATGAGCAGGGAAGGGCAGACACCTGTCCTTCAACCTCTCATCAATAAGCAAAGGTGGAAAATACACACTGCATTTCTAAAGAAACTATTTCCTAGCTGAGCTTCTCCTCCCCATCTGCTCTGCTTAACACAGGCTCACAGCTGATCCGCTTCTGAGTCCTCCTGTGCTGCACACAGCACTGAAATATATTTATGTCAGTTCATGACACACAAGGAATGTTAGTCATACCTGGAAATTACTCCCCATGCAATTCCATTAACAGTGAGGTTGCACCCTGAAGTTGTAGCAACACAAGCACTAGGGTGGCCTTCAAGTTTCAGACCACAGAAAACGATTTTCCTTTTTATTTGGTTCCCTGCTATGCGGTGGCTTCCTCTCCTTCCCACACACGTGCACACCACAGCATGTGCTTGCTGTCCAGGCCTTGGCACAGACTAGAGAAATTATGTTTTCACCCCTGTTGGCCACAGAAACCTTTCAAATCTGAGTTGCATTGCGGGAAAGGACACCAAATGTCTCTCAGCACTGCAGGGAGGACGTAGGAATGATCACTTCCTTTCCTTAATCATACTAGGTTATTTTAAGACCAACTGTTGGGCACTGGTGCAAAGCCCAGTGCACAGGGTTTTTCCAAGGGATCTGAATGGAAAGAAATATTCCCTTATGGAAAGATTCCGCTCAAAGGCTGTTCCTCAGGGCTAATGTCAACCCCCTACTGCTGTGAGGCAGCGAGGTGCATTCCTTTACCTGTCTGCTCTAGCCTACATCCAACCCACTTTCCTTAAGTCCCGTGTGACTCCTTCTCATTCACCCTACAGTGGATGGCAACATGACTTCCAAGAACCTGTGAGCCCCTTTTCTCACTCCTTGAAGAAAACTACGCTCTTCTGTAGCAAGGATGGTGATTTCACTGCTTTCCATCTTAAGTATTTTGTCCCATGACATTTAAATGGCCTTATCCTATCCCATGCCACCCCTCAGAGGTAAACGGCAGCTACAGAGGTCTTTGCAGGCTTCCTTTTCCTCCATGGCATCCTTTATGTGTGATCTCCTTTCTACAGCCTCTGCAAATGAGTGCCAGTTCCCCTCTCCCTGCAAAGCTAGTATTTTTAATTGGTCTCCTATATTAAGCACATTTGTAAGCAGGTGTCTTCAACCTTCATTTGTATGGCTATTTTCCTGTGTAACATTAATCAGAGAGACAAGATATTTCAGATCCAGCCAAATATTTCACTGGGCCATGGATAATCAGCACTCACTACTCATATTCTGGTTTTCTTTTTCTCAAGCAGCCTTTCCTTGTCTGGCCTGAAATCCATTGAAATAGCCAAACCTCCGAGCTCCTGCAGGTCCCTGTCTATCAGAGCCTCAGCAGGGCAGCAAGCATTTCATTTTCTGCCTCCCACTGAGCATAATTTCTCCTCTGAAATAAAGTTCAGCGTGGGGTTGAAGTTCTTTTTTTTTTTCCTCAGAAAAATCTTCGGTATGTTTTTCGTGACATCTCTTCCCCCGACTACATTTATCATTATCATTAGAGAGAGCACTGAGACATGTTTTGATGGCACTTGAAACCAGTGGGAGAGGAAAAATAACATCTCTGGTGCAAAATTCAAGTCTGTTTACTTCATAATCAAACTCAAGGTGGTGTGTTAAGAAATGCTTAACTGGAAACCACTGAATTCATGGAGATTTTTACAGCTCCTTTCATACGTCTGCAAACACTCCAGACCATGCGTATTTTCCCTCTCCCCACAAAATCCCAACCAGCCATGCCCTCCCAACAGTGCTCACAGCTCCAACTATGCACGGCCAGTATTCTTTACTCCTCTTGGGGGAAAAGTGCCGATCTGTGGCTCTGAAGTACAGCAGACCTTTGAGACTTCATTTCTGTAAGAACATGGGACCAACTCTTCAGCTGGTGAAAGGTGATGCCAGCTGTGAACCTAGCTCAGTTCTAGGGCTGTTCATTGAGGTTTACTGCTCATAAAATAGGCAAAGATTACAAGTCAGAACTGCTTAGAACAGGACAACTTCCCTCCAGGAACATTATCTCTTGGCCTTCATTTGCCTTTGTTCCTCCCCTCTTCCCGTTTGTTTCTCCTTAAGTAAAGGGAAAGATTACCTTTTTTCCCCCTGGAAAGGAAGCAGGCTTTCTTACCTGTCTAACCGTAACTGGCAGGCTGTTCGTAATATGTCAACTATGCCCTCGCTCTTCAGCTGTTTACAACAGACACTAGTTGCAATAAAGCAGCCAGTCCTCCCGATGCCTGCACTAAGGGATGGAAAAGCAGAAAGAGGCAGTGGAGACGTTAGAATGGTTTTGGAACCTTCGCGTTAAAGGAGCACCATTAAACCAGCAATCAAACCCCATTATCCCTTTCCTCCCTCCAACCTTTGCCAGGTGGGTGCTTGTGAATATAAAGCTGTAACTAGGAAAAGATACTGACTTCAAGGGGAAAACGCAATTAAGTGTGAGCCACTTGCAGAAAAAGGATGAATACTGCATATACAGTGCTAAAAATGGACTGTTGGGTACCGTTTGACCCGGCATGTCATTGAACCTGTCACTGAACCATTGAAAAACATCAGTTAAACAGTATTTCTAAGTTAGACTTGGCTTGATGGCAACCCTTGCTTTGGGATTCTTAATTCTAATAGCTTCTTTGAAAGCTCTTTTCATGCACAGGTACAGTAAAAAAACCAACAAACACCTTGCTTAAATAATTAGAGCTAACGGCAATATGGTAAGTGTGATGCCATTTGCTGAATTAGTGCAGGACACAACAAATTCACTATTAACGAAATTTGTCTTCCCTAAACACCTTTGTATCTGATTCAGTCCTTGCTTAATGACCAGAATTTATTTTATTCTCAAAGGCACAGTGCTATCAAAGCTGTGAATTCTTCTTATCACCTAATAAAAAGCTATCAGCAAAAGCTGACAGCCCTTCTTATGCGTTAAATAATTAAGTGAGCATCCTCAGGAATAATTACTTGACACAACTGCAAGAAATCCTGCTTCCTCTTAAATTGCACTGAAGTCATAATACAAAAACACTGGCAAGTAATGTACAAGCAACAATGAAATCTGTAGTTAGCTGCTGCTCACAAAGTCCTAAGACTGCTTCTTTGACTGTATAGACAGGTTTCTCACTCTGCATTTGTGCTCGTTAGGAAAACAGCTATATTGGAATTGTTTTAACTTCTGTTACTGAATGATCAAGGCAGTTCAATGGAAGTTTGGGGGACGAACTCACCTCAGTCTTCAAATGATCGTGATGGACGTACCTACCCCACTCAAACTTTTGTCCCTGAAACTCTCTGTACCTCATGCCCTGAGTTCTGTTTTCTTTACTGTATCTAGTTTGTTCACCAATACTTCAAATATCTCAGCATTTCAGAGGGCTCTTTGCTGCATATGGATGTAATGGTTAATGGGTTAAACCAAATAAACAAAAAGAGGCCTTTTGTCTTCCAATTTATGCCATAACCAAACAGACCACAGTACACAGCTTTTGTAGACTTTTCCCACCCACAGACCTCAGTGCGTTTCACAAAGGGAGGGAACAACACCCATTTTTAGATAAACCAAACAGCAGAGACAGCGCTTGTCCCAGGACAAGCTGCAGGTCTCTCAGTGCTGAGAGACTTCCAAGACTGCTCAAAGGTGGTGCACTATGCACAGGACCTTAACAGGACTGCTTGCCTGCCTTTAACACGAAGCTGCTTTTAAAAACTGGGCCACAAAGATGCTCTGAGGGCTGGAGCACCTCTCCTAAGAGGACAGGCTGAAAGAGTTGGGATTGTTCAGCCTGAAGAAGAGAAAGCTCTGGGGAGACCTTACTGTGGCCTTTCAATTCTTCAAAGGGGCTTATAAGAAAGATGGGGCCAGACCTTTTAGTAGGGCCTGTTGCAGTAAAACAAGAAGTAATGGTTTTAAACTGAAGAGGGCAGATTCTAACCAGATACAAGGAATAAATTTTTTTTACGATGAGGGTGGTGAAACACTGACACAAGCTGCCCAGAGAGGTGGCAGATGCCCCATCCCAGGAAACACTCAAGGTCAGGTTGGACAGGGCTCTGAGCAACCTGCTCTAGTTGAAGACATCCCTGCTCACAGCAGGGAGGTTGGACTAGATGATCTTCCAGGTCTCTTCCAACCCAACCTATTCTATGAGTCTGATTCTAACAGTTTTATGATTAGGCTGGTATATATTTTTTCTTAAAGGTGCATTATTTTACATCACTGAAGGCCAAACCCACAGTGATTATGTTCTACTGAGGATCTCCCACAAAGGCCAAAGGAGCTACACTACTCAGCGTAACACAGGCCTTGGCTAATGGCTTGCTGCATATACCATGCTCAAATAGAGGCACTGCATTAAATTCCTTCTTCAGATAAAATAACTGCAAGTGAGAACTATCTGAAAGGGTTTTGGTCTACAGTTACCACAAAAAATAATTCATAATCCTATGACCATGTGTCTTTGTAGTTATTTTAAATAAAAATGCCCCATTTCTCCCCAGATATTATTGTCATGTGGATGACACCATAAAAGAGGACAAAACAAGTATGCAAAGCAAAAGTGACATGGTGATCAGAAACTTTACCTGCAGCAAATACCATAATACTTCAATGAGCTCTGAGTTACAGATTTCCAAGAGCAAAGGGGACCTTCTTACAAACTGTATGTTATTTTTCTCTGAACACTCCCCAATTTGTCAAAATCTGTTTTAAAACACAGGCAGAAAAACTGGACATGTGGCATCACACGGACGTTTTACTGATGATTACTCCGTATTAGCTTATAGGTGGATCTTTGATGACACAGGGCTACCAGCCAGTCATGCCTACAGTCTCCTTAAGAACATTCCCACTGTATGATAATACCCCTTTTACGATGGCTTCTTGACAGCAACCATTCACCATTTCCTAGAGAATGTTATGCAAAACTATATAAAATTCCCTACAAAAATCCCAAAGATCTATTTAGCAAAATGTATTTTATTGAAATTACGGAAGATTACCCTGGCAAGATTACTGCATTGCTTATCAGGCTTTCTGCTATTTACTGTAATAATTGTTTTGAGAACTGACTTGTAGTTTCCAAGTAATCGCATTTAAGCTTTCTAAACACTGGCAAAACAGGACTTGCCTTCAGACCTCTGGAACTTCTCCTCTTTTCCAAGAACTAGAACTCAGCTATACAAAACATCAATGGTTTACAGTGTGTGGACCGATTTTTTTAAACCCTCTTGCGTGAAAATCATGCAGTATAGCTGATTTAATGGTTAGTAGTTATTGCTTTACACATTCCTTAGTTAGCAGCGCAAAAGAATGTACTTCATCATGTCTACAAGTGATAAGTACATCATCCTACTTCTTTCTGAAGACAGAAGTATCTATCTTCATCTATTTTTTTCTGCTCTTTGGTTGATAATTACAAATTTCTCATCAGGCTTCAAACCACTGTAAAGATTTCGCTTCTTCTATGTAAGAAGTTTTCGTCTTTGCCAAGGGCTTTTCACAGATATTTCACTTTTTCTATCAATTGCATAGATTTCCTGCCTGTTGATTAGTACTTGCTGCAATCAACTTTGCCACTTTTTTATGTATTACACTTAAAATCTTGTCCTTGGCCTAATGAGGATTTTTTAAAATCAAAGGGGGTGGTTTTGAGGCTTAAGGTTGATGTTCTCATTTTATGGCCTGCATGTGTCTTCCTCCTCAGTTTCACTCACAGTATGTTTAAAGGCATATACTACTGGTAAGACAAATAAAATGAGGCTGTTCTTACTAGCAACAGAGCCATCATCAGCTTATGTGTTCAGCTCAGACTACTTCAGAAGCAGTTGGGGAAGACCTTCCCCATGTCCAACTGACAGCCAGTATGACAGTATCCGCACTATGCCACTGTACGCAAAGAAGCCCTTAGAAGTCAGACACAACATTTATTTACCTGCAGTGAACAATCACTGGGGCATTCTTCTCTTCTGCACTCTGCATTGCCTCTTCCACTTCCAGTACTAGCTGTAACAGAGGGGGCGCTTGATCTGGTGTCTTCTGGTCTGGCCAAGACGTGTACCAGTAATGTTTCAGGTTTCTGATTTCTTCTCCTTTCTGCGAACCAGTTAAGACAAACACCACAAAGTTTTACAAGAACTTCTGGTTGTAAATTGATATTGAAACCTGGCCCTCCCTTTAAGAATGAGATGAGTAAATCAATGCTAAATGGAACAGGAGATCCAAATGGCAAGCCACACAACACAGAAATCTGGATTTCAAATATCACGTCTGCACTTCAGTAAACTGCCTTAAAAAAATAATCCCCCCCACAAAGTATGCTGCTCTTTTAGTGCCAAGAGCTGTGTGCAAAACACTCCAGGCAGTCTGTTCCTCTTGACAGATTCATTCAGCAAAGCCAGAGCTGTGCTTGTGACATAATTGCTTTCATAATGTATTTGACAGACGAAGAGCCAGGAGCCATCTCTCTGTCTCTGATAGCGAGCTAGAGAGATGAAGTAGAGAGATGGGAGCTTATTTTTCTATCTCTTCTGATAGACAGACTCGTATCAGTTTCCTGTCAATTCTACTCTTCTCTTCAACATGGTACGAAATTCAGATGCTATGGAAGGTGGGAATTGTCCCCAGCTGCAGTCCAGAGTTTTGTGAGACACAGAAATCCTAATTCTCTCTCTGTCTCAGCGTGGCTATGAATAAAGCAAGTGTGCTGTTACCTTTCCTGATTGCCAAGTAGCACTGTGTGTTTCTGATTTTGTGTGTTCAAAGTGACATCCTTCTGCCTGATTTCTAAAAGTGCCAAATAGTAACATGGAGCCCAGGGAACCTTTCAGCCGCTACACAAGCCAGCTGGCATACGGCTCAGCAAACGCCCTCAAAAGGTCCAGGAACAGAAGTGTTCGCTTCCACAACGTTCCCTTAAACACGTGGCTGGCTGAGTTAAGAGGGGAGGAAAAAAGAGAACAAATTTGTCTCTTTCTAAAAGAACCTGGCACAAAAATCTGGAAATAATTTCTGTCATCCACACTCCTAAGTCCCCATGACTGTCAGTCGCTGGCTGTAGAAAGTGCTCTGTGTTGCACTTCCCATCCTTCTCTTTGGTTGGCAAAGCTTTTGCATAGCTTCACAGTGAACTGGACTAGGGAAGTGACCGAGTTCAATCTTTTTTCTTTCTCATACTGGATTAATTTTCAGATGGATAGATCACCTTCCCCCTCTGGCTTACCCAACAGCAACATAAATGCTCGTGTGGGCACATGGGAGATGGCACAAGGGTAGGAACAAGAGAGCTGGACGAAGTGAGGCTGGGCTCCATTTAGTCCCTGTGCCAGCTTATACTGGGTTTAAAGTGCTCATTGAAGCACAGCCATAGGAACCCTGAGGGTATTTTTAGCTCTGTTTAGGAAAAGAAATCCTTACTATCGTAGCACAGAGCCCAGCCTCTAGGTTATTGACCCTAGTGAGAAGACATTCTGGTTAAGAGAGCTGTCACAAATAGCACTGGAGCTCACAACAGTAAATTCCATCAAATTTCACCAGACTCTGAAACATGAATGTACATGGTTGCTCTTAAGTGTGTGAGCCGCAGAAGTTATGAACACTGGATTCTTCAGTGGGTTGTAAAAAATTATAATAAAAGCGTTGTCAATAATACTGAGAGAAAAGTAAAAGATAAAAGTCATCTGAAGAAAAACATGAATCACTACACAGTCACTCCTTTGACAGAAACAGAAAAGAGCCAAAGTTCTAATGATGAACTATGGATATCTTCAGTTTTGTCTATGACACTTCTGCTTAGAGAACCCTGACTCCAGTGTTTCTGTACACTTCTGCTTTGATTTCAGTAAAATCTTCTCTATTGGTGCCTCCTTGAGACTTGGGAAAACCTAGGAGGAAGCAAGATCTAATTGATCACTTGAAGTCTACCGTCATGTATGCTGTAGCTGAGGCTGAGATCATGAAACAGTGGCTAGACACGGGCAGGTTCCTTTGAGAAAGGAAAACAGGCCTTGCCCTATTGCCTGAGCATTTTCTGAATTCCTAAAGCTTGCCAAATCCAGTCCCCTGTTCTGAGAAAAGTTTGACAGTCCACCTACTAACAGATGCAGTAATCATGTACTGCTGGTGGTGGTTCATGTATTTCTGGCCACTCCTGTTCAAAGGAAACCAATCACGGCTTCTCTGGTTTTCACTACTGAGTCATCTAACATCCGTAGGATCTGGAGCTGCTACTCCACTACTGCTGCTGACAAACGGACAGCTCCAGGCAATGGTAGCCTAACCCACGGAGTTTTTATTTCAGCGCTAGAACTCAGCGGTTCACCTCCTGACATTGAGTGTGGGAGGAAAGAGACACTGCCCCACTAGTACTGAGAACAAAAGCATTGTTTAACTAGAAAACAAACTGGGGCAGGCTTAAAGAAAATGATCAAAATGATCAAGTCATTTGAGTAGGGAAGGAGCTACATCCCTGAAGATGTGTATGTCCAGTGAAGGCGCTCATAGCACTCCTGAGAGGAAAGCACTTCTCTGTCTTGGCTATGACTGGGAAAAATGTGTGGTATCTATACTTCTTTCCTTACGACTTTGCTGTACTCTGTTACCCTAGCTATCCCTTTTTTCCTTCTGTTAGTGCCTGAATGTGCTGGATATGCCAGCCCTGACAAATAACCTGGCTTTTTGTTTGCTGGTTGCTGGGTATTGTGGGTTTTTTCCCTCCCTGTGGGATCCACAATTATATACACAGAAAAGATATGAGTATATCTGTCTCTAAATTCTGAAGTTCCTTCTCTAACACGGATAGCTTCACCTAAAGAAGGACTGAGCAGGGGCAAGAGAACTTGGGAAAACACTGAGAGGTTGCTGTTGGAAAAAAGCTTTCTGCAGGGATGAGTATTGGCATGAAAGATACACATGAGATAGGAGTATGGCTTATGACACTGAAATTGTGGCATATAAGCTCTTCAGGACTGTTTCTGTGTTTTCTGCAACATCTGATAAGTAAGCTTGTTTTTTTGGATATGCTACTGTAACGTTGATAATAAAAGCCACCCCCTTGCAATTCCCATCTGAAAGTGGACTGGCAGTTACATTCCTGCAAAGAATTTGAATGATCCTTCCCCAGGGAGAGATCAAATTTCCTTCCAGAAATACAGGGGGAAAGGGAGGGGAGGGAGGGCAGGAGGCAGTTAAAGAGTAACACTGCAACCTAAATCTCTGATGTTAATGTCAAACTGAAAAAATTTTGCAATATTCACTAATATTAAAATGCTGTATTTAACAATTTTAAACAATTATTAAAAACTCTCCTAGCAGACAGCGTAGGGTTTTTTTTGAGGAAATTCTGTTTTTTCACACCATAACGAAAAAGTGACTGGCACTGTTAGGTATCAGCATCCCAGAAGAATTAATCTGTGTCTTATTCTGCTGCTGCACTGTAGTGGTTTGGGCAAACTGCATTTAAGACCTCTGCAAGACTGCAACATACTTGTAAATATTCTTTACTTCCCACTTGTCAGGGAATGTGATTTTCTCTTTGTGCCTTTGCCAAAAGCATGAGTGACAGACTTTCCACACTCTCAATCCAGACATGGGATTTCATATGCTGGCTTTCTGCCCATTAGCATATGGCTGAAGAGACTTGAAATTGGTTGGATAAAAGGAGAGTTTTTTCAGCCTGGAAAGAAATTGTGGTGTTATACTGAGGTCAGGGGTAGATCTGGTAGATGAAAGATGTATAAAGTTTATGTAAATAGACTGTTCTTATTAAAACACATAGCTTGAGATTCTAGGACCTAGCAATGAAAACAGTTGTGAAATAGGACTCGGGTACTTCAGACTAAGTATTTAAACCTGTGTTTAAACTCTCTGTCAACAAGATGACAGAATGGTTACTGGTATGTAGAACTGCACATACAGTTCGTTGGAAAGATACTAATGTTTAGAAATGTAAGCATGGAGAATGCTGTGGTGAAAGTGTTTTTAAAGGTCATCAACAGTTTTAGTGTCTTGCAGTGGAACAATGCCTTAAACCATCTTTGAAGTCCCATCAGCCAAAGCACTTAAAGAATTAATTAGCATGGTACTACCAAAAGGGGTTCCGCCATGGCAAACAGAAGCGGTGCTACCACACCACTGACAAGTACCAAGCAGACCAGTAGCCTCACTGCTGAGAGAAACTGGGAACAGGTAAGCAAAATCAAAAGGCCTTTTGCTCAGTTCTCAACTCCCCCACTACTTCTTAGTAGCAAAAGTCATCTTATGTATGAACAGCCAGCGGGTATCCAGCTGTCTGACAGCATCCTGATAATGACCATAAAAAGACAAGAAGCACAACCCAAATATTTCTCAGGGGTCTTCCCATACTACAAAATACGTAAGGTGGCATGCAGGTAAAACTTCCCTGCTAGTAATCAGCAACCCTTGGCGTAAGTGCACAGCACAAAGAATAAACAAGCCTTTGAATTCTTACAGCACATCATCACAGAGTCCAGTGGGTCATCCCGCAAGTGCTGCCTGTCTGACTTGCAAGGGCTGGTAAGAAATTATCTGTGAGCTAACATGTCACTCTAAATGACTACTCAACACAGAAGCCACGGGCACAGCATGAGTCACTGTTTTCTTCCACTACATGAACCCTGTGCTACTACAACTGGCCTGACAGCTTTCATATTGTACATATGCAGTCTAAATCTTCGCCTGCTCATCCTACTGTCAATTTTGTATGTCGGTGAACTGGGCAAAGCTATAACGACTTCAGTAACAAAAAGTGGTATTTGCACAGCAGTGCACTGTGCAGAAGATTTCTACACAGCTCCCCATGAACATCCCCATTCACGGGTTAAGCCAGCTAAATTACTGTAAGTACACTGGAATGATTTACCTTTAGGGTGATGAGCCTTAAACGGTAATCGTCTGCTTGTATGACTCTGTTAACCGTGATTTCTATTCCTTCGTAGGTGACCTGTTCCTCTGGCCAATATTCTGTGCATTTCTGTGTGCAATATAAAATAAATCTAGTTAAGCAGCTATCAGGGGAGGTTCATTTTTACACCTCTGAAACTGGATATAGCACATGCACAGATGAATATGAATGAACGTTGTTTCTATAATAAGTACAAGTTTTCACTTTCTAAACAGGGACCACATTTCAGGTGATTTTTGCTGCATTCATAATAGCCTGATTACGTGATTAAAAATGCACAAATCAAGTAATGACTAACCAATGCTTTTAAATACACACATCCTTATTTATCGTTATGCAACTGATGTGCATCTAGAAGGTTCATTAGAAAGTCCAGTGGCCATGTGCCTGTGTTTTTAGATTAATCCTTTTCTTAAGATAATAAAGATTAATAAAATATACACTAGTTACCAGTATTTCTGTGGTGTGTGTACACTAATATGGAAACACAAAATAAATACTTCCTATTTTTTATATCCAGAGAGCACTGACCCTTTATATGATGATCATTTGCATAGGTTTTTATACAAAAGAATATAACTGGGGATGTTTTGGGAATTTGATTATGTACCAAAATCTACTTTAAATGGACACTGAGAATCTTTCAACGGTGAGGAACTAAAAGGAAGCAATAGCTGTGAAAGCTACTAGACTACTGTATTTGACATTGCCAAGGAACAGTCAGAGATGCAGCCAGCCAAGCACAACCTGACCATTAGAGGAGGAGAAACTATAGTCCATTTGCAGATCTACACTGTGGTACTGACACACTACACATGAGTAGGTGAAAATTTGTAAGCACTCATATCCTGGAAGGGGGACTGAAAGAGACTGTGGTTTCTGGTATGCAGTTTCTCTTTAATCAATATCCAAAGGAAGAGACACGCACTTCAACCTGGTGCATGGACAAGGAATGACATGAACAATGCAGGGCCTGAAAAAAGGCTCTCTTGTGATAATGGAAGAAGCAATCTCATTATCACAGGAGAGAAAGAACCTGCTATTGAACAAACCCAGTTAAAGATTATGCTTGTAAGCTTCCTCTTTCACACAGCTGTACACAATCTTGAAGGAAGCAAGTTAAATAGTTTTGGTCTCCCCCACCAAAAATAATTCCACTTCAGGAGAAAGATTAACAACAGGAAAGTATCTTGCAAAGTTACCGAGTCAAAGTCTTTGTGTGGGAGAACCAGTGTTGTTCCATCTGCACAGTGCATCAATTAATAACTGGGAATGGGGCCCACTGTGTCTCTGTAAAATTATTTACGCAGATTGCATTTTTATTTCCTCTCCTCTTAAACTGCAGAATCCATTGTGAAAATTGTCGAGAGCTAGCAGCTATCAATAGCACAGACGTTGCTCTGCTTAAAGGAGTGGAGTAAGATAGCCCACTCATTTCTGTGGGCTGTCTGTCAGTTCAGATTAGATGTGACAGAGGGCTGAGATACTGAGCTTTTAATACTCACATTAGCAAAGTCACTGCACTGAGGAGGAACACAAAGCCTCTGTTACTAGCACCATTGCTGAACAAAGGTTTTGGGTTTGGATCTACGTAATTCTGAGTCCTGTTATTCATATATTAATATATATGCTAGGGAAGAAAGGGAATGAATATAGCAGACATTTACATGAAAGGACTTACCCTACATTTATGGCTGAGATTCCTGACACCGTTTAATTTTTGACACAAAAGCTATCAGAAAAGACTCAGTAGCTCTGTTATGATGTATAGATCAGCAACTGAATATGATGTATAGGCTGTAGCAAGTTCCAGTTATACAGTGCATGAGAACTGCAGTACACTGCTTCCCAAGACTGATATAATGGGTCAGTGTGAATAAAAGACAGTTCAGATGTAAGATTTATTTTACATTCCTGTTATGCCATCTTTTATGAAAATGACAGTGAAAGAACTTATCAATAGATACGTAATTCAGGACCAATATTTTCTCTGCATCATCATCTTCAAACATCAAAGTTCTTAAATGGTCCTGGTACACCGTGTCATGACATTTTAACATCTTATTTGCCATAAACTAGCAACTCTGATCCATGAGCAAGTTATTCAGTGCTGCCCCTCAGACGTGATGTGAGTTTAAAACATCAGTGCAAACGGAACGCTTAAATCAGCCTTCTACCTGATTTGACAGTATGCGTCCACTTGCAAAGCATGGTAATTCTGTGTCTGTCTTGCTCATGTCTTTTTTTCACTGAATTCCAAGGTTAATTTTTCTTTTGCTCAACTGGGGAAAACTCCAGGTTTGTGAACATGCAAAGTGATGGGCACTAAGCTTCCAGTCAGCCGTTAAGACACTAACGCTCTGTGTGTATGATGGAGGTATGCCCATACTCTTGGCCTTCTAAGTGCCTAAAGCTTCTTCTCCCAAGGAAACTCTCACCTGAATTACTAACAGGATCTCAGGGACAAGCTTTGACAAATACTGCTGCTGTAGCTTAGGAAACACCATTTGGATGTCTCCACTACACCTTGCTGCCGGTGGTAAGTGGGGATGTAGAGCTCAACACATGCCCAGACCACTTTCTCATATCTTAACACTGTCAAAGCTCAGCTACCTGTCTCTGAACAGAAGACCACCGTTCCTGTAAGTCTGCTATGGGGCAAATATTTCAGCAGGTAAGTAACGAACAGCTGGAAGGCAGCAGTATGTTAAACTGCAAACAAAAATCCCGCTAGGTGGATAAGCAGAAACACCATGACAGTTTAATTTCTAGAAGTAGGTGGTGAATAGAAAATTTCAGAATCTTAATTTCAGTATTTCCAAAGTATTTCCTAGACACAATCAGGAAAAGGCCCTCTATATCCAAGTCAGCTCTAGTTGTTGATTATTGTAACTAGCATCTTTCATAAGTCAGGGACAGCCTCAATGAAATGTGGATATAGGCAGTGAATCATAATAAATGCAAGGTAAAGCAGCACCAATTCTGTTGATTATATATATTCAACCTTAGTAGTTATGCGGTACTATTGGTTTTGCTTCCTTTAGAGAGAACTTGAAATAGTGTCTGCAAATAGAGCTGGGTTTGGAGAGGTTTCAGGTCAGCTGGGAAAGGAAAAATGGCAAAACCAGCAGTAGGCTAAATCAGAGAGCAAAACAAGACTTACAGTAAACTGAACTGAAAGAGAAGCCTACATCTTCTCTGATCCTGAAGATTTAGTGCTGGCTCTTAGTGCTCACGCCACTGAACCAACTTCTGTTTGCTGTCTTAGTATCTATGCGAAAGTATCTGCTAGGGTACAGATAAAAATACAGACTATACGTAACACCATTACCTCATTCATCTCTTCTATATTGGTAATCATGACAATGATGGGAGAACGCTCCTGCCACACCATTCTCCAGAAATCACTGACAGTATTAACTATCGGTCCCTGAGTAGCAATATATACCTTTTCCTCTCCTCCATAGCCCTGCCAACAAAACAACAAGAGATCAGTTTTAACAGGGATGGCCACCACAACCTTGAAGGTTCAGTCTTTAAAACAGAGAGCTACCACTGGTTGGAATGGTGACTTCACAGCATCAGTTCTTCCCCTCTCTATCTCTCTCCTGCACATGTGTACACAGAGCAAAGGCACAATATGGACTCGCATAGTTCCAGCAATGAGTGTCCAACAGCCTTGAGGTGACTCTGGCTAGGTCAAGAGCCTTATTAAGGCTTATTATCCAATGCCTTGGTCAGGCCAGCTGATAAGTGTGTTTTCGCCTGGTCTGAACCTTTCATATTTCAGTTAATGTAAGCAGGAGAGAAGAGCAGGATGCCTTTAAAAGCCAGTGGATGTTGCAATTCTGTTTACATTAACAGTGGCTGACAGAGGCTAGGCAGACACATCAGACTATGGAGCTCTTACCCTGATGTAGTTAGCATTGATGTATGAGCTAAGGGGGTCGTCCTGGTCAGCTGAGGTAAGGCACACTCTGCTGTGAGGATCTGAAAGGTGTAAGAGATAAGGAATAGTTTATCAGTTGCTCGGAGGAGAGAAAGAGAGGCACAAGATTATTTTGTACAGTGAGACATTTACACGCATCTGTGGCCATCACAACAGATGTGAGTGGCTTTGGAAAGCTCCCATGTTAAAATGTTACCATAGAGAAAGGGAAAGGGTGCTTGGGGTAATTTGGCTTCTTCTGATGGTTTTACCCACTCTCTGAAGCCTGCTTAATTGTTCCTGTTACAGAGTCAGTGTCCCAGAGTGACTCTGGAAAAGCAGTTTTCTGCTCCAGGAAATGGTTAGGTCAATAGACTCATTCTGGCTCGTAGGATCTTAGAATATTGTTTGTGAAATGACAGCTATCAGCTTTTCTCCCAAACCACAAACACACATTCCTAGCACACAGATAAACCAGAGGACAATAACTCTTTCCTTGGTTTGTCTTGCAGTGAATTAAACTCCAAGATGTGCCATTAATAAATACAATGGTTAAAGAGAAATTAAAGAATATATCAGTCTCTTGCACTTTGCAGAAGTCTCTTCAGTCCCTGACTCTTCTCTCACTGGGGCTGTTTATGAGGCATTAATCTTGTTTTAATAAGACAACAAACGAAAACATTATTCTACCTAGGAAGCTCAGTCCAATTCCCACTGAAGTCGACGGGAGCTGTTCCACTGATTTTAACGTGAGCTGATACAGGCGCACGTTGCTTCACTTTCACCAGTACTACACAGCTTGTTATCACTGACAAGAAACATCCTCCTGACAGAAGCCTCAGCAAACAGCAACCGTGTATACCACCAGGAGAATAGGCAAACCAAACCACAGATGACTTCTTCATAAAAAACCAATCCAGGCTGCTTCGAAACCAGAACAAAATAAAAATATGCAGAAATAGTGCAACGTTGGGTAAAGCACAAAGGACTAAGCACATAATAATGCGTACTGTACTGCAAACACAGACTCAGTATGAAACGCTGTCCTCAGGGAGGAGGGATTCACGTTCTCTCTTGTGTGAGAATATAATCACAATTCGCAAAGCGAAGATAGTAACAAAGATGCTGTTTATTAGAACACAAGTACTGAAACCAGCAAGTTCCACCCTAATCCAGTTCCCTCCTGCTCAACTTTGCCCACCTCAACAATCAACTCTAGGATTGCAAGTGACTGATCATTATGGTAAGGGACTGCTTATCTTTTAATGATAACTGCCTAGATTGCCTCTGGCGACACAGCTGGTAAGGGAATTTCAGTTACTTTTTAAATTCAGATTTTGGGTTTGACTGTAGTTTGATCAGGCATTTGCTGTTCCCTATGATCACCAGTTGTCTTGAGTCTGTTCTACTGCAGCTTGTTCAGCAGTTCCTGCCATTACTGCATTTTGCAGCTAGAACTTGGAAGAATGCTGGGTAGATACTCAAGGCAGCACAGGCTACATCTGGTCAGCTCAGAAAGGAAAATGTCAGTGGATGGTCAAAGCCTGAAAAGCACTGGACCCTCCCTCATCTTGCCTTCAGTTCCCTCTCCTATGCTGTGCATAGATAGCTTACTGCGATCCTCAGCTTTGAGGGGATGAAAGGGGAAGTTTAGCCCTCCTTGCCAGTCTCTTTACTGCCAGTACCAAGCCCTTCAAAACGGAGGTAGTTGGATAAAAGTAAACAATCAGCTCTCTTCTTTGCTCAGCAGTATCAAGCCATCCTTTGGTCACAGCCAGGGACAAAGTTGCACAGAGGTTACTAGTTTTGGAATTCATTCAGAAAAAATATCCAGACCGTAACAATCTTAGAATAAGCTTGTTAATCCTTGGAGGCACAGAACCACAGAATCTTTTAGATTGGAAAAGTCCTTTAAGATCATCAAGTCCAGCCGTAAACCTAATGCTGCCAAGTCCACCACCAAACCATGTCCCAAAGTGCCACATCTACATGTCTTTTAAATGCTTCCAGGGATGGTGACTCCACCGCTTCCCTGGTGTGCTGGTTTTAGTCAGGAAAGAGTTAATTCTCTTCACAGTGGCTGGTATGAAGCTCTGGTTTTGGATTTGCCCTGAGAATAGTACTGATAAGATGTCTTTTTAGTTGGTGCTGGGGAGTGCTTGCACCAAATTCATGGTCTTTCTCAGCTTCTGATACTCGCTGTGTTCCCAGCTTTCTCACTGCAGGCACTGTGTGTGAGGGGACACAGTTTAGACAGCCAACCCAAACGGACTGAAGGAGTACTTCAGTCTATAGTACGTCATGCTACTTTTTAGTCCTCCTAAAGAGTTTAATCAAAGAAATCACTGAGTAACATCTGAACACACACACACACACAACCTCTTGGGCAGAATTTTTAAGCACACCAAATGATGCAATCCTAATGACTTAAAAACCTAAGTGCTGCTGATGTTTCGTGAGTCTTCGGTTCTTCGTGCTCCGTACCTCTTTTTGAAATTTGATTTACACTTTGAAGCCAGGTTGCTGCTTCATAAATACAGCTTTTGGACAATACATGGTAGTAAAAGCACACTTGATTCATTCTGGAATGGGAAGTGCAAAGCCCTTCAGCATGTGGGATAAACCCCCCTGCCTCAGTGGCATAAAAAGCAGGAAACTTACTTGGGAGAATTGTTTTGTAGCGATTCTTCCGCACTAAGCCTGGAATATCGTACTCTTTTGGATCCACAAAATTCATTGGAATTTCCTGTTAAAAAAAGACACACAAAACGCAGCGGATAGTATTATTAGATTCACAAGAGGAATAAAAAACCCCAAGCCCATTATGACCTGCCTGTGAGGGAGGCAAAGCGGGGAAGTCAAGTGAGACATATGGTACAGTACTTCCAGCAGTTTACCACCAAAATATGATTAATGTTTCCTTTAACTGTCACTGGCTTTCTTTTCTGAAATCCTTAACATGAAAATTCTCACAGTGACTAATCCATCGAGTAATACATGCAATGGCATTATGTTAGCTCCTAACATTATTAGAACTGAACTGTAAGTGTAGGCACAGAACTAAGCAAAAGGTGGTACGTAAGATACTCCACTCCAAAAGCAATGGACCTCACACACCATCCTTTCTGACTCACACTCTTTCCTCTCTGAGGGTTGAAGGAAATTATTTGCTAGTGACTCTCACCAGCAACAAATTATGACACACACTATGACAGGTTGGGGTGCTGACCTGACTCTACGGAGCTGGGGGAGCGTTATCCTTTCTGCTCACCCTACTTTAAAGGTCCCTAAGTTGCTATAAGTTTATCCCATGTCCGTTAAAGCCAATACCAGCTGGCTCCAAGAAGGACCTGCCACTGGCCAAGGCCAACCCCATCAGCGATGGTGGTAGCACCTCTGGGATAAAGTAATTAAGAGGAGGAAAGAGCTGCTGCACAACAGTAATTGCAGCTGGAGAGAGGAGTGAGAATATGTGAAAGAATAACTGCAGACACCAAGGTCAGTGAAAAAGGAGGGGGAGGAGGTGCTCTAGAAAAGGCACTAGAAAACAGATTCCCCGGCAGCCTGCGGTGCAGACCACGGTGAAGCAGGCTGTGCCCCTGCAGCCCATGGACATCAACAGTGGAGCAGAGACCCCCCTGCAGCCCAGGGAGGACCCCGCGCTGGAGCAGGGGGATGCCTGAAGGAGGCTGTAACTCTGTGCAAAGCCTGCACTGGAACAGGCTCCTGGCAGGAGCTTTGGCCCTGTGGAGAGAAGAGCCCAGGCCGGAGCAGGTTTGCTGGCAGGACTTGTGACTCCATGGGAAGCCCATGCTGGAGCAGGCTGCTCCTGAAGGACTGCACCCTGTGGAAGGGACCCACGCTGGAGCAGTTCATGAAGAATGGCAGCCCGTGGGAAGGGCTCCTGTTGGAGAAGTTGGTAGAGAACTGTTTCCCATGGGAGGGACCCCATGCTGGAGCAGCAGCAGAGTGTGAAGAGTCCTCCCCTGAGGAGGAAGGAGCAGCAGAGACAATGTGTGATGGACTGACCACAACCCCCATTCCTTGTCATTTGAGGGAAGAGGTACGGAAATGGGGAGGAAAGCTGAGCCCAGGAAGAAGGGAGGGGTGAGGGGAAGGTGTCTGTAAGATCTGGTTTTGTCCTTCATTATCCTAGTCTGATTTGATTGGCAATAAAATTACTTTTTCCCCCCCAAGTCGAGTCTGTTCTGCCCATGACAGTAATTGTGAATGATCTCTCCCTGTCCCTATCTCAACCCATGAGATTTTTATTGTATTTTTATCCCTCTCCCCTGCCCAGCTGAGGAAGAGGAGTGATAGAATGGCTTTGGTGGCACCATGGCATCCTGCCAGGGCCAACCCACCATACTATGCTTTTTGAGTTTCATTAAAGAATGAAAATTACTTGGGGTAGTTTGGCTGTTGAATGATTGTTCTGAACACCAGGAAAGCTAAATCAAGATCTCTCAGAGAGATAAAGCATTTTTTTTTTTCCTACTTCTAACATTATTTTCTTTGCTCGAAAGCTAAAGTGCACCTCGGAGACTAATGAAACTGTATGTGGACTTGTTCAGCAGTCAATTCACTCACTAAGCAAACATTTCCTCCTTAGAACAGCAATAGATGCTTTACTTTAAAAGAAAGAGGGTTTACCCACACAAAAGCTGCTTTTCTTCAACTTGTGCAGCACAAGGTGAATGAAGGACCACAGATACCTGGTGGTCCGTTTTAAAACTGAAGTCCAGACTATTTCATCTCACCCTGTGCTTATAAAGTCCACACTCCCACTCCCCCAAAATTGCACAAGGAGTGAGGACAGCAAGTGTTACTCCAAGTTACTCCTGCCCTTTCAGACCCTTGCAGGTCATAAAGAGGACAGGCTGAAAGGGCTGTAATGTTGCAAAATATCATCTTCCTCCTGCTCTGCTGAGATTCCATGCTTAAGAGGATATTTGGCTTGGCATTAACTTCAGTAACTCTTGATCACGTGCTCCAAAATACTCCAGCATGCAAAGACTGTGCCCTCCCACCCTGTGCAGGAATTTGTTCAGAAGTAGCACGCCAACAGCAAAAGCCACAACTTGTAAAAACAAAGTGGCTTTTTTTTTTTGCTGTCAAACCAATTTTCTATTTTTTTAAGTGACAGTATCATGGAAAGCTTTCAGACATTGTCATTCCAAGGGATGACAGATTTTGGAATTGCATTACATGTTTCCCTGATGGAAGCAGAGTTTGGATGTACTGATTTCAGACTTACAGAAAATAGCAGCAAGGTTCACAGAAAAGAGACAACATCCCATTTTTCTGATGCTCCTGGAAGAGAGAGGCCAGATACTCACAAAGAACTCTGCCTGGAGTATGAAAGGATCCAGTGCTTTCTTGTGCAGTTCCTCTTCAGTAAGGATGTTTGATGCCGTCTGGAGGTACTCTCGGGCTGACTGTTCCCGTGGTGACATGATATAGCCAAAACCTTGCTCAGAGCAGCCTGGGGTGCACATATCCAGCGTGAGTGAAACATTTGAACCTCTCCTGTAAAACAGTGATCGGAGTTTGCTTACAGCAGAATGGGCTGAGCAATGGATACAGTCCCAATGACAGATGAACAGCAACTTCAGAAAAGCACCCCACTGGTCCTGCTGTGTACATCATGGTCAATAATTGTGAAAAACAGGCAAGCTTCTCGCGTAGACAAGACCAGAAGATGATTTTGTACACTGGAATATGAAGGCCAACACTTTCAAAGTGTTCCCTGTAGTGAGGTAACTGTCTATTTTGTCACCTAAACAGAAGCAACCTGCTTGTCTAAGGTGCTGAGTAGGCAACGGCAGGGAAGTTTACATACTTGGGTAAATCACACCATATTTCTGGATACTTGAGTACAGCCTGACCATTTACACACCACAGGTGAAAATACTGGTCTTCGATTTTGTTAGGCCAGATCCTACTGAAGAGGCATTTATTAGTAGCACAGAAAACATGAGTGGGGTAAGATTCTGGGATAAGCACTACCAGTTCAACATCAATAAAGGCAGGAGATGCTCACCATTAGAGTGAATAATTTTTATGTCTGAAAAACTTTCTTTCCAAGATACGTCATAAGGATAAGATGAAGGTCCCCATGTTTTAACAGTCAGATTAAAACCAGAGATGCTGTTGACTGTGGAATTTTTAGTGGCTTTTATTTAAGTTAGCCACACAATAAAATGAAGTCAAAATGCATTGTTTATTGAATGCAGTTTTAAAGCTTCTGTCAACCTTGCATATCACAGACAAAAGTAAAATTCAAATGCCAGCAGTGAATTTATATTTAAATATCTTTAACATAATAATAAAATCTTCCAATATAATGAAGGCTATGTGTAATGTTCTATGCGTCCACACAGTAAACCTGTTTTTTATTCCTCCCAACCAGCTAAATCTAGGTGGGAGGTGCTTGACGGAGCTATTGAAAAACCACGCAAATATGCAGACATGACTAGCTCACAAAGAGACATCAGAAGTTGTTACTTGAACCACAGCCCTTTCTTTCCTGGATTCAGGAGTTTGTCCAAAAGAATGTGCAGCCAGCCTCCTGCTGTAATTCACAGTCAGGTGGACATGATGTGGGATGAAACATGACCTAGCGTAGACACTGAATCTTCAGTGATACCTTTCCGAAGATTTTGACCCGTGTGTGCTGTTAAATAGCTGCTACACGCCTCCCCAGAAACAGATGCATGTGGTAATGAATGCTTTTGGTTGTTTTAGGGTAGAAGAGACAGAAATCTCAATAGTTCTTCATCACATGGAAATGAGATTGTTCCTTCTTAAGAGGAACATTCAGTGCAGTTTAGCCAGTGACTATCCTTCTAATGGCTTTGGCGGTTAAGGAATGAGAGGGAAGTAAGATGGAGAAGCAAAATGGATGCAAAAGAGGGATAGGTAGGTAATTCAACACAACACTAAACAAAGGAAGAATGACCAACACTTGATTTAAATGAAATCTGACAGAGCACAGCCCAAACCTGAAATGATGTCCTGCTTCTCAAACACGTGTATGTTGAAAACAAGTTTATTTCACAACCTAAGTGTACATGTTCTACCATGTGTAAGTCCTTCAAGCAATTTCTTTTTCCTTTACTTTCTTTCTCCCACCCCTACTTTGACAGTTTTTAAATTGTAATTCATTAATTGAATCGATTGATATTTCCCAACTGATACTCCTCAATTCTGTTGAAACAGTGAATATCTTTCCGGCAGGCTAGTGGTCATCAGAGAAGAAATGTCAGCATTTTTAAAGTGCGAGATGGAATGAACTCAGGAATGGTAATGCCTTTCAAGCCCAATCTTGACCATAATGAAAAACAATGGCAAAACTCAGATTCAGGTGCAGGTTCAGGGACAAGCCCCAGAGGTTACTGCAAATTCACATTTCAAGTAGAAGAAAATAAAAGGTAGGACATTTTAGGAAAAATGTTGTAACCAAGAATAAAGTGAGAAAAACCATTTTAAGTTCACACATTGCAAATTAAAAACCTCTTCTGTAACATTACCTTTTGCTGTGTCATGTGGCACTTTGACAACTCAGCATCATACTTTTTAAAATCTAAGTTCTGCCCTTTGTTTTAAGTTTTAGGTATGAGAATTAGCTACGGTTAGCACTGCAATTAATCTTGAAAACCTAGAAACAGGGAAAGTTGATACTTCCCTGGGACAGACCCTTCAATAACCTCATTCTTATTCATAACATCATCACCTTTGCAGAACTTCTTCATGGGATCCTCAAGATCTTTGCTCTCTTTCACTAAGACACAGAACAAAGGACAGGAACCTTAAGCCACCCTCAGCCTCAGAGGTGAGGATGTCAAGTCCGGTGCACTTCCTTTTACTCATCCATTCACCACACACACAGACACACTGGCAAAGTGAAATAAAATAATCTTATGGAGGAAAGTATAAGGCTAGTTCAGTCATCATACCTGAACACTCAGTAACTCCGCTGAACATTCCCCCGACCCAACTCTCACATTCTGGAATTCTCCCACCTCTGGGCCTTTCAAAGTTCACCCATTACAGGTGACCTTTCTGTAAGATGTATGAGTGAAGATGGAGAAATGCAACACAAATCAATACCACATCATTCCTATCTTCCTTTTATCTTAAAACTGCCTTTTCCCAGCTGTGAACCCCTCTGAGAAGCTCTGCGGGCCTTCTGGTTCAAGGACTGAAAAGCAGCTAACCCCGAAGTTTCATTACTGGGTTCATTTCAAAGGAATTAATTTGCTTTTGGACTAACACAGTTATATGAGAATTACTGCAGATCACCACTTGTCCTATGGTTTGCCTTTGGAGAAAGGACTAATCCTCCAGCATGAGTGACAGCAAACATGAACAAGATCCATCTCTTTCAGAGGTGAAAGCCTTCATTGCCCTGTAGTGGATTTCATGCTATGCAGTTGCCATCTTGGGAAATGGCAAGAGACTGATCAAACACAAACAGGTATTTCAAAGGAAAGAAATTATGCTTTTGAATAGCACTTGTTGACAGCTGTCTGGAAACGGCGTGGTTTTTGGCTAATATGTTTATATTTATGACTGAACTGAAAACAAGACAGGAAATAAAGCAGGTGCTTGGCTTTAAAAACACATTTTAAAGTGACATTCATGAAGGCAATAAAGCGACCTACTCGGCACAGAACTCCTAAATCCACAAAATCTGGGACCAGACTCTTCCCCTATTAGTCACATCTACCCTACCTTTCTTGCAAGCCCACGGATTTAACCGTTAGAGTAGCTGGATCTGTCTCCGCTTTAATGTCCATTACGCAGTCAAAGACCGGAGTCTCTGGTACAGGATCCAGATCTAGGAAGTCATCCTCAGTTTTATCCTCTGTCCACTCTGAGTACGTGAATGAAGGCTGCCGGCTCACGGATTGGCGTCTGTCCTCTTGTAGCGGAAAGGGGGGGTCTGCACGGGCTCTGAGTAGATGCCAAAACTGGAGGAAACAGACATTTAAAAAAGCTTTCTGCTTGTTGCCAGCCCTTCCATACAGCCCAGAGGATGGGTCTTTAGGCCAGCACCCCAGCTCACTATAATGTATTAGAACTGGAGAGTACTGAAGGGGACGGGAATGTTCCATGCAGGAGTAGCTTTGTGGTGCATGTTACAAGGATTTACATGTACCCATTCAAACCTGCTTTCAGCCACAGAGCTTTCCACAGAGCTGGCCAGGCTTAACTCAGGGATACAGTGGAAGCAGAATGTGCTTGTGACCATCATATGCAAGCCAACGTGATATCAGTGTCCTTTTGTTCAGTTTCTTACCCTTCCAAGGCTTGTTTACAAAATAATAATCTACTATATTTTTCTACAAGTCATACCTCTCCTGACTTAAAAGGTTTTCCATCTAAACCTCGATTAAGACAAGTACATATAATTTTCCTGAACCGCACGTCTTTGATAACCTGGCACCATACCCCAAATTCATGTATAAACCAAATACTTTTTGAAGAGGCCTTGATTTTGAGGGACAGAATGCCTGTCAGTTTTTGGCCAGTGGCAAAGACTGTTTTGTAAACTAATTATCAGATTTAAACATGGTATAAACATTAAATAATAAATCTTGGGAAGTTTTAGGACATAAATGTAACACTGAAGTTTGTATTATAAAGAAAGGTTTGAAATGGCATGAATCTAAAAAAATTACTGTATCATATTGTTTTGCATAGATGCTGTGGCAGATTAGATGAGTTGGAGATTGTATCAGTAGACTGTTTAATCCTCCACACAAGCCTAAACTGAAAATTTCAAGCCCACCTCTGTATTTCAGGATCTGGAATCTCAGGCCAACCTTCACCCCTCTAGCATCATACTAGGAGCAGTATCAGTCAGGGTAAATGTTACACAAACGATACTGTACTGTCATATAACCTTTTGAGACTACAAAGAACAGGCTGCATTTTCTAAAGTGAAGCCTCTTCCATCCTTTTCTTACACAGCTTTTAAATGGGCAGTTGAATTTGCAAATGGGCCGTTAAAAGAAGTCAAATTTCTCTTGCTAGGCTACTAAAGCACATTATCTTGTATAGGACTTTAAACAGTAATTTTCTTGTGTCTGTGTGTCTTCATGTACTCTCATTTCTCTGAGCCTAAAGAATGTAACAAAATGAAGCACGTTTTAATTTCTGTCCATAGTCAGCTTTAGTGATTCTTACACTCTCACAAAGCAGCAATATTCATTTCACCATTACTTCAAACAAAATGGGTGGGGTTTTTTTGTTTCAGTTAATTAGAGTACATGGTAATTATAAAAGCGAACATAGGAACATCATTACTAGACTTTCATTTTACCCAAATTTGAGGCCAAGTCTGAATGGAGATTGTCCTACATGCCTGGCCTGTTGGATGACAAGCAAGCAGCTTGAAGATCTGATTCTATTTTCATTCCCCAAGATGACTTCTAGGGCTTGGCAGTCCCACAGTACTAGCCATGGTTCTTTCCCAGAGAAAGACAGAATGGTTTGGGTTGTACAGGACCTTAAAGACCACCCAGTCCCAAACCCCTGCCATGGGCAGGGACACCCTCCACCAGACCAGGTTGCTCCAAGCCTCATCCAGCCTGGCCTTGAAGACAGCCAGGGATGGAGCATCCGCAACTGCTCTGGACAACCTGTTCAAGTGCATACTGCGATACAGCTGAGACTATAGACTGCAATAGCGGGGCAGTTCAGTGTGAACTGTTCACTCAACAACTTTATACTGCTGGAGAGTGCCGTTGTCACTAAAAATAGCGCTTGTGCTGAGGGCCAAGTGTAAGGTCTAGGTACCAATTACACGTTACAGATTCTAGACCTGGTATGTGACATAGGACTGATATTCCTGGTGATTTAACACACTGTAAATGCAAAGGAACAAAATGCTCACCTTAGAAACAAAACAGCTTTTCTTCAGGTTGAAAGAAGTGTGTGGCAAATAAGGAGCTGCCCAAGAGACTGGAAGAAGTTAAGTTCTGCTTAAAAGTGATGGGGTTAAACTACATAATGGAAAAATAGTCAGCTCTGAAAATCTGTTCAGGAGGTCTAGACAGCTTCATACTGGTTCTCTGCAGCCACCTGGGTCTTAGCACATCATTACATGAGACAGAAAACAGAATTCAGTAATACAAGTCTCAAGCCTCTATCCAGCCTTTTGTTTTACTGTGATTGCTAACCTCCTAACACATTCTAGTACCTGTGTGTTCTCAGAAAAGTGCCTCAAATATTAGCGGAGGCCTGCTCTCCTGAAAAGTTTGCTCTACATGTATTAGAGGCAAAAATATCCCAATACAGGAATGAGCTGGACTTTAGCATGTGCAGACCAGAGACACCAGAGCCTTTGTTGTCCTGGTGTCACTTCTGAGAATCCGCTTGACCGCCATTGCTCAGCCTTGTTACGTGGCCCAACAGTTATTGCTCTACATTGAAGAACAAAGTACCTGTAAAAATAGGCCCATTTCCTCCCTTCCCCAGGGAACTACTAAAGCACTACTGTAAGTTATCACGGTTACTGAGTAAAACCAAAATAAATGCATAAGCTGCTTTTGACTGGTGTGCCCATCAGTGTGGGCCTGATGTATCAGGTTTATCTAGAAAGAGAGAAGGGTACATTTGGGAATGAAAGATTTCATCATAAAGGCACTTCTCAATGTAGAAGCCACCTTCAATGTCTCTTTTGTACCTTACTCCCTTAATTCTGGAGGAAGCAGATGTTCAAACTGCAAAGCAGCATGACCCGAGATGTCCGAGAGTAAGGCAACAGGCAGGCAGAAACGGACAAGCCTCATGCTGTCTCTAAAAAGCCTCTCCTTCCTAATGCTACTGTTAGAGAAAACATACTGGACAAGCTGGACCACTGGACTGAACTCATACAACTTTTCTTGTGTTCTGATGCTCTGCAACTTGTGTGTAGAGCAGGCTGTTACACAGTGACATTTGTGTCTCTCCTCTAGCTAAGGAGACTGTTAGCACAGACCACAGGAATACAAAACAGAGCAAACACTGTTATAAAACTGTTTTCTGTATAAAAGTTTTAACCAACACCTGAAAATGCACTGTCTGCCCCCATCTATACTAGCACAGGCATTCAATTGCCAGGAATTACTACAGATCCAAACCAATCCGAACTGAGATCAGAATTTTTGGGCACATGGAGCTTTCATTTAAAGTTACTTTCTGTGCTAAGAATGGGTCAGCAATAAAATATTTCCATATACCAAGAAATAGGTTGGATATGCAGAAAAAGCACATCCTTGCTATTCCGATTTCTACCTCGGAATGTTTTGCTGCAAAATTACCTGGAATTCACACAGTTCATCCCAATTTTCAGATGTCTCATTTTTGTTCTTTAGCATTTGCAATTACAACATCACAGAATTTCATTTTTTGAGGACAAAATATATTTAGGTAAGGAACAGTGCATCAAAAAAGCAGAAAATTACATAAACCCAGCTAGCTTTCTTGCCTACACCAATGTGGAAGCAATAATACTAATTACTTTGCCTTGTGAATGATTTTAAAAGTACATTCACACAACACATTATACGGGAGTTTTTGCCACTGTGCTGCCTCTAAGGGAACTTAACCACGGTATACAGTATGACAACCTTCCTGCCAGGGAGTGTGGCCAGCCAATAAAAGGAGGTATTCCCCTCTCCTTGGCACTGATGCACCTGTGCCCATGTTTAGGCCCTCCAGTTTAAGACAGATACGGACAAACTGGAGTGGGCCCAGTGGAGGGTTACAAAGGAGGTGAGGGATCTGGAGCATGACCTTTGAAAAAGGTGGAGGGAACTCGGCTTGTTCAGCATGGCAAAGAGAAGGCTGGGGCGATCTAACAGCAGCCTGTAACTGCTTGTAGCGCAGCTCCAGAGAAATTCAGCTTGGGCATTCAGCTTTGTGAAATTCAGATCAGACATTAGGAAAAAATTCTTCCCCAAGAGCACCATGCAGTTGTGGCACAGGTACCCAGAGAGATGATACATCTCCTTCCCTGGAGGTTTTCAAAACCTGTGTAGAAAAATGCATGGTTGAGTTTATCAAGTGCTGGCAACAACCCTGCTTCAAGCAGGATGTTAGATTAGCAATCTCTACAGGTCCTTTCCCACCAACAGTGCCATGAGTCTATGATGTACTTCATCATACTGTGCATTACTCGGACGGCATGTACACAATACAGCTCCAGGGTCCTGAGCTACCCTGATGGTGCACTGCTGCAAGGACAGGAGCTGATGTTCCACTTTCATGTGCAGTAACTGCATCCCCACTCTAACACAATGTACAGGGTTACGAAAAGCCATGCTCAGAGCTCCCTATAAAGAAAGAATTCTCCGTAGCTTTCTGATCTACCCCACAACTTTGTGCCAGTCACAGAATCAATGGAGAAACACAATACACTCCTTCTGTTCCCAAACAGCTGACAGCTAACTAGATTAACTGTACTCATGCCACTAATCTTGTTCTGCAGATGAGGCCTTGGCCTACATCTACAAGGGCATTACATTCACAAGTACACTGGGGCTCCGGAACAGCTCCTTCTGCCACTAAAGTCAACGGGTGCTCCGCAGACAATTCATAAGGTGGCAATCTTAAACGGTCCCAATACTGCACTATATCCCTTCTAGATAAGTGAAAATAGTTTGCCCATTTGTGGATGGAGAGAATAAAAAAAACTTCAGTGTAATCTCCAATTCATCAAGAAACTGAGTAAGGATAAGTGTAGTCATGATTCCTCTACGTAAAGCAAGCAGGCAATTATACAGAAATAGCTGCAAAGATGTTGATTTACAACCAACTTGGGCAGAAGATTGACAACTTAGGGTAAATCAGTCATAACTCACTGAAAAAGGGCATGAATATAGTTTCCACGGTACCACAACTTACCAGAGATCCTACAAATAACAGTCCTAGAGAAGCTAAAGACAGCAGGATGTATGATACCACAATGCTCCCGATTCTGGTCAGGTCCTGTGAAACAACAGAATTGACAATGATCCATAAAGTATTTAGGGGCACAGTATAGTGTCCGCATGCATGTTCTTGGCAAACTGCGTATTCCTTCTTGGATGCCCCATGCTGATTTAGTCATACCATACTCTTGTCTGTGGAAAAGCCACCACCACCAACAGAAAAAATGCCAGGCTTGGAGAAGACTGAAATTGAAACCAACTCTAAGCCCCAGCACCTCAGGTCTAAAAAACACATTTCCCTGTGAAGGCAAAACAGGAAATCTGCTTCCTACCCCCAGGCCCTGCTGAAATTGAGATCCTGGATCCATGATTCAGTTTTGCAGCCTGGCCTAATGTTTCATTGCCACAGTCAGTGCAATTTTATACTGTGACAAAGGGCTTTGAAGAAAATTTAGTACTGTTCCCATGTTTGTAGGTCCCTACAGAAAACACAACCACAGAGAACTTTCCTATGTTTTCTACACGTATTCTGCAACACCATCAGGTTCATTCACAGCATGGGCAGTGAAATTCACTCTAATGTCATAGCCACAGTCAAGCAGTTTAGAGTTCAGCCTATTCTCAGTAGTAAGTGCAAAATTCGGTTCTAATAGGCTTCCATGGGCAAGGAATTTTACTCTGTTTCTGACCCACTAGTATAGCTAAAGAGGAATTTGGAGTCAAGAGCTTTTATTTGCTTATTTTAATGTCTGATTTCTTTGGCTTTACTGTTTTCAAGTCTAAATTTGCACAGTAAATAGTGCTATGATAAACAATCCTCAAAGATATGCATGAACAGCTGCACAGTCATACTTGTGCATTCTAGGAATCAGTTTCCTCCCCACTGAACAATTATTTTAACTCAAAATCCTATAAATCAGGTATTTTCTGTAAGGAACAATTTGTTAATGACTGACCCACTGCAAATAAGAAACAGGCAACACTCTAGGAAGAGCTCTGATGGTGCATAATAAACCCAACTGAGAAAGGGCAAAGAAAAACTGCTTCTTTCAAATAAATAAAAGAGCAGATGATATGCAGCTCAAACACTGTTAAGAGATCACAGAAAACAGTCTCCACTGTACTTCAGCCACAAGAGGCACTGAGTCAGAGTTCCTATTTGTACTGCAGAGCCTCTGCTACAAAGACTATGTACAATGAATCTAGGCATTCCGACAGCAAATGTATTTCACCTGATTTTTTGAAAGTAGCTGCTCATCATTTAATTAAGGTTCTGTCCACACTAGAGAAATCTGCACTGGGTATAATTACCCCAGTAATTTATCAGATGAATCATACCGGTATACATGTCATTATGACACGGTGAGAAGCCAAGCAATTTTACTGGGCTAGCTTTGTAAACACAGTTGAATCTGTACACCCAGTACATCTGAAATACTCCTACTGCATATAGATATGGTCTAAATACTCAACAAAAATAGAATTTTGTGACTGAATATCTTGTGATTTGCACCCTTTATGAGGGTCGACCCATTTTTCCAGAATTTAAGCTTCTATCCATCCTAGTAACTTCAGTTCCAGCTCTCCCTTTACTGTGGGCTAAACCTTAACGATCTGATTTGTTACTGCTTTGTTTCATTTGCCATCACTTTCACATACTGAAGAATCTATGGTGCTGATCTAATACCATAGCTAAAAATTCACCCCCCTATCTTAAAGATAAAATATGGATCTGTTTTCACAAAACTCTTTTCACCGTTTCAGGGCACATACACAATGCAGCAGTCACTATACTGTATGAAGCACACATGTATTATACTGTTAACCAGAAGAGATACTAGAAGCACTTACCAAGGCTACTGACATCAACTATATAATCAGAGAGGAGTACAGGCACTTACCTCCCCTTGATCTGACAAAAACTGTTTAAATGGGGTAAGCGCATAAGACAGCAGGTCGAAGGCATTCTGAGCTGCTGGGATGGTCCCATAAGTGCTGTACCACAGCATCATGCCGAGAAGCTGTGCAATCAATCAGAAAATACATAATGAGCATCTCTCATTACACAAACATTCATTTTGATTGCAAGACTGCATAATTAACTAATTTAGTTCTCATTGATTTCATGTTGATCATCATTTTTGCTTTAAGAAGTCAGGTATTTTCTAGGCTGTAGCTTAACAAGAATAAGAAGACTGAAGGCTAAACGCTCAGCTAGCAATAACTGGATGCGCATCACTGAGTTAAGCAAGCTCATTCTGATCTACACTAGCAAAAGGACTGCCTGTGGTAGTCTGTACTTGAAAGAGCAGCAGACTCCTCTGACTTCTGAACTTTCAGCATTAGTACTTTTAGATCGAAACTGGCAATTCAATGAACTTTGTATGTTATTAGAAGACTCTTCATACCTATCTCACATTACACAAAGCTCTCACAAATAGCCACGTTCACAGAGGCATCCCTATCAAGAGATACACAAACACGGATGTGCTGAAACATTTCGTTTGAACCACTTCAGGTTGCTGCACACACCCCAGTTAACATAGAAGTAAAAAGAAATGATGCTTATTTAACACCCTCACGGAGAGGTATACTCATCCCCAATCACCGAGGGCACACTGCCACTTTACAGGATACACCTCCCAGTCCAGTTTTTAACAAGACGGTTATCTACCCCCATACATATCAGCTACAGAAGATGGATTTGCTGGGAGATGGGTCATTTGGCAAAGGAGGCACTCGCAGAGGGGCAGGGAATGGGATGGGACATCAGAAGGCAGGTGCTGTTTGCAAAGCCAGGCTGTGGGAGGTGGCTGCAGGAAGGAGAGTCCTGCAGCTATGTCCACCGCTACACCTACAATGAATGAGGAAGAAACCTCCCAAGCCAACAAAGCTTTAAAGAAGGGTCCCAGCATTTCAGAGCTATGACAAGCTGCCTTACCAGTATCTGTGAGAGGACAAACAGATACATGCTGTCTCCAGGCATTACACCATTCCACCAGGCAGCCCAACCAAGCAGTGCGGTTGTCTGGGAGGTTTTCTGCGACTGCTCCTTCTTGTTCAGCTGTCCTCGTTGTCCTTCAGCTTCATCCACTGACTCCATAACTGCTGGATTGGAAAGACCTTCACGTGAAAATGGCATGTGCAGGGAATGAATAGTCTGTAACCCTGCAGGCACCACAGAGGCTGCAAGGGCTATTGTTTTCCTGGAGAGGATGGTTACCTCTCAGTTCTGCATCAGTAAGCGCGGCTCAGGATTGTGAGTGTCACACTCTATTAGTGCAGCTGTATTCACCTGCCTTTGTCAGAAAAAAGTGAGCATGGGCGGATAAATTATTTTCCCTTTCTTCCTGGAGGTGCAGATTCTGGGCTCTGTTGTTAATAAATTCTCATTTACATCACTGCACCTTTTAGTTTTATTTTTTAAAAGGAACCATCTGTGCTATTTCCTAGCTCCACATTTCCCAGCTACATGGTGGCAGAGAACCTGCCTCAATTTCTCTATTTCCCCTTATTTGACTGCTTTGTCTAATTTGATTATAAATTTCCGAGGTAGAAACTGTTTCATGTTATGTGTCTGAATAGTACTCCAGGGCTCTGGATTTTGGCTCAGTGTCCTAAGGCACTAATAAAGTAGGCTTTATTCTAATAACCTACTTCTTGGATGAATTCATACTCAAGAGCTATTTAATAATGTTGCAATGCTATTCCATTCAGTGGAAATATGCACTGGAGTGGCTAGTCCCTCAGTAACAGTATTTTAAAGACAGTCTGTGTAAATATAAATTAATTTACAAGCTAAAAGGAGGGAAAGAACAGACCCACTGGATGGAAGTACTATTGATTTACATGTCTCTACACGAGGAAAGTACCAAGGTTGCCCTGTACAACGGTGTCACCTTAAGCCTAAGCAAGCCACCTGTGCCCCAGTGAAAGGCCACATCGTTGGCCCTTCCATAGTTTAAGTCAGGTTTCTACAAAACGTTCCCTTTCATCAGACAGTTCTCTGAATGTCTTGCAATAGTATCTCCAAGTCAGGTAAGCATCCATAAACTAACCACAGCTCAAATCAGGCAAATGCAACAGAGGATCCGTGCATCAGCTGAGGATCTGGCCATTGGTTCAGTATGGATTCATGAAAATATCCCATTCTGATTTCTAAACAACAAAAATGTCAGAGTGGACAGGAACACAAAACGTTTATTTCCACCTTTCAATTGTTCTCACTCCCCTCACTGAAACAGACCGTGGGAAATCCATCCCTGCACAAGAGAACAAGGTGTTTGGGAAACACTGATGGCTTCCTCCACAGGGTTCTCCATTCCCACAGCTACCCAGCAGCAAGAGGGTCATCACTGTGTAATGACTGGGGAGACCCAGAGACACAAGAAGGAGCACCTGCAAGGTACTACCAGGTACCTCCCCAGGATCTCAGGTTACTGGTTTCTCATTTTCAAACTGTCTCCAGTCAGTTTATGATGGGTAGTGGCCTCAGCAGGGTACGCTGGATATAACTGGTCTTGTCTTCACACAGGTATTTCTCAGGAAGCATACAGAATGTGCATCTAGACAGACACACCCCCATGTGTGTATGTATATATATATTTATATATACACCATATGGTATGTGCTGAAATTAAGTATTTGCCATGAAGTACTCAGTACAGTAGTTTGCATAAATACCCTGAAAATTTCATATTCATTACAGGTCAATAAATCATGAAAAAATATGGAACTAAAGAGGTAAAATAAGTGTCAATAATCCCAGCCTGTATTTCTCACAGTGCTAAAACTTCCTTCACTTCCATCTATATGTCTTTAATGCTAACCACTTGAAAACAGCACTTGAAAAGCAGAGTTTCTGGAATATAGCTCAAGAGATCATGGGAGCTCTACCTCTCTGTCCTTCAGGCTCCAGCCGGTATCTACAGCCTATGATGACACCCTCCCCGCTCCCTGGGAAACACAGAGGGTCCAGACACAGTCCTTGGTGTCCAGGGACACTGACCATATGTTTAACGCCCGAGTTCTTACACCACGCTACACAGAGCGGGACTCAAAACGTTCTCCAGAAGGGAACACAGCAGCCACATGAAGCAGCCACTGTTAAGGCTGCCTACATACTTTCAGCACCAATCATTGTTTTCATTTTCTATAGTGTGCTAAAAATTTTCAAGCTTCCAAACTACTTCAATATTTCACTGGATTTGGACAAGAACTTAGGGGAAAACCCTGGTTAACAACTGCCAATTTTTTCCTGCTATTTTCGTGGGATGTTTATGCTCTGTGTTCTGGAACAGGAATCTGAAATTTAGCAGGGACAGAATCTTCATGTCATAAATTATTTTTGCTATCCGTGCAAAAACACATGCACCTGTGGCCGAGATTCAAAAATACCTATTTACATATAGATTATGGCTTGCTCATAAAGCCTCAAACCTGTTTTCGCTAAGCACGTTTTACATTCTACTTTTTATCTGCATTAAATAATGCATCTCTGCCTCTAAGAATGGCTAATGAACCTATTTACTGTTTTTCCAAATCCTAACGACTTCTTTTCTTGGATATTCCCCCCCAAAGCTCAAGATAAAATACAGAGCAGAACTAAAATATTTTTGGGAAGACAACCAGAACAAGGAGCCAGGGAATGCAGATTTCAAGTTCAGCTTTCAACTATTTTTTTATGTCATAATACTTCATATTTCAGAAGACTGATGGGTTGGTTTGGTTTTTTTTGTTTGTTTGTTTGTTTTTTAACTGACTAAAAGCTCATCCTGCCTTATGCAGCAGGTAAACAGAATTTCTTTGTTTTGTATCTGTAACAGCCTGAGCTCTTACGAGGTCATTCCTGTCTGGGTTGGAAACAGAATCCTAACTTTAATATGACAATGTGAAGGCCACTCAACCACACGCCTTCTGGAACAAAGACGTCAAAGTTAGGGGGCTGCTCTGTGTCTGTAACCATGGGGATCGATGCCTCTCCACAGCACAGAAGTCCAATTCCCGATATTCCAGTGTTGTCTAGCAACAGCTGTACAATTGTAGGAGTCACATTCTCCTTCTTATGACTGCCCTATATGAAGGACAATAGACTTCTACTTTCAATTATTTCCACTGTGTAAGGTAGAGATCTGGTTTATGGCCCTAGAAGCCCAGGATTCCAGCTCTGCTCAATTGATACAGATACCAACAGGTATTTTCACTAATACAGTAAAAGTCAACAGAGGCCAGAACTAAAATAGTGAAGAACTGTATAAATGTATAGATAAAGACTCATGTCTTGGTTATACAAAGTAAGTGCCTTGGATTAAAGTCCACTAAAAATTTTGCTATGCCAAATCACAAAAGATTAGATTTTAACAAACATGATGCCCACCTAGAGTTCTGTATTGATTTAACTATGTCAGCTTTAAACAATGCTTCAATTACCATTTGAACTTCATTTTGCTATCCTATATTCCTGGATTACTTGCCCTAGCGGGCCCTGGATTCCTTCAGTGCACAGATTAAGTAATAAATGAGACATCAGTAAAGTTTTCTTATGTCCAGGTCAGTGTGGAAGTCTTGAGACAGCTGACAAGGATTATTGCATCCAGGAGGAGTGAATTAAGCCCTTCCTCTGACAGTGACATCTAACATCCAGGTGACATCCTCCCGAATTCCTGCAGCACGGAGATCGGGATTAAAGTTCCACAAGAAGTTCTGCTTTGGCACAGGACTATGCCCGCTAGAAAAAAAACCTTTGCAGAAGAATTAAAAAGGTCTCTGACATCTGTAGCAGCCATATGGCTTGCCAAAGCAACCTGAAATTTCAAAACAGCACCATAAACTTAACCTCATCCTTGCTGTTCAGGGAAAGGAACTTTCTGGATCAAGCCAGTGATCCATTCCTCCTGTATTCTTTCCTTAAACATACCCACCAGTACAAGCTGCCAAAAATAAACAGCACAACACTTTGCTATGGAATAATCCATACAGGGAAACATCTTTGTCCAACCACATGGTAAGTCAGACAATGCCCATTTTAAAACCCCTGTGCCTCCATCACTTTCTGACTTCATAAGTGGGTATATAGAAGGCAGAAGAATGAAACAGTACCTAGATACATGCTCAGAAAAACACGTGCTTAGAGTACTAGACTTAACTGACACACTAAAAGGCACTGTAGTAATGGTCAACAGCCAACAATACATTGCAGTAACGAACATGCCATGATCCAGTCGAATGCCGTTGTGGGCGAGGCATCAGCAGCTCTATAACTCTACTGATTCATACTTAGAGCCTTCAGAGAAAAACAAAAGAATCCCTGAAACACACACCACCACCCCCAGACCACGTATCCTGGCTGTATTTCCTAATGAAGTTAGCACGTCAAAAGGAACTTAGGTCCTCTCTTGCGCCTGGGTGTTAATGCCCAAGGAATTGACACAGCTCTGTTGGCAGTTACAATATAACAATGTATTTTTGAAATGAAAAAAGATGTGTTCCTTACTAACAGGATTTTTATAATAGAAATAAAATGCATCCCAGCAATGAAAATATGGTGCTCATGCAGTTAATAGACTTTTACTTATATCTATCACACTGTGCCTGTGGGAATTATGCTTCTGGGGGATGGGGTGGTAGTGCCTTTTCACTGGGAAATACAAATTTTGTTAATGGTGGCTTCTTCTTCATTCATGGTGAAATCCCTGAGTTCAGTGGAACTATCTGCCAGACACACAAGATAGGAGGGAAGAACGGGCCTCACCTGTTCTGCCAGCTCTCAAGCTACAGCGGTCAACATACCACAGCAGCTCAACTGCATTGTCCCATATTTGTTTTACATGTGTGGAGATCCATATCCCTCTGAACCTGCCTGTATCTTCATGATGGCTGTGCATGGCAAGAATTTTACTCTATAGGAAGAGACCACAGCGTGGAAATATGAACATACCAGCAATACTTCACGTCCATCAAGACTACCAGCACTTCCCATCAGAGTCCTGAATCAACATATTGCCTGTACATCTTCAGATATCAACATGCAACTGCCGACTGAAATCACTGTTTCTGATCTCCATCTAACCACTATTGGTTAGAGAACAGCAGATGAATGTATACTGCTGACACGGGTCTGCAGAGCAATTGCTTATTTTCACACGCACCTTGCATATGCAAGACACAGCCCTGGCATTGTACTCCATGTATCTGGTCAAGACCTTATTAAATCTCCAGGTCACAAGACATACTGATTGCAGGCAAGGCCAGATGCTGGCAAGACACATGAAAGCTGATCGAGCTGTCTCAGCGTGCACATGAATGAGAGGTAGTTCATGGTGGAAGGTAAAAAGCTCATCTAATCAAAGAATGAAGCTCTAGGAGGAAGGTATTGGCTGAGAGGAAATTCTCTTTTTTGTTTGCCACTGCAGTACAAGAAGGATGGAAACAGAATAATTAGCTTTTGAACCAAAAGTCAATCTTGCTTTTGCACTGCACTGGTACGTGAGGAAGTGGGTGAGAGGAAGGGGATGTTTCATACGTGCACGGCAAACACAGCTTGTGTACTTACATTCCTCTCCCCTCAGGAAACCAACTGATGGGTCACTATTCTGCAACTCAAACTTTTACTGAACTTATTAATAACCAGTCAATGCCAGATATTAAGGAGCAAAATGTAATGACAGCAGCTGCATCATTACTGCTTACAGATTGATACAATTCACCACCTGTATTTTCTTGATGGTCTTCATACTCTTAAATGATCTGACAAGTTATGTTAAAAATGACACTCAAGATCTAGTGAACTGTGTGGAAAGCTGGAAATGCTATTTCCAACACTTGCTGTTATCCTAAGAATGTATCTCTTTGGCTCCTTCATTGTTACTTTTTTTCTTCCCCTTCTCAGTCATGATATGGCACTGACTATTACTACTCTACTTGACCCTTGACCTACTCTGTTTAAGAGAGTTCAATACATTTACCTTTTCCAAGTGGCTGAATAAAACACTAATTGGGAGGAGAGTATCTATCCCTGTAAGTACCCAGATCAAGAGCTGCAAAGAAAAACACTCCCTAATGCACCCTACAGCTACCTACTACTGCCTGAGTGGAGATAGAGGGGATTTACAACAACGTAATCACCTCAATACTCCCAATTCCACTCTGGAAAAAGTCCAAATTTAGCTGCCAAGAACTTGTGGTTGTAGATCTTGCATTTGAAATGCAAAACCAGGTAGAAAGCTACTTCACAAGATACCGGACAGCTTAATTCAAACACTAGCAACAACCCAGAAAGAACCACATATCCCTCCAAGTTCACCACTGCAAGGCACCAAAGCAATTCTAAAATCATTTTGGTATCCAGCTGGAAGCCGGTTAGAGTCACCCAGTGGTCCTGTGTAGGACTGCAAACTGTAACTGCAGGTTTCATTCTTAATGAAGAAATAAGCCTGACAAACCATTAATCCAAGGAAGAGGTCCAAGCAACTGCAAACACCATCTCCAACATTACATCTCTCACACATTACAGATGAATGGAAAATTCTTCACCAAGAATCAGTCTACATACCAGCAACCTGCCAGTCTCCTCTGTTACTTATTCTGAGATTAAATTCAGTTTATGTTTTCTAATCCTTTCAGTTTGCACTAAGTGTATCTACCCTGGACCGTAGGAATTAGCTGGGCCAAGCTACAGGTATTCACAGCTGTGTGAGGAACAACCAAAATTTGTAAGATTCAGGGATTCTATTTGGGAAAGTTGGATGTTTTTGCCAAAATAATCACACTGGAGGTAGCCAAGAATATTGGTATTTAATTCACTCTGATTCCTGGGTTGATACACCCATCAAGAGGAATTCAGCTGCTCAAGAGCTCTCAAGTGACACTTCTTTCAGGCGCTCTGAAAATTCAGGAGCACAACCCAGGCTTTTTTTTTTTTTTTTTTTTTTTGAGAGGGGGTGGGGGCAGGGGTATGCACTGAGGGGTTTTTTGCATGTTTTCTACATTGGTCAAAAGAGAAAAAGTTCATCTGAAAGATCAAACTCTGGAATGCAAGTCCAGAAATTTTAGTGACAACGATGCACACTACAGCTTTAAAACTGTGCTTTCAGTAAATATGACCACTGATAGAAGTGTCTACCTGCTGCTGTCTAGTTTATAGAGAAAAATCTGCTTGAGTCTTCCCTTCTGAAAGAAAAACAGGGAAACTGGTAATACCATCACTTTTTGCAGCATCACAAAACTGCTTAGAAGGACACTGCAATGGCCCCCCCCAATACTAACTGAGAAAAAGGTTCATTTAGCCTTATGTGACAAAGGACAACCCACAAATACAACCAATTTTCCTCTGCACTTGCCTGTCCACAAGTGGCAGCTAGCATGCTTAAAGCCAGCAGCCTCATTCTGAGAAAGGCAAACATCCTCTGTGGATTTCTTGGAACGACAGTGCAGAGAGGGAAATGGGTGTCATCTCCTAGCCAGCAAAAGCACTGGCGACTTGCACTTTCCAAGCTCAGCAGGTAGAGTCTGGCTGCTGCTTAAGCCAAACTCTCATTACCAAAATGCAGACACATCCAGAGAACAAGAAAGCTAGGAGGAAAATCATGCACAAAATCATGAGCAAGCCAGGCAGCAAACTCAGGTCTACATATTTCTAGTTCAATGCTTCTCACTTTTCACTGGCAACATTTTTAACAGACTTGGAGCAGAAACTTTCCTCCCTACTTGAAATAAGTTCTGCTTAAAAGAATACACAGCTCCTTCTCCACACTGGTGGGCTGCACAGCTCCACCCATAAATGGCCTGTTCTCATCTCTGAGGGAACAGGAACCTGATGCCAGTGTGCAAGGAGAAGAGTTGCCTTTCCACCCAGCAGCTCCCTGCTGAACTGCTGAGTCACACATTTTCTCTGCATTCATTTTCACACTGCTCCCACTCAGTCCACCTGCCACTTCATCTGGGATGGGTGGGAGGAGAGAAAAAAAGGTGAAGTCAGAAAAAAAACGTTCATGTTCACCCAAGACCATTATTATGGTACTGTAAGGTCACATATAAATGCAAGCCTGCAAGCTGCTAGCGAGGGATGGAGAAGGGAAATACCAGATTGCAAGGCAAACTGCCTCCCCCTTGTCTTCAACAAGAGGAGACTGGACAGCGAACAAGCTGCAAACCTCGTTGGATTCCCAGTCACTCACTGATGTTACGTGCTTGCTGACACGTTCTGCGAATTCCAGGCTTCAGACCAGGCCTTGCGGTTTTCTCTCTTGCATGATTCAGAACAGCTTTCAAGCTGCTGCTGTGAGTTTTTCAACAGTCCAACAGGTACTGTGTAGTAACTGACTGGCTGCCCCAGGAAAGTGCCACAACGGTAAGTGCCAATGCCATCTGGATAGGCTTCAGCTCCAAAGGGCGTCTTTAGCTGAATTGCTACAGTGCAAATGTCCACCAGCACCAACTTTCATCTTTTGAGAAGATGAAGGGAAAATCTTAGCCATTTTCTTGCAGCTTCCATAAAATCCAAGCATAACAGGAACCGACATCTCCTAGTACCTATTAAATTCTTATGTAGAAAAGGTTGGACTGCACACAGACAAATATACATTAAATTAAATCATCAAGGTAGTAATGTTTTCTGTAATTAGAATTCTTTTTTGTTTCAAATAATCAAAAGACTTTGCAAAACACTATTTTACAAGACAGGACTCTGGTCTATGAAGTCATCCCTGAAGAAGGAAGGATACAGCCTGCCACCAGAGACATCGCTTCCCTGAAGGGTGAGCCTGGGAGACTTCATTTGAGCTGCGGTCAAACTCCTTCCTGGAAGAAACCAGATGCTTAAGACAGCACTCCTCCCAGACCTGGCGCCCTATCCAGTGCTACTGGCTGCTTAATATACCCAGCCCATCTACTAAGAGAGAGAGAAAGTAACTTACTTGATCACCTCACCAAATCTCTCGTCCATAGCAATTCATATGAAACAGAGCTGCGAGGGCGAAGCAGCTCACAGTGCAGTTGGCTCACACCACCCTAAATCAGGTGTAAGCCTCACTTACACGGGAGCAAGAAGAGAATGAACTCATCAGGTGCTCTGCTCTAGAAAGACAGGCCTCCCTCCCGGCTCAGCAAAGACGAACTCCTAGAAGCCTTCAGAAGCTGTAAGGGACTGTCAGATAAAGCAAGCATACGGCAAGTATATGAGAGCTATTGTACCATCTGCTGGGGTCAAATTCTCCTCCGATACTCATTATAAAGTGCTGTGTCTCTACTAATAATGGGGGAGTTGCTCTTCACTCACAATGCAAGATTAGTTATGCCCTTTTGTCCACATAGAAACTGTACTCCCACTACTACATCAAATACACAAGAGATTTATTCTTAATGGCTTTAACTAATGCTTAGAGGTCTTCAACACAAGATGTTTTGTTAAGCACTGTCCTTTTTCCTTTTCTCCTGCAAAACGTGTCAAGTTAAAGGATATGCTATTTCTCGTGGCAGCTAAGCCCCCTAGAGCAGCATTTGCTATGAAACAATTAAAATATTAAATATAGTGTCAAATTACAGCTCTTAAGTGAATGTAGACCCCTCGGCGGGCAGAGACAGTGAATATTAACTTCTATCACACCCACACATAATTAGCATTTACCATCTTTCAATCAGGGCTCTATTCAAAGTTTCTTTTGTTTTTTGCATATGGCTCTTTCCTCCTTTCCTATTAAACCCCTTACAGAAGGTCCATCTTGATTACTGCTTAACAATTAGATGACTTTGGGTTTTGGGTTTTTTTTAATAAAGAATACATGTCCTTGTTATACTGTTTTCTTCAGTGAAAGTTTTCAAGTGCTTGGTGATAATTTTGGAAGTGCCTTGAGCTTTTGTAAACAGATTGCAAGTTGACTTTCAGCAGAGCTGGTTGTCCCAAATTATTCCCAGCCTGCAAACACCCTTTAACACTGAAAATGGAAGCCCACAAAGCCACTCTGTAATCCCACAGATAAAGAGCTATGGCTTTGCTCATGAATCAGCCCTGCACAGACAACATAGCCAGGGAGAACTGTCAACAGCACAACAACGATGCAGACTGAGATGTACAGGGTTGAATCCTCTTTCAGAAACAGGCTAACCAACTCTAACCTTCCAAACCCAAATCACAATTTTTGTGTCTTCAGCCTTTAACTACAGGATATATTTAAATGTGCCTGAAGGCATAATCAATAAGCAGAAGCAATAGTTTAAAACCAGTCAAATGGCCTCTGCGATACAAGAGTGAATCTGACAATTAAAAGAAACAAAACATCCTGGTTTCACGCATTTTTTGAAAGTATTTCCTATTCATATTATTATCATCTGAGTTGGTGTTATCACACTTCTATTGCTTGAAAAAAAGGCACATTTCTTCTCACAAATTATTAACTTCTACAGTTCTAACGCTGATACCATTGTGTCTTTCTAATTTCTCTTCAGTGACTTACTAGTCTGGTGTCCTGTAGATATTAAATCTGCTTTCTGCTCTGGGGAATCAGAGGGTTTGCACCTTGAAGCAGATAGATGATATGCTGGCTTCTGGCCAGGTTCAAATGCAAACATTCTGATGTCATTCATTTAGGGATAGCCTGCTTTACTAAGTGACTAAAATCTTATGCCCTGGAGTCTTCAGCAAAACATTTAGGAAAGCCACTATCACATTCAGCATTTATTTCAAAGACATTCTCTTTCCTGAGCAAAGTAAATTATATCAAGACCAGTCTCAACAATCACCTTCAGCCACAAACCTGATACATGTCTCAAGGGTACTATCCAAGTAGAAGCATTTCTGTCTCTCATGCATTTGAAAAGGTTGTGCTTGCACTGGTTGGGTTCCTCGGAAAGCAATGGCATCGTTCAGACACCGTAACTCAGGTTACAGAATAACCACTTGTAGAGATATGGTTGCGGACATCTAGAAACAGGATGTCCACACTCAATTTTCTCTCTGTACTAGAATGCTCTTTCCACCCAGGGCTATTCCATTATGGGCCCAAATGCAAAGCCTGAACCATTAAATACCATTGCTACCAGTTCAGTGCTCTGCTACCTCTGTAACTCCACTCCCTTCATGTTAGGGGCATCCTTAGATTATTAACAGGCAGTAACGATCTTATTTATCTCTCCAGTTAACCACACAGCAGCACAAAAAGTGAACAGTGCCTGTAGAAGAAGGTAACAATCCACTTTGTTTACTTGAGTCAAGTCTATAGGGGTTCCTATACTAGGCTCATCAATATGGATATACAGCCTTAAGCAGTGAACTAAAAGAATACAACAGCTTGCCTTCTCATCCTCTTCGCAGTGAGGGAACAGGCACAGAGCAATGTTTTGTCTAGATAGATAAGCAGACATGCTCGAGTTGTTATGGATCTATGTCAGAGAAGGTGAGAGGAAAAAAGCACATGCTGATGAGGAGCTTTGCAATTATTCTGGGAGGATTCTGCACCACTTGTCTGCAGCCCTGAGCTTCAGTCTACAAAACAATCCAAAGAAGCAAACCTCTCCGACACATGCATCCCAAGGCTCTGTTTGATCTGAGGTGACTGTACCTCACGCCACACAGCCTCATGCTGCGTTACCTTACGTTAATCAGCAGGTCTGCAAGGTGGTAAGCAAAGTTCAGTGGAGACACCGTTTTGCATCCTGCATCAGCACAGCATTTCTACTTCTAGCTCCAGGGCCAGCTGGGTGCCAGCTAGCCTAGGAGTTTTCGTTCTCTACTCCAGCTGTCAGTGCAAAAATGCTCTTTGATACCTTAGACTGTGACCATTCTGGAGAGGACGTGAACGTGACCTGATGTTACAGTGAAGCAGGCGGCAGGTATGCTGCATTTGTGGGAGGCACAGCCGCCAAGGAGGTACGCTTAAAACCTCTCCTTGCTACAAGTATAAGTCTCACAGTATCTCCCATTCTGAGGATGAAAACACAGCAAGTTATTTGACCACTTGATCTGTGCAATACAAACTGGGGCAGATCAAAAGCATTGTCTTCTCAGGCCTTGATTAAAGCATTTCTTCCTTTTCAGGAGCTCCTAATTCCGTAACTTTTATAATTCAGGTCACCAAAAAGGCACCAAACATATCGTTATGGACTCCTAGTTACCCCACTCTTCTGTCTCCATGTTGAAAGCCTGCTGTGTATATATTTTGAAAAATGGGCATTTGATTGCCTTCCATAGCGTGTTCCTTAGGAAGTGTGGGTGACAGCATGTGTCAATGGGAAGCAAGATGTCATCCACACAGCTATATTCCTGCTATGCTATACAGAACGCTTCATCTGTGTTAACAGGAGATGCCAAATGCTCATCCCATGTCTCTTCCCACACTGAGGTATACACTTGACTTCAATATGAAGTTAAACCTGTACTGAGTAATCTTGTGAGCCACATTCTTTGCTTTTAAGGACCAATGCAATGCTTTCAAACACAACCCACCTCTGTCTTCCTCTACAGGGGCCAGATCCTACTAGATTCTTTTCCTTGTACCCCTCAACTCCCAGTGACAACTATGTGCAACACTCTCTTGGTCCTTTTTCCTGAAGGCAGCATTACTTATTCTGGGAAGATCGTAAGCAAAATGGACAAGAAAGAGCTACTTTTTATGCACGGCTCAGGTAGAAGCACTGTGATCTATTTCAGATATGCTGAGTTTATCCCTACTTTGGGGGGATAATTATAACATAGTCCATCCTTTCATCTCTACAGATCTTCAAATGGTCTTACCAGCTGAAAAAACACAGCATCACCGAACCCATACGCACATACAGTGGGAATAGCACTTTAGTAGTATGCAGAAAAACCTCAAGAACAAGGGAAGCTTCACCTGAGCTGTGGCACAAGCATTTTCCCTATGGAAAACTGCACAGGCTCTTCAACATTGTGGAAAAGGACATCCATACCAGTAGCACAGAGTGCTAAAAGGGACTATTTTGAGAGCCCCTGCATGAACATGACAGAAAGAAAAATGACCTATTCTTTAAAAGCTTTCTGTATTTATCTTTGTCTCCCACTGAAAGCATACAAAATGGAAGGCATTTAGTGTCTTTCAGGAGTGCCATCCCTCTTCCTGAAAGCCTGCAAAATTGGTCAGATGAAACTTCTAGCTATTCAGCAGGAATGTTGCCTGTGCAAGAAGCTGAGGCCAAGCCTTGCAGCCTAACCGCCTCCCTTCCGGGCTCACAAGTCAGAGTCCTTTCCAACACACATATGGGAAGACGAAGGCATTCAACCTGCTAAAGACTTTGCAAAGCAGCAACTTTGGACTGTCATTTGAAGGTCAGACTCCAACACAGAGTTTTTATCTGCCTATTGCCAAACAACCGCTGAAGCAGAGAGGAGTTTTAATAAATATCTTAATTAATTAAACCTGGAACGTTAATGGGTTTTTCATAACGCTGTAGCATTGTATCTATGAAAAGCAATGAAAAAATGGCTCTATTTAAAAGTGGTAATAGCTGTAGTCTTTGAACATATGCTTAATGAATAAATCTGTTAGGAAAAAAGGCCTGTGTGTATTGGAGGGGGGTAGTATGTTTGTTCTCACTTAGAGCGTGCCATGATGGCAATCATCAACAGCAAATGGCCTCTATTGTGGAAACTAAATAAAATTCCATTTGGCCATTACTTTCAGGTGAAATTGCTTTTCTCTTTTAAATAACACATTCTTTTAGCTAAACAGCTGAGCTGAAAATGAAGCAATGCCAGATTCATGTTATTAAGGACACCCAGTAAGTGTTCATGCTCTTGGGTAGGTGCAAAGAACCACAATATAGTAATACCCAGGCAGCTTGCTACCACAGCATGGGGTGCAGCACACAAGAAGCCAAACAGCCTACAGTGAAGAGGCATTCAGATCCCATGGTGAGAACAGTCGAACAACCCGGTGCTAGCACATACCGTAGTGGTGGGCGCAATTGCAGGGATGAAATTATATAGAGTACAGTGCAACACAAAACCCGAACAGAATAGACTATGTAAAGCTTAGATGACAACCAGAAAGTTAAGATGGCAAAGCACATGAGAACAAACTCGATTGACTGGGTTTGCATTTCCATGAGTAGTTGGATGAATCTAATGAGCTGACAGACTTGTTTGTGAAATTAAAATGCCAGTTCCTTACACTGGGAAATAATTGCGGAAAATATCCACAGTTAAGCCATCGCTGGCTGGGTATTTTTAAAGAAAGCTTGACAGATGTTGCTAAAATGCACCCCAGAAAAGTCAAATGTGTTAATATTTACTCACCTCCTCTTCTGTCCTCCCAAAAGCCCTTCTCATGGAGTTCCACAATCTGACAGCATAAGCTCCTCAGTTCCATTCTGAACGCTCCTAAGGAAGGTTCACCAAGACAGACCCCCCCCTTTCCTGTTCCTTCCTTCAATAATGTGCTTGAATATGGCTCTTTCTTGCAACGCAGCCAGGTGTCAATTGGTAGGTGCATTTTGTGGTGAAAGGGCCACGGGAACTCACAGGTTGCATTCAACCACATTTCACTGCAACACACTGCAGCTGAAAATCTAACAACCTGGTGAGACCATGCCATGATCACCTCTGCTCTGACAACTCTTCTCAGGCAGCAGGGTTGGGAGACTGCTCCTCGCTGCTTTTGGACAACTGAGCCTGACTCAATCACGAAAACCTTCTCTCCACCAGCTTTGCTAACTTCGCAGTCCCTGTAGTCCCTCCTCTTTCCTTTAAGAATTTTTCACTGGGAATATGCACAGCAGATCCAGACTAACAAAGATCAGAGATCAAAAGTAGGTGGAAAGACATAAGAAGATGCGCAAAGAAAGCAAGTGTCAGGTTCCAAGACTTCTTTTCTGAGAGAGAACTGTGATACAATGAAGAAAACATTCCATCCTTAAAACCTCTAATTCTCAGGAATAGTATTCCCCTCCCACTCTCCTCTTAATGCTATCCTTATGGAACTACTTCTCTCATTGAGGTTTCTTGCATTTTCCCATGGTGACAGAGATGTCACCAGCAAGCATAAGGAAAGCATGAAACCTCAACCTGCAAACCGGTAAGGCAGAGGTCTAGAAAGTATGACTTCCAAACGCAGCAGTTTGAGATACCGTGACAATAGACATTAGACTTCCAAAACCTGGTTTGTTTCAGCTAAAAAATCAGATGAGACTGTTGCAGACACACACACGTCAGCAAGGTTCTGTTCTCAAAAGTGACTAGCATTTTCAGCAGGCTGGTTTTCAGCTTCTTTCAGCATGTAGTTATGTGATTAGTTTGTCCATTAATCAGTGACCATGAGGCATGCATAAGATTTAGTATGTAACAACATGCCCTGTTGAAAACACTGCACCGTTTTGGATCCCATATCCACGAGACATGCCCATTGGTGCTTCTGACTCCTAAAATGTCTGTTCTGTGACACTAAACCAGGTCCTTCAAAACCACGCTCTTCGGTAATGTGAAAGATGAAAGTTAAGCTAGACAATGGACTAGCAGCGACAAGCCGAAAAAGGAGAAGATAAAGTAAGGATGACAAAAGTGACAAAAAAAAGGTGTGAGTATTTTTGAGAATAATGGAAATGAGAATATCAGATGAAAGAAGGAAAATAAATACAAGGCCACAGAAGAGAAGCCCACGGGAGGAGGAGGAGTGTGAAAGCCTGGCAGAAGGACGGAGTGGAGACTAAAAACAGCATCTGGCAGTAGCTCAAATCAAACAAGGCAGCATATGCAAGAAGTGCAATACACTGAAAACTTCCTTCCTCTTGCAGATGAATTAACCTCAGTTAGGGTAGAGAGTCTTCCCTCCCTCTCCTCTGGAATAACTTGCTTGAAACTCTGAAGCAGGAAAAAATCTAGTTACAACTTTTCTGTGACTCTCATTTCCCAATTGCCACTATGAGCTCTTCATGGAATTTTTCAAAATCAGAGCTGCAGAAATCAAACACCAATTTTGATTCATTTTTTAATGGGAAACATGGTGGATGCCTCCTCCCTAAATGATTTAGAGCATCAGGCAGCCAGGTTTTCCTAAGGTCTAGGGAAATTTTCAAAATCCCCAATCCAGCCAGACAGGACCCAAGTTCTGCTGAAACAACTTTAATAATTTTTCAAAAGTTAGACCTAAGTTCCATTTTCAGAAGTGGCTTAAAAGTATGGAGTCCATTTCACACCAAAAGACAATGAGACAATACTGCACAGGTGCTTTTGAAATGGAGACTGGCATGCTTTTCAAACTGCAGCCTACCATATGCTTTTCCTTCCTTTAATTGTGTCAGCAGATACAGCACACACACGTGTATCGATCTGTCATCTACAATTAAAGCACAGGTGCAGTTGCAAGAACATCCAAAACTACAAGTGGGGCAGCCTGAGGACAGCCCAGCACTCCAGGTAATAAACTGCAGTGATGTTCACGATATTTGCAGTTGCACAAGACCTGACTAAGTCCCATGTGGGGCAGTGTTACAGCACTAGCCAGGGCCTAATATAACATCAGCTCTGGCAACTCTTACAGGGGTGGAACATGGCCTTAGAGGTAGATATGCCATGCCATGCCATTTTGGGGAATATCCCACCATGCCCCACCAGTTTTTTGTCACGGTGCATGTGCATAGGCTGCTACATCTAACTGCACAGCAGGAACAAACTATAACCATGATTCCTTCCCCCTGTGATGCTCATGATTCTTGATAAATCCTTAAACTTTTCAAGTGAAATTCTTGTATTAAGTTTCAAAGACTGAAACTAACAAATAGGTGTGGTCAAATGAATAGTAGTGTAGTGGGGTAGTGGAGACACAGCAAAATGTACTTTTACCTTGGATTCAAAACACAGTACTATAGCAGCTACCAGAAGGAAAATTAACTCTATCCCAGCTGAAACCAGGATAAACACATAACACATGGTAATTACATGTTACCCACATATTTAATCCACTGGTAAATGCTATTCCAGCCCTGGTTACATTTGATTCTCTTTGTTGTTGCAATTGACATTTTCACTACGTTTAGTAGTTACTACTAGTGTGCTGTGAATGCCAATCCTTCATGATTTGTAATGGAACAGGAAGAAAAACAACTTTACAAGAAAACGAGGAGGGGTGGGGGTGGAATTTTCATGCCAAAGTCAGAATGGCTTTTTTCATGGTTCTATTTGAATTCCATGTGCAAGCACAGGGTTAGCCAATCTCTCCTCACGTTACTGTACAAACATTTCATAAGCACAAAACTCCTTCTGAATCAAGCATTGGTTAGAAACGCTGACTACTGTTTATAAATACTACAGTGCAATCATGGAATGTCCGTGTAATGAAAGCTCGCTGCTAAATGAACAGTCTCTCATCTTGTACTCGTCAAACCATTAAGAAAACAATCCTTTCTTCCTTCCACTATGTTCCCAAAGAAGCATTCTTTCCACTTAAAACACATTTCTCAGACAGAAGCAGTATAAACCACACAGAGCCAGACTAAGGCTTCCTTATTCACTTCTTCGCTGCTCTTCTTCTAAGAAATCTCGCCAAAGTCATCGGGATTATTTGTGGAACACCATCAAACGAAACAGGGATTGCAATCTGGCCCACAAGAAACAACAATTACTCTCTCATGCACTGCAGATAGCTAGTACCTTCCCTGAAGTTCCTTGAATGCAAACTTTCTTACATAATCCTGAAAGAAACTGTACTACAGCAATAAGGACCACAGAACTAAAACTGGCACATGAAAATCTACCAAATAGATACTTGTCAAAAAGAATAGAGTGATTTTTAATTTAACTCTTTGTTGAAATCAGGGTCCCTGTAGATGCAGCGCACTCTGGCACTGCCAACAGCCTCATCCTCTCCGATTCTTAGATGCTGTTCAGAGCTGGACTGAGATTTTCATGTTTCATTTTCTGCAATGTCTTGTGTACACACTGCAGAAGAAGCTTGTTTTAACAAAGATTTAACTGAAAGACTTCAACTTCAAACTGTCAACCCAAGTGCACGCTCCTTCAAAAATAGCACGTTAATTTTGCTCATCCCCACAGACTCATGTGACCTCTTTTATCTGTATCCTGCTTTCCGCCCGCACCACAGCAGCTCATGGCTGTGTCACACAGCTGCAGCAAAACTTTTCAAGCCTCCAGGAATACCATCCAGTTGTATTTCACCCTGCACACCTTTTGCTTCATGTGCTACGTTGGATGCAAACACATGTGAAATCTAACACAAGGCAATTCTGTGAAATAGCCTTCTGGTTACTTAAAACAACCACTTTTCAACCTTGTCCATCATTTTATGGTTTCACCATCCCTTTTCACTGGCTGGCACAAACACATCCTAACAGCTTCCCCAGGGATTTTTCAGAATTTGAAAGTGAACGCTGGTTTAACACTTGCCTTCCAACCTACCCTAACCAAGCAATGCATTACAAGTTCCTCATTGGCTCACAAGCCCCGCAATGGTAACGACAATATTTCCTTTGCAAGTGTTTTACTGATTGCTCCACTGAGGCACTAAAACACTTCTGCCACATTCTACACAGCATTTTCTGCAATACTGCGGTTTATTAGTGTGTTTATGGCAGTTGGACAGAATGACACCCTTTTCTTAGTCAAATCTGAAACAAAGGCCAGTCTACCATCCTATGACACTGCTAGCACAATGACTTTTGCTTCCAGCATCAATTGGAGCATCTTCCATCACCTCTGAAGACATGGATTTGCATACAACATTTCCTCAGCCTTCACTCAAATTAATATCGATACTTTATAACTGCCTTTGCCTCTTGTGCAAAAACCAGTCTGTTCAGCCATCTCAGACTGAGGCCTGTTCAAGGTACCTTTTCAGCAAGCGCACTTACCAGAGGCAGCTTACACAGACTTCCTTCCATGGTCCTTCACCAGTGCTTCCATGCTGACACTATTATGTTAACATGAAGGCAAGCGCATGACCTTCAGCTCACAGTCAGCTGGAAAGCTTTACCCCAGGTTTTTTGTTGGAACTATTCCACTTTGATGTCACATGATAAATGATTGTTGATTTTTCTTTCTCCCCTCCCACATCAGGTTTTCCCAGGCTAAGCTTTTATTCAAGGCAGAACTACCCACACCTTATTCTGCAATAAAAACAAAACTGTTTGAAAAACTTCCCTTTGTATTGCCCACATACAAAGAGTAAGCCAGTACCACTGCTGAATTAAGGATCCTTTTGACAAACAACCCGCAGGTTGTGTGCACGAAGACGTGTATTTTGGGCAAGCAGAATTCAGTGGAGATGAGGAGAAGCAAATAAAGAGGGGAACATTTCTCTTAGGGCAGTGTCAAAGCCTAAGTGAAAACACCAGGGGAAGGAGTGAAGCCCCATATAAACCAGAAGGGGGAGGGGGGGGTAGGGGGGGGAAGGAAAAAAGCATATTTACCAGAACCATTAACGTTTCCCCCCAGAGCAGCCGTACTGGTGGACAGGAAATAGAACATGACATGTCGAAGACCACTGAATACACTCAGTATCCCTAAGAATCATATACTGGATTTATAGCAAATAGATTATTTTTTTTAAACTATCCAGTTAAAAACAGGATGTGTGTGTGGTTTCTGTGTTGGTGGATGCGTTAAATTCATTCATTGCTTAATGCCATACTTTTAACTACATTTTACTACAAATTTCAGTGCAGGGATAAATTTGATAACCTCTGCAAAGTGATTTCTGAATTCATTATTTTGTATAACCAGCAGAATTGAACTCATATCTTGCTTTGAAATCAATGTAGTCTATGACTATGAAGATCAGCTAACATACAATTACCATGTTTTTACTTATGCTAAGCTATCAAGAGTAAGTGCTTCGAAACAAAAAGGACATGTTTGCATTTACTGCATGTTTGTACATGTCCCAACATAAGGAGGCTTCCAGTTATTTGGCACACACACACTACCTCAATATAAACATTAATAATAATGATGTTTTATGGTCTAGGTTTAACACTGGCCTCAAAGGATCTGGATAAGACTGTATAACACAAAGGCTGTAAAGAACACCAGCATGACTGATCTTACAGAAAGGAAAGTGCATCCTTTCTGCCATCAAATGCGTGGCAAGCATTGACTATTGGGCAGCTAAGGCTGACCACTTACATCTAATCTGTAAAGACAATGTGAACACCCAGGAGAAATCCCTGTAGATTACCTGAAGTTTCTCAGGATTCTTACATAAGTAATAAAAGGTCTCAGCTCATAAAGGGCTTTTCAGAAGTAAAGCATACAGCCAGTGGAATGAACCCATGCACCTTACAGCTTGTTTGCATATAGAACAACTTTCAGCCCTCCAAACGCTCCCTAATAAAGGCTCTCAGCATCCTCTTCCCATAAGCTGGGCCTCCTTTACAGGCTGGATTTGATTCCAAAGGCACACCCGCATCAGCTGAAGTGGCTTCTGTACCATAAAGACTACCACCGGCTGCAACAGTCTGCAAGATGGTATGACAAGCTGGTCCAGTGCAGCACGCAGGCGTATTTAGGTAGTAACCAGCAGGTGAATAGATGAGCTAACCAATGAAAATAAAAAAGGTTTATCTACACCAGATGCATGAGTGAAAGTCCAAATTCCAGTAGCTCTGAGAGCCCTCACTGCACAGACAGGAAACACTTTCTGTTAAGAGAATATGCTTAGAACCAAGTCCAGAATGACCTGAAAACACCCACTTCCTTGGTGATTACACAAAACTAATGTATATACTGCTTACCACAAATAAATAAATAAACAAACATGTTTGAGACCACTATGGACTGGATTTAAAAGGACTTTCTAAGGAACTTTTAGGAGACAAAAGCTCAATTCTTCAGGCTGCCTTAGGAACCCTATTTAAAATGACCTTCACAGACACCAAGTAGGTAATAGAGGCAAAATGGACTCTTTGCATGATGTGAGAACCACAGCTAGATTAAATTCCCCCAACAAAAAGATCTAGCAAAAACTACCTTCTGTGCCAACTGGGCTTTGCAAAACATTGACAACCTTCAGTGACTTTTCCTTTCCTTTTTTTTTTGTTCCTTTCATTTTCCAAGATTAAGACAAGTTCTGAAAGAGTGTACGACTATGGTTTTCATCTGTAGTGAAGTGACAGTACGATATATCTGATCTTCCTTGTCTTACTTACCATCTGACATGCACTCAGTCCTGCAGTCACATAGCAGCTCAGTTCCAATGTCAGTTCCAGGACAGATGGTCCTCTGGGATTATAATTTACGTCCTTTATGCACTAGAATCCTAAAAAATAAGTGAAAAACCTCTGCTTTAACACTATCAGATGTTCAAAAACCATTCAGGGCTTTTACACATTTTGTCTTGAAAAGAAATTCTAAAAGACCATGATGTGATGTTCATTCATAAAAGATGAATACCCATCTGTGGGGTAAAGCATGGAGAGGAGATGAAGCAGATTTCTGTGGTATTAGCGATCCACCTGCTTTTCCTTCTTGCCTGCATACAGGAATTGGGATCTACCTGAAGCCTTCCAGGTGTCCAAAGGGCATGTTCCAGAGAGCCTTTTAGTACTTAAGGAAAACGAGGTAATCCATAAGATAAGCTCCCTTAGAAGCCATCTGCTCCACATGGAAAAAGCCTTCGGCTGAAATTATAATGGCCAATTTCATTAAAAATCTCAGAGTGTGAGTACAAGACAGAAACCCTTACTACTTATTTGTGAAAGACTGTTGAACATGTCATATCTACCACACCGTGAGGCTAACCGAATACGTAATTTGGAAACAGTCCATTGTAGCCTGAGAGACTGTGTGCAACACGTCACTCAAAGCATAGCAAAACCATGGGTAAAGAGGGTCACACAGGCATGCAGAAAGAAACCAATCTCTAAAACTGCAAGGACTTTTTCCTTCTTTACAAATTCTGCTAAGGAAGGGGCCAGACATGTATTCTTACAGAATATAGAGATGTCCAGATAATAAAGTGCTCTGCCTCCAAGACTTGTATGATTTGTCTTCTAAAGCACCTCACATGGTGAACATCAGGCCAGTTCATTCAGTCTCATCCAAAGCCCACAGAAACCAATACAACTCCTTCTGTTGATGCCAACACACTTTGCATCACAATCCCAATCTAGAAGTGTCCTGAAGAACAACAGTATAAAGGGCTAAATCCTGAAAGTTCCCTCTCCCACAGAGGTCCTGTTGAAATCAGAGTGCGATTTCATTTCATTAGAAACTGATCTTTCTAGTTTTGAACAGGTTACTAAATCAGACCACCTAGATAATCAGACCACCTCTGACACAAGGACATGAGGTGACCACTGCATACAGATAAGCACATCTGCATGTTAAAGAAAAACGTATTTACAAGCAAGACACCAGGATACAAGAAGACAGCATCCCTGTAAAAGCAAGTCACCAGTGTCATGTGTGAGTCAATCCTCAAAACCTCACCTCAACCAATATAACACATGTTAGCATGAAACACTCTTCCGCCAGCCAGGACAAGGAACTACCAAGTCAAGGGAGGAAACCTGTTGTAAAGGCCTGGATATATGCTGTGTCTTTCACTTGCAATATAAACATAGTGTGGAGGAACTATGTAGGTCCAAGAATAAGAAATACTGTGTACACAGCGTGCGTCAAAACATAATCCAAAAGTTATTCTTAAAAACAGAAAAATTGGGCATAAAGCATACAGATGGTATTTATACTTATATAGCCACTTAGAAACAACTCTCCCTCCCTCGCAGGAAAAGATAAAAACATCTAGCTGAAAATAATTGGTTGTCATTAAGTTTGTTTTCTGATGTGTTTTCTTAAGTCAAAGCTCAAACATTGAAAAGATGTCTTGCTGGCAAGTCCCAAGGGGAGTCAGCCTCCTTCTACAGAGCAGGAGCCATTCAAAACAACTAATGAGCACCATAAAAAGGTGGTGTGGATAGTTCTGAGTCCACCATCAGCACCCCCACTGCTTCTCTGAAACTTCTGTCGATGATAAATGGCCAGCTCTGTGCAACAGTTCTCAAGAAACAGGCTTCGCAATGCACACCTTTCTCTCCAGCAGCATGTCCATGAGATGCAGAGCCAGGAAGCAACTGCATTTCATAAGGGATTGCTACTGGATAGAAGGAATGGTGCCTCTTAAATCATGACTGAAGGCCAAATTAGATCACCAAACTACATCAAGTGGTCTAACAAAAGCTTGCTATGCCTCCCTATACAGCTGTTCTTAGGCTACCTTGTCTTGGCATGCAGGGCTCCAGCAACTGAACAGGATGCCCCAGTGTACAAAGTTATTCCTTCTGGTAAATGGAAGTGTAATTGACTCAGCGCGCTCCAGGTCTAATGTAAAACAGAAGACAAGATTGCTAAAACTCAAGCAAGAAGTGCTTCAAGCTATGCCAAAAGCAGACTGCGAACACGTACACACAGTTCCTGTGGTTCAGCTGTCACAATGTGACCTGATCATGCATCCTGGTTTTTAACATAAAGCTGTTGGCCATGACAATTAGCCCCAAACGCTACTTTAGCCTTCCTTAGTCCCTGCAGTCCACCACAACATCCAAAAGCTAGTATAAAAGTGTTTTCTTTATACACACTGCTGTGCAAGGAACTTGGTATCGTGACATTTCCAGAGAGGCTAAAGGAGTAAGAATTAATGCTGAACTGTAGGCACAAGGCCTGTATCTCCAGGTCCTTGTAGCCTCTAGAAAGAGTTACCTGTTCTTAAGCTAGAGACGAGCGTATTCTGCCTTGCGTGCACATGCCTTGCCAGACTCCACACAATCCCTTTCTCTACAAGGCCTCCAACATCAAGCATTCCTCCCTGTTTCCCCTTTTCCCCACCACGTAACTTAGAAACAAGTGCCGTTTTAAACCACTGAAGGAGATAAGCCAATCTATTGCCTAACATGCCCCATCATCCTGTCTCTCCAACTGCATGTGAATGATGAGAATACCTCTAAAGCAAGGACAGTTGGGAATCACTCATACCCCTGAAAACACATACACCCTTATTCCCAATTACCTTACATCTTGCAGTTATTATCAATGCAAAACTGATGTGAAAATATTACTTAGATTTTGGAGCATTTTACACCCACTTTATACTTATGTAGAAGAAATATGCTGCCATGTGCCTGTGATTATGAGGAAAACCTTGAAGGCAGAGTAGTTTTACAGAATGTCAGCCACCTTAACCAATAAAGGCAATACAACTGCATGACACTGTTCTTAAAACTCGTGTGCGTCCTCCGTTATTCTGGCATGAGCAGCTAAAACTAGTCACAGGAGCACTTACTCATGTGCATAAATGCCAGCAAAATCAAGCTCCGAGTTAAGAGAAGATTTCAGCACTTCATTTTGCTCTGTGTGAAGCCTCTGGAGGATGTCACAGAGGACTGATAAGCAATTGCAAAACTTATGGTAGCAAGTACTCAGCAGCACATTCAGACTACTTCACAGAAGTGTGACTTTATCTTGTGCTCTGCATAAGCAAAACCTCATGTTTTTAAAGCTACCAGGTCAATTTTTGCTGAAAACACTGGCATAGTCTGCGAAGATGCAAGCAAAAATTGTGCATGCAATTATCTGGATATATAGGCTGACATTGATGGAGCAGCAAAGAAGGTTAACATGCAGGAGCATCATCACAGAACAATGACACAAATCCAGAGGGTGGAACACAAAATGGTAAAATTGTTTATTGCTACTGTGACTTTTTCCCTGTTCTGGGAAGGACACAGACTCTATTCCAAAGCACACATCATTCAGGCAATCTGTAGGAACGTTCTGCTGTAAGATGTTCCCTTGCTCCATCTACAACCCCAAATCAGACAAGAGTATTTGCCTGAAAAGGGACTACACAGAGCCAAACTTTCCTTTTGTCCTTATATTCCCTTTTCTCCATCTTACGAACAGACAAACCTGAAGACAGGGCCCAGTCTCCTGGGGCAGAGGAACATGAACATGTTATTAAAATGAAGTGTGCACATAAGCAGTTTGTCCTGGGATCTGAAAGCCAGGTTTAATTAACCAGCTGAGCTGAAAGCACAGTTTAGAACAGCGCAGGCCATCCGTGGACTCTCAACCCAGTCATTTCACACAAGCCCTTGTAACTGATAAACCACACAATAGCAAGCAATTTTTTCGTAGCTTTGTTGCTTCTTGAACTCCTAGAAATCAGTTTGTCATCAGATAGAAAGTTTTTCAGTGCTAAAAGGATATTGACAGATTTTACCACTGTCAATGCAAGTGAGTCCTAGAAAGAGTGTGAAGACTTCTGCCTTTCTCTACCCGTACTCTGGAAGTCTGCTTTCTGAAGGACTGTATGCTTTGAGATAAGCCAGTGAAAAGTGTGATGAACTTGGATAAACTTCAGCTCTCGGAACAACCAATGTCTGTCCACCGACTACTTGATCATCTGGCTGTCAGGCCACAGAACTGTAACTCAGCATCTTGGGATTCTGTCTTTGGTTTCCAGTGTCTCTGTTTTTAAGATTCAGCTCAAGAGACTGTCTCCCACTCTGTGACTGCAGAGTTCTTAGCTCTCTGCGTCCTTAATATTTCTTGAGGATTTAAATGAGACTATCATCCAAACAACCAATACTTAAGGTTAGCTTCGTGTTGCATTTAAGATGATCTAACCTTACACTGCTGCAGAAACAGAGGGGTTTGTTTCACCTTGTTCACCCTCCTCTATTGCATCATACCCATCTATCTTATCTAGCTATGCTGCAACAAGGCTGTTGCTTCAGCTTGGAGAACTGATGGAAAAGTAATTAATTTGGGGGGTGGATTAGTCATCATTGGAGGAGTGAAAAGGGGACCATCTTCAGTGGAAGCTCACTGCAAGATTAAATGCAAAGTTGAACCGCACTCTGCTTATAGGTTTTTACAGAACTGCCCTGGGGGTTCAGCTCAGCAGTATCTGCATGTATATTTTAAAACCGTGGCTACGCAGGTATCAAACAGAATTCAATTCCTTTGTTACAGCATACTAATTATTGTGAAAACCTCACACCAACTTTATCAAAGAAGGAGATCAAACCTAATCAGGGCAGTTAAATACAAAACTTTTCAACAACTTTCCCACTGGAAAAAAATAAAAGGTTTTTTCCAGCTATTACAAAAAGGTAAACTCATATAATTACATATGATACGCACGCCTATCCTAGTGAACATTTATAGCAATCACTTGTAATAGATCCATCAGCTGCTAGTTTTAAAAAACTTGATCACATATTAAAACTATGACCAATACTGTTTTCTGTGCATAGAGATAAACATCCTGCTCAAGGATCTGAACTCCTATTTAAAAAGAAAACCAAACATTAAGAATAAAAAGCACTCAGTATGGTTCTGAGACACATATGTGGCTGCATTGCATATTCCCTGCCTACACTGACAGTGTGGGAGCTCTGTTAGTCATCTAATGCGCATATTTGCTTGGCACAATGCCTTTACTTTCTTGTGCAGGCAAGAAAGATGATCACCGGTTTATTGTATTTTTACATCTTCATTGCATGTTCATCAGTCAGTATGACCAAGGCTTCCCGATTCAAACTACAAGCTGTTAGGAGACAGACCAGTTCGAAGTGAAGTCCAAGGACTGGAAGGTTGTTAAGCACATCTGTCAAGACAAGGAAGACTTTTAGATTCATGTTGCTTAGACACATTTTTTGGTGGGACCTAACAAAATGTTTATTTTAAGAATAAGGACCTTTTATTGAACAGAAGCTTAATTTAGTTTTCCTTTCGACCCCGACACAGATCCTTTTTCTATCTTCAAGGGCATTAGAGGTTCTCAGTTGTCTTGCTTTAACTGTCTTTCTCTACTTCCATTCTGGAGGAAGCTGGCGCAGAACCTGAGTTTAGTTTTCAAGTTAAGGCTGTCACAGGCCCTCCTTGTCCAGACTACAGCAGGATCATAAGGTTCCCATCTGGCTGGCAGCCCAATTTCATTTAAACCATACAAAACACATACAAGAAGCGTGTGCCTTTTCAGTGTAATGCTGATGATGAAATCTGAAGAGGAAGGGAGGGAGGCAGAATTTCCAGGTCCCTCAATGCAGTCAGACCTTGTAAGAGTGACTCTGGCCAGAATCCAGGACCTCTTCTTACCCCTTCCTTATTTTAAGAGTCCTTGGCAATACGGGCTGCCACATGTCTGCTGGTTTTGCCCCGGATGTGCACAAGTTTGGATGCCTGAGGACTGCAGTGCTTTGGTGCACCATCTCCTGACTGCACTCGGTGTGTTAGTATCTAGCTGAAGGGAACAGCTCTTGACGAGCGGGAATTCAGAATAGCTAAGATCTGGCCTGATCTACTGGAGCTCGGTCTTTGAATTCTAAAATGGTAAGACAGAAGAAATATGTGGGAAGCATCCACAATAATCAACCATCTCAAGTTAATTAGCAATTAATTTAGTGAGCTACTAAAGTCTAGCAAAGATGAATCCTGAGAGATTCTGGTCACAGTTACCCTGATGTAAATCTAGATTAACTCCTAGAGAGAACATCAATCTCCATGGCAGTTACTTCAGATTTACACCCAGCTCCTCTGAATTTGTGCACTTGTTTTCACAGCCGTGTGGGAGATCTGTCTCAACACAAATCAGCTCTGCTCTCCTGCAGATTCTGCAAGGTACACAGAGTTACATTTCTGTAAAAATCCAACCTCAGTGAAATGGGGAAATTAAATTCTCCGCTCTGATGAAACCTAAGCCTCCCACATACCAGACAAAAACCCTGCGACAGAGCCAGCCACTACAAGTGGTCACAATATCCTCCTCAGCTCTCAGTCTTCAGGGAGGAAGAGTAGTTCTGTCTCACTGGATTTCACAAAGCACAACAGCAAGCATCAAAACCACTACATTCTTCTGCATAGGACTCTTACGAGTATTAAGAAAACCAGATCCACAGAGTGCAGACTTTTGAGTCCAGTCTCACAACCCTACCAAAATCCACCTAAGTATTTCAAGGTCATCTTTCTACGAGGGTAAAGAGGGGATAAACACCTTCTGGTCATTAGCCCTGCCCACTGTGATACACTCTGTAGTTGCAGCAAAGAAATTTGGTATGAAAAAGGAGTTACTGTCTCACCACACAGTTCCTCACCCTCCTACCAACTCTACTCGGCTCTGCATCCCCATCTCTGCACGGCCAGCACTTCCCCCTTCCTTTACCCCTTAAGATAACCACTGGATTAAAATGATATTATGTCCTTTCCCACCCACATAACTCTCAATCCAAGCAGCACACCACTGCTCCTGAAATTCCAAGCTGATTCAGCTAAGGAAATGTTTGTATGCTTCTGGGTGAGCCAGAGTATTGGTCACAAGTAAAGAGCAGAAACTGATCACAGGCAACATACAAATGCGAGTGCCAGAATTCTGAATTCAATGTATACCAGAGAGCTTGTCAAACGGTTCGTAGAAACATCACGGAGAGATCCCTAGAGCCACTCTGGCTGGTTTAAGTTCACATTAAGAACTTGCACCACACTCATTCACGTTGGGATTTTTTTAAAGCAAACTATAAATCCCCCCGTAGCAGCCCAACTCTGAAAGAACTGGACACATACCTACCTACCCCCATTTCACGGAGAAGTCTGTTCACACTGCAGATCTTAACTGCCTCACCTAGTTTTATGCTTTGCAGGAACTGGTTTTCTGAAGGAACCCCAAATCTGCTTACTATTCCTTTGTTTCATGCCTAAGTGGGATTGAAAGGGTTACTCAAGAGGATCCAGCAAGCTCAGAAAAATCTTCATGCATTCATAAGGATGTTTCAGAGCTATATTTCATTTTGAAGTATTTCTTCTGCTCTCGTGCGCGATACTGCTCTGAAGAGTGTTTTGCCATTAAATATTAGTGTGGATTCATGACCTCTCATCACTGAGTCTCCATCAGTACAGCCTCATCAGCTTATGAGCAAGCATCATACTAGCAAAGCCTATGGTACCAGTAAAGGTAGTCAAAATTGACATGGTTCCCAGCATTTGTAGAGTTCAAACAATGTAAGTCAAGTACATCCACAAGCCAGTCAACCCACAGTAGAATACACAGAAGAAGATATGCCATCGCTAAATAAGCTTTTGTCTTCATCAGTATTCTAAAATTTCAAGAAATTAAACTATTTTCATGGTTAATGGTAGATTGGAGGGGGCGTATTTTTGAATCTATAAAATTGCTTTGAAAAGGACAGTCATCCTAGAGTAAAGCATTTCAAAGGACCCACTTTTTTTTTTTTTTTTTAGAGAGAAAATGAGATAAACAACCAGGTTTTTTTACAAGAAAGATTAGTTCTTGAGTATTTAAATGGAACGGCTGGAAAGAATTTGGTAACCAACAACTTGAGAACAAAATGGTAATCTTTAGGGTGGCACACTTTGAAAGGTACTACATAACAGATAACTAAATGCTGATCTTTTGTAAAGATGACATTTTAACTGAGCAATTCTACACAAAATAATTTCTTCTAGATAGGCCAGTTTAGTTCCTGTAGTTAGACCTCCCCAAAACTATTAAAATTTTAAGAACTTGTCTACAGATACAAGTTATGTATCAGTACAGTAAGATGATTATTCTAAGAACAGCTATTCCAGAATGAATACATCTGTACATGAAGTTGTTCAGAAAGTTATTGCACAGCAATGTTATATGGATAACCTCTAAGTGGTACAGAATTTGGTACAATCCCACAAATAAAACCAATTCAATGTTTTTCCATGATGAGGAAAAATAATCTAGCTTCCAGATCTCCCAAGAACTCAGTAAAGCCCACAGCACCCTATAATGCTTATCTCAACCTCAATAAAATTACTGGGCACAAATAAAGCTAGAGTTACACATAAATCTCAAATGTTTTTTCTGAAGATAACTGAGCTTCACCAACACACGAGATAGGAATTCAACTGGTTACTGAGGGCTGGGCATGAATAACCTGCTTAATTTCTAGAAGACTAACTGGACAAAGAAATCTGTCTTCATACCATTTTTCCAGGATCTCCCCAGCTGACTCATCCTCCTGTCTGAAGTACAGCATGGAAGTAAAACAAAGTAAACCAGAATCTCTCACATTATCAGAATCAAAATTGCTTTGTATAGTAGCAAGAGACACTAAAACCAAAATTGGATGCCAATTTGCAAACTGCCATTAAATTTCCAGGAAGCTAATCCACCAAGGAGCATACTGCACCCTAGAGAGTCCTTAATGAATAGTGTCACATTTGCAATAGGCTAGTTAAGCTTGTGTCAGCATTTACACTATAAATCCCTAATTATATGTTAGCAAAACAATCCTGAAACATGATATACAGGGTTCCAGTCAAGGAAGACAGACTCTGGGAGGGAGGTGGGGAGAACATGTTAGTATCAGGATAGACTGGATTTCATGTTTTAATTTGAAAATTTAAAAAAAAAAAGAAAAAAAGGAAGAAAGAAAGGAGAAGCTTGGAACCATTTCAAGTTCCAAAAGCAGAGAACATTTTGGCAGGCATTTAAGGCCAAATCCTGGAAGTGGTAAATGCCCTTGACTCTAATCTCAGTGGGACATATGGGTGGTTAGCATCCCCACAAAGAATGAAGGATTACCAGTGTCTAAGTACTCATTTATATCAATGGGTGTTAAAGCACGTAGCTGTTTCTGGGGTCGGGATCACAGTCCATCTGTACTTGCTCCGTTATTCTTGGTTTAGAGAGCTTGATCCTGCTTCTATCACAGGGCTGACAATGTCTACAATCCAGGGTCAGAAGGATAACCACTATAAACTTCCAAACATGATAAAATATACAGTACATAACAGCATTATGCACAGAATATACTTTGCATTAGATGGAGCATTACTCTTTCCTTGATTTTTATATGTGGTGTATTTAACATTATCTAATTAAGGACACAACACCAAGATAATATATGAAATTTGGAGCTCCTACAGATTCCAACCCCATCAGCTGGAGCACAGTGCACACCTCTGACTACTAATTCTTGGAAAGGGACTGCAGTAGTGGGGACGGGAAGCAGCATTTAGACAGCATTAAGACAGAGCAGACAGGGGCACTTCATTACCATCCAGGTCTGCACTTAGTGGTCTCTGTACTAAAACAAGGCCAGTAAAGTTAAAAGTAAGAATGGTAAGGTCAAAATGAAGCCACTAAGTAGTTTCAGTACTGAATGGAGGTCCATCTGCTGACTGCTTCCATCCTGCATTGTCCTGAGGTGCAGACACTAGTGTCCCTAAAGTCCTGTGATGCCCCACTCTGTATCCTTCAATATTTGTTACCTTCACAGAGGTGCGCATATGCCCAAGAAGTGTCTTCGGAGTGCCTCAGGTCTTGGCTGCAGCCAGGTCTGTTCCACTTGTGAACTCCAGCCAACTGGCAGTGGGGACAGAGGATCCCCCTTTTATCCTGCCCCATGCATTATGGCTGTGTGGCCAGGCGACAGCAAATTTATGTCAGGGCCCCAGGGTGATGCCACAGTCTCCCCTACATGAGCTTTGCTGATTCCACACCGATCACTGCCCCTGCAAAGCACTCACCCGTGTTTCTTCCAGAATCCATGGCTGTAGTTCAGAAAGCACTAGCAGTCATGACTTTTCTCAGAGAGGAAGCTAGGTATTACAACTGCAGTCCTAGGTCAGGATTCAGGAGCTCACACCCTGTCTGATACAAGACTTACTACAATTAAGTAAAGGCAGTACTGTCTTAATGCAGGAAGTATTTGGACACTACAAGCTACAAAAGGGCCATTTCATGTACATGAAATACGACCACCCTTAATGTACCCGTTTGAAAAGCATACCCATTTACAACATTAAGACCCTGTAAGTCAACAATCAAGACACTCATCCTGATTAGCAATTACTGATTAGAAATCATGTGGTAACTCAGAACCTTGCCTTTCACACGCTGTTGCCTCTCCAGCATAAACCACGGTAAGCCTGACCTTCTAGCATAATTCCTCCCTTTCTACAAACACGTGGAGTTTACTAGCATGGTTAAGAAAGATTCGATCAGAGAGCAGACAATGCTCTAGAAGAGAAGTTTTCTTGTTTCCACCAATGTACCAAATACCATCTTCCCGTTTGCTAAACAGTCACATCCTCAGGTTAAATTGCCCCAATGATCTTAGGGTGCCACACATCACTGAAGGGATCAGACCTGGTTATCCCAAAAGGATGAATGGAGCACCTCAAACCACCAGTGTATCTCTGCTGTATCCATTTAGCCTATTGCTGCCAAAGCCTTAAAAATTAATGAGCTCCCCAGGGAGTATACAGACCTAATGCTCAAAGCAAAAGCTGCTGCCAATACTGTTCATCTCCCTAAAGACCACTTCAAGTCAAAACAGGATAGCAGCTTGTGCCCCTCAGCAGAGTATCAGGATCCTTTCAGACAGAAAAAATACCTATGTTTATGTGGACAGGCCTTGAAATTTTACAACCTGCGAACCATCACCTTGTAGGTTGATCCTGTGCCTTCCACCATCTGGTGGATTTCTGCCATCAAGTTCAACACAAAGAAATTAAGATCCATTTTAGGGTAACTTCTGAAATTATCTTGGTCCAAGTTTTGTGACGACCCTAAACCTTGCTTGAAGACCCCTTCTTTAAGGTACTATCTCACTCAAAGGGGAACAGCAGTAGATGAGGCTGTGCTTCTGCACTGTATTCTTCAAATGTGAATGCCTGGTAGGTGCAGAGGGGAATAGGAACAATCACACTCTCGCCCTTTCCAGACGTTGCTTGTCATGGCATCACTGCACATAAAAGGCACAAAACAGCTTCTTTTGCCTTCCAATCCCTTTGCTTCCCAAAACCACTCCAGTGTCACTGAGAAGTAGTCTGCCAGAAAAAGATTTAGAAATCCTCAAACAAAATGGGTTAAGCATTCAGAATTATCATCAATTAACAGCTCCAAAATGATGCAATAAGAGACTAGCACAGCAGAGGAGCTTTAAAACTTACACTGATCTAAGGTCTGAGACCAGTTCTTGAACAACAGGGAAAAAAATGCTTCTCTAGTACAAAGAACCAACATCATGTAAATCACTGTGACTAGCAAGCAAGGCTTTATCCAGCCTGACATGTTATCAGGGTCTCAGATTTCTGCTCATCGCTAACTCTGGTAACTTATCAGCATCAGTTCCTAAAATCATGCAGCAAACAAAGAAAGTTGGCCATCACAAGGAGATACACACAGTGCTTAAGTTCAGTATTTCAGGCAATGGCCTAGAAATGGCTGCATGGATTAATGTGGCATTTTCCAGGACCAATACTGGTTTCAAGATGGCATTTCCAAATACCTGCTGTGTTCTCAGAGAGAAAGCATAATGTCCAAGCAATCAGTTGCAGAGGAGGAACAAAAAACAGAAGCACATGATCCTTTTATGTATCCTGTAGTGGTGGCCATCAGCTCATTTCAGGCCCTGATAAAGTCCCTTACAAACAAGGGATTCTATAGCTTCCAGGGAAAAGCTGCTTCTCCCAGACAACATCAAACAGAAGCTGCTAATCTGAGAGGTTGTAGTGGACAAAGAGGGCAGTTTGCACTTCCTTGGTTTGAAGCCTTTGTGGCAGAAGTTACTCAGCTCTTGGTGACAGGAAGACAGAAATACACAGCTAGAGATGACACTTGGGCTGGAGAGGTGACACAACACAGAGAAAAGGGTGAGAGTCACACACAGAGCAGCAGGGATTGGTGTTGGCTGAAAAAACAAAGGAAGAAAAGCTTGTAGACACAGATAAGAAACTGTATTCCAAACTGGAATAGACATCCGGTTTCAAGGACAGTAGATCAGCTTCGAGATCTGCTCTCTATTTGGACTTCTGTTCACAAGGGAGTGAGATGCCTTAAAGCAGATTCCCAAATGACAGCAGACACTATTCCAGCTAGCTTTGGACTGCCTTCTCTTCCCAGTATAATCAGCAATCTCACAGGCACAGTTTTACAAATCCCAGGCCACCAGATGAATGCCAGTAGGCTGTTACAGAACACAGTAAAGCCAGAGACAGCATTAGCAGGACCTGACTTTTAAGCCAGCCTGCCAAGCAGAAGAGCATCTTTTTCTAAATCCTGGGTACACTGGTAACTGTTTCCTCTGTCCAGGAGAAACCAGTACCACATCTGAATCAGTATCTTACCATGGGCACATATATTTTGGTTAAAAAAAAAAAAAAGTCGTTCATGTAACATTAAAGTCATTCCCAGGACTAACACAGAGCAACAATCCTCAATCTAACACAAGCTAATATAATGTAACGTAATCTAATCCACTCTAGGATAACAGACTGCAAACTGATGTCCTGAGCTACACAGAATTCACTGCAGATAAAACATTCTGTTGCTTAATTGCTGGCTCTCTCATTATCTAGCATCACTAGAAAACTTCACAGCACTGAATCTCCATTTGTGATCTGCTGCCCACTGGCAACACAGAACTGTGGCAAATGGCCAAAAATATATTCAGTAGGAAGACCTACAGTGTTTCCAGTCAGGAGTTGGAGGGGTTAGGATGACAGAGAGCACATATAAAATTCAAAGGGAAAAAAACAATGTGTTTTCCTAAAAAATTTAGGACATACACTGATGTACATGATGCTTAAAGCTCAAGAGAGATAAAAGTTAAGAACAAATGGCAGAGCCTATTTCAGGGAAAAAAATACATAATTAAGAAACTAGGGATGTCACAAAACATACGTAACATGGAGCATGTTACACATGCTTGCAGTAATTTACCACAAAGAACGGAGCACTTAAGGGTCTGACAACATGAAGACAATAAATAATTGGCTAAAATACATAGCATTTGGACACTCAGCTCCTTGTGTACCAGTGCCAAGTTAGGTATCATGTAAGAAGTCCCCATCTAATTTAAAAGAAAACGTTAACTATTTTAATTACTTGGCCATTTTAAACAGGGTCTGAAGTGCAGAAGCAAATCACCAGCAGAATAAAACAGCCATTACATGCTTTTTAGTAACAGGATTTGTTACAATAATTCATAAAGCTCCCAGCAGTTTCATAACAAAGTAGTTACATCTGCAGTTTCACAGAAATGATCATGTCTGTGCCAATATTTCATCTTCTGAATGTTTGCAGGCTCTGATTTCCATGTTTAGAAGAGGACTGTAACAAGCCAACTACTTAAATTATTCCACCTCTCTGGCTTGCTATTCTCAAACTTAAGGAGCAAATGCTTCGGTCAGTGTAATGGAATGGTGGCAGTGATCTGTACTGGCAAGGGAGGCTCTGCTCCTAAAGGAGACAGCTACAGCCAAGCCCCAGGCTGGTAACACACACTGTTACCGAGACTGAAAATGAGGGAACAGATGCTGTCGGAGTACCAAATGGAAGATGTTCAGGGAAAGAAAACAAACAAATCCAGCCATATGCAACAAGTCAAGGTACAGGAAGGAAGCAGCAAGTCTGTTCTGAAATATAAAAAGGGCTCTGCAGACCCATCAGAAAATAAATGTACTGCCTGATGAATAAAATGGATTCTCTTCCCCAGAATCTCTGGATAATGCTACGAAAAAAATATATTAAGCATATTTTTATTTGCTTGTATAAAAAGAAAAAAACAACCCAAAAGCAAACAACACCCCCCCCAAAACCCTATCAGGCAAGTGTCGTTCAGTGAACTGACAGTACATTTCAAAGTGGTACCATGTATCTAAGGGAATGGTTCAAGGAACATCTCTGGCAAACAAGCACTGTCTTCGAGAGGCTGAATCAGGATGCCTAGCCTACTTCTAACTGTCCTGACCTAAACAGTATGACTTAAATCTTGCAAGAGTGGTGAAAAATGAAACCCCAAGCCCATAAGGATTCTTGTTGCCATTCTTATTATTTTATGGAGTATACGCCTGTATTTTAAATAGCACAAATTTTGGTAAAGTCCAATACACCACTAATGAGATACAAAACTTCATTGCTGATTGAGAAACACATGGAATGCATCCAAAGAGATCCAGCTCCCTCCCTTTTAAGTAGGTAGTCACTCAGTAGCAGAATTGTAAGAATAGGTCTCCAGAGTGGCTGTGTGGAAAAGCTGCTGATGTTTGTGTGTTGTCACCACAGTTGCACATGACAATTGTCAACCTACAACCCACAGACTGCTGGTGACAACCCAACTTTTGAAGCCCAGCTGGGATCGGTGAGCAGGTTCAATGGGCTGTTCTGTTCCCCCATAATTTTCTGAACCAAAGAAGAAACTTCTCAACTCCCCTCCCCATCCCCTTACCGTTCACTTACAAGTGTCCTTCTACACATGAGAAGGAAAGCTGTGGTCCTGGCCAGCTGGTGGGAGGCAGGAATGGGGCTACAAAAAACCCCCCCTCATCTAAGACTGAAATTAATAAAGTATTTTCCCGCCAAAAGGGGGGTGGGGGGTTAGTTACAACTGGTTTAGCCCACCTCAGCTTTTTGAATCCTGCCCTCCAAAAGGATCCAAAGTTTGTTATACTCCAATTGAACATTTCCCTTTAACTCACACCCATAAAGTATTCACCTCCACCTAAAAAAAGTCCTGCAATGCTGTTGGCTGCTAAAAATCTCCTGCCATTGAAGCAGCAGGAAGAGAAAGAAGGTAGTAATTGGAATGACCTGCTTTTTACAGACTGCAAGTCATCTATTATGAAAATAGTTATTATTTATAGCACCCGAGAGATACAGTTCATAACAAATACCTTCCCTGTGCAAAATTATGAGCTTTTCTCAGTACTTTTGGTTAGTCAATGACAGCTGAAAAAGCTCTCTCCATCTTTACAAAACACCAGCATTTGTATTTCCTAACAAACTCCAAGATACCATTAGAGGCTCATGATAAAACTGGTGTTACAAGAGGAGTATGTTTTCCCACTGAAGGAGGTTAGCAACTATCTGCAGGGAAAAAGGAAACATTTGTCTCTCAGCACAGAAACCACATGGATTGCAGCTTTCTGGGGTGTGGAATTAGGGAAACACACAGATATCGCCTCCTTTTGAAAGTGAGGTATACGTTCATGCAAATGAACTCATCATCTAAATTCATCTAAGCCACCCCAGCTAAGAGGTGAAATCAGCAGAGAATTAAACTATACATTAAACAGTAACTTTAGTAATATGCTGTATTATTAATAATGAAAGAACGTATGCACAAATCCAGTATCATAAATACATGTGGTCCTGTAAGCTTTGATTGAGTCTTTAGGGATGCGAAAATTCCAAGTTTCTGCTCCTAAGAATGTCAGAAATCATACTGGTAGGTATTAAAAAAAAATACCCGAAAGGAAGCATAGATGAAATAACAATGCAATCAAAACATTCCAAATTATCTCTCCTCAATAAAAATATTCTTTAGAAAAAATTTGCAATTTAAATTTAAGTTCAATCACAATTTTAGAATATGCTTTCACTCACAGGCCAACACTGAATTTGTGGCAGTACTTCTTTTGACTCTACTTTGCAATGATTTCATAGGCTGATGTGGTCCCACAGTGCAAATACTCCACTGTCGAATACTTAGGAGCTCGACACGAAAAATACAACTTACAAACAAAATCTAGATTACTCACTGGTTTTTACCAATAATTTACTACTACTTTTTGAAAGGACAACTTCCTTCAAGCACCTTATTGCTTTGCACACATCAACAGCCCCCACTGTCCCATATCTGCTCTTTTGCCTTTTATTCCAAACAATTTTAGACTTTACTGATTTAAGTTTACAAACTAGTGCTATTCTTACACCAATTTTCGACATCTAATTCTCCATGACACATAACGCAAGTTATTTTCACCTGTACCCCCTGCATTTGAGCAAAGGCTACGCACCTCCAGACACACAGAACTCACAGATCTAGGGAGACTGGGATTTCTAGCTATAATTCTGATTTCAGTAAAGATGCATTTCGAGCAGTAACAACTGCTAGAGAGTCACTTCTCTGCTGCACTAGTACCACAAGATGCATCATCACCTGAATAAACAACTACAACTGTAAATAGAAAGTATTCTCCTCAATAGAAAGCACTCTGATCACTCTACAGATACCAAACAAAGGAGTGGATATCCAAGGGAACATTTAACCTTAACTTATCTATTGGGTTTACAGATGAAAATACACATCTTTACCAAAGCACACGTACTTGGAAGATCTTTGTTACACTTCAACTTGCACTGTTATTGAGCTCTTGTTATTTTATTCTCCTTTAGGTCTAGATGTGATTTCACCAACTTCTGCAGTAATAACTTAGATCTAAGAGGCTGTCTACACAGGGCTACCTACCAGAACAGCCATGCTGAATATTTTGGCAAATACATTTTCACCTTCAGAGTCTGCTTCTGTAAGAGGTGCGTATATGTGGAAAATAAGCTTGGTACACTAATGTTAGCAAATTTCCATATGTAAATTACCCCTCTAGTTCTCAATTAAATACATCCATCTCCTGCCTCTCTCAGGGTCACATAGGAAGGAAAGACAGGATTTGACCACTGCCTGCTTAAAAATAGAAACGTATTTTGCAAGATTGCTTTCCACATTTAGTGCTTCTTACAAGAACTGTGGAATGAAGGTGAAAGGAAGTGAAAGCCAGAGATAAGATTCTTCCACTTTTTGAAATGGAAACATTAAGTCCACTGGACCTGTCCACTAAAATATCCACTGATATTGATTTTTTTCCTCCCAGGAACAGTTATCAATCTTGTATCTGCCAACTACAGTGTTATTTTTGTACTTAATACTGGAGTTACAACTGTGTAATGTATTTCAAGGCATAATATGGAGTGTTAGTGTCCTAGCCTCCTGACTTGTAACCTGTTCCTTACTGACAGGGAGCTGTACTGCAAAAAGCCTCAGTGGTAAAAAAAGAATTCCCCATCCATTTGTTAGATTTCCCACCAGTTCTAGAAACAAAGTAGTTAAGAAATGACGGGAGCAGATCTCAGGTTCACCAAGAATAAGATTACTTCCTCTCATGTTGAGGGATTCCATTCACAGTCACATGTAAAGCAAACCTAGTTGCTCCTTAGTCATATTAATGTAACTGAACAAACACATCTACACAGGTCCTGAAAGCAGAGTCCCTCCAGCCCTCTATTAAGTTTCTTCAGTGCAATACATTCTTGTAAAGTCAAGGACATCTAGTCCTCCTTAAGACTTACAATTTCAGACCAGACTACGGTGCCATCTTATGCTGTCAGGGTCTGCCAGGAACTCTGGAGCTCTATCCTCCATCAGCTTCTTTAAGGAACATTCTTATCTTGCACAAAACTGCTGTCTTCAGAGTCCTGGGTGCTCATCAGCACTTTTAATGAAACATGATCTGTGGACAAACGAGCAGTAGAACAATTCTAGTGATACATGAATTACAACATTTGAATGATTTAAAAAAGCAGTATAATTAAGACTAGCTGTGTCACAGCTTATACAGTTTGATGAAGTGGCGTACACACAGACATCAGTTTGGATAGTGACACATCAGCTGTGTGTGTGGCAGTGGCCAAAACTAGTGAGCAGGCTCTGCACACTGCAGCTATTAGCAACTTTTCACTGAAGCTTTCAAAATCTGTCTGAACCTCTGGCACACCTGGAAGTACCCAGTTTGATGACGATATGTTCCATCTATTCAAATACTAATTCATGTACATAAAAGATATTACATGCAGCTGTCATGCTTTCTAGCACTGGCTGCTATTTGAGCCCAGCATCACATATTCAATTCTTTTAGAAGAGATGGTCTAAACGGCTTTATTACACTGCAATGATTGACAAGGCCAGTCTGAAGGTGTCTATCTGGTGATATATGAGCGAGATCACAATGTCCCTGTAACTTCAGCAAGTTGCTTATACCAGAAGGATGAGTTGGCATCAAAACCAAGAGTTCCCATTAACACATGCAGTTGTGTCCACAGATCAGCTCTGCTACAAAAATGCAAAGGTCGCACTATCCAGCTTTTATACCCATAAGTACAGCAGTAAAAGACAGAAGGAAACTAGTTATGATACAGAACCACAAAGAAACATTTTTTTTAATGCTAGAGGTCCACCTCTTAAATACACTAAGTATTTTGGGCAACTACGCTTGATCTTAAACCAGGGTTGGACTGTTACTTTTTATTACACCGGTATTAGAGCTGCAAACAGGGATTTGAGTCCCACAGAAACAAGCTAAGAAAGGCTGCTCCTGTCCCAAACAGGTTGGGAGTCAGGTTCCATGCAACACATCACTAAGCAAGGAAGGCTGAAAGGAAAAGATGACACAAATCAAGAACATACAGAGCCACTTACTGTAATTCTAGCTGGTCAAAATCAGGAGTTTCAACGCAGAAGCTCGAATCTGACTTCTAACATGTAAATTATTACCATACTAGCTCTTTAAAACGTTGCTCAAAATCACAGCTCAAGTTGGTTCCATACCATTAAGCGAGGATTCTGAAAAGAGTCAAGAAAGAATGACTGTGCCTGAGCTCCACAGCAAGATTAAAAAATTCTCTCACCTTCCAGAGACATTTGAGATCCTTGTCTTTCTTGAAGGCATGCTCACTATGCACACATACATATACAATACACATACTAAGCATCTCCTCTGACCTTATTCTGCTAAAGTACAAATCAGCTTTTCAGTTCTTAACTTTCACTTGCGTGTTTTGTTTGCAGGGAGTCTTGAATATCCTCTAAAGCAGAAACACTTTATATCTGAAAACAAACGCTTTAAAGCATCAGCTTAAACCAAGAACCCATGCTCTGTCATAGGTTGAATCTTGGGTCCCATCAGTCACACTTTGTTGGGGTCTGCACAGGATAAGAAGCAAACCAAAAGAGAACTGCAACAGTAAAGTTCTCAGTGGTTTTAGTAAAGATAGGATTCTGTCCTCCACCTTTTAAAAAGCTGTAACTCAGAAAGCCTCTTCCACAAAAGCCTACAGGGCCCTAGTCTCCACTGCCTCTTCTGCCTTTAGACTTGACATCCCACAGGACAGAGTGATGTGGTTAAGCAACTAACAAACCCTGGGAAATCTCCCTGACTTTAGGCAAGGGTTTGCTTGTGGACAATTGTGAGGTAAAGCCAAGCAAGCGGCACTCTTTAACGTAGTCTGTTAGGCACATTTACTCATTTTATTCTGGAGACAGAAATTTCCTAATTTGTACATTAACTTTACCCTCTTTGTTGAACAAACTTAACTTCCCTGTATCTTCTCTTCCGTTGACAAGCCTAAACCAGAGCTAAATGGCTGATCTGTTTCGGCTCAGGCAGAAAGTCAGAACAGATTTTAGGGTTTTTTTCTCCCGTGCTGCAAATCAGTATGATTGCCCCTGCTGCAGCAACATCTGCCTTTCCAGATACGGAGAAGGCAGACACTGGAAAGCATTCTGCTACATAATGGAATTTTGAAAACCAGAAAACAAAATAAATGCTCATAAATAACTTCCCCCCCATCCCACCCACCCCCCTTTTTTTAAAGTATAAACAGCTCTTCCATTTTGAACCAGTTTAGGTACTTAAAACCTGAATGTGTTTATTTGCTTTTCTGCTCTGTACATTATCAATACGAATATCAAGAGATGCATGCTGTAATCAATCAGATTTGCATTCTTGTTGTGTATTCTATTTATCACACTAAATTGTTACTAAATTGATGGTCTTGCTATTTAAAGGCTCTTGTTCTAGTTTTACAGGCATGACATCCAGTTGGCAACTCTCTCCGCAGTGGAGTGACAAACATGTTAAAGCTCAGCCCTTAAACCACAATGATAATGATAAATGAGGTAAAAAAACCCCAAACAAACCAACAAAGTACTACACAGAATAACGTCTGTTTAATTATAACAAAATGAATTAAACCAGCAAACACGATGCGTTTACCTTCCTGCATGTACCTACTGAAAATGTTGGGGCTCATTGATATGAATGTAAAATAAGAGTATTAGTGTCCATTTCATTCACATTCAAGTCACCGGGCTAGATTTTTTCTCTCAATGGGTGTATATGGAGCTCCTGAACAACCCTTGGCTTCAGATATACAACCCTAATTCAAATATATCAATGAAAATATTGGCAAAACCACTACATTCTGCTACTCCAAAAGAACAAATTGAAAAACAAGTTCAGGGCAAGCAGAGAGAAATATTTTTACTCTGGATATTCTAAACTGTAAAATTCAGCACCATCATATCCCACACAATTGCTGAAATGAACGGGAGCTCTGCATCTATCCAAGACTTGAGCTTGACCCATCAGGTGTGTGATTTAGAAGTTATCTCAAACTGCCTAACAAAACACTGATCAAACAAAAAATTGCTTCCTCAGTGTATACAACACTCGTGAAATAAAAACAGGTAATGCACATTTCTTTTGAATCAGTAATTTACTACTCTAACACAAGCACAGAATCTCACTCTCAGCTGTACATCATTGCCAATCACGTGGCAGCCAGTGGAGCTGGATCCAAACCTCAAACTTTGCGAATAATGCTGTAATACAAAGGCTTAACCTAACTAAATTTGTTTTTTTTCCTTTCCAGATATAATGTAAAGATCACAGTCTCACTAAAACGTAATTGCATAACGCGATAACCATAGGTAAAGTTTGAAAAAAACCCCTCTTAATTGCAAATAAGCTCACAGGGCACATGCGAAGCCTCTTCTGTTCCACCCCTAACTCCACCAAAACGCGGCTGCAGACGTCTCCAGCTTCCCAACACTTTATTACCTACACCGCCAGCTATCCTACTCTCAGCACTGCCATCTAGTAGAAAGTGGCAGCGTACCGCTGGCTGCCCGTCACATCAGCTCAAAGGCACCACTATTCCCGGGAAGCATCGCAAAGCTGTTGCTGCCGCTAATGTTCAACTGCAGCCAGTAGTTAACTAACGGCTATACCGGTTTGGAAACAGCCTCTCCCGAATCCCCCAGTCCTTCCCAACCGAGAGCCGCTGAGCGCATACACCAGCGTCTGGCGTGGGGCAACGGGGAAAATCCGTACTGCCAGCACCCGACCTTCTGCTCGCCGCCACCACGCCCCGGGCCCTACGACCGGCTGCCGGAGGGCAAAGAGGGAGGGCGGCTCGGGGGGGGGCAGCCGCGCCGGAGGAGAGGGGCTGCCGGCCGCCCCCGGCCCGTCTCGCAGGCTTACGGGCTGCCTGGAGACCGCGGGAGCGGGGAGGCACCGCCGGCTGCTCCCCCTCTTCCCCAGCCCCTCTCCCCAGCCCCTCCGCGCATCGGCTTTCCCACCTCCGCGTCCCGTCCTTCCCCGGGGGACGGAGCTGCTGCCGTTGCGTCTCTCTGTGCAGCAGAACGAGATGGGAAACGGCTGCAGGAAAAACGAAGCGAGGGACCTGCCCTGTCCGCCGCCGGCCGAAGGCGCAGCCCCCGGCGTGCAGCCACCCCCCGCAGCCCCGGGAGCGGCCGCCGCAGCACGGCGCAACCTTCCCTCCCCGGCTCCGGGGATCCGCTGCCTGCCGCGCCCGCCCCCACCTGCGCCGTCCCTCCCCGCCTCGCACTCAGGTGCGGAGGGAGCACAAAGGCAGAGCCGCCCGCTGCGGTGGGGGCTGTAACGGGCCCTCACGCCGCGCCTCTCCCCGCCGAGCCCTCAGCCCTCCCGCGCGCTGCACCGGCGCTCCCGCCTCCCCTCCCCGTTCGCCTCAGCCAGCCGCGGGGCGCGCGCGCCGGCCGCTTCCCCCCCCCCCCCCCCACCCCGCGCCTCCCCACAAACCCCCTCACCACCGCCCACCCGGCCAGCGGTGCCCTGGCGCCGGCACTGCGGAGCGTTCCTCGGCCGCAGAAGTTGCCCAGCCCCGGGGAGCTGAGGGGCACCCCGCGCTCTCCCCCCGCCGCTGACAGCGAGCGACAGGGGCAGGCGGGCGCCGTCCGCCGCCCCCGCAGCCCCCGGCGGGCGCGTACACGCACACCGCCACAGCACCGCGTCCCCTCCGCTGAGGGTGTGTGGAGGGGGAACAGGTGAGGAGCCACCCCCCAACCCACCGCTTCCTCCCGAGGAAGGTCTGAGGTGCAAAATCGCTCCCGCCGTCCCCCCCACCCCGTCTCTGAAGATGCCCCCGGGAAGGGCTGTGAGGCTGGCAGCGACAACAGCCGCCCCCTCCCCCGGGAAAGCTGTTCTCCCTCCTTCTCCCTTGCCTTCTTTTCAGCTCGGCCGCTTGACTGACAGGGAGCCTTCCAGCGGCCGCCCACGCGCGCTCCCGCTTCCCCTCAGTCGGAGATGGCGAACGAGAAAGCATGAATGAAACAGCCGTGCGGTGAGCGGGAGCGCCCGGCGGGGAGCCGGCCCCACACCCCGGGGGAGCCGGCAATGCCGCAGTGAGGCCTCGGGGGGCGGCGGGGCTCCGCCGAGAGGCCCCCGGGCTGTGGGCAGCCCTGCGGCCGTGCCCCCAGTCTCTGGTGCGGGCTGCTGGCTGCCGGGGCGGAGGGGGGGGGGTGGGGGCAGCCGGCGGCGGCAGCAGCAGACTGCCAACGCCACCCCCAGTCTCTTGTCAGGGGGGCCGAGAGGCCATTTTAGGACGCAGGTACCCTTCCTCGGGTTTTTTTCCTGCCATTCAGCCCGCACAGTCCCGGGGCCGCATCTGAGCCGTGGCTAGAGCACGCGGTCCCTACGGCTTAGTGCAAACGCTGTAGCTACTGTGGTTGATTTTGTGCTGAAGAGCATCCTTCTCCTCAGCTCAAGTTTGAGTGAAAAAACTCGGGCCGAAGGTGGTAGGTTGGTGCCTTCTCAAACCAGAAGCATGACCATGTAGGCAATGGGGCTGATTCCTCGTCTCCTATCAACCTACTTGGCAACCCATTTTTAACTGATAAAACCCCAGCACCTGATTCCTGAACTAGGACTCTTGTCCAGAAGTAATAGGAGGGAGGAAAGGATCTCAAAATTTGCTTTAAGCCCACTTGTTTTTTCCAGTGATTACTTGGTACCGTGGTGTAGCCTTGTAATCATTCTGTTCCTCAGATTGGTTGTCCCTAAACAAGTTGGAACTTGTTAAAACACATAGTTCACAACCTCTGGCTGCAGACCAGGGGTTTTCCCAGTGCTTTTGGCATGGATATTGTTGAGTTTGATTTGTGACATGAGTTTTAGTAGCCTTACTTAGGGGAAAGTCAAAGGATTAAATGTTCAGGTAATGGGGGCCTACTAAATCAGTGAAATTATCTGTGTCCGTTCACTGAAGGTCAATAAGTCCTCTGTTGCTTAGTATTTTATGTATTTTCTTAATTTTATTGATTGCAAAACCTAATAGTGTTTATCGAAACTCTCCTAAAATTTAAATTCAACAGGGCGTTTTCCACTTCTGAATTTGCATGGAGTGTTTTGTTATATGCTGTTAGATATGTTGCATTTGACACATATCTGCATATGCAGTTACATAATCAATAAACACGGATTTTCGTCCCATGAATCTCGAATCAGATTCTGAACTGTTTTAAATCAGTATGCCTCCAGAAATCTAATGCCTGCCAGAAAATTTGTATCAGCTAAGATTTTAGCCTCTGTATTTAAAAAGCTGCTTGGGATTCACGTGAGAAGTGTCTTAGTAACATTATTTTTTAAATTTTGCATTCCTGAAAACATGGTGCAAAGTAAAACCTTGTTGAGTCCTTTGCTATGGAGTAACAAAGTTAAGATTTTAATTAGGTGGGTCAGTGCAATTCTTTATGTATTTATTTTATAAGGTTCTTATGTTTGAGCTAACAGTTCACCATGACTCACCTACAGTACATATCACTGCCACAGCTGTTGTAAACCTTCTTCTGAGTCAGAGAATGACTTTATGACCCAGAATTCTGGCAGTGAGTACTATCCTAGTGATTTTCCCAATTAAGAGAGAATTGCGAGTTGGTATCAGTGTAGGGTGAGTCAGAGTTGGGTGTAAGAGGCAAAGCTGGACTCATCAGTTACTACTGGACTAGCTCAGTGTCCTCTTCCCTTCCAGAAGTCAGTGGCATGAAAACATGGAATGAGCCTGTGGTGGGAACTTTCTTAGAGTTCAGAAAGTCTGCAGCGGACCAGGGAATTAGCTCCCCTGGGTCCCAAATGGTCCTACCTTCTGTAACAGCCATCTGCTGCTCATTGCTGTGGGGTGCACGGTAGCTTTGCAGAGGGATGGGGCCAGCAGCAGTAAGTAGTTGAGAGGCAGCAGGGCTTCTTTACTTTGAGAAACGGTTTTGCGTCTTGGGTTTACCAAAGTGCAGGAGGTATGACATTAACACCACGTGCTCCTGCCTGTGGTTCTCTGAATATTTTTTCTGAAAACAGCCCAAATTTGCCCCCATTGATTTTGAATAGCAGAAATTAGGGTACCCTGTACTCTGCCAACTGCTGGCTGCAGCGAACATGTTGGAATCAGTCAACCAGCTACTCTCTGTTAAAATTATGTCAGAAGGAAAGAGGCTAACATTTAGTGTTGGGCGTATGGCTGAGCCATGAGGGCATGATGAGCTTGAGTTTAGGGTGGTTGCAATCTGCCATTAGGGTTTGTTCTGGTGTTTGTCACCCTGCTAGTCAGCATCCCACAGGGTTAGGCCCTGGCTTGAGTCTGTGGAGGGCAGTGTGGGGGAATTGTTGCTGGGGAAGGCAGAAATCACTATCCTACCACAATCAGGAAGGGTTTAGGTGTGAGACTGGGGTGAGGTTGACATCAGACAGGAGGCTGAGGGTGAAGGTTAGAGATTCAGTGACCACTTGCCTGGGTTTATTGCCAGCTGTGCTAGGGACTTCAGTGTTGGTTCTGGCAGTAGCTTTCTGCAGAGGTTGCTGACTTAGGGTTACCACTGTGATCAGGGTTGAACTTTGGGTGAAGCTCAGCTGATAAGCCAGGTTTGAAGTAGTGTTCAGAAGGTGCTAAGTAGTTGTGGAACATCCATGATTGCGGAGCAGAGGCTATAGCTGAAATTCGGGTTAAAGCTTGATCTTGCTGAGAGTGAAGCATTTACAGTAAGATGGGTCTGAGGCACTTGTTGGAGCAGGTAAAGGATCCGCAGTAAGGGTTAAGGTGGGAATAGCTGGGAATTTGTAACGCTGGAAGTACACTGCTATATTTGTGTCCTTGTTAATGCTCTATGTCTGTTCGATTTTGTGGCTCAGGAAGTCATTAACAACCTAGTCCAGCTGGTTTCTAAATGACTTTGGGGTTTATTTCCCTTGTGACCTTCCAACTGCTTGCAGCTGTCAGGCCATCACAGCATGCTTCTTTGGGTGAAATTCCTGTTAGAGGATGAGGGATGTGGGTTGAGGCTGCTCTCAGGGCTGTCTGTGATAGAGATAGATACATATTTTTAAAACTTAGGTTCATAAATGCAAATCAGCCTTCTGGAGGTAAAAAGTCAGTGAAAGTAGGTAGACACATGGAGGTCAGAATGTTACCTGGGGTGCACTGGTGGAGTTGCTTCCTTTCCCTGCATTTCATCTGCAGCAAAACAGCTGACCTGCACTAGCAACCATGGCTCAACACCAGCCTAGTTCTCCTTAGACATAAGAGCAAGCTTTGTGGGATCACAGGCACCTTTGCGAGTGATCTTTGTGGGGTTTTTGAGGGTCTGTGGATCTCTGGCTTAGAGAGTAGGAGCAGCTTTCTGAAGCAAAAGCCCTCTCCAAACACGCTCAGAACCATGAGCTGTTCAGCTGTAGCTCTCATGCTTCTTGTTGCCACTCAGTTTTTCCTTTTAAAAAGAGAAGGAGTGTCCCATTGACAACACAGCAGATAAAACAAGAGTCCTCAGTGTACTTGTGTTGTCCTGGGGGAACGTAGCAAAGTTAAAGTAGCAGTTAGTAAATTATGCAGCAGCTCTGGGCCTCACTCCCGAATGGCTCAGTTCATTCAAATTAGCCAAACCTGCTGTAGTTATCGGGTTGTGTTGATACACATGAGCTATTGCATATTAAGTTATGTTTATTTTGACTTTGAGCTATGCTCTACTGTGTCTGTTGTATTTTTTTACATTTTTACTTTTCATGAAAAAAGTATCTATAAATAAATGACCATGTGACCAGACAAGATGCTTCTAAGGGTGCTGTGGGAGCGGTTTATGTCAGTACAGAGCTGCTTTCTTCAGTCTTTGATAGGTTGTGCTAACTGGAGGTGGTCCCTGGTGACTGCAGAAAGATAAATGTGATGCTGATCTTCAGAAAGGGCAAGAAGGAAGATGTGGGTTACTGCAGCTGGTCAGTCCCACCTCAGTCTCTGAAGAGGCTGTGAAGGAGGTTTGCCTGGAAGCAATTTCTAAGCACATGAAGGAGAAGATGGTGATTGGAAGCATCAAGAGTGGACTTACCAAAGGCAAACCATACCTGACCAGTCATATTGGCTTGTATGACGAAAAGTTTAGTTCAGGGAACAAGAGGAAAGCAGTAGATGTTGTTTACCTTGACATCAGCAAGGCTTTTGACTTAGTCTCCTGTAGCATCCTTGTAGACAACTGGGGAGGTATGGAATGAAAGGTGAGCTGCAAGGTGGGTGAGAAATTGGCTGAGCCCCAGGGCTTGAAGGGTAGTGGTCAACAATTCGAAATTTATCTTGTGACTGGTTGTTAGTGATGTTCCTCTGGGGCTGTTACTGTTTAACATCATTATCAATGGCATACATGAAGGGACAGACTATGCTTTCGTTAGACAAATGAAACCAAATTAGAGCTGCTGTTCAGAGCGAGGTCAAGAAGCTGAGGAATGGGCTGACAGAAACATCATGATGTTCTGAGACAAATGTAAAGTTTTGTGCTTTTGTGCAAAGTCTTGTATTTTTGTATTGATGGAGTGATCCCATGTGACAGTGGAAGCTGGGGACCATCTGGCCAGAGAGCAGCTTTGCAGGGAAAGATGTGTATGACAAGTTGAACCTGAAACAGCAGTGTGACCTTGCAGCAACAAAGGCCAACTGCACACCAGGTTATGTTAGCAAAAGCATAGGCAGCAGTTGGGGGAAGCGATTTCTCCCACCGTGAGGTACTTGTGAGGCTGCATCTGGAGTTCTGTGTCTCCCTATACAAGAGAGAGATTAACAAACTGGACAGAGTCTAGTGGAGGAGCCCCTAAGATGGTTAGGAGCTGGAGCATGCTGCTGCAAAGAGGGGTTGAGAGTGCTGAGTTTGCTTTGTTAACCTGTGTAAGAGAAGGCAAAGGGGGGAGCGTCATAGTGCTGTCTTCACCAACCTAATAGTGAGTAATAAAGACAGAATCAGACTCTGCGTAGCAAAGGAACAGGAGCAACCGCATTTAACTTCCATGTTGGTCCTGTTTTTAGTAGGGATTGGACCACATGACCTCCAGAGCTCCCCTCCAACCTGAATTATACTATGGTTTTAGAGGGAATCTTTGCAGTTAGCCTCTCACAATGAATCCCTATCCTGATTTTCCAAGAAACGAGTATAAGGTTAAGGCAAGGAAACAGGAAGACCCGTGTGAAACAGTGGAGTAAAAAAGTCAGGTAGTAGGTACTAAAAAGGAGTTACAATGGAAACTTATGTCCAGAAGCTTTAGGAAGAGCCTATGCAATGGATTCTGGTTAGAGGAGGAAGGTACCATCTGGAGGAACTGACTTGGGTTGGTGTGGCAGCATTTTGTTAAACAGGCAGAATGCAGGGAGCTTTGTGTGCAATGCTGGCCCCTTTGTTTTGTAGTACCCTCTGTGTCTTCCTCTCTGTCTACTTTTCTTCTATCCCTATGCATGTTATAAATCAAGATAGCTTTCTTGAAGTGAGCAGAGCCACGCCACATTTGTTTTGGTTAAGTATGAAATTAAAATTAGATGGTTGTTTTCGTGCACTAAACTTGGTAGGAGCATAAGGGAGAAACGCGACTTAAAATAGCATTTGGGAAATATATATAGCAAAATGAACAAACAATATGCAGTGAGTCATGTCCAGCGGTTCTTGCAGTAACAGAAAGAGGAGCTTCTCTGAGGAATGTAACTGGGAATAGCTTTTGCATATCTGAAGCTGGAGCTACCCCCTTGGTACAGCATTTTGGCAATGCTTGTTTGCCCTGTAGCCTTGGGGTGTGCTGGCCCCAGGGGTGGGTAGCTCTTTGTGTTTAGAGCAGTCAGACTGATGGTAACAGAGAATCTGAACTAATTTTTGAATTGCCAGCACTCAAGAACACTCATAAAGATGAATCGTGCACAACTTGAGTCACAGTGTCGTCTTGAGTCTTGGTGCCTGCTTCAGCACCTCTAACAGGCTGGATGTGATGCATCTCTGCACTCGCTAGTACTCCCCAAAGCAAGAGGATCCCTTTGCAGGTACAAAGCACTCTATGGGCAGGGGTTATTGCGACTGGACCACAGACAATCATGCACTGGGAGATCCTGCATAGGTTAACACAATTAAGTAAACACGATTTCAAATCTGGTTTGTCTGGCAAGCAAAGACCAAGAACTGCCATGTTACACATGGCCAAAGGCTATACTGGAGTATGTCCTAGGGACGTGACGAATGCACTGTCTTAGGGGAATCTGCCACAACACTGTTATCCTCTTACTTGGCTGCTATGCAGATGTAAGCTGGTGGCACTGCTGCCCTGAAGCAAAACTAACTGTGCTAAGGTGGAAGGCAGCAGCACAGTGCAGCTTGGCTTTTACAGGCTTTGAAACCCAAGTGAAGTGGGATAGAATTGGCCAGGCTGGGTGGCAGCAGTCTGGCCATTTCTATTAAATATATAACTGCACACGCAGCAGAGAGAAGGGGCTCTGATGACACTATTTCAGCTTTGTTCTCATGGTAACCATTATGTCATCAGGATACCATGGTTACTATAATACTCGTATATTTCAAATGTTAAAAAAGGCAGAAGGAGAAAAAAAAAAAACCAAACAACAAACTTTTCCCAAAGTTAAGGAAGAGATGTGTTTATTCAGACTTAAGTAGTCGTGAGGAAGGATTAACCAGCAGTTGCTAATACTTCATGGAAAAGCCATTTTGAAACCATGAAGAACTGTTTTAATTAGTAATTGCTGTTTCTGCTGCTGTCCCTGCCACCATATGGTGCATGTCCTGGGGTTTCCCCTCTCTCTGCTTGTGTCACCAGCAGCTATTTTGATAAATGCACGCTGCAGAAGGCTAACGTGGTCATATTCAAAACTTTGGAAGCATAATTTCTGCTTGAGGTAAAAACCTCAATTTGCACAAAAGTCAGAAATAAAAAAACCAAAAAGTTTAAGATTGGGACCGTGAGGTTATCTCACTTTAGAGGTTCAGGAAAAGCAAAAGAAGTCTTGGCTTGAATGCTTTCAAGGTGCCAAAGCATATGGCTCAGAGGAAATCAGAATGGCAGCTTGCTATTCCTTGTTTGAGGACAAAAAGTATGCTGATGGCAGTGTGTTTTCAGCGGCTTGTGCCTGCAGACCTCTACGGCTACAGCACGAAAGGTACCTTTGTGGCAGGAGAGAACACGTGCTCTGATGCTGTGAGAATGCACAATTTTGGAAAGGGTTTGATAATGAGCAGTGGAAGAGCTTTAGACCATTTTATGTATGAATATGAGAAGGAACAAAAATAGACAATGCATATATTTTCGAAAGCAGCTGGTATTCATGGGCCTTTAGTATTAGTAACTGCTCAAGATTGCTTAAGGAAATTGGTGAGCATTCTGCGCATCGTCCCTATCAGGTCCTGGGGAATAGTTCAACTCAGAATCTACGAACGCAGTGCATTTAAAATTTCAAACTCGCTTTTGGAACTCTTGTGAGTTCAGGATTGCTCAGTTAGTGCAGGGCAAATTTTGAAATGGTAGACTAAAAGATTAATGAAATATTAGGTATTAAGATTTGATGGAGAAGATCTGGAATCAAAATGATTTTGTTAGCTTCTGTAATTGCTTGATCTTATCACCTGTATTGTTCTTCCTCCATTTTCCCCTGATATTTTTTATCACTGTTTAAATATCTTTTTCTAAATTGGATAGTAAATTCCTGAGGCTAGGATTGTAGTTTTCTACACAGACTCAAAAGGGCTTAATCATAACAAAACAAGCTAGACTCTTACAAAAACATGAAACTACATGGGCTGGATTTTAGGTGCTAAAAGACATCTTTGTTTTGCAAACAGAAATGCAATCCATTGAGAAGTACAGTATGTCACACTCACAGCCTGTGAAAATTGGCCAACAAGAAAAAGGACTAATGGCTGCTGTGGAAACCTAACCATAGAGAAATCGATGAGATGTATACGGTTGACTTCAAAATGTTACCCTTTGATACATGTCAAGCTTCCCAGAGCATTAAGGAATCTCAGTTATCCCTGGTTTCATTTGACCTCTGCAGGATCCCTTCTGTCCACATCTAGTATTCAAAACATTGGCTCTACATGCTTTTTGCATTCTTACTGTTGCATGTTTTACCTACAAATAGTCAAATCACAAAAGTTTTGGCAAAACCAACAGCAGTCACCAGCCAGATCTCCCTTATACCTAAAAATCTATAGCTTCAGCTGCTATGTTTTCAGATGGAATGAAGGGGGGCAAAAGCACAAATCTGAAATGAAAGGCTGTCACTATAGGGAATATTGCCTCTTGACTACAAAAATTTCCATGCCAGCAAACAGCTAGCGGTGTTTCTAACAAATTCTCTCCAGATAAGCAATCAGCTGCCCTTTCTTAATGTTCACTGTAGCCTAGCTGATTTTGTACATCTGCTGTAGTCTTGCAAATATTAGTAAACAAGCGTTTCACAGCACGTGTTGCTGCTAAGCAGAACTGATAGACACTTGAGAGAGCTGAAGTCTACATAGCTGCCTATGGCTAAAGATTCTTACCTGTTTATGTCTCTGATTTTATAGTCTTCTTGCTCCAGGTTGAAGAAAATTAATGTCAAAAACCATCTTTGGGAATAGAAATACAAGCTCCGGTAGCAAGAGACCACATGTACGTTTGATCCAAGAGTCACATGAGAAAATGTTTCATAGAAAGTATCTTCTGACTTGGAACGGTCCTGCCAAGGTCAGAAATATTTGAAATCATGGCATTTCAGATAACTCATTCAGAAAAGGATAATTTCAGTGATACTTCCTAAGCTTTCCATGTGTCTGGGATAAATAAATACAGTTTGTTACTTTCATTCATCCATTGCCAGTATATACCAGCAATTATGGCTGTACAGAGTACATGCACATGATGTGTATGAATATTAGTGGTCCCAAGGGATCACCGTACGTCAAGCCAAAATACTAACCCAAGGGAGTCAAACTGATCGGGGCATTATGACCAATACCTTGAGCAGAGTTAGTTTGGTACTGTATTTCTAAGAGGTCACCATCACAGAAAATAACTTTTTTGGTTTTAATAGTATCTTGATGGCTTAAAAAATGTCTTCAGTATATTGGAAAAAGATGAGATTAGTCTCTGGCTTAATTAGGTCTCAGGGCATACAATCAGCTAAGAATTTTAACTTACGTGTCACAGCAGGTAAGATAAAGACAAGATATACATCCCTTTGCTGAAAATAAGAAACCAAGGACCTGCATATTGTATGTAGTCATCAGAAGTTGGCATATGCTCTGCAAGACTGCTTTGTCTGGCACCTGAAGCTGTTTTCAAGCTTTTTATTGGAATTCTTCTAGTTGATATTCGTTCCCAGTCTCGTTGTCACTTAGCATTACTGAGCTGCCAGCAGCAGCAGCGCCCTTTCTTTCTGCCTGTTGTGACAAACCCTGGTTCATCAGGCAGTGCTCGAAACTTACTCCAATTTCTGACATATGGGAACTTAATTCATAAATTTTCCCTATTTGAAAAATATTAGTAATAAAGAATGACAATTAAAAAATCCTGAATAGCAATAGCCTATGTCAGGTGAAAGTTTCCTAGTGCAACTTTGGCGTATTTCTTGTGTAGATACTCATTTTGCAAGAGGAAACTAATCGTTTTTCTAGAATGCTATTTATAAAATATGTGCAGGAACCCATTGTTAATGTCATCAGTCCCCACAGCAGGAGGGTTGGAACTAAATGATCTTTACGGTCCCTTCCAACCCAAACCATTCTGTGACTCTATGATAATTGTGTTGAGTCTTAATCTCTCAGCATATCATTCTTTTATGTATGGAATAGTGATGAAGCTTTACCTCAGGAAGGTGTTGCACTGATTAGCTGTTGATGTGAGAGGAATCTTTGTGTGGATGTTTTTGCCCTACAGGAACTGACTGGGAGGTGTTTCCATGAGTCAATACTTGGGATATGACAGAGTTCAAAGGCAGTGTCAAGAAACTGCAACGTTTTACTGCAGGTCTGGCAGCACTTGGTGCTGTTATGGCTAACCCATAGCTGCATCATAAGAATTTTAACATTTAAAGTAAAAATAAATTTTTCTCCTGGTCTGAGTCTTCAGGAACCAAAACCCAGAAGGAGAAAAAAATGAAACAACAGTTCATGATTTCAGATATTTAGGGGCTTTGTCTTTTGGTTTTTTTTTTCCACGACATTATAATGGTTTTGAATTGCTTGGCTGCAGTGAAATATGAGACAAAAACTGAAGTAGGACAGAAAAATATAACATCAGATGCAGCTCTCATTGTATGAGCATATGGTGGGCTAACTCTTCTTGTAAGTGAATGATTTCAGTCCTGCTAACTTCAGGAGTGTCGCACAGCTGTAACAAACACCTGCAGTTACCCATGGATCCTCTAGCCTGGATAAGGTGTAATAGCAGAAGCAAGAGGAGATACATGAGGTAGTCAGCAGTAGATGGTAGGAATTCAGTATCCTGAATCTAAATGTATGTGATTTAAAACAGTACCAAACCCACAAAGTGACAGCACTTGTTAAGTATTGCAGTATCCTTGTATTGTGTTCTCCGTGACCCAGATTGATCCTACTCTGACTGAATCCATACAGATTCTCTTGCTTTTACCTCCCCACAATTCCTTCTTAGGGATTGAGCTTAGGTCATGCTCTGAACCATCCAAGAGAGCCATTTGGCCTCTCAGCTCTAGCAACAAGGTGGTGAAGGAACTGGAAATAGCTTTTTTCTTGGAATGTGCTTCCATCTTCTCAGTGAAGTTCCAGAGTTTCCATAGCTATTGGGGTAGTGGCTACCTGTGCATGCCAGGGTGTCACGGGTGAAGGAAGGGTGGAGGGTTATGGTGAAGCACAGTATCTAAGGAAGCAGGGGCTCCAATGCAGTCATTTTGCTGAAGTCCTGGATGAGGAGATTTCAGCTTCCAGCAAGATCTGTGGAATGGATGATATATGGGGGAAGAAAAAGTCCTCACAGCCTGAGGACTGTCTCATTCCTGGTCTGGAGGGTCAAGATAGGGCATTGCATGATGAGACTCCGGTACTATTTTGTGTATCAGTGTCATTGAAGATTCAAATATATCAGCAGTTCTAGCCAAAGTACCAGGAAAATCCCTTCTAAACCTGAATGATGGGTCAAAACTATTAAGCACTGAGGTTTCTTTCTTGAATTCTTCAGAGCTTACTTTACTTTGAACTTTTGTAATTTATTAAGATGGCATGGCTATGGACAAAGCCTGCCTTACAGACTCCTTAACCTCTTGAACCAAGGCCCTAACTTCAAAGGTGCTATTCTGAGCTCATACCTGCATATATTTGACTTAGTATATAAAACAAATGCATTCTAAGATCACACTTGTCCATTGCATAAGCCAAGGAAATTCTTTTTGAAGCTGATGCAAGTTCTGTCTGCTTATATCCAGAGTGAACTAAGTCTCAAAAGGCCTAAAGCTCTTTCCGTGCTCTTCATGTGACTGGCTAGAGCTGTTTGAATTCAAGTAGCTATTGGAACAGTTCAACAACTGGGAAACAAAAGGGTTAAGTTTTTGTTTATTTGCAAAGTATCAACTGAAAGCTGCTTTCCCTGTTTTCCTTGCAATGTGGTGGTGAGAGACTCGCCTGAAGCAGTACTGAGACATGACTAGATCCATATTTCAAAGTAAATTCTATCTGAGATCTATTGTGTTTAAGTTTACAGCATTTTAATCCATTCATTTAAATGTCAATTCTCTGGACATTAACCCTTTTACAACATGGAAGTCCTGTTTATTTTTATTGATGCAATGTCCCTGAGAGCAGGAGAGCAACAAAAGGGTGACCTTCAGTTTAAATGTAATGCCACCCAGGAATCAAGCAATCTAATATCTCTCTTGTTGATTCAGAGTAGTGACACATATTACTTGTATATTGCATGTAAACACAAAATTAACACAAGAGATGCTCTTGCTTGCGTTATTACTCACTTCCTTTTCTAACTTAAGAATGTGTTAGTAAGAGTGTTACACAAACTGTAGATACAGTTTTAACAAGAAGAAATATAGTACAATGCATCGTAGGAGTATAGAGTGATACAATTTTCCTGTGTGGGTTGGAGAAAGTATTTTTTTAAAGTATTTGGATTACACAGACTATATATGATTAGCCTAGTTGTTCCCAATTACAGGTGTTCTAACACCCACCTTCTCCTGTTATATGGTTTTTATCATGACTGGCATCATCGTTTAATCATTACAGCAGTGGACAGAGAGTCAGAATTCCTGGCTCCTGAGACTAATTTGGGTGATTTACTGGGGTTTTTTTTGTCCTTGGATCAGTCAGAGTTCAGTCTCTCTATGCCTCCATCTGAAAGCAGAAATAATCTGGAGGTTGATATGCTTAGGATTCTTTCCCACTCTCTGCAGTAAAAGAGCAAATAAATGTAAGCATTTTGTCCCACGTAAAATCCTGGTATTTGAAAATTTCTGTTTATCAGGAGTTGGGCCAAACATGATAATATTGATATGTTTTCCTTTCTGTGGGTTGAAAAATTCCAATAAATGCTGGTTAGGAAATGGAGGCCTCAGATATTTCTGTAGTCCCAATGTGAATTGGTTGTATTATGTTTCCTGAACAGAAAAGGAACATTTTGGTTTGAATTCAGTTTGACTTGTCTCTGTGTCACCTAAATAATTTGGGACTGTCATGCAAACCCGCTGGGTTTCTCTAAATTGCCTAGGGTCAGGTGAGTCCCAGGCATACTGTGCTAGTTGTCCTACCTTGTGCCCATCCAGTATCTAGAGGAGATCTCGGATAGCTGGGACCAAAGGGTAAAGAAGCACAAGGCAGCTGTACCACAGCTCACATGAGGCACCACAGCATTGGACACGTGTGCAAATTAACCTTGATGTGCCTTGGAACCATTCCCATTTGGCTCAACAACCTGATGTTTAGTGGTGAGAAGGAGCAAAGGCCAGGGCTGGTGGCATCAGAAGACTGAAGCAATCCTTTTGTCCACCATGTTCATGTAAACACTAGCAGTGTCAGGGTGGAATCCAATAGAACACATGGCAGAACAAATGTAAGAATGCAAAATATGAAAGAACAGTGCTAGTATATGTTTGCAGACCTGGAGGGGGTGAAGTGGTTGTACCTTGTGAGGGAAAGAATGGATAACATAAAATTCCACTGCAGTGCTGTCACAGGCTCTGGTACAGACCCATGGCATAAGTGGTTCATGATGCCTGAAGCTGGTCTATATTCTTACCAGGAGAACACCTTTCAAAACCTAAATCAGTGACTAGCAAACTGTCCCCATCTTCCTAAGGGGGAGTTGGTCATCAGTTGAGAGATGTTTATATAGGTCTAATAAGAGTAAATTCAGTGAACCTTTATGCTGCCCAAATACTTTCCAACATGTCAAATGCAGACATTTCAAAGAGCTTGCTTAGAACACACAGAACCTACAGAAAACAATCTGACCTTCCCAGGAAACAAATGTCTAAGGAGAATATGAACTAGGACATGGTTCTTGAAGAAAACAGCATATTTTCTTGCAGTACAAGGTTTAGTCTTTGCCTGCTAACTCAGCTGCAGGAAGGAAAAGAATTGCAACTCAAGTGGCTGGGATTTCACTGGGATGTATTTGAAAATGGGTTCTCAATTCCTGCCTCCTGACTGAGGAGGGCTGTAATTCTGTGTCCTGAGGCACTCTGTGCCCAGCTCTCAGCTCCCCCTGACAGCGGGGTGTTCTAAACCTCCTGGTTTGTTCTGCCTGCATCTAAATGTCACAGCTTCCTCTGAAAGCCACTTAAGGTACTTCAGGAATACTCTCTCAAGGCAGCTGTCACCTCCTGGCAGAAAACAACAGCCTCTGGTGAATGGCACTGAATGATTAGAAAAGCGTCAGAAGAAGAGGGAGGGGGGAAAGACATTTGTCAATTTTTTTTATGGGTGTGTTGTTTTTCCCAGAGTGACATTGAAGTAAATGGTTGCATCCTGTTTTTGAATGCCGTTGCATTGGATCAGAACAGAGCCTGTGAAGTTGCTATATGTTATCGCTGGTAACTTTAGGAGCATGAGCAAGAGAGAGGAGCCAGAGGGGGGTTTTTATACAGAGATGTGGATGACCAATCATGTGCTAATTGCTTGAGCTTTCCAGGTCAGAATTTCTGAGAAACTCTTCAGTGGTCAAGAAAAATTACTGTTATTTTTTTTATTTGCATAGATAAACCACATTCTGGATGTTCCAGGGACCTGCTCTGCAATGGTCATACAGCTTGGCCTGTGTACTTTTACTCTGTGCAGAACTCCCCAGCCTGTTGTGATTCAGTCCCAAAGTAGGAGTTGGCAATTTCTAGGGCTTTTGGAAACACACCTGTTTCTTAGTGGGTGGTGGTGGGTTTTTTTTTCACTCTGCAGGTCTGGATGTTCTTACTCTTTCGTATTACTTTCTCACTTTTGATGTAGCCTCTAAGCAAAGGTTGCTGCTGTGTGTGTCTACTGGTTTTGTCTTTCTGTTGTGCTGTGCTTTTAAATAATGATCAAGAGTGCCTAGGGCACAGGATGGACACCTTTCCTATCTGGTTTTATAAGCAGAAATAAATACTTACTGAAAAGGCAGCTGTGGCCGTTCCCCCTCTCCTCTGATAGATCTCTTTTCAAAGCTGTGGATCAAAAGAGCATTGCAAATATTCAGCAGCAGGGACCATGACTCTGAGGACTGGCACAGAAGTGTCACATGTGAACTTCTAAGCCTGCATAAGTAACCTTCCAAAACACAGGTTGGGAAAATAATAAACACACTTATCTTGCCAGTAGAGAAAGAAAGTGCCTCCTGTCACTCAGAACCACTCTCTGAGGCATTGCAGCCATGTATGGAAGCTGAAGGAGGCCTGTCTGAGGCCTGGTGCCTTCAGAAATGTGACAGAAATTCAAGTCAGCTTTCACTGAGACATTAGAAATGGCACTGCGGAGACTAAAGAGATCTAAATTAAAATTCCAGATCTGACACAGACTTTTGGAGTCTGTGAGCAAATTATCATGTGCCTTAGCTCCTACTGGTAAAAAAAAAAGGATGATTATATTTCTTCCGTCTGACTTTGTCTTGTAAAAGAGCATCAGACCGAGGTCATTTCTCACTAAATAGATATATTTGAGCCCCAGTCCTCTTGGGGCAGATAAGTAATTAAAATATAAGTAAAAATAATAGTAAGTAGGTAAATAAGTAATTTCCAATTCCTTGGAATTTGTGTGGGATGTCCTGGTATTGATTTTATACATTTAATAAGTAAGATTTGTCTGTTTGTGAAGACAGGTCAGCTTTTATTGAATGGTATAAATCTTAGCTGAGAGACAAGCAAGCAGGCAGATTTGACTGTAGACAACTGTTCTCTTCATGTAAAACCAGTGAGGCAAGAGAGAGTTGTATAACTGCATATGGTCTCAAAACAGCTCAGCCACTATCCTATCTTTAAACCTAGTGGAAGATTGGTAGGGGGAATGATCACAGACTCCCAGATTTCACTATTGTGCTTCAAATTTTGTTCTTTTTCTTTCCATAGCTCATTCCAGCATGACTTGGGATGTCAAAGGTTGATGGCAACAAGACATCTGCTGCTGTCCTGAAACTACATCTCTGGTTGGTAATACTGACTTTGTTTCCTTAAACTTGTTTACTAAAACTGGTATTTTACAGTACAGAATATATCTCTTCCCAACCAGTACTCATCACTGATTTGGACTAAACAAGCCTGGTTCTTCACTGTCTGGCTATCCACCTCCAAGGAGCATTTGTTAAAAAACCAGTAAGCTGGTTAGGCAGGATTTTGCAGTGTCATAAATAAATGTGTGAGGCAGTACAGGACAACAAATAGCCAGCCTGGTGTTTTAAGTGTGGAATCCCACGCTGAGTGAAGGGTTGACTTTTCTCAGCCTGAATGACTGAGGAAAGTGAGGGGCAGAGGAAACTGCAGTAACTCTGCAGCTCTATAGATGTCACCAGTCTTTCACTCCAGCCTTCCCCAGCCTTTTTCTAGCTGGTAACTATCTCCCTCCAGCCGTTTGTTCCTCAGCCCCAAAGGGACTGCTGTTTGGGTGATGAAATACTGCATAGTACAAATTAAGAGCTGCCAGCAGTGAGCTGTGCCTGGACAGGAGATACAAAATGGAAAATGCAGACGGTAACACAGTACTTTTTCAATTACATCTTAAGCAAACATACTTACTTACCAGGAGTCAGAGAACAGTGTGAACTTCTTTTTAGATATTGCCAGCTAAATCATTATGGCATTTCCTGAGCTTTGTTTAAACTGATTTATGGAGGTTATTTGCAACATTTCACCTTCTCCTGGAATTCTCACGTAAAAGTCCAAACCACATAATTTCCGTTCACATAACACCCACAGCAAGCATGCACTGTTCTCTTGGAGCTGGGAACTTGTCTGCAGAATGGCAGGGCAGTTCCAAACAGGAAAAAAACCCCCCACCAGTACAGGAGGAAAATGACCCCCTTACATCTGCACAGAGGATGACTTAGATGCTGACTTCACGTAAGGAACCAAAGGTGTGAAAAAAGGGCAAGGTGGAAGGGGAACAGAGAATAAGAGGATGGGTTTGCTTGTTGAGGTGAGGTTTTTGGAGCATAACTCACCCTCTTTAACTAACAACTCAATTCCTACAGCAACACCCCAGAGATTTCAGGTTTGAGTCCCAAGTGGAGCAGCTGCACTGGAGAGGGTGACTGGGCATTGGCTGTGCCACTGTCCCACCACACATATCTCTACTTGGTGGTTCTGGGGGTCTGTTGCTTCCTGTTATCAGACTCCTGCCTAGGGCTCTGAGCACAACTCATCTCTGTTACATCAGTGAGGAAAAGCTGTGATTGCTGTTGTGTTCATGGGAAGAAGCAAATAGACTGAGGTCAGGTTTGCAATACAGTATTTGGCTAGAGTAGTTGCTAGCGGGAAGCGTGGGGAGGAAGGCATCCCGATGTAGCAATGCTTTCAGAGAAACTCCTTTAGTCATAGTATGACAAGTGTCTGCAAGGGGCTTTGCCAGCATAGCTAGAGCTTGGCCATGACTCCTGGAGGCAAGCCCTGGCCAAGCAGACAGTGCTCAGAAAACATACACTCGTCACTCCCAGGAAACGGTTTGACAAAGGCTTTGTTCCATCCCTTCCTGAGACTTATTTTCGAGATTGCCCCAAACACTGGTACTTTCCCAGCTTGAAGTTTAGGTAAGGCCCAGGGAGCAGGATGGAGAGATCAGGCTGAGGTGACAGAGGGTCAGGTCGTGGCAGGGGACAGTAGGGTCTGGCTGCTGGGATCCTCAGGCTTTGTCCATGAGATCACACAGTTGGGTAGCCCACAGTAGTGCATCTAGGGGGATACAGAGCAGAGCAGAGCAATGCTTTTCTCTTGGATTTTGAGAAAATTTCTCATAATACTGAGGAGAAATACTGAAAAACAATGTCAATTTTTTAAACTTACAGCTTAAAAATATATTTAAAAGCTTTGTTAGTAGATGATCCTCAAAAAATTTGAAAATGCATATTAGCTCAGCTGTTGATGACACTGCAGGCACCCTACTGTTCTTAAGTAACTGGCATTTTTCATACCATGCCTTTCAGATTTGGATAGAGGGCCATACCCCAGTTTGATATACAAGGCTATATTTGAGCGCAAGCCCACCAACATCAGCACTATTGCTATGAATTTACAGTGGTGTAATAGGACGTAGAATTTGTCCCTAAAAGAGAGGCAGAGAAAAATGAACATATACTGTATTTCCCCGAGTGGTAGATACTCATATTATCTATGTTCATTCAGGATTTGAATCTTGGAGATTGAATTAATTTCAGTTCTCCTACCACCTGACCCAAAACAAAAACCAGACAGCTGTGTTTGTTACTGCTTGGTAATGTATTTTTCCAGGAAAACACAGCTTAAGCTTTGCTCTGCTGAAATAGCTGGCTGTTGTTTGTGCTTTCCAAAGTGCACCACTAACTGAGAAGGGAACAAGTGTGTGCCTACCCCAGGGAACTTCCCGTTTAACTTTGGTGCAGTGCAAGAGTGTGTCAAAAATGGGTTTGAAAGAGTGTTTTAAAATTCTGTTCAGTGAAAAGGAGATGAAAAACTGTAAAACTACTGTGAGGAAGTGCTTAGTTTGGGTTTATTGTTTGACACAAAACACACTGTGCAAGAAAAGGGGCAACCACCCAAGAGACTGCAATGTGCAGGCAGGATTAGAAATTATGAGGAGTCCATTTTCTGCAGCACTGTGTAAAGTAAGGACCAAAAAATAGGCCCATTCACCATATTGATTGTGACAAGTGACTTAATCTCTGAAAGAGATGTGTTATGTAGATTTATATCTGATCTAAAATTTGAAAAAGCACTAATACCTTGGGGCCCAAAGCTGAGGTTTTGGTAGGAGTCAGCACTACCTGAGCACTGGTACTGGCATGCTGCGCCCTGTTGGCGCCAGGGGAAAAGCTGTTAGGCCTGCTCCACTGCAGTCACTCCTTTGGGGAGTCAGGCTTTTCTGCCTTGGAGCAGCAAAGAAATTGTCTTTTATGCCAAACTGTGCAGGTGGAAGGCAGCAGAGATCCCAGATAGTTTCAGTGGTTTTACACAAGGGGTAGAGTGGCACAGTGACTGCCAGTGAAGCCTGTTGATGGACAGCCACAAAGGGCTACTTCGCTGGGTTCTCTTGCATACAGCTCAGTGAGGGGTCTTGGGACTATTCTGGACCACTGCTTATGGAATAGCATAGTTCTGGTTTTATGTTCAGTGATGTTTGGCGGTGGATATGTGCACATGTGTGTACAGAAAGTTCACAGATTATTCATAGCCATCCACATATTTAAATGGCAGAAGAAAATAAGCTTTTCATCTCCTTTATATCAAAACCCAGAGTTTTGGTCTGTTCTTTTTGTGCAAGTTACTAATAAGCAGACAAAAGACCATTGTGTACTTCTGTAATGTGTAGAGTATGTGATTGGAAAAGGAAGCATTATTCCAATTAGTTATGCCAATTGTGAATTATAATACAGTTTTATTATAAGTAAAGGGAGATCCACATGAATATCCACTGCACTAATCAAGATGAGATGCATTGCAATGAATACTGAATGAATAGTGATGAAACACCAAGAATATAATGTCACCATTTAGAGATATTATATCTTAGCTCTTTCGAGTACTAATGTCTCAGAATTAATTGAACTAGTACAAAACTTTATGGCTGGTGACATGTTCATTGTTGCTTAAGAAGAATGAAAGCATAGGCACAAGGTAGCCCATTTATCAAAAGTTGGTTCATCTAGAACTTGTTACTAAACTCAGCTGATGAAGTTTTCTGGACTGGTTTTGCCTATCATCAGGGACAGTAGCATAGATCCATCTTCATTGGATACTCTTGTACCACAGTTCATTGGAGATAAATGTATGTGTCTGAGGACACACAGACAAACATTTACAAACTATATTAGTTGTTTGCAGAGAAATTTATGGGGTTTTTGGTGAGAAATCATTTTAAACTAGCTCACAGGCTTTGCTGTCTTGAAGAGATTATGTGCAAATGAATCTTTGTGTGACTGTTACTTATTTTGAACTTCCAAGATCATACTTTATTGCAGAGAGAGGCAGATTCTACCTGAGTTATTTTTGTCCAGCTCTTGCAAGTTGGCTGGAATCTTAAGTGGGGTTAACCAGCAGAAAATGCAATAGGAAAAACAAAGTGTTGGGGTCACCTTGGGATCAAGCCTGTAAATTAGGCTTGATCTTGGTTATTCACAATCACAATGCAGAGCAAAGGTACTCATTCCAAAAAGGAAATTAATTCACTTGTATTATAACCAGGTTAGGTGAGCTAATGTGAATTTCAAATTATGTGATTATACCAACAGTTGAGTTACAAAAAAACCCAACTTTGAATCCTGCATTGCAAGTATTTACAGCAGACGCTTGGTTCATGCACCCATTTGAGAAACAGCAATGCAGTTCTCCCTTCGTTTGGTCGGACTGTTACAGATTAATAAAATTAAGAGCCAGATTGAATAGTATGTTCTCTAGTCACAGACAAGAGACTGCTGCCCTTGCAGTGAGCTTTGTGTGTCTCACTAAAACACAGCTTGCACAAAGCAGGCATCCAGTTTGGGCTTGGAGAATCTGCTGCTTCCCCTGCTAGTCTGTTCCAATGGTTAGTCACTCTTACTCTTAAAAATGTGTTACTTATTTCCAATCTGGCATCCAGATATGGGAATGTATGTCAGAATAGCTCTGCTGACTTATTGTGCTACTCCTGATGAGAGGAGAAACAGGCCTGAGGTCTGTTTGCTCCTGATCCTGAACTGGAGAGCCTGTTAGTGCAGGTCTGAGCACTTGGTGCCAGCTGTTCTGGTCAACAAGCTGGGATGTTCATTACTGTCTTATTACTTTCTTCTGTTTGTTCCACTAAGTGAACATTTGTTCACTGAGTCAGCCCCTACATGCCTGTCCTACCCACTCCTTTTTCGCCTTCTCCCCCAGTGGAGAAGGGTTGCAAAGTAGAGTGATGCACAGTGCCTGTCATTCCCATGAGCAGGGCAGGAGTTCATTCTGCCCATTCACAGGTTATTCCTACTCTTTGAAACACACACGCATGTGTGCACGCAAAAACATGAGCAAACCCACCCAGAATCTGTCTCCAACTCCTGAAAGCTGTCAGTTATCCCACACTGACGTATCCTGCCTTTTTTAGTCTTTTGAAGGTCAAATCCAATCCTGTTACAGAGGACCAGAAGGTCAGTGTGTCAGATCAGGCAGTTGCTAGAGAGAGATAAAATTTTCATTTTTGACCGATAATGGTATATGAAAGTGTCTAGATAATAATTTTGACACCTTTCCATACTACGGCGTGATTTTGTGGTATCACTGCTAATCTCGTAGTGATATCGCCACCTGGTGCCAACTACCATCATATACCAGGCTGCAACAAATGGCGTGTTTCTATGACGATTTCTGGAGCAGATGCTGTGGGTTTGATGTAAAATATCGGACTTGAAAGGTTTATTTTGAGAGGGGCAGGATGGGCACGGTTGACCCCAAAATGCTGGAGCCCGGGTGTCTGATGATTTTGGAATGAGCTGGTTGCCACAGTCCTCACTGCTATTTGTAAACCCAGTATAACCCAGTAGTTTACTGCAGTGGTGGGTCTCCTGGGTGACACTGAAGTGGTGGCTGCATCCATCCCCTGTTAGCGCTGTGCGGTACAGCATGTGCTGCAGATCAGTGCATTGGCAGTACCTCTTCGCCCTCTTCATCCCAGTGTCCAAGAAGACTCCTGATTTTTGAATACTCTTCAAATGCAGAAGAGCTCCTTTTTGTTTATTTTGCTTTGGTGTTGGAGGGAAGTTGAATCACTAATTAAGAGCCAGATTTTACTTCCCTTAAAGTGAATTTGTTCTTAACCGTGGGAGAAGTCCCACAGGGTTCCAGAGCTAGGATTTACCCTTTGCTATACTGCACATACAATGAAGGAAGCAGGAGATAGACAGCAGGTAATAGGGTGTTATCACTCTGTAGATAGGCTGGACTGATCACACCTACAGATCCGATTCTATTCTAATTTGATTTCATGGTTTAGGATCACCTGCTTGTAGGCTCAATACAGAGGAAACTGTGTGCCCTGATAGGCTGTGAAGCCTGCACCCACACCAACTTAGCTGAAGGGTTCTGGGCTGCTGTGACAAGCAGCTCTGTTCTTTCTGAGTCAAGAGAGTCCTGGAATGGCCTCTTCCTCACATCCTCTCTGCACATTGTCTTGAAGGGAATGCTTTTGGACAACACCCGGACAACATCCCATGCTGTGCTGTGCTACAGAGAGTTTCACAACTGCTTTACTGTGCAGAAGGGAACCAGGAACTTGGCCACAACCATTTCCTAAGCTCCTTACAGTGTTCTGTGGTTTTCAAGAGCTTTAGTGTCCTGGGCCAAGCAGAGGTGCCAGCTCACCCTTCTGCCCTAAAATGCATGCTTCAGGCAAGAGAAACATTCCCCTGTGTCTTGCTTCCTGCTGCTGCAGCTGCCAAAACCATGGATAGCACAAGGCCATATGATGTCACGAGAGGGATGAGCAGGGCAATGGGGTGGGTTGGTTGCCAGCAGCAGGGAAAGGTGGAGCAGCTAGGAAGCCTGGAAGAGCAAAAAGTCCTAGAGCCCTATGATTTTTTTCTAGGGGGTTTTCTCCTGACAGAGAAGAATGAGTCAAATCAAAATGTAAAATGAAGAAGGCTGGTCAGACAGTGAGGCTGGAGCAGAGGAATTAAGTTCGGGCAGATGGTAAGTTCGGTGCTCAGGGGTCACCTCAGAGAGGGTCTGCTCCTGAAAACAGCACTTGGTTCTTCACAACCTGCAATGCCCTTTCACTCCCAGAGTATGCTGTGGGGAAGGGGAGAAGCACCATCTACCCCACCAAGACCTTTTCAGCATCTCTGTTGCCCCACCGTCATACCAGCCATGGTCTGTCCATGGGTGCAGGCAGACCTTACTTCCAGATGCTGATTGCCACGTTCATAGCAATTTCCTTTCTCCTCTCATTCCCCAACATACTCCAGGTGGAAGAACTGCACTTCTGGGTCTTCCTATGCTGGGTCCTGCAGGCACACTCTTACCTGTGTAAGTGGCCCCTTCCAAATACTAAGCTGAGGAGTGGAGACACCGTTGGACTCACCTCTGATCATTTCTTTATGCTTCACCCTGGGTAGAGGTCAGTGCCCTGCACTTCCTCATTTCCTGCAGCCTTTGTCCCTCAGCATTCCGCAAGCAATTCTGTCCCACCTCCCAGGGCCTTGTGTTTAGCCTTGATGACATCTCTACCTTGTTAGGACAGTAAGTAAGAATCAGTGCCACTTTGTGGTCCTCAGATCTGAATTTCACAGGTACTAAGTACTTGCAGATTGACTTTGTTTGGAGCTGCCATGGTTCAGGAGTTTGGCCACCAGTCTTCTGATGAATAAACCAACACATCCAGCCAAACCTGAGCTTACGTTCATCAGCCAAGCGAGGGGAATTAGGCGTATTGACACCAGATGAGAATCTGGCCCTAAAATATCTGTAAGGCAAAGAATGGAAAACACTGAAAGCTTTCATAGATACTCCATTTAATGTTTTGTAAGCTTTCCTGTTATGTTGCTAGGGGAATTTTAGTACATCAATACATTTAAAATAGATTTCAGTGAGATGTTTGAAATTGGAGCCAATTCCCCACTCCCTGGCCCCGAACTTCCTTGTTGTTCCTGTCACCGTTTCAGCGCTCTCCCGTCTGGAAAAGACCCTCTTGCTGACCCACTTCCTGCCTCTGTAGCAGTACTAGGAACTGCACAAGGAATCCTTGTTTTACTACACCTCAGACGCTGACATTGCATTTTGCAGCTAGCCAGGCGTCATCTGGAGAGTATAGTTCTTGCATTTCCTGATGTGAGTCAGTTGTGAGGAAAGTGTTTAACCTTTTTGTCAAAGGTTAAACATATAAAAGGGGAATGTGAAGCTCTTGTATTCCTGTTGTTGCCACATGAAAGAGAGCAGCTTTCATGGCTGAGCTAAATCTAACTTTTCTGGGGGGATATTTCTTTCCGTATCCAATTCAAAGCTGGAGTTTACTGCACTTGTTAAGGAAAGTATATGTTTGAACAGGGCTATATGACAAGGGTCATTCATTGACTTTTTCCATTGTTTTTTTTTACTTCTTAATAGTCCTCTCTGCCTCTCAGTGGATTTGAAAAGACTTGTACAGGCATTTGTATTAAGTGAGTCAATTAGAACTTTCCAAAAAGTGGTCCGTTTCTATAAAATACAAAAAACTTCAGGGGAAAATAAATAGCAAACATTCTTTTGCCTGAAAGCAAAAGAATTTGCCCTTACCTGTTCTTACTGACACCATATTATTTTTATCCATCTTTCTCCACTGCTTGGCTGAGTATACTGTTTTCTTCTCTGTAACTGCTAAGACCGATGACTTAGCTATGTTACCTACAATCACATGCCTCTTCCCACTGACTGAACACTTAATGGCATACTCTTGTCGTGATTGAGATGGCTCTGCCAGAGAGCTCATTCCAGTTTTACTTTGTGTTTTGGCCCCTTCTGTCCTTTGTGAAACACAGGAACACACCTATTTTTGTTTAGAGACAGTCCCATAGGTGATCTGCTGGTTGTTCTGCACCAATTGCTCCACTGATCATTTGTTGATGTTTATCTTTATGGCTGGGTCTGAAATACCTGATTGTAATCAATCGGCAATGGCTATCTAATGACTGTGAGAGAGCCAGGAACAGAGTCTACGATAACCACTAACTGCGGGTTTGCTCTCGAATCTGTTGCTTAAGGCCTCCATTCTAGTGAGTAACTAGATTGTTCTTGTCTGGTCTGGGTTCTTCTGCAGCTCTCTAGGATTGTGTCACAAGCAGACAGCTCCATACAACAGTTTTGGCAGACTGGAAAGATATAGTCTTGAAAGGGAAAAGAGGATAAACAAAAGATAAAGACTAAAGAAAAATTAGAAACGTCATTCCCAAGGGAGTGTTCCTGACAATCTGTTAACTTTTCATTGGTGTGTTCATAACCACTTCCAAAAAAATGTCACAAACTCTTAGCAGAGCAGCTTGAACCTCTGCTGATGAATTGAAGGAAATTTGTTTTAAAGAAAATACATCACATGAAGTTAACCCACAGTACTGGATCAGCCAAAAACAACACCACGGAACAGGAATTCCTTCAATTTAACAATACCATAATCTCATTGCAGGCTGAGCAGTACCGTTAGAAACTGCAAATATAAACCCTTCCCTTACAGTTGAAACTTGGCAGTGGTGACTTTAAAAAAAATCCTAAAACCAACCTTAATCTTCAGTCTGGATGCATTCGTTTGATTAAGAGGTTTTATGAGTAACCTCTTGCAAAGTCAGGTCAATGTAGTGTTAAGATTCCTATGTTTTATTCCAGGCATATAAAGTAATGTGTTATTCAAAATACACTGCAAAATAGTTCAAAGCTGACACTGTGAGTGCTTCACTACATGAACTGTGGAGGAGTGCTGATTTCCCAGTGCTCTGTTATGTGCTTCAGTCACTGTAGTTCTGTTTCCTTCTGCAAGGCAAACTTGATCTGACTGTGCTTTCCTTAATTACATCACTTTCATAGAAAGGACAAAATTAACCACTGTGAATCACGCTGTCAAAAACCTAGGCACCACTTTCCATAGTTCTTAATTTAGATTGTAATTAGGGGCCTTTTGGTACAAAACCTAATTCCTTGCAAAGCGAGGGTAAAAGAGCTGTGCGTGAGGACCTCCTGGGCTCAGGAATTGATGGTGATACGTTATTGCTGATGTATCATAGAGTGGCTGCATTGTCATCACCACAGCTCCTGGTCAAAGTGGTAGCTTTGACCTCCTCTGTGTTGCTGTATGAAGGGACTTTGACAGTCCTGAGTGCAGATCAGCAGGACAAACACAGGGCACATGGCAGCTCTTGGTGTTTGCCCACTGCAGAAGGAATCGCTGCACCAATATGTGCAATTTCTCCACATTGCTTCTCTGGGCCTTCTGCACCTCCCTGGCTCTGAGGCTCCAATATACCAGTAATCCAGGCATATACTTGGACTGGGATTTGTTCCATCCAACTGAATGCCTGAGTTAGGAATTCAGTAACACCAGGTTCTGAATTAGGTGTTACTGAATAGGTTAATGGTTCAAGATGTCATGAAAATCTTCTACAACATACATTCTGTGATATTTGTAGAATTTTTGGCAAGGGACCAGTGAGGAACAGGAACAGGCTGTTTATTTTGAGCAGAGATCTCTCCCCACTGCCCAACCAGGTCATGAGATACTGGACAAAAAAGACACACATGACAACTAACAAAGGTTCCAAAGATATTTTTCTTTCATAAATCTCAGACTTGTAGAAACCCGGCTCAGACATTTGGAAGGTAGAAAGTTGCTAGAATGACAATAAATTGAGGTTTATGTTAGGGAAGGGGGGAAAAAAGGATGGCAAAACCCAGACCATTATTTCGTCTAGGACAAGAGGCTTCACAGGGAGAGAAGCCTGCATGACACAGAGTGATTACTTCTGCTTCTGTCACTCTGCCATAGCAGAGCCTCCACCTTCATTCAGCTTAAATAATAATGTAGTCTTTCCGTTCATTGCATCTGTACATCCTGCGTTTAGCCACAGACTACTAAAACCCTGTGCGTATTAGGCAGTGATACGGACCTTTTTTCCCTACAGACACCGGACATTTTCAAGTCCATTTCAGAAAGAAAGATGAATTGGAATTGGATTTGAAATGAGAGAACCTGAGCTCATTTCTCAGCTCTGCCATGTACATCTTGCGGTTTTGGGCAAATCTTAGCTCTGTCGATTCTGAGCTATTTGGGGCAGGCACTTTCTCATTCGCTATGCATACATGCAGTGCTTAGCACAAAGGGGACTCCAACCACTCATGAGTAACCAGAGAACAGATGGCAGCAAGTTGTCAGTGTGACTATGTATTCCCACTCTGATGGTTTTTGTAGCAAATTTAATCTTTTAAAAAACCCTGTCAACAAGCCAAAATTGGAGGTATGTAAAAGAAAAATTAAAAGAAGGAGCCCATTTTCAAATATCTCTTTCCCAGCTCTAAAATACAGAAAGGACTTCCCACTGTAGGAACTGAGACACATTGGACATACGGGCAAAGTCCTGCTAAAGCCAAATGTCAGCGCTGTACTTAGTTAAATCCATGGTAAGCTTGTCTTTTTACTTCCAGAAATGGAGTAAAAGAGTCTTTTGGGCCACATATTTCCTTAATCTCTCACTTGCATTCACTCAGATCAGCTTTTTACAATTAGGAGTTTCCCTGTTTGGCAATACTTCTGCATTGTCACAGGCAGAGATGACATAATGACTACTTTTACGCATATTCTTGAGCTCTTCTGGGTAAAAATAGTGACCCTCAGCTTTAATCTTCAGAACTTCACATCTCAGTGCAGCTATTCTGATGACAAGGGTGAGCAGATCTGGCTAAGGCAGGAAACAGATGTATCCTCTTATTCTTAACATAAATTGTTGGGGTTTATTTTTTGGTTAGCTGCAGTCCTAATCTCACTTTTGATCGAGTGCAGAGGAAGAGAGTAATTAGTGAAGTATTAGTGTTATTATTATTTCCTGACATTAACTCTCCTGCTACTTGTCCATCCTTTTCTCAGGCCCAGCAAAATGGTGCGTGGGTTTAACCGCCGAAGAGCATTTTTATTGCTGGTCCCTCTCTGCGCTCTGAAGTCAGACTGCATTCACTCTACTGAGCTAGTAAAAAAAGAAACAACTCCTACTGAATGCGGCCACAGTTACGTGGGTGGTAAGTGCCTTGTAACAGTGTAGCTTATACAGAAAGGGGAATGCATTTTATTAGTGTAGTTTTCCTAGTTGAAGAACTGCTTTCCAAATGCACCCTTTTATCTGCAAAGCAGATACATATAATAACTAGTAGCATATAACAGCTATATTATCGTATAGCAACATATAATAACCAGTATCTATTAGTATGACTGTTTGATTTTAAAGTTAATGATACAAAACGGCTGTTTGGCTGAAGCCATCGTATGGGTGGCCGAGGCACAGAATGAGATGAGTTGATTTGTCAAACATCACAGCCAGGAACTGACCTCCCATCTTCTGAAGGCGAGACATACAACTAAGCAAAGGAGTTTCTTTCTCCCCATCGCCTTCCAGGAGCCTGAGTTCCTCAGCATTTCTGACACCTCTTTACTTGCCCTATTGCAAAAAGCATAGTCCTTTGTGTCATTTGTTGTGCAGCAGGCTGTACAAGCACATCCTTCCCTCCTAACATCTGCTCTGGACAGATACCCCAGGGACCATGAGAAGATGCAGAGTGGGGTTTTTTCCTCTCCCCCTTTCACTCTTTTCCCAGCTGTTACATAACAGCTGATTTTTGGCTGCTGTAGTTATCCCTGGTGAAATGTATTTGTTGCCTAAGTAGTAGTGATAATACTCCGGACCATATTGTCAACATTTATATAATTTTTTAATACAAACCTGCTGTGTTTGTACCTTTTCAGCTACTGTGGTCATTGGTCATTGTTCTTAGTCTATCATAACTCTACAGCATAAGGTAGTTATGAAAAGGTATTTCTCCTGTATATTTCATTCTCTTAAGAACCAGAAATCCCAGATATGTTCTGAAGGCAAGATTTTCTAAGAGAGAGTCTTTTATTTAAACTATTCAAGCAGAGATAATCATTCAAGAGGCAATCTAGTTCATCTCTGTAAAACTCTTTTGATCTTTCTTCATCATATTTAAATTTGTTTTCATTGCCAACAGCTGATTTTAATATATTTTGACACAAAAATTTAAAACCTACAATTACAGGTTAGAATCATTATGGTCACTGAGGCAACTATGGTGACTATGGCACTTCACTTCGGGGGCAAGTTGGTTAAAATCAACATAACAGAGCAATCATATGTACCTGCAATATTTCTGAATTGTTACCTCCCCGCATCCGGGCCAGACACAAGTAACTGCTCTACTAACAGGCTGGGGGCTCTAGCCTACATGTGGCAAAGTGAGAAATGTGCAGCAGTGCAGCAACAACCTCCCTTGCAGGGCACTGTGACTACCAGGGCATTTCTTTCACAGGTTAAGTGGGTATTCCTTTCTCTCAGGCGTCTGGATGAGCAGTGCTGAAACATGGAAGCTGGGGAGTAGCTGAAAAATAGCTACACATTACCAGATCACTATCATTTCTTAGGCTGTGGAACAGGAAGGGAAACCACTCTCTTCCACACTTGCACGCATTTTGTTATGTTCGTTTCTCCGAGGTGTATTGCAACTCATAGTTAATCTTTTCAATCTCTTCTGTCCCTATGGACACTTTGGATAGCAGATAACGCCACAATGTGGTACAAGCTGCTGTATTTGCTAGCACTGGCCACCAGGTTAGTTTTGTGCAGCCTGCCCATTTTTCTTCCTCCTTTTCAACAGGAATACTGAATATGACAAACAATGCTGATTTCAAACTGAAACTTTTAAGGGAAGCTTCTGTGAAAATTGGTGTGTTTTAAAACAAATCTAAAATAGATCTCAACAGAAACAGTTTCAACTATTTTAAGCATTTTAGCTTAGATTACTAAATCCAATCCCTCTAAACTGATTCCGGGGACCCATCCAGAGTACCTGCCCATTGCTACAGCCATAGTTTTGTAGAGGAACTCTGATCTTTCAGATGAGACACCTCTAAGCAGGCAGAATTTTTGGGGATCAGAATGTGCTGTTACGTTTTCTATAAGCTTGTAACATTCATAGCATGCACAGTATTTTAGGGGGTGTAATAGCGTGATGTAGATTGGAAAGGCCTCATGTTACATCATCTTTGATGACTGAAAGTAAAAATTCTTGCCACGGGTGGAGAAAGAATTGTTACAGTTCCCTGCCACCCAGAAACGATAAATGCTTGTAAATCTCCCAGAATGTTATTGAAGTGCCTAAAATAAATATTTATTCTGCACACAAATATTTTAGATCTGTCAGGAGCTGAATTTGATTATTCTTGTGTTGGTTTCTATTATTTGACTGGGTATTTGTAGACAGATGGCCTCCTGTAGTGTTAATAAAAACAACTTATGTAGAATGATCGGGCTGTGTAGTAATTGGGGAAATACTGAGGGATTAGGAAAGAGGATAGCCTGCCAAAACCTAGTTTCTGTTTATACACATTTAATTCCTTCTTATAGCAAATTAAGCTTTTCTTCCTTGGGTATGTTCAGTTGCTCTGATCAAGTAAGGCTGGAGTTTGGGATACTGAGAAATTGTGGTTTGTAGGTCAAACTCGTCTTCCTGTGACTGTTCATGGTATAACGAAGTGTATTTTTGAGTTGATTTTAATAGCTAAACCCCCTCTACTTCTGAACCTGTGCCAACAAACCTCTAAAATGCTATGAACTTCAGATGATGCAAGAAAAGCAGGGAAGGGACTGAGCTGTGAATAGAGCTGACCAAAAGACAGCTGAATTTCTGTCCCCTGACAATTTTTTTTCACTGTGTATTGCTCCCCCAGTCTTTTGCTGCTTTTGCCAAGAAAGGTTCAACCAGATGATCCTTGAGGTCCCTTTCACTTGGTATTCTATGGTTCTGTGATTCAAAGCTACCTTTTGCTTTGTACTGTAGCATCCAGAAAACTTCTTTTTCTTTAAAATCTTAATCAAAACTGTTACCCACTCTTATTTAGTAAAAATGTAAATAAGGAAAGTTTTAACAAAGATTTAAAACAGTTAAAACTTTGTTTACAAAATCAGCATGAGTAGTTGGCGAACAACACCAAGATGCAATATTTTAAACTTGTTGATGTGAAAATACCTCTGCTTTTTCAGTAATTCCATCAATTGCTCCCTCTCTTCCTTCTCGTCCCTTGAAAGAAAAATATGACCACCTTTCTCTGCTTTAGGTGACTCTTGAATGAAGATGCAAAATTTAGCCTGTAAGTATGAAGCAATTTGAAACACAATTCAAGAGGAGTGAGTTGCAGCAGGGTGAATAGAGAAGCCTCCCCCAACCTACTGTGGCAAAGACTTTTATTAGCCTACAACTGGGAAGGAACTGAAAGTCAGATTCTTCCTTCTTGACCACAGAGATTTGCAATGTGGCTGTCTACACCTGAGCTAACTCTCTGCACAGCCTTAAAAATGAACACAGAGAAAGAGGCACTTTGCCGATGCTGTCTGCCCTGCTGCTTGCATCAGATGAGATGCACTGTGCCAACCAAGTAGCCTCTTATCTCTGTGGACAGTTAAGGAAGCCTGCAGTGACTAGTTCAGACATAGTTGCCCCCACCGCAGGTACCTCTACTTGGTCATCTGAATCCCACACCAGCTGCCTGCTGTTTGATGGCAGTTCTGAACACCACTGCTCACTGACCGCAGTGTACTCACACGTGTGCTGAAGCAGACGTAGCTCACTGGCCTACGTGGTGTTTCTTCTCTTGGCTGTTGATGCTGAGACAGAATGCATCCTGTGATGAAAGGAAAACATGTACAATGCAGTTCAAAGTATCAAAACTGTTTGCTGAGCTGGCAGGAAATTTAATTTAGCACATGGGACTTAATGCTGCAAAGATTAAATGTTCTTATTCAGATGAGAATGAAAGCCTTGTAATTGCCTTATCAACTGAAACATGTGTAGGGCTCCCAGTCACCAGGCCATAAAAGCACTGATATACTGTGCACATTACAAAGGTCTTCCTAGTCCTTCCCCTTGCTCCTCTGAAAGTGGTTTAGCTGAGACAGGATGACTGACTGTATCACTGGCATAGCCTGCAGTTTACCATATCACTGATAACAATTTAGCTCAACAGGGTCAAATGTTTGGGGTGCAGCCAAGGGAGTATGAGACCAGGGCAGGCTGGGAAGTTCCCTCTTTCTTGCTTTTCAATTTCTTTTTCCATAAAATTCTCAAGGATTTCATCAAATGATTCTGGTGTTTATGTCTGAATTAACTTTTGAACAAAGGAACATCTGTATTTTGATTCTTGATAAATTATGTTCTTTCCCACAAAAAGCGTCAGTGTCAGGGTCTAACCATGTCGATGCGCTACAGGTTCCTATATCTTTACATCCATGAGCCCTGAGCTGCAGACTGTTGGATGCTGGAAAAAACCTGCTGGAGAGACCCTGGGAAAGCATTACTACATGCTTAGCATGCTGCTGTTCTCTTCTCCTTCTATTCCGTAGGCTTCTGATATTGGCCACTGTTATTTAGAGAACAGCGGGCTAACTTAACGGGAGATTGGACATCATCCGCCAGGTCTCACTTCCTGCAGAACACGAGCACCTGCCATGGTAGCAGAGCTGGTTATGTTCCAATGTGGCCAGTCCTACTGCACTTCTCAAATCCCAAGCAACGCTGCACTGAGGCGGCACAACGTGGTGCCTGGGCTAGCAAGGCTAGCTGGCTTGATGCTTGAATGCAGGGAGTCAGTGGTGGACAGTTTACTCAAGCAAGGCCAAGACTAGCAATGCCCATGAGGCGGCAGAGTTGCCCCTTGGGCAGGAACAGAGCTCCCACTCATTGAGGTCCTCCCGGCATCCTGTGACAAGTGGTGTGGGTGTCTGCACTCAGGTGCTCAAAATTCTCTACCTGCCACCACCAACGTGTGCTTATGTAGCAAGGATCTGTATAATGCTACTTCTGTAAAAACTCACAGAGGAAGATTATACAGAATATTCTTAACAGAATATTAATAATATTCATGAGAATAGCCATGGAATTTCCAGTTTTCATAGGCACCAAAACTTTTTCAGGGTGCTTTATAAAGTCAGCCTGGCATAATTTTTCTGGTGGGAAGTTAGAGCAGCTTTTGTAGGCAAAATATAGAAAGCTGAGTGTTCTGCATTATCGTTTAGAAGATCAATAGATCCCTTTGTTTAGGGATCCTCGTGTTAAAAGAAGGGACCTCTTGTTTATGTGCTGCCTTGCCTATTAGCCTGGGTTGTTACTAATAAAAGTTCTGTCAGAGCGCTCAGTGATCAGTCTCTTGAACAACTTTCCATAACCCGCAAAAGCATTAGATAGGAAAAAATAGGCGAGAAAAAAAGCCTCCTAAAGTCTGCCTTTCTGCAGGCAATGTGTCTTTGGATATAAAATTCAGAGTGGGTAGAGAACACGCTTCTGCTTGGCATGGAAATACGTACTAAGTGGAAATTAAAAATAAAAAAAAAGGTTCAGGAAATATTCTTAGCTTATCAGTTCTATGGGCGTATTAGCAACGTAAATGAGAATGCTTTTCGTGATGAAAAGTTAACTGTGCATGCTTCTGAACTGTTATTGCAAAATAAGAGGAAGGGGGAAGTTTAATAACTAATGTTTTGGGTTGGGCTTTTTTCTGTGCTTTTACATCTCTTTTAACAGCTGTGGGCAGGGGAGCATGGAGCGGACATGTTTCTGTTCTCAAATGGAAAAAAATAACCTTCAGAAATTTTCATTGGACAACATTCAAAAACTAAGAGCATTCAATTTTTTTCCTCAGGCAAAAGAGGCCGTTTTATGAAAAGACAAATTTCAGGAACCACCCAAACAGACCCAAATCTTCAAGATTGTTTTTTTTTCCTAAACCACGACAGCTTGTTTTAACACCGTCTTCATTTTCATACCCCACCTATTGATACAGTTAGAAAGCACTACATGTACAACTCCTGGATAATGATAACAATCAGTTAGTGAAACAATATTTTAGAAGAAGGTCAAAATTTTACAAAAGTGAATGTCTAAAGTTAATAAATGTTTGGGTTTATCCTCCTATAGAGGAATGTGTTGCTTTTTCATAAGTTCTGGACATGTGCAAATCCCATTGGAGATGGAGAACAGGTACTAATTTGAAAGTCAAATTATTCTTCTAGAAACTTATGTATGGATTCTGAGGTACAGACTTTCTTTCTAGAATGTGCAAAATCAATGCTATCTGAGCTCCTGATGCATTTAGGCCTTCTAAAAATCCTTCCTCATGGACTCAGGCCTTTGACATTCAAGTTCACAGTCTTTGTTGCTCAAGAGTACACATTGCTGCTATGTCCCTGTCAGAGCTGATGTGGACTGGTGGGAAATTCTTAGCAAAAATCTAACCTAGGCAATGCCAGAGAAGATTATTCTTGAGTTTTTAGGAAGTACTTCAAGACAGCACTGTAGTGGAGCCTTTCATTTGTGAGTTACACTCCAAGCCTAGGTGCAGTCACGTTGCCTTCAACGAACAGCATAAATGCTGCGAGTTAAATAGCTGTCCTTGGCCAGATCAGAGGGTGACAGTCAGGGCAAACAGGCAACCACCTGCCAGCTGGAGGCTTCTTCCTACACAGTGGGTGTCTCTGCCCCAGCCTTGGTTCTTTCTTTAACATCCTGTGTCACACCACCTCATCAATTCCCAGAACCCCCACGGAAAGCATCAAATCTCCTTAGTGACTGAATTAGCTGTTTGTTTGCCTTGTAGGCAGACATGAAAGCCTGTGTAATGGTACAGTGCTGATGTTTCCACAGTCCTCCTGTGAAGATCTCCTTTGCATTGCTTTGGTGTCATATAAGGGTCTTAGTTTTTATAAAGGTTACTTTTGGACACTGTATTTCTTGCTAATTCTTGCTCATTTCTGCTGTCTGGGGCTGACACCAGCTCTCTGCCTTTCCCTACCTCCTATGAAGAGGAAGCAAGATGAGCCTGTATTTTTTCACAACAGGTCTCCAGAGAAGAAATGTCCAATTCAATCTGCAGTGCTCTGCAGTGCAATTCCCTCCTGACACCATCTTCCCTCCTCTCTTTGCTGCAAATTGCAAGGACTTCACCATTTAGCTGCAAGCCTCCCTTGGCATCTACCTGTACCTGTAGCAGCTAGGCAGTATTTTCACACAGCTCCTTCCGGACCTATGAGTTTAGCTATGGAAACTTTGAATGAGCTGAAGAACTGTGAAGGATGGGTACAGTTGTAAAAATTGCCCAAGGCAAGGAAGTCAGATGTGCAAGAGATCTACAGCAGCACCAGTGTCAATACTAGCGAGTCCTCTCCCCGTTGGAACTCAGCACAATGCTGACACTGCCCAACAGTGACCCAGAAGACTAGGCCACTGCCTTTCTCGCAAGTAATTTATTTTCCACCATCTGTAAGATAAAGGTCTTCTTAAAGCTAATGAAACCATTCTCTGTTTATGGAGTTTGGTTACATTTAAGCAACTTACGTGTGTTATATCACAGCCGAGCTCCTTGGCATTTATGCAATGAGAAAAAATTCAGATGAGTGAACTCATGTTTTATGACTCAGCAGAATCGCAGTTTGTGTCTCATCATTTCTTTCTGCAGCCTTGGGCAAGCTACTTAATCGCTTACCATGCCATACATAAAGAACTTCCCCCTCTCTGTCGCTTATTTTATCCATCACCTCTTTATTGCAAATGTCATCCTACAGATTTGTATAGCACTTACCGACAAAGGAACTTTGCTTCTGGTAATCCCTAGGCACAGGTGGAATTAAGAGTAAAGTAGTAATATCCGAGCAATTAAACCATGCCATTTCCTTATTTCCACCTAGTCCTTTAACGTGTCCTCTGGGTGTTTTCCAAAAATTGACAAACCAGAAACTAAAGCACTAATAAGAACGTATCTCCTGTCATGTAGTTTGGCGACAGATTCCAGAAATAGGGAACTTCCAGTGCTGAAAGACGGAGCACAGATGCCATGCCAGTGGGGAACAAGGCTGCAAAGGGAGAATTGGAGCTGTGAGCTGCCTGACACTTACTGCAAAGAGTGAAATTCTATTTATTCACTTTAACATTCTCTGTCTCATTTTCTTCCTGCCAGAGTATTGTGCATAGGTGGCAGAACCCAGAAAACACACTTTCTTGCCTCCCCATATGGTGTCATGCTTAGGGTTATTAGGTGACGCTTTTTTCCTATAGGTTCTGCCTCCTGTAAGGCATCCCCAAGTACAGGTCAAGGAGCTGAAATACTCCCTAAAGGATTCTCTTTGGAGCCTGTGAGAGGTTACGACACAGGCAATATAAGGTCCCTCTATGCCTGTGTCATCAGTAAGCACACTGCCATGTAACTAAAAAGTAGTTCTGATGTTCAAGCAAATTTGACAGTAGCCATATTAGTAGGTTTTGAGAAGAAACAAATGCTGAAGAAGGGAATAAAAGACAGCAGACATATATATATCCTCTGACCTTCCTTCTCAGTTGGTTTCAGGTGGTCCTAATTTTGCCGCTCTTAGGCAACTGGGTGGGACCTATCTCTTTTGGCAGTACCCAAGGGCTTTATAAGTGTTTGCATGACAACAGCTCCCAGTTTGCTCTACTCTCACAAGCTCCCAGGCAACTTTTCTGTATCAAGACTCAGGAGAGTCTTCGGTACTGCAGTCTCCTGCAGTGTGGAGAAGCTCTCAGAATCTCCCTACAGCAATCTCCTAAGGTATGTGGGATAATTCTGCTGAAGCCCAGGGTTTTGTGAAAGAGGTAAGAGGGTAGCCCAGTCCTTCCAGAGTCCTGCTGCAATTGGAGAGAGACTTCTGTGGTCTGTTATGAAGTGCTGTGTGTTTACATTTAGCTTTTCCTGTCGGAAGAAGTAGATCTGGCCAACAGCCAGCAAGCTATTTCTGGAAAACTGCTTTCCTAATAATTAAAAGCACCTGGGCAGACTTTCCCTGTCCAAACAGCACTGTCTAGGCAGGCCTTCAGGGTTGGAGATTCAGATGCCGAATGGCTTTAGCAGTGGTAGGAATTCAAGGTGCTCCTTCTTTACCTTACACACCTTGAATGTCCATTTGCAATCCAAAGTAAAGATGACAAAGGTTTGAATGAAAGTCTGTGACCTCTAAAATGTCAAAAGCTCCTCAGAAGCCAGACTTCCATTCTGACTCTGTGAGGTCTTCAGAGATCGTGAGATGATCTCAAAAATCACGTGTTCCTGTCCCCCTCATGCTCCCACCACAACGCTGCTGTCTGGGTTATGATCCTTTGGGGAGCTCTTAGATCATGTTTTCAGGCTTACTCCTGCAATTGGGAGAGATCCAGTCATATTTAATTTTAAAGAAAAGCTGGGAGTCTTTCCTGCTTGCGATGCAAATGTAGGTCCTTCTGCAAGGAAAAAACCCACTGTCATGAGGTTGGTAATCAAACTGCTAAAGGTGATGGTGCTATGGTTAAATGAAATCAGAGAAATTGAGATGACTGTAATTATTTATAGCTGGATGGAGACATGATCAGGCCTTGCATATAGGCAGCTTCTACTTCCTTACTAGTTTTGCTGGTTAATAGGTGTCTCTTAGAAAATACACCATGTCTACCTGATATTGTATGGGGAGTGAATGAGGACTGGCAGGGGCATCCTGAGAGAAAGGTTATCTGTTGGCCAACAGCTGTCTTTCAGCTTATTCTGCCAGAGCCTAGATGAGGCAGTAAAGCTTGCATGACTAAAGCATGTTCTGTAGCTAATGGGATACTGGGAAGGAATATGGCCCACACTTGTGGATGAACGAGTTTACAGAAGTAATAGGCCATGTACAGCAGTCTTGTGTGTCCAGAAAAGGAGGGCTGAGGAACAAAGGGAAATTAGGTAATCTACTTGGCAACTGCCTTCTAGAAAGGAATAGCACCACCACTGACTGCTAAAGAAATTTTCCACCTCTTCTATTTTTCTCCTTCTATTGCTTTTCTTTTGCCCATGCATGCCTTAACCTCTACCGCAGCCCATGCTTGTACACAGTGTCCTGAACTCCAGTAAGACACACTAGAAAAGGCCAGTTCCTACAAAAAAGGGAGGAATTACTGCACCAAGCTAAGTAGATTATTTACCTTCCTCTCCTAAATCCTGTAAAGAAAAATTTAAATTATCTGTGTTAACTACAAGACTTGTTTAGAAAAACAAAACTTTCAACAAGCGTGTAGACAGCAGTCAAGATTAATCCTCATGTCTCTCAAGATCTGGACAAGCCAAAGCCTGAGGACCTCTTCAGAAAAAAAGCAGCAAATAGAAGTTTTTGTAGCTAATCAGAATCTCTTGGTTACTGAGATCAATGTATTTATGGTTTTCACTTTGATTTTGAATCTTCTACCTTTAGATAAAGAACTGCTGCATCTGAGATACATGCTTCCCATAGAATCGGAACTGGCCAATAGGCTTGGTGAGGTTGAAGTGAGGACAAATAATTAAAGAAAGAGATCATATTTATCTCCCTAAGCCATATATTAGTAGTAAAGGCAAGGTTGAGTTGTGGTGCAGAAAGAATATGCTTTCTAGAAGAGAAACTTAATCAGTTTTATTCCCTAGATTAATTAAGTATGCTGGATATAGGAAATGAATTGATTGTGCAAATGCTCCATTATGATTTCCTCTGATAATCACTAAGAAGCACAAGCACATCCTCAATTATCTCCGGCTTTCCTGAGCTGCAGGGATTAGAAATATCTCAAAAGGACATGCCACCTTGAAACTACGAGATGCCCGCCTGCCAGGCAAGGCTGGTCAAATCGTGGTAGACAGGCATGGCGCGCATTCTCATGACAATGACTTTTCCCCTGTTTCAGTTCTTAAGTGTCCCCTTCTTAGAGTGCATTAGAGCAAAGAAACTAATGACTGAGAGGGAAGGGCTTAGTCCTGGCAGAAAGCCTCAGCACTGTGGTTTGTGGAAGATGTCAGCATATTCTGACAGAAACCCATAGGATGCATTTATGGCCACTTTTGCAGTGCTTGTAGGCACAGTTGAGTCCTACCCATCCTTAGGCTGATGGTGCAGCAGCAGCAATGCTCCTTCAAGAAAAAGTTTTGTGTTTCCCAGCTTGTGACTTGCTGCTTTCATGTTGAGGTTCTGGGCAGTTTGATTTGTTCCTGATCAGCTGCTTCAAATTTCATTTTATTTCCTTGCTTTGGTATCACCTGGAGTTATGAGTTTTGTGGAGAAATGAGGCAGTAATTTTCTGTCATGCCCTTAATATCTATTTCCCCCTCACCCTATTCTCTTCCTGTTTCCTCTCTCCCTGGCCACTGTTATTTCTTGCCCAAAGTAGTGTTTTCACAGTGACAGGGTTAATTTGAGTAACTGCACTTCTGTAGAACCATGTATAGTATATACTTGGAAGGAGTTAACGTGCTTAATCTCTCAACTGGCAACACAGGTGACAGGTACAGCTCATGGGGGCTAAAAGAGAGAACAAACCTACATCACTTCTGGCAGAGAATATAGTCTATAGAGCCATTGCCTTTCTGTACTAGCTCGCTTTGGAGTTACCCTGCTCTGCAGCAATTAGCAAGGAGCACAAGTATAGAAAATACCAGGTGATTGCTTGTTTCCATATCCCGCAAAGCTGCTGCAACTGCGTATATCTGTGTAGATGAACACTGGGAAGTTCAAGAACTTTAGGAACATGGAAGTTTCCCATTTTTCAAGAGAACAGATTAATCACCCAACCCTTTTAAACTGTCAGCTGTAGAACTAGCTTGAACTACTGCTGGTGAGTACTTACTGAAGCAGGTCGAATAGAATCCATCAGTTTTTAAAAGGATCTGTACCTTTCACAGAGTTTATTGTTAGTTGTTGGTGTGGCTTCCTTGCTTTTTGGACCATTGTTTTCTTGGGGAGCAGCAGTACTGTTCAGAACAGCCTGTTGCTTAACTGAGAAATTGCAGGTGGAAGCATCACGCACAGAAACTATCAATCCAAAGAGCAATCTGCTGGTGTATCATTCTTGTTCTTTTGCAAGTGCATAGTATTAGAATGTGGGAGAACAGCAATAGCAATACTTCATTATTTGATTTGTATCTTATTATTTAATTTACTAGAGATTAGTAAGCTTAAGAGCTTTTCCCAGTAGCATCAGGAAGCAGTATAGTACTGACTGTCCAAGTGGTAGATAGCAGGGATTTTTTAAATATAGGTATTTAAAAAATAATGTTATTGAAAAACAGAACCTGGGATTTTTGAAAATGATGTAAGCAAGCTAGGCACTAGCTCTGATTGAGAGTTGTAAACATAAGAATTTGACCAGCTAAGCCTCAGCATGTCTTAAAGGGCAGTGATGCCATGGTAAATAGCAGGTTGTTGCCAAAACATCATTTCCAGCCAGACAGGACAAGTAAATGAGCAAAGATCAGAGTGCATCACCAGGCATTCTAATTACAAGTGCAGGGATGCAAATTCAGAGCCAGGGAGTTCAGCCATGCTAGCTGGGATGTGAACTGGTAATTTTTTGATGTCAGCTTTTGTTTTCTTCCCAGGCAGATGTCTTCCTAGCCTTCTTGCCATCTTGCTTTTCAAGCTCAATTGCTAGGTGTTACTGCCAAGATGCTTGAAACCATCCCAATTCAACCACTGTTTGAGCGCAGTAAATAGGACCTGATATCCACCAAGAGAAGTCTTAGGATATCTTGGTCTCTCAGTACTGGTTACCAACACTATGGACTCAGTCTCACCTCTTCCTTGCTTTCTGCCTTTTTGCTTCCTGACATTTTTTGCATACATTTGTTAAAAGCAAGAGATACTTAGCTTAAAGCAGGTATTTGTGCAGGAAAATACTGGTTAAATGTAAAACAGGCCAGTTGTGCTCCAGCCAGTAGTTTTATTGCTCAAATAACTGCTTCTCCCACTTTATTACAGTATTGCCAAATGTAGATTGCTGTGAAAATATTCCATGCTTCAGTACTGTGTGTGAAATGAGTACAAGAAGAGGTGTCTACATGACTTTTAGGGACACTCTCTACAATGCAGCAAGAGTTAAGTGATCCTGAAGGCTCTACTCTCCTAAGATGTCCATAAATGGTCTTTTCCTGATATAGCTGACATGCATCATTCTTGGAAGACACCTGCAATTTTGCATAATTTCTCCCCATTATTATTTATATTCCTTGGGGGTGATAAGCAAAACGCCTTATAAAAGCGCAGCATTCAAACTGTGCCCACCCCCCAGTTTGTCATTCAGGAGAAAGGGAAGAGGAAGCTCAGTCATTTAGTCAAAGATTTCAACACCTTTAATTTTTAACCTTTTAATTTGTTTAATGGATATCTGTCACTTTGGAATTTGAGCAGTCATCTGTGACTCTAGAGATTAAAATCCTCTGATGTGGAAGTCTTGATGCTGTTAAAGTATCGGTGTTTTTGCAAGTGGTTTCACAGAACCATGGTTTTGCTGATGAGTTCCTTAAGGTTTCAGTCCTTAGAGGTGGCAGGATGTGTTGTAGGAGATCATAGCACATGGGACTTCCAGACAGCATAAAATGTCCAGCCACTCCCTTTTCTACTGCCCTTGACAGAGGTCCCCAGTCACATACACACCTGCTAGTTTACACTAGACAGGTGATTTCACTCATTCACTAGAGCAGACTGGGCTATTGTAATGGTTTGTAGTACGAGTTTAGAAATTAGCTTGGCGTTATTCCATTTGGATTATATGGTGTCATTTTGGGGACTTAAATAGTAATTGAAAGTGATTCTACTGAAGTTTTATATGCTGAAAAACATCTATATGTTTCTTTAGTGAGCAGGGAGACGAGAACAAAAAAAAATTGGCAGGTGGAGAAGCGGAAATCTTTCTGCCAGCTACACAGGCTGTCAGCTGCTTCTGGTATTTCCCAGAATCCTGCCAGTCACTGCTTCCTCTTGCTCTATATTCCACCCCAAACCTCAGCGGAGCTGAGCAATGCTGTTCCCTTTGGTCATCCCTACAGAGACTGCCTACCACGAACATGGCTTCCCTCCTGCCCTTTCTATAGGTCGGAGTAAAACCCTTATGCACGTTTATTGTGCTAGAGCCCTTTTCAACCTACCACATTACTCCTGGCTGAAGCCTAGTGATTACATGGGACCTTGAATTTGTGAGACAAGCTCTAGGACCATGGCCTCTTCCTGGCTGCCACTGAAACAGAGTTCATTTGTTGCTGTGTACCCAATGACCTGTTTAAAAGGCTGGTGTCTGCCTGAACTTGAGTCACAAAAATGTCCTGTTGTGTTGGAAGTAGCTCAGGTGCTGCAGATGCTTTGGAGTGTGCTAGTCTGTGGGGTTTTAATGCATATTTTCCCTTCAATTACTATGTAAAAGATGTCCTTCCGCCCACCTGCCTTCCCACACAGCAGAAACTGGCCGCTGAATGAGTGTAATAGATTAAAGGTATGAACCACCTCCAAAAGTTGTTTTCAGTTACTGCACTTTGAAGTCTTATTGAGAGTTGGGTAAAAACACCACAAAAGCTTGTTTTCAATTTGTCTTTGCTAGCCCCTACCATGACAATAAAAACTGTCTTTCTCCTCCCCCTCAGTCAAAATAAAACCATCCCAAACCTGGCCTAACTCAAGTTAACTTTCCTCTTGTAAAAAGTTACATGTTGTCTTTGAGTATCTGCCTGCTTATGTTTTACCCTCAGTCTGAAAGATGGCTCTGACAGCAGCTCCATACAGCTTTAATTCCTTGTGGGGAACATGAGGAAAAGAATTTTTTTTAAAAAGGAGGACTGTTTAGGAGTTAAAATACCACACAGCAGTCCCCAGCCACTACCTTCTGTAGCTGCAGGCTGTGGAGAGCTTGTACCAGCAGAAACCGGGTTAGAGCCACATCCAACATCTGAGACCTTTCTGTATCACTTCTAATGATAGGACCATCCCCAGGTGCAGTATTTCAGAGCTGCTGCTGAGGCTAGTGTAATGTTAGCTGTAAATTCTTCAGAATTTACACCCCAGAAGATTGACACCCCAGGAAGTTCCTCAGCGCTCATGAAGACATTCATCTCAACCTTTCCATGAGTGCAACGTCTTTCCCATGGAATGCTCTGCTATCAAGGAGGATTTCTAATTTAATGTCCAGTATTTATCATGTCCCTGATCAGCTCAGAAAACGATACCTGATTGCATGCTGTGGTCTTCTATTTGAACTAAGAACATGTGAACTAAAATGTACCAATTTATGTTCTCTTTTGTTACTACTCTTGTGTATAAGTTAAAAACAAACAAACCCAAACCAAACACTTCAAGACCTGTAGTCAGTATTTTTAATGTCCAGGTTATTTTAAAAGTAGTAGAACCACATTTGTTCATGGGACAACACTATACATTGTGCTCATGTGCAGTTCAGTTTATTCTCCCCTTATTCATCTGTTGCAGTGTAAAAGGGACTTGTAGCCCTGCTTTGTGAGTTGTTCCCAGGAGACTCATCTCTGAGTTCAGTGGTACATGGAAGCCCGAAGAACCCTTTTGGGGTCAAAAGTGGTGTAAGAGCCAGAAAGAGCACTTTGGTCTTACGTAACTTCAGGGCACTAAGCAATGATGACAGGATGAGTCTCTTTCTTTGTCATTCTGTGTTGGGCACATAGGTCCCATCTCCTCTGAATCTGAGGACTTGCAATGGCAAGCCAAAACACACAGCTCGTTTTGGACCTCAGTCTGAAACCATAACATGAAGTGCTTCCTCTCTTATGTATGACAAGAGTAACATATACTTTCGTTGCCATTTTGCTGTCTTGCTTACTGAAATAGCACGCCAGTGCCAGCAGACTTGTTTCTTGCTATATGCTTATGCAGAACTTTGTACAGTGAGGCTCTGTTTTGCACTTTGCTACTGTAAGCAGCTAAGAAGAAGCTAAAACCCTACGTGGTCAGACCAGTGATGAATCCATCCAACCCAAGATCCTGTCTCCAGCAGTGGTGTTAGGAGGTTCTGTTTAGGAAAAGCAAACAAGCCTGACTGCTATCTGAGGTTCATTCCCAGCATCCACCAACTTTGATTAGGGACGTTATAGACTCATATCTGCCTTTTCCCTGTTCATGGACATGTCTGTGAATTTGTCTACCCTCTTTTTGGATCTGCTCATACTGTTTGTCTTTAAAACCTGCTGTGACTACATATTCCACAGTTCATTGTCTGGTATTTAAGAAAGTACCTCATTGTATCTGTTAAACAAATCTCTTATTAGTATTAGTGATCCCTTGTTCTAGGTGGGATTTAGTGAACAAGTTTTTCATCTTACTTCCTCTCTTAACTGAAATGTCTCAGCTTTTAAAATCTCCCCTAGTAAGACAGCTGCACCATCATCCACGTCATTTTAACTGCTGCTCTTGATACCTCCCCTCAGTCCATTATGTCCCTTTTGCAGTGCTGCGAGCGGAGTGGCACGCATCAGTCAGGATGTGGGGGCACCCACCTGGGCTTTACGCGTTGGCAAAATGATGCTTTCTGCATTGTTCTCAACACCCTTCCTGATGATGTGCAACAATTTGTTGCCTCTTTTGGCTGGCACTGCACACTGAGCTGATGAATGACCCTGTGTATAACTGATGAGAATATGCTCCTGTGATCTAGGCTGGCTGTGGTATGCAGTTAAATATAGTCATACTGGTTTTATTATTTTTTTTTAGAAACCATATTTAATTGTCAGTCTCAGTGAAAGACAAATATCAGCCAGGGCAACTGCTCCAAACTGGACAGCTTTGGGTCACAGTATTTTTGCACTCTCCCCTTCCTCTCTGCCCAGAGCATTAACAGTATTCCTTACTGTATAAACTGGAGCGCCCGTAAGTAATATGCCTGCACATACTTCCTCGATTCATGTGCGACAGCCCAAGGCAGTTTTTAAACTTGGGTCTCTTGTTGAAGAACTTGATTATAAGGATGTGGAAACACTTCTTTCTGGGGCTTCCTTTTGAAGAGGTTTTATGACTCAGATGCACAAATTAACTTCCAGATGAAAGTATAGTAGAAGCTTTAGCCTAGGAGCAGCACCTAACCAGTTTTATAATCCTGTCACACATATAGCTTTAATAAAAGCCTGTAGAATAAACAAAAATTACCTGTAGAAACAATTAGTCAACAGCAGTTGTTATTCAGGGAATTTCCAGCAGATTAGTAACAAGCTGTGAAGAGCCTGTGGCCTGAAATGCAACCTTGAGCCTCTAATTCCTAGGAAATTATTTGTGTTATGATGGTTATTGCTGCTGAGCAATTAACACCTGGAAGACTTTAAAAATTTGGCTTTTAATTTCTCTTTTCCATTTTCAGCATGTGAAGTCTGATCCTCGCGTGAATCACAGCTCTTGACCATCCAGCTCTTCCTCAAGGTCTGCGTGGCTGCCAGTCACACAGAGCACGCTTTGAAGGGCAGAGGCATTGATCCAAGGAAGCAATCAGGTACACGTGTGGTTCTTTCTCCACAGAGCTCTCAGTTTAATCAGAAAAGCTTTTTTGGAACATTCCTCCCAGAATTTTAAACAATCTGAAGGAGGCAAACATTTCATCAGAATCTGTACATACAAAAACTTTGATTGCTACCGGTTGTTGGTTTTTATGAATCAAAAGGAAATTGTACTTCTGTTTTACGTTTACAAAATAATTACGTTTTTTAGTGGCCTATGTTCCATGACCCCTTTTTCCCTTCTTTTTGTGGCCGTCTTCAACATATCTGAGCCTATTCAAATGTCTATGAATCTTGGTAGCTCACTCCTTTGGTGCAGACAGAGCTGTGTCCTTGATCTTGTACTTCCCACACCCAAGCAATGTCTCTAGAAAGGGGTGAGTCCTTTCCTTGAGGTCTGGTCAGAGTCAGTCAGAGATGTACCCTAAACCAGTAACAAGCCTCCTGTGCTCTTTGTTTAACCTACTGTGTATACGTCCGACCGATGACTGGCACTAGTTATGGTTATAATTAAAGATATGCATTAAGGTAATTTTATACCACAGTCCTAGAAACATTCTGCTTAGATATCTCTACATGCAAATCTAATGCGGTCCTCTACTATTTTGGATGCTCCAGAGATGAGACTGTCTCCCAGAATTTCATAGGCGTCCTGGTTCAGGTACTTGGCATGTGAGTAGTTGTGAGGACTCAGCCACAAGTGTTATAGGAGAAAGTAATTAATACAGAGTCTAAGTAGCTTGTATGTGAAAGCCCCACTAGCTGTACTGGATCCAGACAGACGCGGTGTGGTGAAAGAAGTTCAGCTTGCTGTGATAGTGATGGAGCTGCCCAGTTGCTCTTAGCCTAGGAAGTACCATGTCCCAAAGGTTATGTGGCCCATTAAGGAAAGAAGAATGAGTGAACTTGGGAGTGACATGCAGAGTCTGGAGATGACAGTGTCAGCTGGAAATACTTACATTTGTGCAGGTCAGAATCCTACTTCTTGCTGTCTCAGTGCATTTTTTTTTTTTTTTAAATTTCCACCCTCAGGGTTGGTTTCCATGACTGCTTAAATCAGTGGAGAGATTCCCACTGAATTTCAGGGGTAACTGAATTAGTTACTAGGTGGTTGTACTGGAAAGGCATGCAATTAAAAAAGCCGTGTTGTTCTCACTGAGTTGGAGCCAAGGATGACCAAGTGTGATTGGGCAAGTGCACCGATGCAGCGTAACGCTGACCTGCCACCATGAAGGCAGCTGGTTGCAGTTTAGATGCAACTGAAACCTGGCTGGGACAGAAGCTGCAGTTTGGCAACTTACACCCACCCGGGCTTTGCCCAGGCACAGGGACCTGCAACAAGGGATTCCTTTAGAAAGCCAGAGCCGTAATTTCCAAATGGTAGGGTTTGCAGAAGTGTTCTCAGCGTAACAACTTCACTGCAGCCCGTGAGAGTTGTGGCAGGTGTGTGCTTTACCAGGAGGAGTCTTCAGCTGGAAAACAATTCTCAGGCGCTTTTCTTTGAATGGAAAGTGCAGAAAAGATGGCTTTATTAATGGAGTTTGTATAGTGTTTACTTCCTCATGTGAATGCACCCTAAGTACTTTTCTGAAGCAATTATCTGTTTCCTACGAATCTTATTGGCATGAAGGGATGCCCTCGCTCTGCTTATCTAGCTCTAGCTGTCAGTCTCATCCTCCTGAGCAGTAGGGTATGCACATGCCCTGTTCTTGTAAGTCTTCCCATGGACTCCTGTGGAAACAGTTGCCTCCATAATGCTGTGCACATGTTTTGAGGGCTCAGGAAAGACAGGGAAATTACAAACATGTGAGCTCAAAACTTTAGAGAAAAATGAAGACTGCCAGTGCTTCCATAATTAATGTCAACTGACCCTGTCTCTCCTTTTCCCTACCCAAGATCAATGAAATGCGGAACAGTGCATCAAGCCTGGGAAGTAAGTTAAGGTTGTAAAAGCCATTGTATTTGATGTCGTGTCCTTTGTGATGACATGGGTAAAACACGTCCAGGACAGTGCCAGGAGAGGGACAGGACTTCTTGGGGGGGGCTGCTTGGAGGTGATGAATGGGGCAATAAGCGGAACCACTCACTGCGGCAGAACCACGATCCCCTCCTCCGGGCTCGGCAGCCCCTTACACCCGCCCGGGGCCCCGGAGACCACGCGGGGCCGCGGCCGCCGCAGTGCTCCTCTCCCGCCGGCGAAGGCAGCAGCGCCCCCCGGGTCTGGGGTTCACTGCGGTTGGCCACCGACCCTTCTGCGCATCGCCCGGTCCCGAGCACCGTGCTACGGCCGGGGCGGACGGCGGGGCACATCCCTCGGCGCCGCTTCCTCCGGGGGCCGGGAAACTTTCGGAGGGAGCCACTTCCTCGCCCGGCCAGGCGGGGGGAGATGTCAGATGCTGAGAGGGAGGGGTGAAGGCGAGGAGGCTGCAAGACGGCCATTTAAGCCCCGGGCGAGGGGCCAGCGGGAGCGGCGGCGGAGGGAGGTGCCCGGCCCGGCCCGGCCCTCCCCTCCCTGGCCGGTTGTTCTGCTCGTCCCCTCACTCCACCCCGCGCTAGGGCTTCCCCCGCGGCGCCGGCTCCAGCTCCAGCCACCCGCCTTTCCAGTCAGGGAGCGCTAGAGGGAGCGGCGGGCGGGTGAGGTGCCGCTCGTGAGCGCGGCGAAGGGGTGGGCCGCCGGGCGGTGCGGGGCGCGCAGCCCGGCCATGTCTCCGGGGGAGGCGGCGTCGGGCTGAGCGGCCGTTCGCGCAGCGGGGAGCGCTCTCCGCCACCATGGGGCTGCTGCTGCTGCCCCTTCCCTTGCCCTGTCTGCTGCTGCTGCTGCTGCCGGCCGAGGTGAGACCGCCGTGCGGGGGACGAACGGGGGCGCGGGGGGTCTGCCGCGCCGTGGCCGCCGCACCTGCCCTCCGCCGGGAGCCGCTCGCGAGAGGCGTGCGGGCGGCAGGGCAGGTGTGCGGCCGGGGCTCGGGCTTTGTCCCTCAGCGGCTCCGCTGGCGCCACCCGGGGAGGGAAGGGGAGACTCGGAGGGGGGCCGTGGCGTGGCCCAGCGGAGGCGGTGCTCACCTGGGGCGGCCGCCGGCGGGATCCCCAGGGCCTCGGGATCCCCAGGGCCTCGGCCTCCCCTGGCGCTCTCCGCTAGCCCGTTGTGGGGCTGAGTGCCGCCCGGCCGCAGCGTGGGGGGCGACCGCCGGGAATGTGGCTTGGGTACGACCCTGCGGTGCAGCCGCGTGGCTCCGGTGGGGAAGCGAGCCGGCCACGGTTGTTTACCTCTCTGAAAGCAACCCTAGGTAGGGCAGGGACGGCTCCTGTCTCCCCACTGAGTGCTGTAGCTGCCCTCGCCGTGTCGCTGCTGGTTAATTAGTAATACATTATTTGCCCATGCTCGAGCTGGTGGTGCGCATCGCCCACGGGGTTACAGCCTTCAGGAGCGGTGTGGAGCTTTCACGGAAAAACCCTGCTGCGATGAGGAGAGAGCAGACCCGGGTGTGGGACCGCAGGGCAGCAGGAGGCCTCTGCCAGCACGCTTGTGCCCAAGCACATGGCAGGATGTTCTTCAAGAACACCTCTCGGTGATGTAAGCCCAAGTCGTTTGCCAGGTGACCCACTCATCACACGTTGGCATAGACTTTCACCCCTGCTTCTCTCAGCTGATAGGCTCCCCCACATTCCCGTAGGAATGCTTCGCAACTGCTGTGAACTCTAATGTTTTGGGGCTTGCTGAACTTTTGTTTCCAGACGTACCCGCTTGGCCCTGCTGCCTCAACGGTTTCTGCTGCAGAAACATGAACGTGTGTTGGTGTGGACCGAGGTGCTCAGTAATCTGTGCTGACTGTTCTGCTGGGACTGTTTCACTCACCCCGAGCGCTCAGAGCAGAACTCTACCACTGCTTTAGATTTGGAGAGGGTGGTGAGGCACTGGCACAGGTTGCCCAGAGAAGCTGTGGATGCCCCATCCCTGGAAGTGTCCAAGGCCAGGCTGGATGAGGCTTGGAGCAACCTGGTCCAGTGGAGGGTGTCCCTGCCCATGGCAGGGGGGTCGGAACTGGATGATCTTTAAGGTCCCTTCCAACCCAAACCATTCTATGATTTTATACTATTTTTTCCTTATCTTATGTCGGCACCAGCTTTTGATTGCAGCCAGTGGCTATTGCAAATCTTTTCTTCCTCCTCCTTTTGTGTCTCATTCAGTTTGGGGTACCCTGTAGTGTTTTGTTGTTCCAGCTCTGTTTGCAGTTGTACCAAGCCTGGCTTTAAAGATCTCTTCTGAATAAGATGTAAGACTGACTTGGGAATCAAACTCCAGTGTTTTGGAAAAGCTCAGGGCAGGCCTGGTTTGTCCTCGGGTATAGCCTTGAAGATCACCTGGGAAACAGGAGCTGTAGGTGGGCATGTGGCTTGCATTGGCTTCTCTTTCTTGAAGCAGAGGAGCCTTTGTGTGAGGATCTGCCAGCTGTGACCTCTATTGTTTGTAGTTTTTCTTCTCCAGCAGGGCATGAAATTTTGTGATGTAATTAGCTGTCTTTTTAACCTGGCTCTTAATTGGTGTCAAGTATGATAAATAATAATAAAAAAAAATGGGACCGTCTCCTCAATTACATGTAGTTACATTTACGCATTCCTCATCTTGGGGCCCAGCTGCACACCCCAACCCTGTGGGACCCCCGAGTAGGTCCTGCCATGCCCTGATAGTATCAAAGCTCCATCAATGTACTACAGGACGCAGGTCAGAGCTGCAGGTGTTGGTGTGGCTCACAGTTTGAGGTGGGAGCTCCCCAGCTTGTGGTGTCATGATCTAAAAAACTGGAAGATTACAGTTTTGAACAGTCTCATTTGTGACTTGACGATGAATGTGAAGGCTGGTGCGAGGAAGTCCTTGCTCACCAGGCCTCTTAAGTGGTGGTGGTCAGCACCTTGTGGAGTTTTGAACATAGGAGTGTTTGCATGATCCACAGAGAGAGGTGGGGGAAAGGCCTTTTAAGAGCTTTTTCCTTAGAGGAATGGGACCTAAATAGAGTCCTCACTGATGATGTGATTCTCCAAATCGTTCGCTCTTTTGAAATCACTGAATTTCAGTCTGGTCACATGTGGCAGGTGATAGGGGGAGATAACTCGTGAGAAAAGTGTGTGATGTTTATACAGCACATTAGTGCCTGGAATAAAGATGCAGAACAAAGCCTTGCTTGGAGGGAATGCTTGTGCTGAGCACGGTAGTCTTGTCTGTTCCAACTAGTGTTCACTTGGTCTTGCCCTCTAAAAATCAGATGGTCTCTAATATGAGTAGTTTTTCTCTTTGTGGTGGGTTCTTTGAACAGGTTAAGGCAGATGCCAGAATTGTCCAGTGTTGGTTGTGGTGTGGCACGTGTGCAGATGTGGGAACATAGCCTGAGACTACCTGGTGAGGTATTTAGCTGGTGTAAGAAGACGACATCAGCTGGTGAGGCTGTCAGGCACATGGCATGAGCTGGACTTCGTGCGTGACCGGCAAGAACTATTGCCCCTTGTCTATAGTCCCTGTGCTGGTCCCTGAGAGGAAAGGCAGCAAGTTGGGTTGAAGGCGCTTGGCTGGATCTGGCATCCACGTTTCCTTTTAGATGACTGCGGGGTCGGTAAGGGGACAGCGCTCCTAACACAGACAGCATTGTCAGCCCCAGCACACGCAAGGGCTGGGAAGCATCCCGAGCTGTGGAACAGCTGTGTCATGGCAGCTCCTGGGTAGTGTGACAGGCATATGATCTTTCTGAGGCGTGTTTCACTCAAGGATAAGCATCTTCCTTATTTTTAATGAATTACAACATAGTAGGCAAGGTTGGAGTTGTTAAAAAACCAACCTTGCTGTGTGTTTTTTATGGGAACTAGTGACTTGAGAATGATACTAGTGATACGACAACACAACATCTACTTAAGAGCAATGGACTTTTAAGCTTCAGTGTTTGTGTGTTTGTTGTGTTGCTTAGAGCTATAAATGCCTTTTATGTGGACCTAGTAGCTTGTTCTTACAGCTTATTTAATGCACAGAACTCCTGCTGATTCTGTGCGAGTCGATTATATAGGATTATGTCTTAATTATTGATCTGAATTTCCAACTAAGGAGTTTAAATGAAGCACTGTCATATCTAGAACGTGCATTTGCCATGTGTGTATGTTAGTTAATTTCTGCTATATATTGGTCACTGCTAAGGATCCTTGTTGGTTCTGCTCTTGTGTGGTACACCAAATTTTAGTTTGTGAAATTATTCTGGATAATCTTCAGCACATGGAAGAAAAAAAAAAAAGTAAAAGTAAGTACCATTTAACAAAGGTAATTACTTTGTGACATAGGTCTACATGCAGCTCCTTTAGAGCTTTTAGAAAGGATAAAGCTTGAGAAATGTGGGGCTTACAGCTACTGTAAATATACCTCTGGGGTAAAACCTTTAATGACCACCATCAGAAACACAGGTATGGGCATCACTGGTCTGGAGACCTGATCAGGGCTGGACTTGGGCAGCATAGAGCAGAAAGGGCAGCTGTGGCTGTGAGCTGAGTTTGCTGGTGTCAGAGGAGCTTAGAATTACCTATCAGTTTTCTGTGATGACTGACAGTTGATGCTGAAATGCAAAGGCTTTCATTTTTGTTTAAAAGTGCCACACAGGTTGGTTTCACGTGCTTCCTTCTGTTCATCACAAGAACACACAACACAAACACCTTCTGCAGTGCTCAATAGATGCTTTGTTTTCAATGTGGCATGGATGCGTGTAGCGCTTCCTTAGCTGCATGGGCTGACTGCACACTGCAGCACACGCAATTTCCAGTACTTTGATTTTAGTCTCCAGCCAGCAACACACAACCAAATATCTTCTGCATGTTTGAGATCAGAATTCAGGCCCACAGTGGAAATGTTGTCTGTGCAAACAGCTATGCTATTATTAGTACTTCCTCAATTATGTGAGCTACATGCAAGTCTTTGTTGAGGATTTTCGTGGCATGTAAATTTTTTTGGTTGGGGTTTCTAAATATGAGAGAGGGAAATTGCAACTGTTCTAAAATCGTTGGCTGTTTATTGTGTAGGGCATAATCCATATAATTTTAATTTATGCATTTCCTTCTTCCTACTAGAATTACAGTGTATCATAGAGTGAGGGTTTCAACGATGTTGGAGAGTGGTTGGGGACTGGGAATTAGTATTAGTAGGTATGAAGTCTGTCTTATGTAGTTTCTGTGGGTTTTTTGCTTGCTTACTTGAAAGAAGATTCCCGAAATGAAGAAAGGAGAGAAAAGCTATTAAAACAGTCAGTGGCTGCACATCTGGTGTTAGCCCGATGTGACTGTGTTTAGTTAGACTCCAAAATGTGACTGTAAATAGTACCTTGAACATCATGAAAAGTGGCTGGAAGTGTGGGAGAAGCTAGCTGGGTTCTCTGTAGCAGAGAAAGCCCACTGCTGGGTAGGAAGGGGAGAGTGGAAGAGTCTTGCCTTAAATGGAAGCATCAGTAGGAAATGAACTTTCAGCAGATGACTGTGCAGGGGAGGACTTTAACTTTGGGGAAAAGAGACAACTATAAGTGTAGGTGAGCATATGCTAATATGAAACGTTAGAAAGCAACGTGGTGGGGGGAAAGAGTGATCAGGCATGTGCAGGAAGAGAACAAACCAGATGCACTGCTCTGCACCAAGACTTTTTTCTAAGTGCTTTCCAGGTGTTCCCAAATGTATCTGCACATAAACAGGCATCCTGGGTCTGTTTATCCAAAATTCCAGGAGAAAATCTGAGATTAAGCGCTAAAGGTATTTCTGTAATCCAAAAAAAAAAAAAGGACGCATACATGCAGTCCAACCAGAGCTTGATCGATAAACCTCATGGCCTCATTGGGTTTTCTTCTATGCCATTCATGGAATGGCACATTCCCATTCCCTCCCACATTCCCATTTCAGTGGGAAAGGCAGGGCAACACAGTGATGTCTGTATCTTCCCATAAATGTTGGTATTTGGCATGTCACTGAAAGTAGTTAGTGTTATTTTCCTACAGTCACCAGGAAGTTGGAAGAATTTGGTGTTAAAAACTACACAGTCACACCATCACTCTTCCCTCTGTGATGTACCTGAGACAGCTAGGGCTGCGTATGAAAGCCTCTCTCTCTCTACCTGTAAAAGTGTAGTGGGAGACAAGGAAACTCTGCTTTTAACTCTGTCTCAGAATGGAGGAAATTGTTCCTACAGCTACAAAAGGAGGAAGGAATGATGTTGGCATCTGCTGTGGTACCAGACCTATGGAGTCTGTAACTGATCCTGGCTTTACACGGCCCTTTAGACCCAGTTGGTATGTGTGGGGAAGAGGGCCAAGGCCTGTTTTGACACGAGTCCAACTTTGGAGAGGAGAAGGGACCACTAGAAGGATTACCTTTGAGCTCTCCTAGCCAATCCCTTTCTCTTTAGTGCTGCACATCTGCTTGTTCTTGGTTTCCTGTTCCTGTTCTTGTGTGTCCCATTTGCTTGGCACTCTTCTGCATTTTCTCATTGTTTTGAAACCTAACAAGTGAAAGAAATACTTAGTATGTCATTGGTGAGTTCCCAATGCACACAGAGTTTTTGTTGTGTACTGCATCTGGGGTTCTACTTTAGGCTGTAGAATGTGGGTTTTTTTAAGAAGATTTTGGGTTGTTTTGTTTATTGGAAAGACTTAATGGTTTTTTGGTTGATTGGTTTGGCTTTGTGGTGTGAGGGAGAATGCCATCTACATACCGTAGTACTGTTTTCTGTTTACTGTGCGCCATGTGGGTCAGAGATTGAGTATAAGGAATAATTTATCTGAATTTCACCCTCACTCCCCTCATGGAAGGTAAGAAGTTTTTGCTTCTGAGACTACAAAAAATTGAACGTCAGGTCTGGAGCTTTACTGTAAATTGCAATCTTGTAGCCTGGCAAGGAGATGAAGTCTCTTAGCGTATCCGTATTGGAGGCTGTGGGTGTTTGAGAAAGGGTGAGGGTGACACTGGTCCTGCCCTTGTCAGTGAGGTCTCCTCTGAGCCCAAAGGTGCTGCAGCCCTGTCTCGCATCACAGCCCAGGTGCAGAAGGGACTTAAGTGCCTGGGAGCTTTTCCTTCTTAGGATTTTATAGTTTATATCTAAAACACAGCTGGCTCTGTGATTAGGTGCATTCTCGGATTAATTCCTCACTTCCTTTTGGCAATATTTTGACAGGGTTTTTTGTCTGCCAGCTTGCAAGGAGTTGGGCTGAACCTAGCCTGAATGGGAGCACTCCCTAAAGAGGGGTTATTTATGCAAACCAGCTTTGTAGAAGCGCAGCCTGTCCCTGGTCATTGTGGGATCGTAGCTTGGCATGTTCTGACCGGTTTAAAGGCATATTTTAAAGCCTCTGCTTTTACTAGTTCAGTGGGATGGCTTTTTTCCTTAAATAGAGTATATGAAGATGAATCATTCATGGCTTTGGGACATCCTGGTAGATGGGTGGTAAGATGGGGACAGTACACACCTCTACGAAGACTAGCCAAGGTTCGGATGTTATGAGGCTTGCTCTGGTTGCTGATGCTTTGTCCCCGCAGTGGGAGATGGCTCTGGAGGGTGTTTTCTCACAGGAATGCCAGGGACTTTTGTGTCTGCGTTCCCCACCATAGTGGAGCTTAGGCTGAGCTTTCTCTAATTATTTCCTCTTGTGCACTTGGATTATGTTAAGTTAGAGCATTTTTAGTAAACTTCCTTGTTTATATTTGTACATACACACATGAACAGGTCACTGCTGGTAAGGCTTTTTATGTGTCTGCTTTTGTGTCCTCATATTGACACTACAATTTCTACCAACTCTGTCCCTGGAAATTAGGAGAGAGCCCTGCAAAGGGCAGGCGGGTGCCCAGCCAGAGGGTTGGCTTGGGAACGCTATATTGCATTGGCCTGGGAGCGCTATATTGCCTCACAAGACGAGAGACTGCTGCAAAGGATGGGGCAGCAGGCTGCAGCCAGAGGAACATGCAGCTTCATTTTGGGGCAGGCCAGCCACCATCTGCAGCAAAGCGTGGGACCATCTGTGGTACTGCCGACTGTGAAAGGTTCCCGCTGCCTCCCTGTAGCGCTTGTGCCTGCAATGGCAGTACTCCCTGCAGATAAATGGAGGTTGCTCCTTTTGCTGCCTGTCCTCCCCAGGGTTTCCTCATGCCCAAAGTGGCTCAGCCAACTCATTCCAAGAGCATTATCTTGAAACTTTGAACTTAATTTTGCCAAAGATATCATTATACAGAGGGGCAAAGAGGAAGCAGTAAGAGTTCATTTAGTTGGCTTTGTCCAGCCGCAGCCTGTACCAGCTCAAGGACAGATGACTTGTTTGATATCGCCTGAACTCATAGGTACAGGGATCTCATCCTTATTTGTCTGAACTTGCTCTGCTGCTTGTCTTTGTTCAAGGTGGCCGATGAGTCTTGAAGTGGAAAGGGCAGGGTGGAGGAGTAGTAAATAGTGTCCACCTGGAAATAGAAGAGGCCTCCACCACAAGCGACATCTGAAACAGGAAGAATAGCCCTGATTGGAAAGGGGACCAGATCTCTGTGCTGGAACAGACTTGCGGCAAATGCCCTCTTTCCCAGACCAGGATGTAGATTTGGCTGAGAGAGAAAGGCTTCCGCCGTTACCGCTGGGATGCAGGTGTGTTTCCTTCACGGTAGTAGTGTCACTGTGGCAGAAAGTAGCAGTGTGGAACCATTAAAAGAGTGACTCAGCCTTGCCAGGGGCTTGGTTACAGTGTTAGGCATGCCATGGTTACAGTGTACTTCTTAAACATGGAAATGTGGCTTGTTATGAAAACCAGTGCAAAGGGCAAGAATAGGTGCCTGTGGCTGGCAGCAAATTTACATATACAAAATTGTATTATGTTAATAAGGGAGTTTAGGGTTTTCCTCCTTCTGTGATCATGCTCAGTTGTTTTCTCTGATTCTGCAAGAACCTTATATACTTACAAATGCCCCAAACTGAGGGAGAAATAAAATGAGCAGTCATAAATTGGTAGGGTCCTTTTAGGTCATCAAATTTTGTTTTCTTTAATTACTTTTCTCCAGTGAAAGCAGATATGGGAATTCTAATGTCTCCTTGATGCTGCACATATTATAATCACCCATTTATAACCAAATTTGGATTTGGGGAATTGACAGCTCATGGCTTTCCTGCTATGTGAATTATGTTTTCTAAATGGCAGTGTTCTTTCAGTCTCCTTACAAGATCAGCCACTTCTTCTAATACTAGGCTTGGAGTTCAGTGCCAGTAAAAATGTACTTGTTCTGGTCAACTCCAATGCAATTCTTTCTGCAAAGTAGGCTGTGCCTGGGTAACTGAGGTCTTTGGCTTTGCCTTCTATGCATCTATTTTTTTTTGTTTTTTTGTAAGGGAGTAATACAAGAAGTACAGTTTCCTTCGCACAGTCTTCACCATGTGTGTCTTCAACAAAACTGAAAATAAAAAGGCACAAAAAAACCCACCCTCTTTCTTTGGGGAAGTTCATTATCTTTGGTTCAGTTTGCATAATTCTTTGAGGGGAATTCACCTCTAGGGTCTAGTTCCGTGCAGCTGGGCACCAGGGAGAAATAAGCAGCCAAGCTTTGAGGTCAGGATCTGGTCTTTTTAGCTGGCATGCTGTGGATGCCACAGACACAAGCCTGGTATTTTAAACTCAGAGTTTCCAATAGATGTTGTATCTGACAGCTGAAGAAAGGAGACTTGACGTACTCTCACATGAGATAAAGGGGCAGCATTAACATCTGCAGGATGAAAATACTGAAAAAAATAGAAAAAGAAAGTCTCTGTAGTTCAAAATCCTAGTTCTGGAAGTATTTCTGAGATGGGAGGAAAAAAAAAGGTAATATTTTTGTGAAAGGTTGTTTTGCCTTTTTTTTTTTTTGAAGTGACTAATAGACTAGCCAGTTACTCTTTATAATGAACCTTATACTAGTTTTAAGACACCTTAAGACCAACTAAAAATAAGCACTTTCTTGATACTATTAAATTGAATGTGCTCACTTGAATGGTCAGTGGTAAATTAAATGTACTGCCGCATCCATGTTAAAATAATTGAAACTGTCTCTAAGTACATGCAGATATTGGTATTGTGAATATGTTAACTCAAATCCAATTTTAAAACATAATTATGGGAGAGGACAAGGCTGTAAGATCTGGAATTAGATCTGTTGGCGCTTTGTTCTTTAATCTCCGTAACAATGCAGGTAATTGTATGTACATAATAAATCTCAACAATAGTCTCCTTTGTCCCTATTAGAGGAAAGAAAACTTTCCTTTGTCTGTAACTTATCAAGGACTTGCATTTGGAGATGCTAAAATTTCTAGGAGATAGTTACAAATAAAAAAACTAGCCAGCTATCAGAAGCAAAAACGAAATACTTTTGTCTTTGTTTTGAGTCCATTTGGCAACAGGCATATTTTCCAGCTTAACAGTTACAGATGAAATATTGTTATGAAGTGTTTAGCTGTTTCTTCATAAGATAAGACTTTAATGGCTGGTGTCCTCCAGCACTGTATCAATACATTTTTATCTTCTTGTCATCTCTTTCTCCAGCTGTAACGATTTTTCATTATTGCTGAAAGGTAGTTGATCTAAAATATATAAATGTCTTAACAGGTTATTGTTTTTTTTGTGGATTGAAGACTATGTAATGAGAGTGTAATTGCCTCTGCTTTTATTGTGTGTGCCTGATTCCTCTGTGACATTGTCATTTCTGATCTCTGCTATATACTCATAGTTACAAGATCCACATTAAAGATGCTAATAATTAGCTCTCTATTAATGAAATTGAAAGCTTAAAATGCTTGTAAAAAGCAGCTATAGCCTTAAGTAACTTTATAATCATATAACCTGCTTTGTAAAATAAAAAAATAAAGAAAAATTCCCCCCAACCAGGCATTATATCCTTTTGATGATTAAAGCATGTAATTAGTTTATTGTACTCTGCATTAAGTTAACTTTCTTTTTCTTTCTTGTCTGCAATATTTTGCAAAGTAGTGACACTGCCAGTGAGAGTGTATGTGCTGAGCTCTAGCCAGCAGCAAATACTTGCAGGTGGATGTAGCATCTGTAGCAGCCTTCAGTGGTACTCATTTCCCACTGCTACAAGACACACCTACAGTATGTGGTTTAACTGGTATTTAACTATTGTCTTCTGACTCAGTCTTCATACTTCTAAATGTATCTGCTCAACTATTTCCTGGTTCAGTGTGTGAAGCAGAAGGACAGAGCTGCTAATTACTTATGCAAAGTGTACTTTTCCCTCTTCACCCCAATAACCTGCTGGTAAGGGAGCCTGGATCTCTTTATGGTGATATTGGTTAAGACTTCATCTAAGAGGTGCAAATAAAATAATTATCTTCTAAATTTCTGAAAGTTTGAGCAGTCTACAAGAGAAAAAAACCCCAAACACATTTCTCCTTCTCATTCATTTGCACTGTTCATCTTTTGACTTGCAGAAAGGGACAGCTGTTCACCCAGAAATGCTGCTGGAGGGTTCACAGAGCAGTCCCTGCACCATCCTAGCAAACCCGTGGCCTGCTTGCTGTGCTGGCACCAGACAGAAGGTCGTTGCTGATAACTTCACTGTGCCCCATAGGTTATGCTTATGTGCAAAATTCTGTGCAGTGCATTTACGGTTTGCTTGTAGGCAGTGTGTGCAGTGATTCTTCCTATGCCTCGGTTTGAGGTGGTTCACAACAGCTGACACAGTTGCTACGTTTTATTTATTTTCCAGCTCCCATTCAAGGTAATAATAATAATAATTTCCAGTGCCTCACTCTGCCAAAGACCAGAAGCTTCAGATGATGAGTCCCCTGCACTCCTGTTCCTGCAAATTGGCTACTCTCGTTCCTTCTGCTCTCCTCTGAATGATTTTATTTTTTTTTTAAATAAAAAAAGATGAAAAAGAAAACAGGTCTGTCACATGCAGACGTTTATTCAGTCATTGCTACCTGTAGTATTTGTCACTACTGTCTTCAGACTGCATCAAAGTTCATTCTAGCTATGTTAATCCGAGATTTGCAGTGAAAACCGGCCAGCTGAACATTTTGTCCTCTCCTGTAGAAATGTGTGGAAACAATAGGAGATAAGACACTGCCAAACTTCAGCTTCTCTTTTGAGCAAAAGCCTCTTACTTTTTGCTCTCCCGAAGTCAGATGTTTGCTGCTTCATCTTCCAGGGAGTCTGTAGGACTTCTGAAATCTTGCTAGAGTTTTGAAGACTAAGTTAATGACTGAGAAGTTTTAGGACTTGCAGTAGGTTGTGCTGTCAAGATTTGTCTGAGGACACAGGAGCTGGTCAGCTGCTACCCCTCATAACTTCTCTTCACACATTTCCCCAGCTTTTGCACCGGTTGTGTTTTGTGACCTAGAGGTTGTAAATGCTGTGGAACATGGTGCATTTGTACATGGTTAGTACAAAGGAGTCTTGATGGGGTTAGGACCTCTGGCAATGCCTTCAAAAAAGGAATATTTCTCAGTTGCCAGGTGCATGTAGGAAGTCAATATAGTGCTCTACACATCTGTCTCCACCAGGATTCACTTCTGCTCACAGTGTCAAAAGTGAGAGCTGGAAGGGGAAAAAAGCTTCCTTTGCACAACTTCCTGTATTTTGGGAATACAGTATTCCTTTTTGGTCATGAATGGGTTATAAATCAGACAAAAGCTGCGTTGTGGGATCTTGTCCCTTTCTTCTCTAAGTGAATTGGTTAATTCTTGGCAGGTTTGTAGATAGGAAAGGCATTCCTTACATCAGGCACAGATGGGGAAGGGTTTCTTGTGCTGTGAGATAGACATTCACCTCTAGACACAGGGCAGTCTGTGGTAAACCACTGAGTGCTCTGGAAAAGGGAGTGGGAGTGTGACTGAGGCAGTACAAAACCTTGGCAAGCATTTAGCGGGACAGTGAATTTCATCCTGGATGCTCAGCATGTCATGGAGCAAGTCTGAGTTGTGAAACAGCTACTTGGAGCAAGTGGGGGCAGGGAGAGGGCTTGGGATGCTGGAGTCAAACTGTACCTCTGAGCCTATGAAGGGATGGTACATGGATGTGCAGATTCTGTTGAGAAATTGAGGCTAAAGATAACGCCCATTATACTGATTTTTGCACCATTTCAATATGCTACTAAAATGTCTGCTCTGTAAATGGCTGCCAGTAGGCTGTTCCAGCTCCAAACCGTGTGTATTGTACGTAAGTGAAACAAATCCAGTTGTTACATCTGATGGCACAGCAAATGCTTCTTTTTGCTGAGAAAGAAAACCCACAGTTTGTTTCTGGGTGTCCCATAGTGCAGTGACTGGTCTTGTGGGCAGTCTGTGGTTTGTATGTATTGGTTGGTGCTTGGAGGACTCTAATTTGAGATGTTCCTGTCCCTGCTTTAATGCAATGAAGGGAGCTAAATGAGAACCGTGTGTGGGTACAGCTGAGGAGGACACGGAAAAGCAAGTGTAGGAGAGGCTGAGTTTGGAGAGTAAGCATGCTTTCATCATGTCCATCCTGATGAAACCAAAAGCAAAGACAGGTTTCTAAAGCAAAGGAAGTAGGGTGTCGGGGAAGGATGGTGAGTAAACAGAGTGTACGTGAGAAGCAGGACTGCGGCAGCCTACGTCAGTTAACATCGTGTATCAGCTGTTGAAGCAGTGCCCAAGTATGTGCTGTTTCATTACATAGAGCTGAACCGTATTCTTCCCTGAAATAAAACTGACCAGTCTGCCTCCTTCTTTTTAATTAGATCCTGTTGGGATGAGACATCCCTTCCTGAAATGAGAGAAAGGTAAAATTCACCCCCCCACCCACAGACCTTTGCACATGTGACAGCTGTGATAATATGACACTATCCCCTGTAATTTGGATACTGCTTAAAAGTGATAGAAGGCATTTCTAGGCAGCTGGTGTTGTACTTCCCGGCTCCTGCTGCATGAGGTTACCAGCTGTATGCTGCTTACAGTGAGGTGATGATAATCGCTGTCTGCTCATGGTCAAACCCACGATCATCTGAGAGCTTAGACAGGAGTGAGCCTGTATGATTCATCTGCTGCACTGCACAGTAGCAAAGTCCCCCGTCTCTATGGTTGCTGCTCTTGAGGAGAGGATGTGATCGGTGTTACTGTTATATACATGTGCTTCAGGGTATTGCTCACGGCTCCCTGGCTAACAGTGGGGTTACATTGCTTGTGAACATGCATCAGAAGGAAGGCGGTTTCTGTTCTGAAATACCCTATATGTGTTATTTTAAGCATGCACATGTATAAACACACAGTTTACATTTAGGGAAGATTTCTACAGCTTCAAAATCCATCTCTGGAAAGCTAGGAAGGGTTGGAATGAAAGCTGCCCATTTGACTTTGATCTGCCCCTTTCCAGAGGGGCAAGGCCTGGCGTGCGCACTCTTCTCTCTCTCACCAGGTTTAACTGCCTTTGCTCAGTGCCAGCCCCCTCATCAGAGGGAGCTGTTGGAGAAGCTTCAGCTTGCACGGGTGCATTTTGCGATGGGTAATGTCCTGGTGCAGCTCCCTCTATACAGCCTTGCCAAGAAGTGTGTGTCCCCCCTCTTGGGTTTTGGAGCAGCTTTTGAGCTGAGGTGAGAGCCTGCCCAACTGGGTTGTGGGGGCACTGGGGCTGAGCAGGGGCCTGGTAAGGTGACCCATGGTGCCCTGCTGACCTGGATCCTGTACCATAGGATCAACTTCCTGGCTTGACCTTGGGCCTACCTCGTTACTACAGACATGGCTGGTGGTCCTAACCCTGGTCTGAGCTGGGTGCCTTCATTGCAGGGCCTGCCATACCCAGGTACCCTGGCAACGCACCCCTGCCTGGTAAAGCCTCCACCTCCTGCTCTGCTGTCCTGCTCAGCTCCCTGCTGCCCTTTCCCTCCCTTCCCATGCACCTTCCTTTCCTGTGTCTTCTCATTATTTCACCTCATTTTTCCCTGCCCTTCATCTTCCCCAGTCTCCCTCTCCTTCCGTGTGTAGGATGGTTGCTTACAGAGCATCTTCTGCTGCTTGATTTAGCTTAGATGTTCTGTAAGTAGCTTTACGCTGCATTTGTTTCCCTCTGCTCCCGTTCTGCGAAGACTCTGGTAAGCACAAGTCAATTAGGACTTTTTATTCTGATATCCCACGTGTTTCTGATGCATGTAAGATTTTCCCAGTGATAACAAAGACAGCCTTAGTGAAGGGATCCAGGGAAGTCCATTACTTGCCAGATCATAAAAAAGGAAAAAGGTCACTGAGGTGTTTAGCAGTGGCACAGCAGCGTGTTTTCCCTTGTTCTCATTTACTCGATGTTATGATGCATTTTGGCTGCAAGATTTCATAATTAAGTAAATACGTTTAGCCAGATGCTGGCACATAGTCTTAAAAACTTCCCTCCAAACTGAAGTTCTTGAGGTAAATTCTGCAAAGGGATCTACTGTTAGGAAACCCTGGGCAATGTCACATTATACCCTGTGCTGTTACCATTCAGACTTCTCATTTAACTAGTTGGTCTTGATTTTTCAGCCCTCCTCCCTTTCATACAAAACCGCTCTTCCTGCTTCTCCCTCTCATCCTGCTGCAGGCGTTTCTCTGCAGCTGAGCTCTATGGTTTTGGATGCTCAGTGTGCGTGTGCATCTTCAGTTCCAGCAGTCACTGTGGCGATGCTTTGGTGAAGCCATCCCGCCCTGGCAGAGCTGTGCAGCCTGGTGTTGCAACCTTTCCTACCTGCGTTCTTCCTTCTCTGGGCCAAATAATCCTGTTATAACCTAAAGTGGGTGAAGGCTCCACCCATTCTGTAAAATCTTTCTCTTAAAGGAAGTGTTGATGGGTCTTTCTCATAGCAATCTACTCATTCCTAAATCAAACATATCCAGTTTTCTGAAGTCTTCTCTATATCATCATAATTGCATTTGTCAGTCATTTTGATTGCAAATCCTTCCCTAATGGCCCCTTCTTTTACACTATTGCCTGTTCTGTATTGTTCTAGAAACATGGCTGTTTTAATATTTTCAGCCTTTTTATCAATATGAAACTTGAGTATGATTTCTCTTTTAAAAAGTCTTTCTCAAATTCTGTCCTGTTCTTTACACTTTTCTCTCTACCCCTTTCCTCTGCTGCCCACACCTCGAGTTAAATTTTAGGTATGTGGGTGGAATGGGTTTTAGAATGTGAGGGAAACGGATAGTTACATGCAGTGATGATGGGGAGGAATAAAAGTCTGTGTAGTATAGTGACAAAACAGTGTTTGTTGCAGAGCTTGGATTGTAATTGCACATGGTGTATGGTGCAGCTTCCACCCAAATTTTCTGTCACGCTTGTCTTCGTTTTTGCATATACATGTCACAGAATATTTTGTTTAATTTGTATTTATTTAGTTTGCTGAGGAGGAGGAGGATGTCTTAATTGAAAGCAAAAATTCCTGTGAGCCATATGCCTCCCTTTTCAGTCAGCTCTAATTAACTTTCTTCCCTCCCTGATTTCGAGTTGTTTCCCCTTTGTGTGTGTAAGTGAGAACTTACGTGGGAGATCCCCACCGTTGTCATCATGTCATGTTTATGATCTCATAGTTCCCTCTGAGTGGATCAGATGTGTCACCAAAAATTCTGACTACAAACATGTTGTCTGTACGGAAAGAGATTATGGTAGGCTAAATGTATTGCTCGTGTAAACCCTTTGGTCAGTATTTCAGCGTGCTAAGGTATTGAGCCCCTCAGGAAAGCCTCGTTTGTAAGTGTGGTGAACGAGGTATGAGGGTCTGAAGTAACGCCGTGAACGGATGTCACACAGCTCAGACTTTCTGAATTTCAGTGCTGCTGTCTAATTGCAAGAGGACCCTACTCTTGTTTTCTCTTTCTGCCAGAAAGTCATGTTCAATACTAGTCGGTTTTTATGTAAGATAATAGGATACTTTTAGTAGCATTAGCCAGTTCAAGTATGTGTGTGTATATATCTCTGTCTGACTGTGTATATACACACATGTATGTGTTTCTGAATGTAGAACAGGAGAGAAAAAATGAGCCTTTAGTGAGATATAATTTATTTTGGTATTTAGTTTTATTTGTTTAGTATCAAGTATTGTTTGAAAGAGGCTAAAGGAAAAGGAACTGTGTGTTGAGATAAGCAGTAGAAGAATAATAAAGAAAAAGACATGTACTTGGCTTAAATGATGTCCAGACTTACTGTGATATTTTCCAGGCACTGGTATTTTCCTTTTTTATTAAGATTGTAAACAGTTGATTTTTGTTGAGTCTGCAAAATAACAAAAAATACCCACAGTATTAATACATTTAACTGTTTCCGAAATATGCATTTGAGTGCATTGTTTTACTCATCCTTTGTGTTTAAAGAGGAGCCTTGTTATAGCAGGTTTTAACTTATGTGACTGATTAAGGAACCATTAGCTTGACAAATAACCACATGATTAATTGCAAGGAAAAAAATTGGTGAATTGAATAGCGAAGTACTTGAATGCTTTCACCTTAGACGCTTACAAGGAATTTTATCAGTAGAACATGCCAGCGTTATTTCAGTGGCTATTCTGTTTCTGTTAAACTGATCTGGGCAGGATATCTTTTCACAGGCATTTTGTGCACCCACATCTCTGGGTCTGGTGGAAGAATTAGGGGTTCTTCCTGCCCCAGCATCACCAGTGTTGATGTGGCTGCCTGGTAAACGGGGCTGGGGAACCGGTGGGGACATGGTAGTGGTGTATATTTGCAAATGCAGGTTTGCCGTGGGTGTTGATGAGCTCAGCAGTCCCTTGCTAGCCTGGCGTGTATGCGGTCCAGCTCCTTCTCTGGTGTCAAGCTGACACGTTGCAAGTACATCTGAGTGTGGGGATGGAAAGATGGGATGAGTTTCCAGGGATTCAGCACCAGCACTGAAGGTTTTCCTTGCCAGAGCGGAACCTGGTAGCTCACATTCCATCCAGCCCATCTGATGGCAAATTTGGGTTTCTCTAATGCCCAGGCTCTACTTGCTTGGTCCCAGGGGCTACAGCTGGTTATGTGTTGGCTCAACAAGGTGTCATGTGCATTTGGTCTCCAAGAAACTGTTCACTGAAGCTTTTGGTCACATCTCTCTCTCTGTTATCGGGATGACAGCGCTGTGGCCTTCCCACTGCAAGCAAATGGTTCCTGGAGAAAAGAGTGAATTAAAACAAACCCTTGATGGGTTTTATGCTTGCAATCGAGAATGTATTTTCCTATGAAAATATAATCTGTGGAACTTTAAGTCAGTCCACTATGACATGGTAGAAAATGACTTATCTTGTACTGATAGAGCTCCAAGAGGTTGGTTGCAAAATCTGAATGTGTCCAGATATATAAATAATGTCATATCATCTTATCGTGCTCTAGGCATATGTTGCCTTCAAATAGGAAAAATACATAATATTCCTTATTTAAAAATCTTTCCTTTCAAAAGGCATGTGCCAAGAAACAGTGTGCTGGGGAATAAGTTCAGTTGTAACCAGAGGGTTATTTTTTTTTATTAGCAGAATTGTTTGTGAATAAGCCATGGAGATAGTGACCTACAGGGTTTACAGAATGTGGGAATCTGCCTGTCTAGCCAGCACTATAAATAAATCAGAAAGGCTTTTGAAAGATTTTTGTCAGCTCGATATACATTATTTTGTTTGGGCAAGTCTCCTTTCTTCACAAACTCGATTCTGTATGTGGTGCTATTTATGAACTGGGGTGGAGGAAGAGTTTCTGGGAGTGGGTGATTCACAGACACAAAATAGGGCCATGAACAATGTTAACACTGTGGCATAATCTGTTTGAATCAGGAACTTGGACAAAGAGTGCAACGCTATTCCTCACTGGGGCTGTTGTGAGGCAGCTTTTTCTCCCTTTCCGCTGACCTTCTCTGACTTGCCAAAAATGCCATCTCGTTTTGTTTTCACAGGGGCCCGATACTGAGTTGCCCAGGGTTAACCTAAGAGCAGTGCTGTGGCTCGCCGCTTGTGCCTGACCCGTCTCAGCTGGTTTGGTGGGACGTGGCAGGGGAGCATCCGAGGGATTCCTGGTAGCTTAGGGCTGTCTCCTCTGTGCTCTGCCGGGGCAGCTGCAGGAAGCTGTGTTCACAGCCGAAGGTGGAGTAACGTTTGTCTTCCAGGCCGGGAGTTGGCGTGATGAGTTATGGATATGTGTCCCCTCCCACTGGTCCTTTTGTGGGCTCTGACAGAGGAAATGGGAAGGAGGATTCAGCAAAGTCTCCTGGAGCTCGCAAGTGGCTATGTTGAGGGACAGAGGGCTGAGCAGACAGAGGCTGCTGTAGCCTACTGAAACAGTGTTTTGAGTGTCTCCTTCCTGTATAGGTACCTCCAGGAATGATACATGTTCTTGCCTGTGCTAAACAAAACACTGACAAAACCCAGGATTATGTACTGAAAGAGGAGAAAGCAGAAGGATTGCAGAGGATGTAACCATTGCTGCTTCTGTGCGGCAGTACTTGGGGATGTTACTGAAGCTGAACTTTGAGGCGCAGCGTATACTATATGAATATACATTGTCTGCAAGGCCGTTACAGTCTGTTGGAGGGGAAGTGATTTGTCAGGTTTACCCAAGTGCCAGATTGCAGAGCTCAGCCAAAACTCAGCACTTGTAAACAGACTAACTATCTGCAGAACTGTGATGTGCCCCGGTATGTCCAGCAAATAATAGTTCAGTGAGTCACGTAGGAGAGAGGAATGTGGAGGGATGAAGGAAAAGACTGCAGCACGGGAATTAAAGATGAAATGTGCCTGTGTTGGTGGTTAGGGACCCCAAAGTGCTTCCTGCCTAGAAGGCTGTCAGGACAAAATCAGAAATCTACTGCTGAGCATTCAATCCACAATGGGCATGAAAAGCACATGGAGTTAAAAAAAAAAAAAAGCAAGCCCAACCAAATAAAAATACACAGACAAAAGTGTGCACCCATCATAGACAGGAAAATCCTATCTTTTGCTTTCTCCTATTATGGGAGGGGTCATTGTTTCTTTTTCTGGTAAAAGAATCCTTTTTTTAAAATGTCTGTGGGAAAGGAGAATAGTCTGAATTGAGTCTTTGAGATGTTGTATTACAGAGAGTCACAGAAAATGTACTATGCAAATGACTATCTGCCTTATTAGATGCCTCAATAGAGTTCATTGTCTCAATATTGCTATTATTGGAGATGGATGGACACTACATGATTTTACCATCAAGCTGAAAAACTTCAGTGTTACAGTCTCACTGCTAGGGTAATAGTGCACTGGCTTAAAGGAGGGGATTGAATTAAGGGGAGTGAAAGGTCCATTGCTCTGTCCATTTTAGTTTGTCTTTTGTAGACTGTGCATCATTTTAGGGGTCACAACAGGGGGGTTTGTGCTTCGTGGTCTCAGTTTTGTTCATCTTTCATTGCTCATAGAAAGAAAGCCCTTTTATGGGGAGAAATCCTCTAGCACCTGCTGTGATTTGGCTTGATGGCAGTTGTAGGGATGCTGGTGGTGTTGGACCGTGGTGACGCTGGCATCTTTCTCAGGTGGGTGCTGTCCCTGCACCAGCTTTGTGTCCTCATGGAGGAGGAGCACCTACTCCTTTGCTCCCTGATGTCAGGAGCTCATCCCAGTGCTGCTGTTCTCCATGAAGTGGCTTCTTACCTGTGGGACTGCTCACAGTCTCCCCAGAGCTGTCACTAGAGCTTCACGTACTGCCTAGGGCAAAATCTAAATCCTGAGGGCTGCTGAACTCAAGATCTATCTAATGTCAAAGTCTCTGCATTGGCACAGTCTCTTAAACCTGCTTTTGATGTCTTGCTTTGGGTGTAGTAGGTTGCATTACAGACAGGAATGCTTTCGTGGGTCAGGTGCTTGAAATTGCAGCTAACTGGTGTTTTGTGCTGTGTGTCGAGTTTTTTGTTTGGGTTGGGGTTTTTTTGTAATCCAGTTTCTCAAGCAGATATGGCAGGAACTTGGGCTGTGAAGTTGTTAGAATGGATGATCAGTGATACCTGATTATTTTTTTAGGTTTAATTTTTTCTGGGCATAACTTGCTGTGTTGTATCTGGCTGTCTTACAGAGTGGGAATTTTCAGATAAAGCTTTGGCTCAGGGACTGTGTATTTGCTGTCTCTGTGGCGCCGTGGCAATATTAGAGATCCATCATTAAGTTTTCAGCTAGGTTTGGGATACACTGCTGTTGTCCATGGACAGATGCATCTCTCCTGAGCAGTTTTGGTTCTTAACCTACCGTTTGTTTCTTGGTGGGGAGGGGGAAACAACCCAGTTCCTGGTTTTCTTTTATTGTTTGGTTACTATGTGTGAGAGTTAATGAGTAGCTAGAAGAACCCCAGGCAAACTGGAAAACAGTAACCTTACTCAGTGTTTGCTTTTCTTCCTTTGGCTTTCCAGTTGTGGAGGGGATGGGGAGGGATTATTACTCATTAAACAAAAGAAGTTCTCAGCATTTCCCCCCAAATAACCAACTTCCCCCCCTTAGTCCGTGAAAGTAGCACCTGTCATGCAGTACTCTAACATGAATTAATAACTGGGGATCGCAATGAGTACACACTGCACGGGCCACAGAGAAACTCTCAAAATACTAAACATAAAGAAATGATTATTCTGACTTTGAAGGCTTTATGTGCTTCATTCTTCTCCTAATTCTGCAGCCTCTCCATGTGTCACCTAACCCTTATTTCCAAGGACAGCCCAGCTGACTGCATGGCAGACAGAACTGATGTAAATGACAGCGAGAAGCCACTAGGCTGAAATCACAGTTCTGTGATGTGAATTAGGCACTGCCCTGTCCTTTCCCCTCCCCTCCCCAGTGCTGACAGTGGGGCTAGTGCCTCTTGCCTTCTCCTTTGTTTCACCAAAGCTGCATGTGTGGACTGAGCTCGGCAGCTGTAGAGCTGTCTAAATCTGTTCTGCTTCTTACTTTTCCTTAAATATTTAAGATACATGTTTTCCTTACAAATCTTTATGAAGAAAAACCTTAACTGCAGAGTCAGGCATACTCTGCTCTTAGTGCGTCATTCAGCTTGTATGCGCTTGAGCTTTCAGTAGATCAGTGTTGCGTATGAACGTTTAGGAGACCTTCCTTCCTTCTGGATATGTGAGTGTACACCCAGAAGCTCTTCTCTATTTCACTTTTTCACTTCAGTTTTCCACCCTGGTCCTGAGAGGTTAGCTTAGTACAAGTATGTATGTAGAAAGAGACAGAGGTATCAGTGACTGTTGGAACTCTTGTCTTCACATTTTTGCAGAAGTTTTCGATCCGTTACAGTTCAGAGCCGTTACAGCTTCTGGGGGTTAAAAATTGCCACTTGGTGTAGTCTGGGAGTTCTTTTGGGAAGGTTTAAGCAGTGACTTAGCCTAAATTCTTCTAGTACCTAATCCAGCAGACATTATGAAGTCATAAAGCAGCAGCTGTTCTGATTTTTTTAATGATACTTTCCTACTGCTGTGGCTCCTAACATGATGATTACTGGAAGTTTTTTCAAAAGCAAAACCCTCAAAACATGTATGTCCTGGAACTTCTGGCAGCACCTTGGCCAAGTCAGTGTCACGTTTGCTCTGTGTACTCTGTCATGTTGCATGTGTCAGTCACAAAACAGAGAAGGAAAAAGTACTGTAGGAAACAGTAAGATGCATCTGTAAACCCAAAAGTCTTCATAGATTATCAGGAAGTACCTGAAAATAACTGATTAAAATGAGGGAGGAAAACCAATCCTAATGAGTAGTGCAACTTACCAGCTAAAATTCTGTTTATGCTGAGTTCAGTGAATGGAGGGTTAACTTGTATTTTCCCCCTATCAATAGAGAGAGTTTAAGAATGTGCTGGAAAAAAGATCACAGTAATATGATTTGTTTGGCATGTACAGCAACAGAAATTCTGCTTTTCTTCTGCTGCTCATCAGAAAGTTCAGTGTACAAGGTAGTGTATTGTTTTGCACTGAGCTTTCTGTCTAATCTTTAAATGCACATGTGGCATTTTGCGTTGCTTGAATATATTCTGTGATTATACATAACAAGGTTCTATTATATGTAGGAAGTGCACTTAATGCTGGTTCTGCCAGTGCGTTCGTTTTGAACATCGTGACTTCTATGCAGCTTTTTTCTTGTATGACTTCTTTGTATTTTTTCATTCACTTTATTAAAACGATAGGGAAAATATTCTCAATATCTCACTTAAGAAAACATGTTATGCGTTTTTGACTGGCTGTGTACAGATAATTACCATTTCATAAAATGGCTTAGAAAGCTGTGAAGAACTCCAGGGTTATTATTTCTCCCACCCTCTTTTTCTGACTCCATCATTTGTCTTAGAAGGGCTTTAGTCATTTACCGTGTCCTTTCTCTTAGGATTTATATTTCATTTTCAGCATCGCAACCTACCCTGGGTGAAATTTCCTTCCTTTCTAATGGCAAACTGGAGGTCTGGTTGTCTAATGAACCCTTATGTCTCTTGGATGTTGATGATGGGAAGTGGAATTGCAGTCCATGACCGCTTAGCTCTTCTGATATCTCACTTGCCTCTTCCCTTTCGATGACAAAGGAAATGAGATTTTTTTTTTATGCTGCTTGCTTTGCATTTTTGCATATGACTTAATTTTCTGTTGTTACAAATCTGAGTTTTCTTTAATTCTAAAGCTTGTTCCATTGAATCTTAGCAACTTTCTTGAGTCTCCTTACTAAAGAAGCAGCAGTTTGGAAATGACTCCTAAACCAGGGAAGGGTAAATTATCTCACTTTGTTATTCCTGCATTTTGGACTCTTCACATGCACCACAAAAGCTGAATTCCTTGCTGAGCCTTTGCTGGATCGTGACTTATTACGTCTGGAAAATGCTGTAGATTAATCTTTCAAATGTGTTGTGGGAAATAGAATTAATGTTTTCCTCTGGGCAGTAAGGGGAAATCCTTTGCAAATGCCAACTACCTGAAAGACTCTACTGTATTACTGTGGTTCGGTTGGAAAGACAATGGGAGAAGCCGGTTTTGCCAGATGTGAGCACGGCTCTCAGCAGAACGGTGCCCCAGTTGCTGTTTCTAGATGTTACTGAAGTGCAGATACGTGCAATTTGCATGAAGAGGCAAAATAAAGGGTGCTAGATTTCCTCCTGCCTTCTTCAAGTTCTGCTATTTTGAGCTGCTGTCTTTGTCTTCTCTGCTAATATTATTGTGCAGAGGAAGGAGGGCAGTTTATTTAAAAACAAGTATTTTGTAGCAGTTAATTTGTGCAGTATTTATAGCAGTTGAAGAACACATGGTACCTTTTCTGTTGTGAATAAAAACTGTACTAAGCTCTACTAAGGAGTAGTGCAGGCTATCTAATGAAATGTTTTGCATCATGTGGCTCCCAACTGGTTCATTGATTTCGTTTTGGTGCTGGCTGATTTGTTCCTGCTCTGCGAGAATAATCCCGCCGCAAGTGCCTTGTGCATCTCCGTAATGACAATAGACTGGCGTACCTGGAATAGTGAGTGCTTTTGAAAACTGTCTACAAGCATGTGCACATGTCCAGAAATGTACACTGCTGTGGTGAAAGGACCTTGATCTGTGTGACTTCTTTAGAAGTTGCTTGACCCTCTCACGGCCTTCAACTGGGTCACACAGGCAAAAGAAAGATAAGTAAGGCAGACAGGGAACGTGTGGATTGATGCTTTTGAGATCCTGGTCAGTGAAGAACGTGCCTTCATTTGGTAGGCAACCAGTAGAGCTTTCACCAGACAGAAAGATAGGTATATTACTCTGTTTACTTCCTTTACCTCACTGAAGTATTTGTGAAATGTCTGTTTCTGGCGGAAGGTGAATATTATTCTGCCTCAGTTGCCATTGAGTCCGACAAGCTCTGTATCTTTTCCTTTATGTTTGTAAGAGGGTGAGGCATTACAAAACACCTGAGCCAATCTAATGGCCATCTACTTCCCTGCTGTCACCCAGTGATGTGAGCCGCTCCCTTGCACTGCTGGCCTGTGCCTAACCCCACCTTGGGCTGGGTGAGATAGCTACACAGCAGAAAGCTATTCCCATTATCCTGGTGAAGTTCCCTGCCAAAGCAGCTCCCTAAACAATGTCACTGCAGTCAGGTGAGTGACTGTGCCTCAGTACGGTCAGCCTGAGGAGAGGAGGCATGGCTTGCCCCTTTCGGCAACAGCCCAAGTTGGGTGGGGTTAGCTCCATTCTGTGATGGTAGTAGTAAAAGTTTATATTAGTAATATTTAGTTTCTTACGCAGTGTAGTATCATCCCTCTCCATACAACTAGAGTCAAATGCCAATTTCAGAGCTAAATGCCTGAACCATTTTAACAGAGCAAATCAAAGCCCAGTGTGATGGTAATGACAATATGCTGATGATCAATGAGTTTGTTTCAGACTTCAAATTTTTTCTTTACAGCTGCAAAGACTAAGAATTCTTTCAAGCATAAAAATCAGTTTTCCTTTTTAAAATAATTTCTGCACCTGTTTTTTGGAGAAAAATAAAAATGCCATGGTGGCAATGCAGCACACCTCTGTAGCAGACACAAGTGTTTCCTGTCAGCCACAACAAAATGAACTTAGCGGCTTTTTCTGGAGAATCATCTGCTCCTAGCCATATGATATTGAGAAAGCAAGTATTAGTATCTTTGTGCCTTGTTGAAAGATTAATTTTTTAATTGGTTAGAAATAACTCTCTTCTAATAAAATTATGTAGTGTAATCTAGACACTGTAGTTTTAACTTTTACCTTATTACAATATTTATGTCACTTAACACCAGCTCGTCCTCACTAACTTGAGTAGAGGTAATGCTCTGTGGGGGCAAAACCCCTACTCTGCTGAAGGTCTTGTGTAATTTTTCTGCTACGTTCGGTGGGTGCAGATGGGCTTTGTTGTTCATTGTTACTTATTTCAACATTAGCTGGAAATAAATCCACACATTCAAGTGCACTAAAATATTTTGAATACTTATCTCTGAACATTTTCTTTTGGGGTAGATACAGGTGATTATGCTAAAACTAATTAAGCTGTGGAATCATTAATATGGGGATGTGATTTTCCAGTACCTGGCACTTTCAACCAAACTCTTTTTTCCTTGAACTGATCATCTAGCTGAACCCCAAGGCACAGATTTTGTGCAGATACCTTTGCAGAAGGAATTGGGCCATGGGCTCTAAGGCATCTAAAGGTCTGTGACTTGCATTGCTCCACCTGTATACTACTTGCAGTGAAGTATTTTGGTGATTGGCAACAGTCTCGCAACTTTGTGCAGTGTATGTTTTTCTTCAGTTGACTTGTGCCTTGACTGCGTAGCAAAATTTGGAAGGACTGGGATCCTTCAGGGTCTTCCTATGCACTTTCCATCCTTGTTGCTGTTAGAAATTGCAGAGTGGTTACTTAGAGTTCACGCGGAGGTCAGAACATGGGAATCTACTGGCAAAATCTTTTCTTCCTCCTCCAGTTTACATTAGGGAATTAATTTTTGTTTCTTTGTTGTTTATTTTACCCAAAGGCTCTTATCAGTTTCCCCAAACACATTTTGTTTCTTTGGGGGCTTAATATTCATGTTGTCAGAGACATTTATTACACATTTCAACATAAAAGGTGATTTTTTTTTTCCTTGCAGTCCTCCTGGCAATGAATTATTTCTAGTTAAGAGGCTGAGTTTAAAGCCTGCTGGTTTTCACCAGTCAGTAAAATCTATGAAGCAGGCTGATGTCCTTTCTCCAGCTCTGACAGTCCTAAGCTACTGTTGCCAGATGTTTTCACTTGTAAATGTTTTGTCCATATGGGTCCACTCCACCTTTGTTTTGTGTTTATCTGCACCTATGAACAAGGGCTCTGTGAAAATGGTGATGTGAAGATGGAGAAAAATATGGTAAACCTGATTCCATGTGATTTTTGTACGCTTAACTTTTCTTTGTGGGAGCAGCATCCATTTGCAACATGCCGCTAGTAACTTCTTGAAGAAAAGTGGTAGGAAAAACCCCATCTTGGCTTTCAGGTGTTGTTTTGGTGGGAGTTGGTTAAGGAGAGGTATTAGGTGAGGTAAACCCGGGGCGCTTTTTGTGGTGTTTCACTTCCACAGCGAAACTCGCCACTTCTCAGCTTGCCCACATCCTGCACCTGAAACACTGGCAAGGGAGCAGAGTTTGCAAGGGACACCGTGGGGTGGGCAGGAATTTGGACCCAGCTGAAGGAGCACCAGGCTGCGTGCGATGACAGCAGTTGTAGGAGTGTTAGGCGTAATCAGGAATGGGAGGCAAGCTTCTCCCTTGTCCATAGTTTACTCCAGAGAGAGGTGCTTGGTCCATTCCCGCAGAGCAGACCTCAAAATGCAGACTTTGTCCTGCAGACAGGACCAAAACAATAATCACGGGTTGGAGTGGGAAGAATAAAGCTAAACAGCCATTCCTTTCCCCCGTTGCCACTTGCCATCTCTTCCTGCTTCATTGCCAAAGCATTAGTACTGAGCTGATGCAGGGAAGTACTATATACAGTTGTTTAATACAAGCAGGCCTTTTCACATGCAGTTGGATGTAGGTTACCTGTTTTTATCTGAGTCATTGTTGACCATACCTTGAGTTTCCACCTGAAAAAAGTAATTGGGGAGTAAAAGTAATCCGTGCCCCATTTCTTTTATATTTATGAAAGTTTTAAAAAGCAGCAAAAACCTCTCTTCTAAATATATGCAGAATGTTTTGATACAGGGAAGTTTGCACACAGATCTAATGCTGAGGATCAGTTAGTCATACAAATGTTTGGATGTTTACCCAAAACCAGGGAAGCAAACAGCAAAGAGTTCCCAGCTCTGCTGCAGCTCTTGCGTTATCAAACTCCACTCCTCCTCTTGTTTGCTGTTGCCTTATGGTGCTTTGGGAAGAAAGAGATGGCTTGGCATTCCTCGCTGTATTTTGGAAAGTCTTGTGCTAACACTACTGGTGTTCCCCCCACCCCCGCCTTTTCTTTTTTTTCTTCTCCTCTGTCATTGCTCTTCTTAAATTCAAAATTATTTTGAAAGTGCTGAACTACCATCCCGCTCTGCAGCAGAAACAATGAAAAAGGGCAGGAACGTGTCTAATGACCCATGAAAGCAGTAATGCTTGTAAGCAGTTGGGAAAATAAGTCACATGGCTTTATTTTGAATGGCTGGGGTGATTCAAATAGCACATGCGATAGGAGAAAGTCTGTCCAAACCGTTCTTGCTGACCCTCACATCAGAACCTGAGCAGCTGATCTGGAAAGAATCAGGAAAGAACTGGAAATGTAAGAAGTGCTGGTGCTGATGTCATTAATTTCTGTGACTTGCCACGGTTTAAAGGCTTATTGATTTGTGGTTGCTGATTAGAGTGAACAAACAAGCTTTTAAGTTGCTAAATTATAAGGTCAGAGCAATTAATATCCATAGATATATTTTCAGAGGCTTTTTTTTTAATATTTGCAAAGATAATAAGATTTGCCTGTTTCTGTACCAGCAGTGATAGAAATCTTGCTTAAATAAACTGAAATAAAATACAATGAAGCCTTTAAAAACAAAGCATGGAAGGAAGGGGCAGCAATTTATTGGCTCATTGTGTTGATGACATGCTGAATACACAAGCACAGAGAAAGCGACTTGAGAGGGCTCAGCTCAGGGTCTAGTTCAAAGTCTTTTTGTAAGGAAAATGAATTCTTATGTCTGGAGGCTTAAGAGACCTTAGTGCTAACACCCAGGCTTTGCCTGATTAAACGCTGTTGAAACTGAAAGCTGTTAAAATAGTACTAGGTGGTTTTAATGTGATGTTAACTGAAGTTACTTTGCATAAAGGTCTCCGTGGCTTCGGTATCTGGGCATGGTCAGCAGGCAAGTTAAACATATTTTTGCTTAACTCATGCTGCTGTGCTTATTTTGAGTAATCTCTTCTTCCTGCAATAGAACTGTAATATTTCTTCATGTAGCTTCTCGCAAGTCATGCTTCTGGAGGCAAGCAGATGAGAAGGGTTCCTAGAAGCAGCACAGTGGAACTGTTAAGTGATTTCAAATTGCAGACCTTAAGTAATGAATTTATTAAACAAACAAAAAGCCCAGTGAGGTTGACTAGAGTAACACTGACAACTTGTCTTGCAAACTCTGCAAATTTAATGTAAAAATCACCAAGACCAAATAAAGTAGAAACCTGTAGCTACTGGCGTGTAGCAGCCTTAGAAGAACATTACACTCAAGGCTGTACAATAAATACGCCATCGTTTTTATCACAGGGAAATGTTTTCCTTTCAGTATAAGGCTGCTGTTCTGTGTGCTCTGATGTTGTGTTTCGGATAATATGTGTACTCTAAAGCTTGATGTGTTAAATGGCAGATCTTAAAGGGGGGAAAAACCACCCAACTTTTTCAATTTTGAAATCTAAAAATTATTTTATTTAGACTATTGCGGAAAGCCACAAAATGAGCAGAGCAAATAAAGAGGAAATAGTGTTGACAGGTTCCTTTTCCTTACCATAATTATTAAAAAAACTGGCTTCTAAAAAGGCCTGTGAGTAATGGTTATAAAATGCAGCAAGAGAACCTTAACAGTGAAAGAAAATCTTGATCTGTCTTCTTGGTTGTTTTGTGCAGCTGGTTAGGAGCTGAATGGAAGACACTGGTACAATAAGCCCTGAATTATGAAGGAATGAGTTGTATTAAAGAGTATACAGCTTTGGGGAAAGGAAAAAAAGAAGCAATACTTGAGTATGACTAAACTGTCCCAAGATTGCAGGTGCTTTGTTCCTGCTGCAGTCTTCTACCTGCAACTGGTTTCATGGTTGCATGTTAAGTACTTTTAAAATATCTTCTTTTTAAAGAATCAGAACGTGTCTGACACTTTCATAATTCTGTTGGCCAAAGCCTGGCTGCCTGCTCTGCTTGATTCCTTACTCAGCGCAACAGAAACTTCACTAATTCCCATCAGTTTGCTAAAAAACCGCCTGCGTGTGTTCAGCACTGCAGCGACTGCCTCCGTTCCCTCGGTTCTCAGCCCTCGTATGCAGGATGAAATGTTTCTAATGTGTAATACTTTCAGCTGCGTTTTTTGTGATCATGTTCCTCTGCCCCTTGCCCAGAGGGATAATGTATACTTGGGGCCCAGTGGATCCGGGCTGTTTTCAAGCAGGCTGTGACTTGTGGTTTCTGCTCTCCAAAGCTGTAACCCATAGAACTGCAGGCTGTGTGACACTAGTTCGCACACTGAAAATGCGGATCGGAGATGTCCTTTGCGGATGGACTCTGGAAAAGGCCAGTTTTAAATTACTCCCACTCTTACTTGTCCACAGGAAAATCAAGCCTGCATTAAATGCTCCTAACTCCCAGTAGCAGGAATGCTGCAAGGAGTTTTGGGCGAATTTTCAATCATTTCTGCAGGAATCTGTACAGTGAATGGTGTTGGCGCCTAGTCCAGCCCTGCCATGGATGCGGTTTGTCAAGGGGTGATGTTTGCTGCAGTGGCAGAGCCCGAACTGGGTGTGCACTTCCATGTCTCCGTACACTTGTGGAAACTCGCAGTTCGGCAAGTCTCCTTTTGGAGGAGAAAAGGAATGGCTTTTAAGAAATACACATTTATCTGCTGAATCTACGCTTGCCTTGGACTCAACTGTGTGGGAATCAAGGCCCCCCAGCCGGCCCCCCAGCCACCCCGCTCCTCGCGCGCTCCAGTTCAGAGCCGCTTCTGGCCCACTTCAAAGAACTCACTTCAAAGGCTTTCGGCAGACACAGAACAGGCTGAGGTTGTCGTTTCCAGCTTCGGCAGAGCTAGCGAAGCCTGGGCTTCTTGGCCAGTCCTGCTCTATTTTCCTGCTGTTCACTCCATGCACAGCAAAATGCTTTTATGGGGGCATGGGGGCTGGCATTCACCCACCTCTGAAACCACAGCCAGCGGGAAAGGTGCTGGTAAAAGGTACCTAGAGCCAGCTCTGGCACAACAAAGGAAGTTAAAATTCAGCTGTGGGGAGAAGTTCTGTATTAGTTCCTCATCTTCCCTGAACATTGGGATTGTCTTTATAACTGAGGTGCAAGGTTTAATCCTGCCCGTAAGGGATTTTTTTTTTTCCCCTCCCATTTTTAGCAATCTTATTACAACTCTTCTGATTCTTGTTAGCCCCACAGAGCTCTGGTTCCTCTTCTCCGCTTCCTGAGCTCTCACTTCTTGGCAACTTCCTATAACACTGAGTTCCACAAAAATTGTGTGGACTGCCTGGAAATGGGCTTTTGCTTTTTATTTTATTATGTGGTACTTTCTGGGTGTCGAGGATCCGCTTACACGAGGGGAGACTGTGTCTCATGCTGGCACGATTGCTCCGGAAACCTAGAGCAAGCTGGAGGCTGTGGCAGCCCCATTCCTCTTGGGCTGGAGTGAACCCCACTGTGGTGGGACGGGACCTCATTTGGACAAAAATATATGCTCTGTGCGTTTTCCTGCCTTAACATCCTCAACGTCTTGTGTATGGGTTTGGGGGCAGACACACACACAACACCCTCTCTCCTCTAAAAAACCCAGGGTGTGTGTCCTGTTCACCACTGTTCTTGATTAAAAGCTGTCGTGGCTTCAGGAGGAGCCGCATAATGGTGGAGCTGGGAGAGATGCTGAAAAGTCTCTGCCTGTAAAAAATAAAACGTGGGTGGGAGAAAAGCACCTGGTACAGCATTTTTGAGAGGTACTTGGCGTCCTTCAAAAGTAGATACAGTAGTATGTTCAGTGCAAGCCTTACTGTGTTTTCCACATCCCTGGGTTTTTTAATATTAATAGTTTCCTTTAAGACAGTGGCCCTGAGGTGGGGTGTGGTTTATACTACACACTTGCCAGGCTATTTATATATTTAGAGCCTTGCTCTTGCCGGTTGGGGGGGGAACTGTGGGAAAAAATGCTAAAAGTCATCATTCTTTCTTCCCCTATTATTTTAAAGCGGCTCTTTTTTGTGTATGGAGGAAAGAGAGATCCCAGTGCCTGCAAAAACCAGACACTGTTTGTTAATGGCATTAACTGGCATTTTGTTAATGCAAAACATTAATCCAGAATCAACAGCAGAAAAGATACTGATCACTTTTATTAAATCATACGAACTTTTGTTATACATAAATCATAAACATATGTAATTTTTTTTCCCCGTCTCTTCCTGCAGTAACTGTTCATAGAGTGGAAATTGGGAACTAAAACTCTGCTCCTGACAAGCACTGAGTGTCCTTCCAGTCTGAGCTGTGCGTGCAGCTCTCCACCCCAGCCTGGCATGTGCCACTGCCTGGGAGTTGTGCGCTGGGAGACATTATCAGACAGGAACTTTTGATTCATTGGCGCGCACACACACACAAAAAAAATCAGGCAATTTTGGCTCCCATCATATCACTGAGATCTTTCATTGTCTCAATCTTGTTTTTAGAAGTCTTGACGCTGGCTGGTGATTGAAAAAGCCGTGCTGCAGGGTGGAGGCTTTCCTCTGCTGCTGCCTGCACCCTTGTGCACCTCGGGACCGGGCGATGTGGCGGGGGTCCTGCCAGCTTGGCCAGGTCAGAGCAGCGGGTGGGGAAGGCAGGTCGCAGAAGCTGTCGTACAGGAGAAATGCAAAACTCACCTCAACTTCAGCGGCTGGACCCTGTTCTATATTTATCTACTTACTTTTCACTGTCATCAGGGGATGTAAATTTGCAGATTGAGCATAAAGATGCAAGAGATGGGTGAGGTTGGATAAATGGGGCAGCGTTTTCAGCTGATTGCCAGTTTGTGGCCGAGGCCATAGAGCTGAAAACATCCAGTCTCTTGAGTAATCACTAACAGCATCCCCACTAGTACCTAATTGGGTATAATGCCTCATCAAAGCTGTGTGGGTACTGAAAGAGTACTTCTGTGTATGAATGGCCACTTTCTAGGTAAGAAACTACACCTGCCACACGGTGTTTTCTCTCCAGTGAAGGTAACATAATAAAAGGAGCTGTTTGGGCCCAATTACGAGGGCAGGGAATGCTGCAGTTAGAGCATGTATTAGAACACAGATTCCCAAAATACCCTAGGTTGGAGAATCCTGCTTTGCTGTGCATACACTGACTCGTCCGTACTGGTGTTAATCAGAGCACTGCATTATGATCTCCTTTCTGTCACTTCATGGTGTTGTCCTGCCTGTAACTTTGATTAATCAGATGAGTTTTGGGTCTAATTTCTTACTATTTTTGCCTGTAAACAAAACTGGCATTGACTAGTTCAGACCCCTCCCTCCCCAGGATATTCGTTTCAGTGAACGTACTATAGCTGTGTCTGTCTGATATACAGGCTTGTTGAGTAGCATTTAGTCCCACCCTAAATAATAGGAAATACTGAATAACGTCCTTACTATTGTGCTCCAACTGCTTTTGAATGAGAGGAATGTACCGAGTGGCCTCTGATAGAGTTTAACGCTGTTCCCCAAATTACTGCTATTCAGTAGGGTTACGCAGAAAGCTAAACAGAAAGGAAGAAGAACAATTTATGCTTGTCGTTTGTACTGTGCTGCCTCCCTACCCCTCCACCCCCCCAGTGTGCAAACAGATGCCTTTCCCCATTGCTTCCTTTAAACATTTATTTATTGTTTTTACAGTATTTGCTGCTCCCAGGGCTGTTGGTCTCTAGGTGCTAATAAAATGTGAATGTGTCCCAGACTTACCCTCTCCAAAGTGCACACACTTCTGCAGTGGCCAGATTCTTACTAGTTTTTAACATACCCCCCTCGTCCCCAAATCTACATCTTTCTTTATCTTTGCATTTGGTGGCATAGATATGGGAAAACAACCTTTTCCCCAAAAAAATATTTTCAGGGGGAAAAAAAAGTGGCAATTCAGCAAAGTATTGGGAGGGGGGGAGAGATGGGGATGGAGAGGAAGTCTTAGAGAAAAACCCAATTTGGCTAGTTTCAAGCTAATTTGACGGTTTGGCGTGACCTCATGTTTGAGTGGTTCAGCTTGGGCTTCTTGCTTGTGTGGTTTGTGTTTGTCAAACCAAGAGCCACAGGGGAAGGAGTTGGGGAAGGCAGTAGGAGAGGAGGGCAGCCCATGTTTTTCCCCAGCGGCACATCCCTGTGTGCCTTTTGTTGAAGCTCTTTTTCTTCTCAGGGGCTTGACCTCAGATCTCCTTTGCAGCAGGAATGTGTTTATCACTTGGCGGTAATTCAGCGTAACTGGGCAGACGGTGGAGGACAGGTCTCGAACGCACTGATGGCTCTTGGAGAGGGAGCTGTGGCCCCGCTCTGCGCTTTCCCATCACCTCCGCGGGCCAGCGAGTGGGTGGCCAGGCAGCAGCTCAGCGCACCCGTCCGAAACGCGAACCTGTGTCAAGAAGGATTAGTCTGCTGGCCAGGCAGTGGGGAGGTTTCAACCTGGATGTGCTGGGGGCCAGCCGAGTGCTGTAACTGCTCTGCTGTCGGGAGCTGCTTTCACTGTATTACGGCTGAATGTAGCCCATTGTTGCCTTGGCTTTTATCCCTGTGCCCAGCATCTGAACATTTTTGTCGTGATCAAAATTAACTATTTTGATCGAAATGAACTATTTCGATCTCCTGCGTTGGCTTCAGTGCAAGTCGGAGGGGGTTGTCCTCGGGTGAACCCTTCTGTAAGTTCAGCCCAAATTCATGAATAGTTTAGTCTTCCCTGAAACTCTGTTTTTTAATGAATAAATGATTCAGTGAGGGGAAGAAAAAAGTTCCATCCAGAAACAGCAAAATTAACATCTGCAAGGCCTGTTTCTTTTTTGTTTTATATAGTCTTGGGGCTTGTCACAAGTGGTGTGGATCTAGTTCAGCCGATAAGCAAACCTGACACCCAAAGCAAAGTCAGGGCTTTTGGTTGGTTTGGTTTTTTTTTAAAACTAGAGTTTTAAAAAGAGAGCTTTGCACCGAAAGCTGTGCTACTGCAGTAGAAGGAAGTAGCTCACATGGTAACACAAGATATCTAAGAGGCAACATAAAACTCTATAATAATAGAGGAAACTATTAGTCATTTCAAACTCATCCTTATTCAAAGCTCTTCTGGCGCTCAGGCGTCTGTTCAGTGTTTGAAATAAAGGAGGAAGCTCTGGTGCTTTATTGGAAGGGCTTTTTATGCACAAGATCGGCTCAGTTGGAAGCTGATGTTTCAGTCTATTTTGGGTTGTGTAGCTGTGCAGGCACTGTATTTCTGGGGCAACTGAGCCACCGTTTACACCCAGCTTTTCTGATAGTCACTATAAATACCCTGTTCTGTCCTGTTGATGGAACTGCAATAAAATTTGTAGTAATGAAATTGATTAAAGAAACTTCATAGGCTGCATCTTACAGGGGCAAAGACTTGATAGATATATGAAGTGTTCATGGGAGAGGTATGTGGAAGAGCAGTGTAAGTGTTTTAATGTTATTGTCCTAATATTTGGGGGTGGGGGGATCTTCATACAGCATATGTTGAAATTGGGTAAGAGGTATTAGGAAAACTGGAAATATCTTTTGGGATTAAATTCTAGTTACATCAGGATAAAGAATAGAAAGAATAAAATACTGTCCCCTTCTTCAGTTGTGTCACTCTGCAGTCTCCAGCGTGGGTAGCTGAGTGCAGGGTACAAAGGACTTTATTAACATGAGACAGTTTGGTAAACGTGCAATAGAAATGCTTTGAGTGAGTTACCACCACCACAAGTGCAATTCATTTTCTTTCATTTGAATATGAAAGTTGTATTCTGATGAGTCATATAATCTAACTTCAGTTTTTGAGAAATTGGCTAGGAAATATTCAGGTGTAGGTGTTGGATCAAAAACGTGGAAGATGTTACCCGAGACTTTCCCATTTAATTACTGCCTTTTGTTGTAGTACTTCTAACTTTCAGTGCAGGATTATCCCTGGGCTTAAGGGCTGAACATGCCATCTACTTTGTCAGTAAAAAGGTAATTCTTTTGTTGGGTTTCTTCTGTGCTTGCATTGTCTCTGCTGGTTTTGAATTCCTGTCTCCAGAGTGTTTGAACAAAAGGAGGTAACCATGTTCTCACAGTCCGTAACGAAACGTGGTGGTTTGAAGTACATGCAGTGCAAAAACTTGGGGTGGGTTGTGTTGGTTGTTGTTGGCACCTACAAACCCATACCTACTTGCTTCTTAGAGGATACTTGAATCTTGAAATGTTTTCTATAAACATATTACTGATTTTAGAGCTATCCCCTGATAGGACATTCTTTCTTCCTTTAAACCATGTTCTTGAGAAATGGGTGATGCTGTGTCTTCCTTCTTATGTGCACAGGTGTCACATATGGTCTGAGCTCATCTTTTTGGTAGCCTACATCCGAACCCCCTGGGTAATAGTGCAGGGGCACACACTTGCTGGTCTCTCCTCTGTTTTAAACCAAGAAGGAAACCCCTTAGTTATCCAAACACTTTTCTGTTTGTTTGACTTACTTGTAAGGAATGTGCATTGGTAAGTGTCTGAAAGACAGAGCATGGGCTGGGCTCTAAATCTTGAGGTCTGGATTTAAAGTGGGCTCTGAACAGCCTTCACAACGTGCAGTTGCTGTTCGAAGAAGCATAGACATAAAACCCACTGTATGGTGCAGGGGAGAAAGTGTTATAGCAGTGGATTTTAAAGGGTTGAGTCATACAGACAGGATATATCACTAGAAAAGAAAAGGAGAAAATGTCTTTATAAAGATGTTCAGCCCTTAGGGGTTATCTAGACATCTGCCTTCATGCCTTTTGGCATCTGGGGACTCATGTGTCCCAATACATGGTATTCCCTTGACAGAAAGAAAGCCTGCGGGTGCATTTCCACGTTCAGAGGTTGAGTCAGGTGATGGATCAGGCATCTTTCTAAACTAGGGCCTTGTCTGCACCAGCGTATTTGAGCTAATGTGTTTCTCAGTCGTTTGAAAATGCTGTCAGCTTTGCACCAGGCAGTCTGGGCACAGTGAACTTCAGTTCACCTTCCCTTGGTATGCCTTCAGTTTTAGCTGTCTTTGTTCTTGATAAAACTTCCCTGTTAGTGTGTGCAGGATGCCTCCTCACTGATGCTGAAACACAGGGTGGGGGTTCAGCCATGCAGGCAAGGGGTAAAGGCCTGCTGGGTGTGGGTCAAACCCTGCTGGCACCTCTTGCTGATAAGGGAAATGGGGCTGAAGTGCCTTTTCGTGTTAGTTTGTTTTCTGCAGTTGAACTGCTGTTATGTAGTTGGTGTAAGCAGTGATAAAGCAGTGTGTCGAGATGATGGGAGGTCGCCATAGGCTGTGACCGACGCGCTGCTTTGTTCTGGTATCTCATCATAAAAGCTTTACATTCTCTATTCAAACCTGTTTCTCAGGTAGTCACGTTTCTGCCAGCATTCTATAACTCCCTGACATTTTGACTGTCTCTGTTAAGAGACAGGAGTGGTGCAGAGGAATCCAGCTGGTGAATCACTCCTGGCTTAACCCTTGCTGGAAGGTAGGGAAAGAGCATTAGGCCACTAAGGGAGCAGCAGTTCAGGGAAGGCGGTGTGGAAGTCTGCGCAACTGCGTCAGTTAAAAGGTACAAGATAACGAGGTTTTAGCAGCTGGAATGCAATTAACTTCCTCTTCGCTTGTCTCTCTCCCCTACCTGTACTTCTCATGCAGGTGAGCAGCCACGTGGCAAGTAGCAGAGGTCAGTTATTTCTCTGTGTGTGTGATACAAGGCTTTGGCTTCTGACTCAGCACTCTGACTTTTCACATATATTTTAATGTGCTAAACTATAAAGACCTAAGAAGATCCCACCAGCAGTGTGCTGCAGAATGCTCGAGGCTTGTGTAACCCCTGTTTTATATTGCTGCCTTACAGGCTTTACTGTTTGCAAGCAGCAGTTTATAGATAGTTACAAATATGTATCCCCCTAATCTGGGGGAAATCTGGCTATTACACGAGCAAATACAGTAAATGACTTAGCATTCTGTGGCGTGCACATAAAATACGGTGCAGGCATGGAGAACTTCGTTTCAACTTTGTCTTAGTGCTAGTGTAATGTGGCCTTAGTGTTTGAGTGGGAAGGTGAAGCTTTGTGCCATGTGTGGGTGGTGAAAGGTAGCACAGTGCTCTGAAGGGATGCTCCTCTACCCTGCTCCTGCTCCAAACGTACAGGCTTGCTTACGTGGGCTTTCTAGTCAAAGCTTTGGTACTTACCAGCCTTCAACATGCAGGTGAGAAAATTTAGAAGTATATTTTTAACAGATACATCAAAATCCCATTTGTGGCCTAGGTATGTTTTAATGCAATAGTTGAGCATTATTTTTCATAGCCTTACCTGTGTGTGTTTTTTGCTTGGTTGGTGGGGTTTTTAGCAATTCAATGATAGTGGTGATGGTGCTCCAGCTGGTTTTGGGTATGTCTTTGTTTCCTCCTTGAAAATTGCAGAGGTGTTATACTTTAGCTGTTGCAAAGCATGAAAAATCAAACACTAAATGTCAGGCCAGAAAGAAATGTCTCTGATATGGAAATATTTTACTACCATTCGTTATTCTCTTGGTGGGCAATGCTTTGCTACTGTTTATTGCAGGCATCGTTTCATGTTTAACAGGTAAAATCTCTATAAACCTGCATGTATATAAAAGGTATCTTGTCCTTCTAGGCTTCCAAGGCATTTTGTGGTGGTGCAGGAAATCTGTTTCTGCAGTTTAACTCAAGGTTAGAAAGCTTCTAGACAAGTAGTGATATTTTTCATTTTCCGTGTTTGTGGTTTGTTGAGTACTCAGGAGCGAAAGAGAATACATCTAATGTTTCCAAGACACTGAATGTATGATCTGGGTGAAATAAAATCAGATCTTCTCTTGTGATTTTCAGTTTGAGTCAAAGAATAATTAATTGAAGGAACTGTTTAGGTGGTGTTGAAGATGTAACAAAAATGAAGCAGAAGGATGAGCGGTTACGATTGACCTGCTACTGTTTTTTCATCCTGTCATTTTGATGTATGATGTATGTATTGAAGGGCTTGTCTAAGATACATAGAGGATATCGGGGGTCATCCCTAGATGTGAATTTCTAACTGTCCCAAATATGCTTTAAAAAAAATGATTTGACTAAAGAGTTAATAACAAAGATAGGAAAAAGAGAGATACTGATGAAGACCTTCCCCACCCCAGTCTCTTCTGCGGTGTTGGGGCCTGACTAGTATTAGTTCTTGTTAGTACCTCACCTTTTTTGGCCACAGTTGAGGCAATGGTTGCCAGTACAGACTCTGCCAAAGCGAGGGCCTGCCGAGGTGCTTGGAGGATGGTTCTGCACCTGCTGATGCTCCTTTCTGGCTTTCCATTAGGGGTAGCACTGTTGACTGTTGCGGAGGCCTGCGTGACAAAGTCATTCTTGGTAGTTCACCACTACTTCTAATAAATCTTCAAAGCGCTTTTAGATTTTAAAATCTTTTGCCAAGGCAGTCTGTTAAACAGGAGGTTGCCTGTATAATACAGATGTGTGTCTGCAGAAACATAACTTCCATAGACATTTTCTTTTTAAAATCTTGGAGGTTTAAGGTTTGCAAGAACCATCATCAAGTGGAAGATGAATTTCTGATTGACGTAATTGTACTTTGTCATTAGGCTTGCTGGTAGTATTCATTTAGTAGTAACACAACCAGTTTGGATGAAATCGGGTACATTTAAGCAGTTAGTCTTCCATTTAATTGCAGTTTTTTAAAGGTTATTTTCAGTAACTTCTGTGAAAACTTTGGATTTATTAAGACCATGCAATGGAAAAAGGCACGGTTTTGCATTCTGGTGATACAGGTAGCAGAAAGTCCGTAATTTGGATGGAAATACCAAAGGCAATGGGAAGCCACATCAGTGGCATTACTGCTGTAAGCGAACAATGACCAAAATGTAAAAATTGATGGTTAGTTTCAAAAGCTTCCTCTGTTTCTTTTTTCAAGTGATGTACAAGGCTAAGCAAACACTATGCACTGATACAATATGCAATTTATATGAAAGGAACATGTTTCAAGACTCATAATAAATTATGTAAATAGATCTTCCTCTTATATTTAAGAGTTTGAAATGAGCTACAAGCTGTTTGATCTGTACCCAAGCTAAGCCAAACATACAGATCAGCAGGAACACCTTCATGTATCTTGGAAGAAGCAGCAAGCCATGGATATTACGGTTTTTTGGAATAAAAAGTCTGCAGCTGGTCAGGCTGCAGTGTCAGTTTGATCTCCGGTTCTGACCCTGCATCACCCGGCCTTTTTCCACCATAGCTGGTCCTCCCAGATGGCCGTGAAGTTGATCTTTGATAGACATGTCTATTGACTGGTAAGGGAGAGAGAGCCCATGTTGTTGTCAGTGAATAACTTCTCATGCAGCCTTAATGCATTCATAGAGGCGAGTCTGGCGATGGGGTGATGGTGGAGCCAATTCTCATTCCTGTTTCTATTCAGCTTCTGTTCAAAGAGGAGGAAAAGAGAGACTCTACCAGAGCCCTAGATGAACTTACTGATGCCGTACAATGAGATCTTTGTTCCCTCCCAGGAGTACTACTACATGTTTTGAACGCTTGCAGTCCATTTGTCTTTTGCTACAGTTCAAATTCATTAAAGGATTAAATGGGCTGACAGTTGCAGGCAAACCTCAAGGGTATCCCTCCAGCCCCATGTTGCTGCGTGTGAAAACAGCATATGGGAAAACATTGTTTAATCGAGTTGTTTGTGATAATCTGATCCTTGCAGATCAGCCAGATCTCTGACTTATTTTAGAGCTGGAAAGGATTTAGCACCACAATTTTTGTGATGAGGCAATTTGCATTTGTTTTGGAGAGGATGATCGAATGCTACTTTGCTTTTAGGGCCCGTAAAAAAAATGTAGATTCGATACAAAACAGCACAGCTGAAGATGTGAGATGTAGTAAAAAAGCACCATGAAGAAATTCCAAGGTCCAGCCAGTAATTTATTGTGCAACATTACTTCCCTATGGCAGGTTTGTGATGCTTGAAGACACACTCAGCCTGCCTTAGCCAGCTCAGCGTGGTGTCGTTAGCTCCCATGATCTGCTTACGTTTACATCCACACTTTACACCCTAGTGTGGTCATCCTTAGGTTTGTGCTTTCCAGAATATGTCAACTTTTATGGGAATTTAGGCATATTTCAGTGCTGTTAGTCACTCCAGCTGAAGTTTGATGGTTTTACTGGGGCCTCTAGTGGTCTCAAAACTGCATTACCAAACCAGGGCGGCTCTGGGGATGGTGCGGAAGGGTCGCTTTCCTCCCTCCCTTTGGCTAGATTTCCCAGCTATGGGCAAGGGCAGCGCTGTACGGATAATTTATTTGGATTCTAGTGGAGCATTTTATGTGGAGTTAGAACTGTACGTGCTGAAGGAGCGTAAGTAAATGGTAATAAACAGTAACAGAGCGTGAAGGAGGAAATGAAGGTTAGCCGGAGAGGGCTCTGTGTCGGGCTGTGGTCACAGGCTGGTTTCTCCTAGCTGCACACCTCATTGCCTTTTAAATTAGGATGTTTTCAGGACCCTTAAGAAAAGTATAGAAGTAAGGCAGGAAACAACAAGCCCTTCATATACCAGCATCAAGACTGCCACCAAAAAAAAGGATTTTCTGCCTGGCAAGGCAGTTTTGAGCTCTGTGTGAGCAACCCGAAGGCTGTCACAGGCTGTCGTTCTCCTGCCCCCAGATGGAGTGTCAGACAAAAATGTAGTCTTTATTTTCAATTATAAATCATCTTTCTTGATGTTGTATTTGAGCTTTTGTATACATTTTTAAATCCCTTTACAGCTAGTTTTACTTGGAAAACTCTCAAACCCAATCCAGCTCAACGGTGTTCTTGTAAAGTATCTTTTAACGCTGTCCTGAGCAAAGACTGTGTAGGGTGTGAGGTGTCTGCTCAGGAAAGTGAAATCTGCTTGTGATGAGAGAGAAACTTGAGAGCCTCAACTGCTGAGCCGTTGCGAAGTAGGGCTCTGTCAGGAAATGCCCCTCGTTTTCATGGCTCTTCTGCAAAGGCCAGGCAGCTGCTGGCTCTGGTGCATATTTTCCATGTTGCCTGGGTGGCCAACCCTGGTGATTTGGGGACAGTTAGCATTGTGTTATTGCCACGGGAGTCCTTTTATTTATTTTTTTTTGCTTTTTTTCCCTTTTTTCATTGTATCCTCCTTCTTCCAGGGTGTGCCTGAGTAATGACTCAGAGTGAAAAAACTGTGCTGTTAGGCTACACGCAGGAATGCGCCTTGCTCACATGAAATAAAGGTTGATGTTTTCTTAGTTTTGAAAGAAAATGACTGGCAGTGTTAACTGAAAATTCTTAGGAAAAGAGGAGGTTTTTCAGTTCAGGCATTGCTCGTTACACACCCAGCTGCAGTTTCACCGATGTCGGTCTGATGTGCGGCTCAAGAAGGATAATAATTTGGGTTTCAGTAAGTTGCTTTAAGTATTAGTCGTTGCCATTGTCAAATAAGCACAGTGTTCTCTTTGCAAACTCCTTCAGCTGGATCATCCCTGAAGGGACACTACATGTAGGACTTAGTGGGTTGTGCAAATAACTCGTTGCTACTTCTCAGCCTGTCTCTGGGATGAAGTTTTGTTGTTGTGTTCTGCATTGGAAGACGTCAGGACGCTTGAAGGGATGCTACTGAAGTGTGAGGTGGTTTGCAGCACCTACTGCCTGTAGTTCATCATGACCTGCAGGTTTGAGGGAAACGGAAGAACTTCTGGGTTTCATGGAAAAGTTTTAAACTGGTGTTTGATCTGGAAGCGATTGGAAGGAAGGCTGGTGCTGCCTAGGGTCAGTGGGAGAGAGCTGTCAGCTGTGGTGTAGTTGTGTTTGGTGTCTGGACCTATTGTCAGCCCGTTTCCTACCAAAATCTGTGCTGCTTGCTCTTAGGGATTTCTATTGCTTGTTTGTTTTGTATATGCAGAGGTGGGTGAATCATTTCCTTGTACCAAACCACAGGAGAACTTCCCTGAGAAATCTTTCCTTGAAGGTAGGGCTGAGGGAGGGAAAACAGATCTAACAGGTACAAGTCAAATGAGATCCACGCTGTATTTTTCTCTCTCTGTTGTTCCGAAAACTCCTTGCTCCTAGGCTAGCCATCTGAGAAGCAGATACAGGTCTTGCTGGTTAATGTTTGTTGGCTGAGCAGTGATAACTGATAACGTCAGCACAGCGAAGACTGGAATCGTAAAACCGTGGTGGTTGCGGTGTGGTGGCTTGCCCTAAAGCCCATAGTCATAGATGTGGGACAACTAATGGTAGGTGGGCATAGCAGGAAAACCAAGGAGACGAGGCCAGGGTTACTGGAGCCCGGATCTTAATTATGTTCTTGCTTTTGTGAAAAGGTGTTGAGTGGGAATTCAGAGGCCGCTGTGACAGCTTGGTGGTATTTTTGTGGAGCTCCTCCAAACCTGAGAGGAAGGGCAGGTGGAGAAGGGAAGATCTCAAGGCACACATGTGAAAAGAGTGTTAGCTTTGGGAGGGGTGTGCTGAATTTCCTGGCTTTTTGCATCTGAGTCACAAGGGACACACCAGTGAGCACACAAGAAACAGTAAGCAGCAGCCTCAACTGGTGTTCTCGGAAAAGATTTGTGCCTAAGGCAGTTTTTTTGGTTAGGATTATTTGGTTTGCTCACTTTGACTGTTTAGCCAGCTTCTTAACCTTGTATTTACATGAACCAAACCATGTTGTTTGTTTTGGAAACTGGAGCACCCCAGGCAGGTGGGCTATCAACAAGGGTTTTCTCCCTAACTTCGTTAGAGGGGGAGCCAAACTGACCTGACGTCCTGTGGCCAGCAGAAGGCGAGGGACTGCTGTCTTCCTCGGTGCTGACCAGCTCCTGCGGCTCCCCCGCTGCATGTGTACAGCAGGCACGTTTCAAATCCTGACCCTGACAGTATCTTAGTCGTAGTCTGCCTTATCGAATACCAGTGGAACTTGGGCTTCTCAGTCACTTAGTGTATTTGAAGATGTTTTTCCACAGCACATCTTTCTTTCTTCCTCAATAAGATTACCTGTGAGACTAATAATAGTACTAATTCCTCAATTAGGCGACCCATTCTATACCTGAGGAGGATGGAGCTGAATCCTGAATCTTATACACCACCAACTCCTGGTCAGTAATACTCTGCACACGTAAGGAGTGCAGGACAGCCCTCGCGCGAGTGCGAATGAATTATTACAGCCTTTGATCAGGCTGTACGCGTGACTGCGTGAAAAAATGCATTTGCCATAGCTGATGGCAGCGATGAGTTTGCGTATACACATCCCTCCTGTTGGTCAGTTGAAATGTTCAGTGTTTAGGATTTTGCTGTCTTCTGTTTTCTTGGGGAGCGATGTTCTACCCCTACCCCAAGTTCTAGGCTTTTGGTTAAAACCATACCCAACTCTGTACATGAATAATACGGATTTGTGTAACTGGAAAGCAAAGCGGAGCTGGCTGGGCTCCTGATATATTAGGTGCAAACACAAGGAGAATCAGGTGTTCAGCACAAATAGCCTGTGAACTAATAAACAAGTGTTTTGTATAAATAGCATCTCATTAAGTATTAACATAAGGCAAGAGAACAGTTCTGTTCATGGCTTGTGTTGAAAAATACAGCATGGAACGACTGAGTCAGGCAGGCTGACACTTGGGAATGGGATCATTTGTTTTGCGCGGTTTGGCCTTTCGGAAGGAGGCCCGCCTGTTGCTGACAGGATGTGCTTTTTTGGAATTTGGTTTGCACATCGGGTTTTGGAAAGTCAGAGGGGTATTGTGAGGGGGTATTGCCAAAGTGTGTGATAAACCAAAGCAAGCAAAGTGATGGAAGCTGTTTGTTCATCACGTGAGAGAGTTTTAGTGTAACTTTCCTGCTGTTTGAGTGTCCCTAAGAAAAGCCACGTGTGAAACCAGGTTTCTAGCAGCTTGGTAATTGCTGTTAGATCGGATGGCTGTAGCCGGGGGTTGAAGGGGAATCAGCCTGCTGCTTGCTTGAGCTGGCAGAGAAAAAGTGGGGAGGTGAGAACCGGAGGGGCAGGGGACTCGGTAGTGGCATACCTGTTTCTCAGTTGTATGATGTCTGTCCTTCCTGTGGCTCGGGAAGGATGCTGTGCCCCTGAACTCAGTGTGGGAAGGAGATAAGAAACTTCGTCATCATCTTCAGGCAGTTGTACAGAAGAAAAAGTGACTGAAGGACAGGTTGTGAATGATGTAAGGCTTTTGCTGGTTTGTTTGTAGGTGTTTCTTGTTGGTTTTGTTCTTCTTTTTCCGATTTCCCTTTGTTATTAAATGGCGTCTTTTTGGCTTTGCTTTTAGATTGCCCTGCTTTTCAGGGAATCTCACCTCTTGATTTTTGTTCAGCAGCTGTTTCCACATAGCTTAGCACTTCTACTCTGGACCGTAGTGTTTTCCTGCCTTAAGAGTGGCCTTTTCCTTTGCAGTCTCCTCTTCCTTGGCCACTACTTTGTGAAAGAATACAGGGGTGCTCTTGACCCGAGTCCAGACGAATGTTTCCTCACTTCCTAATAACCTCACCGTTTGGCTGGGCTCTCAAATATTTAGAAAGGTTGAGGAGGAGCCTCATGCTTCTAGGTAGGACATCTGCATCCCAGGTAATGTCCTTTGTGTCCTGAGTTGTCAGTAGGGCTGCTCAAGAGACCAAGCGTTAGTTCTTTGATGCCCAAACCCTTCTTGCTGTGGTACTGGGACCATCACAGGCTGGCAGGGGTGTGTCTACACTTGAAGGTTGCTTCTGCTGCATTTCTCCTCACTGTAAAGTTGGAGGGGTCGCTTCTAGTGTTGGTTCTCGTCAGGTAGCCTGCCTCATCTTTGTGGAGAGCGCTTTTTGTAGTCTCTCATGTGGAGAACAAGACTTAATGGTATCTTCTGACTACTTTTTGAGGGTGTGTCTGCTTGGGCCACTGCTGTGCTGTGAGGAGCTACTTGTGGCACCAGCAATAGTAGAGCTGGGGGGCAAGTGATTGGGATTCGAGCTTTGCATTGGGTTGTGGAGATACAGCTACTTGATTTGAGTTTGCTCATGGAATTGCCAAAACAGCGAAGAAACTGCCCAAGAAGACAAGGTGGAAAGAGAAAATGAGACAATGTCAAGTGCTTTAGATGTGTGTCAATGCCTGCAATCATCAGGTTTGGTACTTTGTGTGGGTAAGGCGCCCTGCGGCGTAAAGCTGAGTTGGATTTTCTAGGAGCAGCACAGAATAAGGTCCAGCTAAAGGACTAGCCCTTCTGCAGGTGATGTTGGACCAGCCGGGGCTGGAGGAGACTGCCTCCATCACCCACCGTGATGCCAAAACCCGACCCAGCAGGGCACGGGCAGAAACCTCCCATGCCTGCACCTGCCTGGCACGGCGCTGGGACCTGCCTGTCTTTGGGGCAGATATCTCTGCGTGCTTGGTTTTGCCTTGTCGAGTGTAGCTTTGCAAGGTGAACAGTTGCATGTAATCCCTGATGCAGTTGGGGAAGTTCTGTGTGTTACATGACACAAGTGGCCGCTGCAGTGGCTCCAGAGCCCCGGCAAATCACGGTTTTCCTCTTGCCTGCAGACCTGCCTGGGGCTTGTAATTCCCTCCTTCCCTCCTTTAAAACATTTGGTGCTGCCACCTCGAGGGAGATGAAGAAAGCAATTTACAGGCCAGCTTGCGTGCTAACAGTAAGGGAAATGACTTATTTGGAAGTAAAAATATTGAGTAGAAAGACTAAAAAACCCATTTTCACAGCAGAATTCTGGTGTGCTTGTCTGTTACTAGCAGGGCAGCTTCAGGTTGCGGTTAAACGGCAACTGCTGGTACTCCGTGGGTACGTACACGTATATAAGCTAGATTTCAGAATATATACAGTGTCGTTTCAGAAAATGGAGAATGTTCCTTTGTGAGAAGTAATAATAAAGTTCATCCAGCAATAGGATACAAGGAAAAAACCTTATGGATAAAAAAGATGTAATTCGCCTCACCTGCTTTTTGTGGGATGGTATTGAAGATACAAACTGCAGTGTCTCCTAAGATCTTGCAGGTTTGGTTTGAAATGTGTATGTGCAATATAAGCAGCGTACATTATGCAGTCTGTTCTCGTGACAAAATAAAAGTGGAAACTAAGGTTTTACCCAAGTGTTTGTTTCTTTCTCCGATAGTTTGGTATGCTTTGGTGTGGGTTTTATGCCAGTAGACTTTTAGGTACCTCTTTTGCAGGTTGAAAAGTCTGGAGCACAGCAATAGGTTTTTGGTTTTTTTTGACTGCTTTCTTTCCCCTCTGGCTGTGTGTTAATTAACCCAGTCCTTATTTTATTTCAGCCTCCAGTACTTTTCAAGTTTTAATTTCTATTATTTATTTTTGTTTTCCAGGTCAGATGTACAGTTGCCTGTAAGTATCATTATGTTACTCAATTATATGTTTTTCTAATATAACTATCATTGTTTGAATTTATTCTAAGAAAGATTGAACAGTATTAGCTAAGTGTTTAAAAAAAACTTCCTGAAAATAATTTTTAGAATTAGCAATCAAAACTTAAGTATTTTAGTGACTGCAATTCCTACAATATGTTTAAGGATTTTTAAAGATACAGATTTGTACTTTTAATCCCTCCACCTTTCAGTTTGTAAAGAGATCTGGTAAAATCAAGTACAGCTTTAACGTGCTTAGATAACTTGTGAAATATACTTAAAGGCAATACAAAACAACCCCCAAAACAGACACCTGAAGTGATGCTTTAGGGTTTTTCTGAAGGGAGTGTAGCAGCTGCTGTATCTGCTGATACGGCAAGTTTCCACGTGGCAGGAGTTTCCAGAAGTACGTGCAGATGGGTTCTACCCTGATACTGAACATCAGACTTGCATAAGTTATCCTTGAAATTTTAGGGTCCGAATCATCTCTCCCCACACTTCAGGTTGATGTAGCGCAGCCCAAAGTTGTGTCTGTCCCTTACTTGTGGGAACACTCTGTGGGGATATGAGAACTTTTTTGCTTATACACTGAGGAGAAGAGACACCGTTGCTGCGGCAGGTTGTCGAGCAGCTGCCTGCTGCCAATACACGAGAAAAATTCACAGGCAGACTGCGGCTGCAAGTTTGTTCAGTTCCTTTCAAGCGAAATTGCACTGAAATAGAGCAGATCACGGCAGATCATCCAAACCACGAGCAGAGTCGGTGAACAACTGAAATAATGTGGCAATCTGACTCGAAATCAGATTGTCTGACAGAAGTGAAAGTGGTAAAACTGGAAAATGTGCAGTGAAGTCTCTGTAGCAGAACAAACGGGGCACACAGGAGTGGCTGCGGGTTCACGCATGGTCACTATGAACGACTGAACTTTTGCAAGTGGGAACCCCAGAAGGTTTGTAAAGATGCCTGCTGCTTTCTTCCAGGCACTGAGGATTGCAGTTCAAAAAATCTAACTGCAGAAAGGGGAAGCAGTAGAAATGATAATTTATCAGTCAACTCAACAAGTGGAAACGAAACCTATGGAGATGGAAGGTCGCCCAGGAACGTGTTGCTGTCGGACAGCACAATAAGTGGTCGGAACAATATAACACGTAAGTGGCTTGGAATGTGGCTGGGGTGGGAATCTTCAGGGTGTTTTGCGCTTTTATGCTGCGTTAGCGTTTTAAGCCCGAACTGTAGTCCAGAGTGCAAGGAGCATGCAGGGGTGTGGATCCAACTGCTCTACTGGAGTAGGGAATGGGCCAAAGAAATGTATCTCCAGCTGACTGGGAGTGCAATTCAATGTCATGTGGCCTTGAAAAAGCTTTATCACTCTTAGACTTGGGCTCCCTTCCCTACTTACGGCTTTTCAGGGTACAGCTGCAACAGTTCAAACGTGCTGTGACACACAGATTTGAAGTACGTAAATAATGGAGTGCAGCTGAAGTACTCTACCTGGTATAGAGGGTGCCCTGGGTCTAGAGCAGAGCTGTGTGAATCTTGCAGCTAGAGCCGCTCTGCTCTTTGGTATAGCCAGCTTGGGAAAAAATAAGAGCAGGCTGTGTGTTGCAGTCTTTCTCGGCACCCTGGAGGAAGGTGGCAGCTGGGGCAGGACGGTCATCACTGCTGCACCTAGAAAGTATTACTCCTTGACATGAAGTGAAACTCGAAGAGTTAGAGGAAGAGTAGATTGCAGAGCTAGCAAGTGTGCCTTGCAACATATAACGATGGCTTGATTATTTTCCCAGGCTGATGACTGTTTTAGAGACCTGCTGTTTGGGTAGGGTAAGGAAAAGATTGCTTTCTGTGTTTGTCAGCAAACATAGTCTTGTAACCTGCAAGAATTTTTTTTTCTCTTGCCTTTTACAGAGCCCAGCCCAATCCATGAGCTCAAGGCAGAATATGTTGGTGTGACTTCTGTCAGCTTGACATGGGTGGCGAATGACACTGCTTCCAGCTCCTACACGTACAGGATAGAGGTTGTAGATGGTGCCTCTGTCAGGAACCTGACGTCCAGTGTCAACAGAATTGAAATCACTGAGTTACTCCCTGGGACATTGTATAATTTTACAGTATTTGCAGTAGGGAATGATGGTCAGACGGCAGGAGAAGGGGTATCCATCAGCCTGTATACACGTAAGTGACAGATGTTTGCAGCTCTGTTTCTGGTGGGCTGTATTTTGCTGTGCAGCTCCAGGCTCTGCCTTCATAATGTGAGGATTGTAATTCACAACTATTATGTATAGACATGGTATTTTAGTCCTGGAATCTGATCTGGGCTATATGCAAAGGGTGGGGTGTTAGTGTGCAGCAGAAACATAGCCCTGATGGTTTTGTTTTGTTTTTAATTATCTTCCTTCCCCTCCATCCTCATCTCTTTCCTGCCCACCCCTGCAGATTCCCAAGGGAAGCCCTGGAACGCTAGCACAGTGGGGATCTGTGCTTCTGCTTTGGAGTGTCAAAGGGAGATGAATCCCACTCAGAATGTCTTTTCTTCAGGTTTCCCCTAGTTGCTCGTTGATGCAAAAGGATCCAGGAGCATTTGGTGGTGATGCTGGGGTGCTCCTCACTCCGAGCGATGGGTGAAGAGTGAAGTAGTGGTGTGCCCGTGTTTCTTGTGTCCATGTTTGTGAGCAGATGTTCTTGCAGGTTGACAGGTTGTTCTCTTGCCTCCCACAGAGCCCAGCCCGATCCATGAGCTCAAGGCGGAATATGTCGGTGTGACTTCTGTCAGCTTGACATGGGCAGTGAGCGATGCTGCTTCCAGCTCCTACACGTACAGGATAGAGGTTGTAGATGGTGCCTCTGTCAGGAACCTGACGTCCGATGTCAACAGAATCGAAATCACTGAGTTACTCCCTGGGACGATGTACAATGTCACAGTATTTGCAGTGGCAGCTGATGGTCAGACGGCAGGAGAAGGGGTGTCCATCAGCCTGTATACAAGTAAGTGACAGATGTTTGCAGCTCTGTTTCTGGTGGGCTGTATTTTGCTGTGCAGCTCCAGGCTCTGCCTAACTGTCCAAGGGCTGAAATATAGTATAAGCCTTACATGTGCTGTCTACTAAGAATAGGGGGGTGATGTGTAGAACAAACAGCCCGAATTAGTTTTTTTTTTTAAACATCAAACCCTTTCCAACCCCCCCTCACAGATAATCCCCCACAACAGCAACAACAAAGCGCAACCAACCAACCCTCTGCCACCTTCCCCTCCATCCTCATCTCTTTCCTGCCCACCCCTGCAGATTCCCAAGGGAAGCCCTGGAACGCTAGCGCAGTGGGGATCTGTGCTTCTGCTTTGGAGTGTCAAAGGGAGATGAATCCCACTCAGAATGTCTTTTCTTCAGGTTTCCCCTAGTTGCTCGTTGATGCAAAAGGATCCAGGAGCATTTGGTGGTGATGCTGGGGTGCTCCTCACTCTGGTGAGCGATGGATGAAGAGTGAAGTAGTGGTGTGCCCGTGTTTCTTGTGTCCATGTTTGTGAGCAGATGTTCTTGCAGGTTGACAGGTTGTTCTCTTGCCTCCCACAGAGTCCAGCCCAATCCATGAGCTCAAGGCGGAATATGTCGGTGTGACTTCTGTCAGCTTGACATGGGCAGTGAGCGATGCTGCTTCCAGCTCCTACACGTACAGGATAGAGGTTGTAGATGGTGCCTCTGTCAGGAACCTGACGTCCGATGTCAACAAAATCGAAATCACTGAGTTACTCCCTGGGACATTGTATGATTTCACAGTATTTGCAGTAGCAGCTGATGGTCAAACGGCAGGAGAAGGGGTGTCCATAAGCCTGTATACAAGTAAGTCCCAGGTTCTTGCCACCCTGTTCTGCTGGGCATTCAGAGCTCTTTCTACCTGCCTGAGGGCTGAAATATAAAACTATTGTGTGTAGAGGGGATGCTTTACTCCTGGAGTCTAACCTGGGCTGTCTACTAAGCATGTGTGAAAAAGACTTATCCCTGCTTAAAAAAAAAAAAGGCGAAACCAAACAAAACTCACCTTCCTTTGCATCCTCATCGCCTCATATGGGAGAAAACTTCTTGTTGCAAGTACTCAGTGAGCTACTACGAAAGATGCATTAGATATGAGGAAAAAGTTCTTCCCAGAGAGGGTGTTGATGCACTGGGACAGGTTGCCCAGAGAAGCTGTGGATGCCCCATCCCTGGAAGTGTCCAAGGCCAGGCTGGATGAGGCTTGGAGCCACCTGGTCTAGTGGAAGGTGTCCCTGCCCATGGCAGGGGGGTTGGAACTGGATGGTATTTAAGGTCCCTTCCAACCCAAACCATTCCATGATTCTATGCTCTCCTAGACTTGCTATTTGTGAATAGGGTTGGACTCATGGGAGATGTGGCTCTCTAGGCCACTGTGGTCATGAAACGGTTCAGTTTAAAATCTTCAGTGTAAGAATTAAAAAAAGCAGCAGAGTTGCTACCCTGGGCTTCAAGAGAGCGAACTTTAAGCTATTCAGGGAGCTGCTTAGCAGAGTACACTGAGAATCTGCTTTTGAGGGCTTAGGAGTCCACAAGTGCTGGTAAGCTTTTCCTAACCACCTTTTAGAAGCACGGATCAGGCTATTATGCTGTGTTGTAAGTTAAGCAGGCAGGGCAGAAGACCAGCTTGGTGAAACAGGGAGCTTCTTACGGAGCTCAAGAGGAAAAAAAACTTGTATGGTCTCGGGAAGCAAGGTCAGGCTTTGCAGGAAGATGACAGAGCTGTGGTTCATGTACGCAGGGAGAAGACATGAAAGGCTAAAGCTTAATTACAGTTGAAACTGGCCATTGTTGTGTCAGATGAGAAGGCTTTTTAAAGTGTATAAATAGCAAGAGTAGGTCTAAAGAAGGTGTTGGACTGACACTTGTTGAAGATGGTCACCTGACTCACAGGGATAAGGAGTTGGAGGCATTCAGTGTGCATTTTGCCTGAGTCTTTAATAATACTGATAGACCCTGGGCTGCCTGGTCCCCTGCATCAGAGGAGCACGAGTGTGGGAACAGTGACTTTCCGGTTGTGGACACTGAAGTTGTGAGGGACCAGCTGTATCAGCTGAATGTTCACAAGTCCGTGGGGCCTGATGGGATTCATCCCAGAGTACTGAAGGAGCTAGCGGGACCCCTCTTGATCATCAACCAAAGGTCTTGGGAGTCTGGGGAGGTCCCTGCTGACTGGAAGCTTGACAGCGTTATTCCAATTTACAAGAAGGGTGTGAGGGAAGACCCAGGAAACTACGGACCTATTAGAGTAACCTCAGTTCCTGACAAAATTATGGAGAAGATTATACTGTGTACTATTGAAAGGTATTTAAAGAATCGTGCAGCCATCAGGCACAGTCAGCATTGGCTCATAAGGGGAAAGTCCTGTTTAACGATATCTTTCTGTGATAAGTTCACCTGCCCAGTGGATGAAGGGAGGTGGTGGATGTAGGTTTCCTGGATTTTAGTAAGGCTTTTGGTACTGTCCCTCACAGCATCCTCTGGACAATTGTCCAACTGTGGGATGAGCGAGTTCATGGTGCACTGGATAAAGAACTGGCTGAAAGGCAGGGCTCAAAGGGTTATAGTGAATGAGGCTACATTTGGCTGGTGATAATTCCAGGGCCAGTCCTTGTTCAATGTATTTATCAATGACCCGGATGCAGGATTTGAATGCACCAGCAGCAAGTTTGCTGACAACATCAAACTGGGAGGTGCTATTGACTCTCTTAAGGGACAAAAGGCCTTGCAGAGGGACGTAGATAGATTGGAGCATTGGGCAGTGGTTAATGGCATGAAATTTCACAAGTCAAAATGCTGGATTCTGCACCTGGGATGGAGTAACACCAGGCACAAGTATAAACTAGGAGAGGAGTGGCTGGAGAGCAGCCCTGCAGAAAGGGATCTGGGGTGCTGCCGACAGCAGCTCAACATGAGCCAGCAGTGCCCTGGCATCCAGGAAGGGTGATTGGCATCCTGGGGTGCATCACACACCAGCCAGTCAAGGGGTGGTTGGCCTGCTGTAGTCAGTGTTGGCGTGGCCTTACTTGACCACTGTGTGCAGTTCGGGGGCCCGCAACTTAAGAAGGATGTGAAGGTCCTTGAATGTGTCCAGAGGAGGGCAACAAAGCTGGTGACAGGCTTGGAAGCAATGTCCTATGAGGAACAGCAAAGGACTTTGGGCCTGCCTGGTTTGGAGAAGAGCAGGCTGAGGGGTGACCTGATTGCTCTCTACAGCTTCCTGAGGAAGGGAAGTGGAGAGGGAGGAGCTGATGTCTTCTCCCTGGTATCCAGTGAGAGGACACGTGGGAATGGTTCAGAGCTGCACCAGGGGACTTTTAGACTTGATGCTAGGAATCCTTTCTTTATAGAGAGGTGGTGAAACACTGGAACAGGCTTCCTAGAGGTGGTCAGTGCCCCAAGCCTGTCAGTGTTTATGAGGCATATGGACAATGTGCTTAATTTGCTTTAACTTTTGGTGAGCACTGAGGTGGCCAGGCAGTTGGAGTAGCTGATCATCCCTTCCAACTGCAATTCTGCTGGGCTGTTCTCTTGCCTGCTCACCTCTTTAGATACCCAGGGGTAGCCCTGGGAGTGCTGTCCGGTGGCCTGTGCTTCTGCTTTGTAGTGACAGTGAGGTGAAACTCACTCAAGATGACTTTTCCTCAGTTCTGTCTTAGCTGCCCATTGATGCAAAAGCCTCCATGATCAAGAACTGGTGATGTCGTTGGGGTGCTCCTCACTCTGGTGAGCGATGGGTGAAGAGTGAAGTAGTGGTGTGCCTGTGTTTCTTGTGTCCATGTTTGTGAGCAGATGTTCTTGCAGGTTGACAGGTTGTTCTCTTGCCTCCCACAGAGCCCAGCCCGATCCATGAGCTCAAGGTGGAATATGTCGGTGTGACTTCTGTCAGCTTGACATGGACAGTGAGCGATGCTGCTTCCAGCTCCTACACGTACAGGATAGAGGTTGTAGATGGTGCCTCTGTCAGGAACCTGACGTCCGATGTCAACAGAATCGAAATCACTGAGTTACTCCCTGGGACATTGTACAATTTCACAGTATTTGCAGTAGCAGCTGATGGTCAGACGGCAGGAGAAGGGGTGTCCATCAGCCTGTATACAAGTAAGTGACAGATGTTTGCAGCTCTGTTTCTGGTGGGCTGTATTTTGCTGTGCAGCTCCAGGCTCTGCCTAACTGTCCAAGGGCTGAAATATAGTATAAGCCTTACATGTGCTGTCTACTAAGAATAGGGGGGTGATGTGTAGAACAAACAGCCCGAATTAGTTTTTTTTTTTAAACATCAAACCCTTTCCAACCCCCCCTCACAGATAATCCCCCACAACAGCAACAACAAAGCGCAACCAACCAACCCTCTGCCACCTTCCCCTCCATCCTCATCTCTTTCCTGCCCACCCCTGCAGATTCCCAAGGGAAGCCCTGGAATGCTAGCGCAGTGGGGATCTGTGCTTCTGCTTTGGAGTGTCAAAGGGAGATGAATCCCACTCAGAATGTCTTTTCTTCAGGTTTCCCCTAGTTGCTCGTTGATGCAAAAGGATCCAGGAGCATTTGGTGGTGATGCTGGGGTGCTCCTCACTCCGAGCGATGGGTGAAGAGTGAAGTAGTGGTGTGCCCGTGTTTCTTGTGTCCATGTTTGTGAGCAGATGTTCTTGCAGGTTGACAGGTTGTTCTCTTGCCTCCCACAGAGCCCAGCCCGATCCATGAGCTCAAGGCGGAATATGTCGGTGTGACTTCTGTCAGCTTGACATGGACAGTGAGTGATGCTGCTTCCAGCTCCTACACGTACAGGATAGAGGTTGTAGATGGTGCCTCTGTCAGGAACCTGACGTCCGATGTCAACAGAATCGAAATCACTGAGTTACTCCCTGGGACGATGTACAATGTCACAGTATTTGCAGTGGCAGCTGATGGTCAGACGGCAGGAGAAGGGGTGTCCATCAGCCTGTATACAAGTAAGAAAACGGTGCCTCTCAATTGCAAGTAAACATGCAGTTTGTAGCAAATTGCCCGGTGCTTTTACTGTGGATTTCCAACTTTGTACGATTTCTCACTGTAATGTTGCTTTGCTCTCAGTCTCTGTGAATGTGACTGCCAAGCAGCTTTGGTAAAAGGAAAAAGGCCAGAGTTTGTGCGTGTCTGAATGTGAGTTCCCTGAAAAGCAGTTACTTCATGAGCTTGGCTGCTCAAGGCTCCATAGGGAACCAGCTGCAATGCCTCTAGGAGCAGGTTATCCCAGCTGATACCAAAGGAGAGGCTGTGCAGGGCTGTGGTGGCCAGGATCACAGAGACTTTTTATTTCTGAAGATTGTTTGGGGCCCTTTGCAGAGTCCCTGGCCTGGGGCTTTTGTGGGCTGTGACAGTGCCTAGGGCCACATTGTCCAGCGCGGTGCCATTTTCATTGGCTTTGCACCATGGCACCTTTTTCCCATATCAAAGGGACAGGTGGGAGGAGAAGATCTCTTTGTGTGTGCGTAGCTCAGGAGTGGAAAGGGAACAGGCAACATCCCTATAAAGCAATTAGAAGCAGTGTGGCCTGGAGCTGCTGCGGAGTAGGTGGGCCTGTCTAAGCTGCCTGAGGTGAGTCTTGTCTGCCTAGTGTTGATGCTGAATCAGGCTTGCAGACACAGCCCCCGCAGGTCAGCTTTGGACCTGCTCAAGGAGCCCATTTCCTTCTGCTGATGTTGGGGAGAGGCTGAGCTGAAGGGGTCAGATTAAGACTTGCGGGTGCAGTTTTGAGTAAGCCAACCAAGGTCATCCTGCACTCTGTCTCCTTCCCTGATTTCCGTCTGTTTCTCTGTCTAGAAACCTACTGTGGAAACATAATTTTATCATGTGAAATGAAATAAAGAATATCTGCCAGAACTCCTGTGGCCTTTCCAGAGGTGCTTCAGCATGAGTGTCTGAAACTGCACATTGATACTGTGGAAGAGCTGCTTGGCTACAACTAATGCTCATTTGGTGTGGAACAGGGAACTGTGGCTCTCCTTTCTTTCTTTGTCTGTCTTGACAGATTGTTGTCTTGCCTTTCACAGAGCCCAGCCCAGTTCTTCATCTCAAGGCAGAATACATTGGCATGACTTCTGTCAACTTAACATGGGTGGCGAATGACACTGCTTCCAGCTCCTACACGTACAGGATAGAGGTTGTAGGTGGTGCCTCTGTCAGGAACCTGACGTCCGATGTCAACAGAATTGAAATCACTGAGTTACTCCCCGGGATGAGGTACAATGTCACAGTATTTGCAGTAGCAGCTGATGGTCAGACGGCAGGAGAAGGGGTGGCCATCAGCTTCTATACAAGTAAGTCACAGTTTCCTGCAGCCGTCTTTCCCCCCTACTCTTTTCTCCTTCCGGCCCACCTCCCTGGATTGTTAGGCTAAACCCTGGGAGTGCTAGCACCACAATGATCTGTGCTCTTTCTTTTGATTGCGAGAGAAAGGTGAATTGCACTTGAGATGCCTCTCTCTTATTTTTCTGTTACCCTGCCATTGATGCAAAAGTGCCTGGTGATGTTGCTGGGGTGCTCCTTACTCCGAGCGATGGGTGAAGAGTGAAGTAGTGGTGTGCCCGTGTTTCTTGTGTCCATGTTTGTGAGCAGATGTTCTTGCAGGTTGACAGGTGGTTCTTTTGCCTCCCACAGAGCCCAGCCCAATCCATGAGCTCAAGGCGGAATATGTCGGTGTGACTTCTGTCAGCTTAACATGGGTGGCGAATGACACTGCTTCCAGCTCCTACACGTACAGGATAGAGGTTGTAGATGGTGCCTCTGTCAGGAATCTGACGTCCAGTGTCAACAGAATCGAAATCACTGAGTTACTCCCCGGGACGATGTACAATGTCACAGTATTTGCAGTAGCAACTGATGGTCAGACGGCAGGAGAAGGGGTGTCCATCAGCCTGTATACAAGTAAGTCACAGTTTCCTGCAGCCCTGTTTCTGCTGGGCTGTGTTTTCCTGAGCAACTCAGAGCTCTGCTTCTCTGCCAGAGGTTTGAAAATTAATATTGTTGCAGGCAGAGGTGCTGTGCTTTGCCTTCTTGCACTCAGAGATGTTTGTGTGGAAGAGACAGCCTTCTTTTTAAAACAAAACCTCTCAAAAGCATGGGTTGTTGAAGGTGGTCACCAAGGCCTGTGACACTAGGAAGGAACTCTTCCCAAGAACCCGCCTTCCTGCCCTGGGATTTCTGTGGGCAGTTTTGCTGCCTTGGCTTGGAGGATGGGGGCCACAGACCCTTATTTTAAAGGGCTCCCACACAGGGAATGTGTTGTGCCCAGGGAACTCTTGTGATCTGAGGTCTGTGGCTGCTGTTGGGCTCCAGCAGGAGAGTGAACTTCAAGCAGCACTAGCTCAGGAGTGAGCTCAGGGCCTGAAGGGTGCGGGAGGAGCAGGGAAACATCTCTGTTCCTCTTCCAGTACTATTTGATGTGCCTTACCTTTGCTGTGCATAGATCCAACACCACCTTCTTTCCCCACCTTCCCTTGCAACCTTGTATCTTTCCTGCCCCACTCTGTATTCCCAAGGAAAACCCCGGGAATACTGGCACTGTGGTGACTTGTGCTTGTGCTTTTGAATGTGAAAGGTGTTCAATCCCAATTGAGATGCTTCTTTCTCATTTGTCATTTACCTGTCCATTGATGTAAAAGCGTCCAGGAGCATCTGGTGATGTTGTCGGAATGCTCCTGCACTCTAAACGATGTGCCTGTTTCTTGTGTCCATGTTTGTGAGCAGATGTTCTTGCAGGTTGATAGGTTGCTCTCTTGCCTCCCACAGAGCCCAGCCCAGTTCTCCATCTCAAGGCAGAATACATTGGCATGACTTCTGTCAGCTTGACATGGGCAGTGAGCGATGCTGCTTCCAGCTCCTACACGTACAGGATAGAGGTTGTAGATGGTGCCTCTGTCAGGAACCTGACGTCCAATGTCACCAAAGTCGAAATCACTGAGTTACTCCCCGGGACAATGTACAATGTCACAGTATTTGCAGTAGCAGCTGATGGTCAGACGGCAGGAGAAGGGGTGGCCATCAGCTTCTATACAAGTAAGTCACAGTTTCCTGCAGCCCTGTTTCTGCTGGGCTGTGTTTTTCTGAGCAGCTCAGGGCTCTCTCTGCCTACCTGCCCGAGGGCTGTAATACAATACTGTTTTCAGGCAGAAGTGCTGCACACAGCCTACCTGCAGCCAGCGACGTTCATGTGTGAAAGAGAGTTCTGCGGGAGGTTTTGTTGCCTTCTCTTCTTTGTGGATGAGGCTCTCGGGTCCTTCTTTTGGAGGGCACTGTGTGCCTGGGGGCCTTCTCCTGTTGGAGGGCCTGTGGCTGCAGCTGGGCTGTGGCTCTCAGCCACACCACTCTGCTTCTCCGCAAAGGGAAGGTCGGAATGCTCCGGTGTTCCTCATGCCAGGCGTTGTGGCCATTTTCCTCCCTCGTTGTGAATTCGTGCTGCTATGTCTTTTTCTTTCTTTTGTCCTGTGTTATCTGAGGTGAAGTGAACCTGTCCCAGAGCTCCTCAGTGGGGTTTCCAGAGGTGCCCCAGGGTGAACCCATGAAGAGAGTCTGTGGTACTGTGAAAGTGCTGCTTGGCTGCTCAGAATGCTCAGTCTCTCCAGCACGTGGAAGTATGGCTGTGCCTCTGCTTTTTCTGTCTGTGTTTGTCAGCCCAGCTCCATTTCCCATATGGGAAATAATGGTTTCTTCCCCTCAGAGCACAGATGATGCTACTTCTAACTCTACCTACAGGATAGAGATCCAAAGTCATGGTTCCTTCTCTAGAAACCAGTGTCACCAGAGCTGTTGCCACCGACATAAACCCTGGAACCCGCTATAATTTCACTGTGTTTGTAGGAGTAGCTGACAGTGCTACTGAAGGAAGAGAAATACAAAATGCAGTAAAAATAAATAGTCACATCTGGTTTTTAACTAAATCTGTTTCTTCTGGTACAAAATTCTGCTTCTCTTTAGTTTCTTAAAATAATACTGCTTTTCAATAACAAAATAATTTAAAACATGAGCCTTTTCCCCCTGTATTTGGATGTACCAAATACTTCTGTATCAAAAGAGGAAATAAATTTGCTGTGTGTTACAGTTGTAGAAGTCATAAGAGTTTTGGTCTTGAAGGCCAAGTTTTATAAGATGTTCTGTTTAGAGAGACCTCTCTTCTCAGTGTTTTTGTTACATCAACTTTTTAAATAGCTCCTTGTATCTTGTCATAAAGTTGCAATTTTTGTGTTGTGTCCTGTAGGACTGACACAAACTGACATGTAGTTGCTGCTCTTAAGGATGGCTGCTGCTGTGCTCTTAATGCACGGCGCTGATATTCACTACCTGTTGGCTACTAAGTGTTTTACATAATTATACAGGGAGTTAGCGTCAGTCTTACATACTCCTCTAAAAATATTCTTAGGGTAGTATGTTCAGTGGTCAAGCAGTATTTTATAGACAAAACTTATGAAGAGGCAACTTTTCTATTTACTACAATCTTGATTTCTTACTCCTCTTTTTTAAATCTTTTTTTTTTTGCAGTTCCTGCGTTAGTGAATTCATTTCAATGTGAACCAGTGGCCAAGCAGTCTTTTCTAATGCTGAAGTGGGAATGTCCTCCTGGTAACAATTCTGGCTTCAAAATTAGAATATTTAATGGTACATGGGGAAGAGAAGAACAGACTCCATCCTGCATGAGAGAAGGCTCAGAAGAAACCTTCAGAACAGCGTCTTTAGATTATTTCAGCACCTATACTGTTACTATTGCAACTCTTTCAAATAGTACCGAAAGCCCTTCAGTGCAGAAAACGTGCAATACGAGCATTACTGGTAAGCATTAAGATTTGAGGATGAAAGGTAGTCATTAGGACCAAGATATTAATGTCGTGGTTGCAGAATACCAAAGTTGCTGTGCAGTGCATTATCAGCCTACAGATTAGGAATAACAGTGCCAAGTCTAATGTGATGGGCAATAAATATGCATTATATAAACAGCATTGTTATTGCAGCATTTTCTTGTTTGGAAAACTTTTCTTTATCAGTCATTAAGGTTCTAATAAATTATTTGTTTGTAGACCCACCTGCTCCAAGCAAAGCTCCGTTAGTCAAGGCAGTCAGTCACAGCTCATTTTCTGTTGAATTCTCTGATTTTGAGTCAGTGAATGGACCGTTAAAAGCCTATGCAGTGATGATCGCAACAGGAGAACAAGGTAAAATGTTATATTATGTTGTAGCTGCATGAAACAGTTTATCAGACAGCATTATGTTTTAAACTCTAAATAGGTGTTAAAGATAGAGAAAAAGCTGGCTCAGTATTTCCAATCACCTTTCAAAAGTCATGAGGCAAGTACCGTACTTGCTTGAAGTCAGACCACTCCTTGTTTTGAGAAAGCCACCGTTTTCACTCAGCCTTGCCTCGCCTGACTTGTCCTTGTATGTGTCTCATGCGCTGCCATGGTGCCTTTGCCATCTTGCTTTGCCAGTGATTCCTGCCACAAGATTGTGTTACAACTTTTTGTTTGCCCAGAGAATAATTAGAGAGCTACTAATAAAACCAGGTTTGAAATGTGTGATGTTTTGCTCTTCCCTGTGAAGGGAAAAAACCCCAGAGCTTTCCTTCTGATTTTACTTTAAACCTTTTTATTAGCTGAGAGAGATGTGTTGCAGGTGGAAGGCTTGAATAGCATTGTCAGCGTTACGTGCCCTGGGAGGTTGAATGCCAGGCAAGGCTAGAGGGTAGTCTATCAAACTCCTCTCTTTAAAGTTTCAAAATTAAGGCACTTACCTTTGAAGTGTAGGTTCCAGCTGAACTGTTTTTCATTTCTGCCATTGCACTGGAGCAATAAAGGAGCCGATGGAGTTCGTGTCCTCCAAGTGGGATTTGACACTCATGCTTATCCTTTATCTTAACACTGGACGTTCGTCCCGCGGCACTTTGACTGTAGATCTTTCTTCTGTAGTTTCCCATACAACGTATGCCAAGAAATGCCCTCATATAGCTATATATGTAGTACATTATTACCTCTTAGGTCCATATGCCTCAACTGTATAACCTGCCTCAAGTTTCTAGGGTCCATCTGCTGACAGCAGACACCACAGAGCGATGCTGTTCTGCAGATAGTGTCCTGTTGGTCACTGTTTAAAGGCTGTAGCCTGTTCTTCTTGGTCTTCTGGAAGAGAAACTGTTTTGATCGCTGTTTTGTCCAATGCTCCTCTACGTCAAGAGGAGGCAGAAATTAACTTTTTCACCTCTTAGGGTTCAGGTGTGAGACCTTGTAAGACACAGCAAGGAAGTGTAGGTCAGGATGAGTTTGGCGTCACCCTGAACGAGGCATGATGCTGCTTGGGTAGCACAGTGTTACCAAATAACTATTGACGTTCTGCCGCATTTGCATTGCACTCTCTACATAAGATGGTTCATAGAGTGCATGTGTACCATTACAGAGAAGCTCCACTATACGTGGCAGAAGGAAAATCAAAAGGAAATTGAATAACACTGGGGAGTAAGGAGGTAGTTCAGTAAATTGTACTGCAGTAGAAGAGATTTCTGAGGTTCTTTTCTGCTCAGCTTTTCATTTTGGGCAGTATTTATGGAGTAATGACAACTGTGGTTAATGTGACACACTGTATTGCCAGCTCAGCCACTGTGCCAATTGATGCAAAATCAGTAGATGATGTATTCCACATATATCCTTTTTTTTTCCTGAAGGTTGTGGGTCTTTGAAGTCTAAATTGAGCAACACGTATGAAGATTTCAAGAAGACGATGACAGTCACCTATGTAACATATGTCATAGATACAGAGCAGGCAAAATCACCTTCCTCCCATTCTCAGAATGGTACAAACATCATTAATGTAGGCAAGGGAAACACAATGTATGGCTACAAAAACGGACCATTGATTCCACTTCGTTCATACAGGTATTTATTCCAAACCGCTGTTTGGTTAATTGTGCTGCAGCTGAAATCTAAAAGCTCATCTAACAAAAAGATTACAGATCTTGCTTAAGGCTGTTAAAACCATGTAATGTACCCGCTGGTGGTTTTTTTTTTTCTTCTCCCTTATCAACAGGGCAAGTGTTGCAGGTTTCACTAATATAACCTTTACTGCGGCCAACCTCATTGTGGGAGAAGATAGTTATGTGTCGTTTTCACCCTGTTCTGAGGCGGTTTTGCTACCCCAGGATCCAGGTATAGTTCATGTCAAACGTAGGAGTGGCAGCTTGGCACATAGACAGCGTGTGGAGATTCCTTACTTATGGCAAGTCATAATAGCAAAACACCCTTTGGTTTCTCTGTGATGGACTGTTCCTTTCTGGCTTTGCAGTGCCATTGCTCTGAAAAGTTGTGCCTTGCCAGTTCTGTGGGTGACCCCTTTTTTCCATGTCTGACCTACTGTGGGGGTAACTGAAAGCTGTGCTACTCAGGTGTGCTAAAAGGGATTGGATGGCACAGCGAGACTTCGGTGCAGAAACAAGCAGCAAAAAGCAGCTGGTGTTCTAACGGTTCTGGTACATTAGAAGTGGTTGTATTGGAATGCAAATACTGGTCCTTTGATCCCAATTTTTTATTAATTTATCATCCTTTGTTTATTATTCTTAATGAGCTTTCAATACTGGTGCTGCCAAAGGACACAGTAGAGACAAGACCTTTAGTAGAGTGGAGCGTGCTCTGTCGCTTGCGAGGTTCTCTTGAAGCATGTTGATTGAGTTAAATCATTACCAAAGAGGTAAATCAGCAATGAATAATACTTGTTCTCTTTATCAGGTGTAATTGCCGGAGCCGTTATCGGATCCCTTTTAGCTATATTGGCTGTGGTCGCTATAGTGGCTTTCATATTTTGGAGAAGGAGAAGGTAATGTGTGTTCATTGTTGTATTTGTTGTGATGAGGAACAGCAGTATTTCACTTCTGTATCTTTCCCCTAAAAGGCCTCTTTCTGTTTTATACATTGCTGCCATGGTGCTTTAAAACACTTCCTATTAAAACATTTGTATGTTATAGATAAGACTTAATGTATCAAACTAGTTAAATGACTATGTTCAACCCCTTGGTCACAGACTCAAGAGTTAAGATTTGGTTTGTTTAGCTCTTCTGAATTCTCATGCATGCTGATGGCGTAATTCAGTCAGTAAGCATCACAAATTATTGTGCTAAAAGACATACCTAGGTGTACCTTAGGTGGTTTTATTTTAAATTACCACGCTTTTTAATTGCTTGATGGCCTGTCACATGAAACTTCCCTTCTGGAATTTCCAGAAGCTGAGTTGCCTAGGGTTTGAGCTGGTCTCTCTGCTTCCAGTCTTTTCCAAATAATCTGGGACTTAAAAGTCCAGAAAGGCTTTCTCCTGCTTCTGGTCAGGTGGTACATCCTTTGGAAAGAGTGAGCTCTAGGGCCCTTAGTCCACTTTTCTTGGTTTCCTTGGTTAACTGCTGTTATTTTCATACTGTTGTCCAGTAGCTGTGTACAGGAGTGAGAAGAGCTTCCTTTAAAGCTAGGAACATTTCCTTTCATTCAGCTGCCATGTTACTCTTGAACACTTAGGAGAGGGATTCTGGGTTTAGTAGCGATTCTCCTGAGGTGTTAGGTAGCGACGCAGATCCCTCAGATGGACTGCCTCCACCGCACTGCGCTTTGTGTTCAGGTGTTATACACTGATTCCAACAGAAACAGTCCCACTGCACAGCATCACTGAACGAAGGATTAAGTGTTTTATTCTTACTCCAGGTGTAAGGTTTGCCTCAGGAGGGTTGTTTTGGTTTTTTGGGTTTTTTTTGCACAGAATGAGATGGTTTTTAAGAAATTGTTCTGAACAGGCACAGGAAATAGCTGTCATCAGAAATCTCATATGCATTCCATTAAATTCTCCGGGGAACCTATTGTGTTGTTTTCTTTTGCCTTATAGGAAAGATAAGAGAAATACTGAAGTGTCCTTTTCTCCAATTAAGTAAGTTCGTATCCTTTCACACATTGTTTTCTGAGCTCAGGCGGTATTTGGAAAGCTTACTCTGAACTCTGATACTTGTTTTCTGTGCGGCTTTGTATAGAATGTTGTAGTATTAATTCCTCATGGAATTTAAAGACTCCGGTCTGCAGACTAAAAATAATCATACTGACGAACACTTCTAGAGCTGCCATGGGGATTTGAGTGCTCACTTCGTGAATTGCTGTTAGACACACAAGTGCTCCACATAACTTTGAAAAACAGGATGTTTGAATGAACTGCAGGCTGCTGCGCACACGGAGGAGACAATCCAAACCCTTGATAAAGTGCACACACGCAAAATTCTGCACCGTGGCCTGAATGTTCCGTTGCTTTATGACTACTTTGTGCTGAGCCATTAATTTGGATAACACTGGGATTGTGAAAACTGGCCATGGGAGGGTAATCACGACACACTGGAAGTCACAGGCGGTGCAGTTGAATCACATTGTTGGTTATTGCACTCGTTTTTGTGCTGATGGAAGGGCATGGCTGAAGCCATCCCCTGAAAATCCCACCTGTGTAGACTTTGATAGTTGACATAAAATACACCAGGGAATGGAGCCAATCTGATGGGAGTACAGCAGCGGCTGACTGACACCTCCTGTGATGTTCTCCTTGGTTTAACAGATCAGTTAAATGCTATGCTTGATATCCTGTCCCCTGTAAATGCCCAGTTTTGTGGCTGCTACTAACAGTCATGCTTTCATTCTTAGATTCACATAGTGAAAAATACAACTGCATGTGTCTAATCAACCTTTTTTTCTTCCCCCTACCCTCCCCTGAAGAGTCAAGAAGTAAGTAAAGCACACTTTCTAACACATTAACTGAATTCATGGTTTATTTACCTAATACCTGTTACCAATACCTGGCCTTTCTCATTTTAGATCAAAACTGATTAAAGTGGAGAACTTTGAGTCCTACTTTAAGAAGCAGCAAGCTGACTCCAACTGCGGTTTTGCTGAAGAGTATGAGGTACGAGCCCTCAGTGGAGAGAGCTTCATGACACATTTTTGGAAAGGCAAATTGGCTTTCCTATGGAGCGTAAGACAGACTTAGTGAAGGGGAAGAGAAAGGGACCTTTATTATAGGGATTATTAAGCTGCATGTACAGCCTTTCCTTCCCTGATTCAGCTCCAGATTTAGTTGAAGTGCACAATAAATACTTCACATCCTGAACCATTACCTCTGCCTGTGAGCTTATAGCATGGCCTGCTGCTCAGAGCTCTCACCAGAGCCAGGATCTGCAGAATCCTTGCCTTGGTTGCACCACAGAGTTTGCCTAGGAAAGCTATTTAACTTCCCTGCACTCTGGGTTTTTTAATCTTGTTTTTCTACATAGCAAGACAGGTCTCTTCTGTAGTGCGCAGGTGTGATTTGCAAACCACACCTGTGAACGGCTGAAGGAGCAGCCGCAGAAAGGGCAGTAGTGGTTTGCTTAGTGACCATAGCTGGTTTTCTATGAAATGTGCTAAAGCTGAGTTGTTATAAGGTACAAAAGACAGGAATCAAATGTCAGTGAGGATTCTGTGTTGTAACGGCTGCTCTGAAAGAATCTTTTAATCTCCTTGTAGCTATTACTGGACTTTCTTCTCTCCAGATCAAACTCTGTCCCTTTGATTGTACTTTGCAGGCTGGTGCTCCGCCTTGCCTTCCTCTCAGATTTGGCTTCCTTCGGTCTTTTTGCGATGTACTTGCTCCCTCTCTCCCTGTAACGTCTCCAAGGCTGCTGCTAAGAAGTTCACTGCCAGGGGCTCAGAATGAGTGTGCAGTTGGTGTTGGTGTCGTGTATCTCCGCACTGTTTCTGGGATTCTAAAGCCCATTGCTGGGTTTTAAACATGCTACTATTCCTACGTTCTGTATTAATCCCTTCTCTATCCAGTTTCGCCACTGTCACCCTCCCACACTATTAAAAGCTGATTTTTATTATCGTTTATCCCAGTTCAACATGCCTACTTCTACAGCAAAGGCTGAGAGTGTTTGGAGTATGTGTCTCAGTCATCTGTTTCTGTGTGATTCCCAAACCAGGACCAGATGCTCATGAATCCTTCTTTTATTGTAGGAACTCAAGTCTGCTGGTGTTCATCAGCCCAAATTTGCTGCTGAACTTGCTGAGAACAGGGGAAAAAATAGATACAACAACGTCTTACCATGTGAGTTACTCTCTTAGGTTTTGCACTTTCTACTGGTTGAGCTTTTAGGTGGAAAAACTTTGGCTAATCTGGCTTTAATAGTACCCAGAGGTTTCAAAGAGAGATTAATGTCCTCAGTTTCCAAATGAATCAATTTTGGGCTGCTGCTTTCCCAGCATCTCTGTATAAGCAAACTTAAAGAGCATTCCCTCAATATTCCCTAAAGGTCCCAAACTTTTCCTCAAGAAAGCTCCCTTAATTAAATAACTTTAATTTTCCATTTGTGAGAAACTGCAGTCCAGATTTGAAAAATGGGAGGTTGATGGTTGACTGCGGACAGACAGATGTGCAGAGCTCTGGGAAATACTAAGCCCCTGCTGGCCAGCTTTGCAGATGAACAAGAGCCTGAGCCCCGCCAAGCTCTCTGCGGACACCCCAGCGTAGCAGAGCCTGGGAAGGGAACAGTGAAGGGTACTTAGGGACGCTTTGGAGGGAAAAAATCTGCTGCAAAGGCAGCAGGGGACAAATTTACCTGTTGTTCTCCAGTAATTAAAACTGTATTAAATTTTGTAGTGCATTAAAAATCTATAAATATGCAAAACCAACAATGCACTCATTTATCTGAAGGCTTTCATTATAAAAATTCTAAACTGCTACCGTTCATGACTCCTAGAGTTACAGTCTCATTCTTAAAATGCACTTTGTTCTAAAACACCTTTTGTGTAGAAAGGACACATAAGCAATATTTTGCTGAAAGGTTCTACTCCTAAAATTCGTAATCTACTTTTCCTTTTTTCTTTCTGCAGATGATATTTCTCGTGTTAAACTTTCAGATCAAGGCTGTGCGACTGATGATTATATTAATGCAAACTATATGCCTGTAAGTTGCTTCGTTAGTTGAAATTAAACATAATGTGTATTTTTATGATGTATGTTAACAGATCATAATGGTGTTTAAAATGGGCTTTTTGTGTCTCAGTGATGCAGGCGTGTTTGTATATTTATTTGGGGTTTTTTGTTCTTCTCAGGGCTATATCTCAAAGAAAGCCTTTATTGCTGCACAGGGTCCTTTACCCAATACTATAGATGACTTCTGGCGCATGATCTGGGAAAAGGATATCTACTCCATTGTTATGTTGACAAAATGTGTTGAACAAGCCCGGGTATGTGTTTGCTAAGACTGAACTGCCTCTTGAAGACGGTTGGCTCTCTTCTAATTTTGTTGTTACCCTAGTAGGCTGGAGACTGACGACTTTCTTTTAACAACATCCACTTACTGGAAGACTGTTTGCTAAATTAAATAAGCCCAGTGTTTTTTAGCTTATTCCCATTTTCATATCTGCTGACTACCAGAAAAGATGTCTCAGGAGGGTTGTGGAATCTCTGTTTAAGGGCGGATTCTTCTCCCTAAAGAATTAATTTTGGGGAGTTTCTCCTGCCTTGGGATAGGCCACTGGGAAAGGTGACGTGCATTTGAAGGTGGCGTGTTATTAATAACTAACAGCCGGTTCCTTGGTAGCTGTGTGTAATGTGTCTAACCTTGTAACTCACCAGACAAAATGTGAGCAATACTGGCCAGAGAAGCAATCCAAGAGCTATGGTGGCATCATTGTGACGATGGTCGCGGAGGTTGTCCTGCCAGAATGGACAATAAGGGACTTCACTATAGAAAAGGTGAGTACCCCCCCCCCCCCCCCCCCCCCAGCTGTTAGTTGTGTACAGCTCTCAGGAGAAGTGGTTTATCGTATCACTGCGACTTCAGGTCAGGCATCACTGGAGTGACAGAACATCATAATTTCACCAAAATGTAATCAAATTCAATGTTATCTGAGGGAAAAGAATGAGTGGTTTATTTAATTTGAGGCTTTGAACGTGTTGGTCTGCTTTCTGCCAGAGGTCTGGTTTAAAATCTTTCACGCCATTTACTGACAACAACGTTCTGGAGATATTTATGTAAATGCGCTCATTTATATCCCATGGCTTCCCACAACAGTGTTCTAGTAATGTGTCCAAAGTTGGGAATGAGTTGTCGGTAAGACTGTCCCTGCGGCGGAGAGGGATCTCCCACCAAAATCCAGTCTGCTGATGGGAGTTACTGACTGCTCCATCAGTGATCCCACAGCTCCTGTTTCCAGGAGACTTGCTCCAACACGTGCGCTTATGCAGATACGTGTAATATCTGCTGGACTGCACAATTAGCCCCGTCTCTGTCAGCAGATCTAATGCAGCAGAGATGATCTTGGAGTAAAGTGAAAAGGAAATTATTTCAAAGTATTCCCTCCTGTTTCTAACAGGCATCTTTAATGAAGCTGAGCTTTGCCCAGTACATGTGGCAGGAAGCTGTACTGTCGCTCCTCTGAAGCCTATTTGTTTTCTTTTGTCTAATGTGTATTCCTCTAGTCCAACACACCAGAGAGCCACACAGTGCGCCAGTTCCATTTCACCTCCTGGCCAGATCACGGGGTGCCAGAGACAACAGACCTTCTCATCAACTTTAGACACCTTGTTCATGAGTACAGCAGCCAAAATCCGATCGACTCTCCTACTCTGGTGCACTGCAGGTAGGAAGAACATGTTGGTTCTTAGACACACTTTTATCTTGTGGCTTTTTTAAGAACAATTCTCTTTCAATTGATTAAAAAAAAACCCGCCATGAGAAAACAAGTGTCTGCTTAAGGCCATGGGCTATTCCCTCTGCTGAATTAAAACCTTTGCCGTGTGTTTCAGAAACACAGCAATGCTATGTAGGTAGCAACGTACACGATACACAATTTTATTAGCATATACTGTCTCTCCTTGCCTGGAAAACAGCTGAAAAAAATAGCCTTTTCAAGTGCTTTCATATATAATCTTGTGCAAGTGCAAGGCTGGGCAGCCCAGAAGTGTGTCCTTCTTCCTTCTCAGTGGTAAGAATCACCCCTCTGAACTGCAGAGACCTGTGCCACTGAAATAATGGAAAGCACCTTACTACCTTCACACTGGCTTTTCATCAGGGCACCGCCGAGTAGGTGGTTGAGCGAAAGCAGTGACTAGCTTCCTCGTGTCGTTGCAGTGCTGGTGTCGGCAGGACGGGGACGTTCATTGCCATTGACCGCCTGATTCAGCAGATCGAAATGGAGAACACGGTGGATGTGTACGGAGTGGTGTATGACCTGCGCATGCACCGGCCTTTAATGGTGCAAACTGAGGTAAGGCTTTCGTCCAGCAGTGTTCCTCAAATGTCCGTAACAATCGAGGACAGGTGGATTCCAGGCATAGCTCCTGATTACGGGAAGATGAGCTATTAAGGAGCATCTGAAATTGCTCTTCATTTAACTTCCCTCCTTCCTGCCTCGTCTCTTCCCACAACAGTACCTGCAGCCAGGGCCCGTAGTCTGTCCGGGCAGTCTCTTCACAGAGTATTTTGTAGGACTGGCATTTGCAGCTGGAAAGAATCAAATCCTGAAAAAGTTTTTTTTTCAGCTTGTTTTACCCACGTGAACTTCAGCTTTGTAGCTGAGAGCCAGAATTAGCTTGAGTCGAGTGGTCTCGGTGTGCACCTTCCGTGTTCTGCAGGAACATGTGCCTTCCTGCTGAAATGGTCACTTGGATCCAAACAGGTGTGTGGATTAACTCCAGCTCATTTGGAAAACAACTCCATCATGAAAGTCTTTGAAGAGGGTGCTAGTCATGACAGTAAATTTGATCCTAGGTTTTTGCTTGGGGGGGTGATCAGATGACACCATGAGCTCCTTTCCAGCCCTTTTTTCTATGAACTATACATGCAACTTCTAAAAAACAACATTCAGTGCAGTGCATCCAAAAACTTGGATTGAGGAGCTGAGTTACTTCCAAAAGCAGGTGTTCTCTACAAGTCTATTACCCTTCTTTTTCTTTTTCTCCCATCAGGACCAGTATGTCTTCCTAAATCAGTGTGTTATGGATATTATTAGATCCCAGAAAGAGAAGAAAACAGATCTTATTTACCAAAACATGACAGCAATGGCAATCTATGAAAATTTCACACCTGGGCCAGGCTTCGGGAAGGCCAATGGCTACCACGCGTAGTCGGGAGGGAACGCGCCGTCTCCAGGAGGTGTCACCTGCGCAGGGAAAAGGGAGATGTTCTACTCGTGTTTTCCGGGATTGTGTGCAGTGTCTCACGTCTGGCTTCTCCAGTTCTGTTTGCGGTCGAAGATGTGAGCTACAGGAGGAAAAAAACACAGTGCTGGCAGGAGCCGCGGGTTGATCTTAAAACACCCCACAGCAAACCACCAAGCGAAACTCTTTAAAGTTAACAGAGGGATCTTGCTTTTTCTTGGGAATTTAACAGTGCTGATAAGTGAAGTAATATTTGCAGTATGAACGGTGAACTAGAATTTAAATATTAAAATAATAACACAAGCTTTTTATTACAATTTTATATGATTTCATTTACAGACACCAGGCTTGTGGGCTGTTTTAATATATTTAATTATAAGTTTCAGGAACATATTTTATCTACTGTATCTGGTTACTTAGCTAATAGATATGTGCCTCTGTGATTGTTTTTTTTCCTGTGTTCCTTTTTATTTAAAAAAGGAGTACAAACAGCTCCTTCAAATGGACATTTATACTTCGAAATTGTGCCTTTTCTAGTTGCTACTCTAGAGAAAAAAAACAGCAGAGATTCTATTTTTGTACTGAAACTCTTAATGAGAACACAGATTTTTAAATAAGGCTTATGTCAAACTTATCTGTAGTTGCACTGTTGGCAGGACTCTCCAGAAGTTTGGAGGGGAGCTTTGTTTTTGCATTTCACCACAAATATCCCCTGCCTTAATGTTTCGGTGCCTCTGCTAGAGGAAAAGGAGTGTGGTCTGTCACTCCGAGCTTTAACTATAGCGAAAAACTGAGCAAGTGAATATGTGAACGCGTGTGCGGGGGTGTGTGTGGGTGTGTATGAAGGACAGAGTAGCTCCTCCCTGTTCCTGGCTGATACTCCTGTTTTTATACAATTTATAATGATTTATTTAAAGGTGCAATATATGATTTACTGAATAATGATCACTCTATTCTAATAGAGTTTTACTCAGGTTGGTGTCTTTTTATCATTGTTGTTGTTTTTCCTCAAATATATATATCTGTGAAAATGTCAGACTGAGGTTCCAAGTGTCCAAGCACTCCCAAACAGATTGACTGGCTTTACTGTTTCTACCAAAACAAATTGCACAAAATTCTGCTGTAAAGTCCAATTTCTCGATTGTTTTAGCCATTCAGAACTGAGACACATCTTACCTGCCTGCATCTCATTGATCTAATGTAACTGTTTTATAATTATTTTAATTATTTGCAATATACTGCTGCTGGTGTTTTAACTGGTCCTTTTAGAGAACAGAACAAAGAAGCAGAAACCTCCTGGTTGCTGATTTTACAGTCAGAGATTAGATTGGATTTATTTTGCTGGTACATAACTGTTGGACTTATGAAGGCATTACCATGGAAGGACTTCCTACGTAGCTGGGGGGGGCGGGGGGTTGGTCTTCAGATCATTGCACTGGTTGCATTGCAGAGGAATATGAAGTTTATGAATAATGCTATAGAATAGCTATAAAGTGGTGAAAATCTTATGAAGGTTTAATGACCAGAGTCCCTGGAATTCTGCTGCTTTTTGTTTGTTTTTTGTTTGTTTGTTTGTTTTAGCAGAGTTGTCAGAAAGAGCTACAGATACCAGGAGTATATGTGGCATTACAGTGGAACCTGGCGACCTCGCTGGAATCCTCTGTCAGCTGAAGGAAAACGTAGGAATTCCTGGTGCACAACTGTAACTTTACTGATATCCAGAGGAATTTTTTTACAACCTGGTGTGAAATTGTGGTGTGCTGTGTGAGCAAAACTGGAGGACAAACCACAGTGTGCTTCAGGTGTGGGGTTTTGGGGTTTTTTTTGTAGCAGCCACTTGTGCATTCTTGAATATATTTCCTTTTCTCTTTCTCTGAAATACCTTTTTTTTAAAAAAAAAAAAAGATGATCCTGCCCAACTCCATCCAAACTGGCAGTCCACGTAGTGGATCTCTCACCCGGCATTCTTCCTAAGCTGCTGTTAGATAAACCACTTGGACCAAACAGAACCATTCCAAAGGAACTGGGAAGGAGGAAAGCCTACCCCTTACAGTCACATTATTTTTTTTCTCTCTTAATCTTTTAATTACTGCACATCTGTGCAGAGCACAGAGCCAGTATTCATTATTCCGGGTCTCCCAAGAACTTGCTGCCTTAGGGTGGCGAGTGCTCTCTTGCTTCAGCAGGCCCTTGTTTTGTACAGCACAGCAGAGAGGGCGATGAATGTGCTGCGCTAGATCATGTGTTTGCGGTATCTCGCAGCAGAACATCAGAAAACCAGCTAGAATGGCGTTTCTGCCCAACCACTGCCCAGATAGTCACAGAAAACAGACGTGTCTGTCCCACTGTTTTGATGTTGGAAGCAGGTGCCAAATTCTCACTTGTGTCATCATCTAATGAGTATCCATTTTTACAAGCCCTGTACGCATGTGTTTTCCCAAAACTGACTCATTGTGGGAAGAGACTGAAGCTGGAGGTAAACGACCTGCTGATTCCAGGTATAGGTGGAAAAAGTTGGTAAGGCTTCCAGTGTAAACGTGAAGTTGGCCGTAGTGTCGATGCGCCTAAGTAGGACATGCCCCATGGGCTATCTCAGCAGGGGGAGGAGGATGGCAGGTAATGCTCTACTACCTTGTGAATCTGTCTTGGTCAAGGTGACTTGATTCCTGCAAGTAACTTCTCCCTGCCTTCTGGTGTTCTCTGTGCTACAGTTGCTGAGATCTGTCTCTTTGGTCAGTGTTTTCTCTCTTACCTAAGCTATCCACTGTTGGGGCTGCAAGCTCCACTGTGTGGCAATTGCATCTCCTGCATTTCTCTTCTACTCTTCTTCCCGTTTGGGGCCTGCTTAAGAAGGGAAACGATGTGTTTCAAATAAGTGACTGTTGAATATCTTGAAATGATGTACAAATTTTATTGTTTTCATATTTGTTGTACAGGAAATTTCAGCACATGTCAATAATGTTTTTAATGGTTTGATTTGTTTTTAAAGATATAAAAATAACAATTAAAAAGCATCATCCTAGAGCACTTTCTGGCTTGTTTCCTTTCTTGGGGTTTTCTTTTCAGTTTCTTTTGAATAAAACTAATTTGCAGGAACACCCATTTCATTAGAAGGGCTTTAGAATGGGTAGGGAAAGTGGGCTCCCATCCTCTAGGGTGGCACTTGAGTCGGATGTGCATTACAGTCACTGGGCTCCCTGTGAGGCTGTTCCTGTGCCATGGAGATCTGCCTGGCAGGACCAGGGCCCGATGCTGCTGTGTCCTGGCAGTTGGTGGTTTCTCTGGATGAAGAGCTTGGTACCAGTTAAAGGAACGATACCTTCGTCCAAGGTCAATCAAAAGTTATTTCCAGTCACTGAAATAGCCTTGGGGGAGGACCAGTGTTTCTAGGATTCATTTGCTTCCAGAAAAACCAAAGGAACAACTTGATCCTTTGAAAAGGATGTTCTGTTGTCAGGGGGAGGTGATGGAAGAGGGTGCAGAATTATCTTCGTACTGTTATAGCTGGCTTCTTGATTAGCGATTACCTGAGTGTAGATGCATTTAAAATTACCTCAGTTAAGTCTGTTTCTCTAAAATTCATATTTTTTGTTCCTGGTTGCCATCTGAATCACTCCTAAGGAGGCTCACGTGCCTGGAGGGTGGTACTGGAACACAGCAGCTCTCCAGTGCTTCACAGGGTGCTCACACTGTAGAATCTTGTGATCTTCCATGGTAACTGCTGCGTTTTCTGAAACGACTGCATGGGGAGGTGGGAAGAGCAAAGCGTGATTGCCTCGTCATCTTCATGTGGGAGCATGTGCCAGCCCCACGGTGGTTGTCTGAGTGCTCTTGGTGAGCCTCGTGCTGCCAGAGGGAAGCTGTGACACCTCCAGTTCAGGACCTGCAGCAGGTGACCACCGCTGCCAGGGGCAATCAGCCCCACGCAGAGACCGAGGGAGCAAAATTCCTTTTTTTTTTCCTTAAATCACATAAATTTGTTTTGAATACTAGAACTTCAGTAAAGCCAACTATCCTAGCTGTCATTTGGAGCGTTGGTCTGTTCAGGTGGGTGGAGTTCAACCCACGTATCCGGAAATCGCGTTGTATACCTGGCCTTGTCATTCACTGGTTTTGCTGCCTTCGAGACTGAAAAGGTGGAGGTCAGAGAGGAGAGGGCGTGATGTTCTGGCCTGTTCTTTGCTTGATCAATGGGTTGCAGTCAGAAACACTGCTGCCCGTGCATGCCCTTCCTGGCTGGGTGTTACCGGGCCGTGAAGACTGTGGAGATGAGCAAATGTGGATCTCCTTGCAGAGGAGGGTTAGAAATGGGAGCTTGCAAGGGAAAAACACCTGAAAACTTGGCACACACTGCTTTTCTCAAGCAAAATGAAAAAGCTGCTTAGGGAAGGGAAGGGTGCTAGTTCTTAACAGCTCCTGGTGATCTGAGTAAAAACTGATTAAAAAATGCAGCTGCAATCACCTTTGTCCAGGGACAGAATGAGGGCCAAGCAAAGATGAACAGTTTATTGGTTCTGAGGTAGGTAAGAGCTCTCTCGCTGCTCATATTCTCCAGAGACGTTACTGTACTTCCCTTTTCCAGTTACTGTCGCTCTGCTTCAGGGAGTCCCTTTCAGCTCTTCACTCGTGTAGCCGAAACCTCTGGCTTTGCATGGTTCTGTTTTCAGCACTTCGCAGAAGTGTTTATGGAGTTGGTGCCAGTGTCTCTCTCCAGTGCTGTGCTTCATTCCATTCTCCCTCCTTTCGGGTAGGACAAACTCTGCCCGTGTCAGCCTCCTGCCTGCGAGGGAGAAGGACTCAAACGAAGCAGAAAACCTGACTTAGAAGCCCCAGGAGGAGCTGCTTCCTGCCTGCTTGGCTGGCAGAAGGGAAGGAGCTGCTTGCACATCTCTGAAGAGGGAGAAGCTGGGAGCCCCTCTCCGACCATTTCTTAGATCTGAAGGAAAAGATTCAGGATCCAGGACTGTTCTTTGTCTCTGATACTTAGCAGAACCCCATTTATTCACTGAAGTTGCTTTTCCTGAGTTTATTTCATTTTAAATTAATAGACAGCATCATCTGAGAGCCCAAAGCAAAGCTACCAAATTAGCCCTTCTCACTGAGAAGAGGTAGTCTAGTTTGCTCCAAGGCGAGTTACTTTGGCACGTTTCACCTCCATCTTTCTAAGTGACCAGGGAAAAGCCAGATTCTTTGGAACAGTGTTCTGGATGTAATGCTAGCGTTTCCTGGCCATCCCTAGTGTATCCATAGTTCTTACAAGACGACTGCTAGGGACACGAGAGCTAGGGACTGTGCTCTCCACACACCGTGCCATGGCTCTGCCCTTGGTTCAGTGCAGGGCAGGATGGGCAAGAAGACGTGTCCTCTGTAAGAAATGGCTGGACTCGTGTGCTGGAGGCTTTTTTATCTGGCAGTTTTCTGATTTCCAGTCTTGGGAATGTACTATCAGAAGGAAAAAAGGCTCTGTGACAAAGGCTGATCTAATGTCAGGTCTGACTGAGGTACATACCTACCTATACAGGTGATTGCTGTCTCCAGGAAGGAAATACAGCCTGTTCATTGCTGCTGTGAGCCTCCAGATGGCACATGATACCACTGTTGCTTCCAGGGAAAGCTTTTCCTGCCAGGCTGCCTGTTTTTTCATTTCCTTCCCAGATCCTGATACTCTCCTTCCACTCTGTGTGCTGTCTCCCCTTCCTTCTCCCCTCGCTGTGAGTGCCAAGCCTGTCTCCTCCACCCCTGCCCAACGTCCCCTCCAGCCCTGGCCTGTGCCAGTGGCTAAGCCCAGGCCAGGCTAAGACTGGCTGCCTGCTCCACAGCTCATCTGTAGTGTTGTACACTTGATCAGGCGACTCTTTTCAGAAACTCGAGTTCAGCGATAGTCTGACAACACCAAATAATCCTTTGCTTCCTTGGGAGCGCTTGAGTCCAGCTGAGACCTAGACGTTTTCTGATGGCGCGTGTAGTCCAAGGTGTAAGGGCTCTGGCTCGGGCCAGTCTGGAGCTGGTTGCTCAGCGTTGTCGCCTGTGCGCTCATTTCCCAGCGTATCAGTCTGCTCCGCAGCTGTTCCCAGCAATAAGGGATTTATAGGATTGCTGAACACAGTGCAGTGCATCAGTAAAGACAGCAAACAACGACGTGCTTGCTCATACTGCTCGATAGGAGTAACAGTTAAAAGGCTATTTCGGTTAATGGATCTGTTTATGTGCATGTGTGTAACACTAAGCGTGATTCTTCCGTGCCTGTTTTCATATGGGTCCTGAGGGAGGCTTTAAATGCACCTTTTAAAGCATCCGGCAACATCTGCCGAGTTACTTTGGCTTCTTCTATCTCCAGCCTGAAATACAGCGAGGTTCAGTGCAAAGCTCTAGTGATAGATAGATGCATTTTTTACGAGCACAGCTATAAGGGAGATGGGGGGGGGGGGAGCTTCAGCAAATGCTCTAAATTTACTGGAAGATCTATCTACGACTACCCAGCTGCTTACAAACCCTTCTGCCTTTGAACAAGGGATAAATCAAAACTAGAAATAACACTTCACGTCCAAACTTGCCACGCTCGAATATCAGCGTCAGCCCTGTGGAAGATCTGCTCTGGGCAGGCTTTGGCCATTTGTCGGCCAGTTACCAACCACTGAGAAGAATTTCTGAGCAATACGGATCAATCAAACCTTTAAAACCATTGTAATTTAATAATAAGCCATGTCGAAGGCTATTGGACTGTTTCTCCTCCGCATTATAATCTCCTAAAATGTGACTGAGATGCCAGCAAAACAGATTTCATAGCATTAGCTGCAGTGAGACCGTCAATATTTTCATTTGTCCACTCGCCGCCAGCGTGTTAGCACCACTCATGTTACTTCTGACACTTGATACTGCCACTTGGTATTTTGAAAACGAGCTTTTTAGGTTTTTAGAATCGCCTTTGAAAAATGCCACCAAACAAAGACGTGAACAGTTTTGCAGTACCTGAGAAGAATCTTGCTTGGCAATGTCTTTCCATTTTATTTTTTCACAGGAAGGATTGGCAAAATGAATTGACATCTTCGCCAGCAGCTGCGTTGTGGGGCTGAATCGCTTTCCCGTGGCCGGTGGGAAGCAGAATGCGCTCTTGCTGGGCCGGAGCTGAGGGGCTGTGGTGGGGAAAACCTGCGTGGTTCGCTGCAGGTGTACGCTGCAAACGTTTGCAGAAGTGAGGCTGGGGCACCTCTTCTTGTTTCACACAACAGAGAAGGGAAAAAATGAAGTGTTTCCACTTAGTTAAATAATTCCATTGCAATCATATAACATCTTAATAACCTGGGACCGTACCAGAAACCAGCAGCAAACAGCGGGGTGAGATTAGTGCGGAGTCTCTCATCAGCCTCCGCAGGGAAGGCAGCGTGCCTCAAGCTGACTGCGGCCCTCTAACTCTGCTGGCGCATAAGGGAAATTCCTACACGCTAAGAGCTGAGTTACGATTTCCCATGGCTGAAAGGCAGGAGCTGCTAAGCGTAACAAAGTGAGCTTCTCCTGCTCACCAGGACGTGTGCCAGCGCTGTGATCACATCCTGGCTTTGCTTGGCCCACAGTCAGGAGCAAACTGCGTACTCTTGATCAAAAGCGCAGTCTGCTTGGGTGGAGACGGTTTAATTACTGGTGACAAATCTGACAAAAGTCCTTTGACGTGACAGTCTCAGGATGGCTCAGTATTTGCATGTGGGGGAATCAATAGACTAATTACAGCAATAAATAACCTCAACGGTGAAACTGAAACACAAGGTGGGGGTCAGGGCTGTGCAGAGTCGCAGACAGCAGGCGCGGGGGGTAGCCAGGCGGTGGGGCTTGCCGGTGCTGAAGACTGTGGGTGGGGAAAGAGACATTTGGGGTAAACCAGTCGCCTGAGGATGTGCTTGGCTTCTTGATCTGATTCTTGCCATGCAAAAGCAGCTGAGGGGCCAGCCCAAGAAGTCGCAGTAGACAGAGTGGTGGTTCACTGTGGTGCTTGCCAGCCTTGCAAAGGAGCTGGCAGGGCTCTGTCTCCCTGGCATGGGCCAGTCCCTAGGATCAGCCCAAGCCCTCTGCGTCAAGGAGAGCCACAGCACAGGACACCAGGAGGTACAAGAGGGCTGCAACGGATGGGCAAACCCAAAACAACTCATACAGTTAGCTGAAACACCAACTACTCCTAATTAACTTGACAGCAAAGGCAGAAAGCAAACAGAAAACAAGGTGTTGAGTGGGTCTTGCTACCCCTGGGCAAATCCCTCCGCCCTGGAAGCAAACGGTTTTAGTTGCAAGGAAGGGTTTGTGAGCAGCCTGAGCTCTCCAATCCCCCCCTGCTCTGCTGGTAAACCAAAACCAGGCAGGCATCCTGAATGCAGCCGCAGGCCTGCTAATGGGTGTGGGGAGGACTCATTTCAGGGCGGAAGTCACAGCACCCAGATGGATTCCCCTTTGGCAGCAGATGAAAGCTGTGCGGTTTCAGAACAAAGAGCTCGATTTTTGCATGTAGGAAATTAAGAGATCAGCTGTGTAATGTTATGCACGCTGGAGGGGAAGCCTTAAAAGTTAAAAAAAGTACATTATACTTGATGCATTCGCCGGTGATGCTGACTAGGCATTCCGTGTTAACCGAAGTTGCAATACAGCACAGGTGGGGGAGCTGGGCCAGCGGAACAGTGGTGACAACAGATTTATACCTCTGCTACACTGCAGCACATCACTGTTACTGAAAGGAGGGGAAAGGGTTTCTTTTTTTTACAGAAATCCATTTGTGGCTGTTTGGAAACGGGGGCTGGAGTAAAATGCAAGCAATGGTATCTGATAGTTAAATTACAGAAGCCAGTAATAATTTCTTACTTTTCCTCAGTTTGGCTGTGCCTATGGACACGAATGCTGGGAAGCTGGCTCAGAAGGACCACGCCAGCATCAAGCATTTTCTTCTAAAGAAGGCTTCGTGGCTCCCATGTGTGATCCTGTAGAGCATATACGTGAGTTAAACCAAGGTTCTTGTGGCACTGGCAGTTGAGAAGAGCTTTTTAAGATACTGTCTCACAGAACAAGCTACTGTGCTGTACATAGTACCTTATTCCATGGGTTTATACAGAAGAGTGTCGTGAAAACAGTGGACTAAACACAGAGGTGGCACTACTGTGGGAGCAAAGATGTACCTGCCACCCTGAGGGAACGTATCTTGAGGCACAGAGACATGGAGTGCCCTGGAGAGAGCGAAACACGCAGGGAAATCGGCCATGTTGCCCACAGAAACGCAGCAAATCTAAAGAGTAAATAATGGAGAGAGAATCAGAAAGCTAACCGGAGAGAAAAGAACAAGTGCAAGGCTTGTAGTTTGGTAAATAATAACAGGTACTGTGTTGAACGCAGCTGGCTGGAGGCCTGCACCCAGCTGCCCTCTCAGCTCCCCTCCCCAACAGGATGGGGGAGAAAATAAGGTAAAAAGGCTTGTGGTCTGAAATAAAGACAGGGAGACAGCCTACCACTTACCATCCTGGGCAAAATGGACTCAGCTTGGGGAAGATTAATGTATTACTGATTAAAATAAGTTTGGATAGCAAAAAACAAGGACAAATTAAAACACTACCCCCACCCCCCTTCCCCAGGGTTGACTCTGACCCTTTGTTCCCAGCTCCTCTGCCTGGGGAGGCGCAGGGTGATGGTGAGGGGGGCTGCACCCAGCTGTGGGGGTCCCTCTCTGCCCTCCCTCCTCCTCACACCTTCCCAGGAGAGGGGATCCCCGCTCCAGTGGCCTGACCTCCCCTGCCCTCCTCCTGGCTGCTGGCAGGGCTGCTCCTCGCTCCTGGCTGCCTGTGGGGACTCGTGCCGGCATGGACTGCCACCAGGTGCTCGGGACAGGCCGCGCAGGTGTCACCCGGCCCTGAGGCAGCACCCAGCCCGTGCCACCTGGCAGGTAGGCCTCCCTTCTTCAGCCATTGCCCCCCCCCACAGGAAAGAAGTGAAAATGTTGCTGAGAGAAGCAGGGAGTCCCGTCCTAGGTGGGAGTGCCCTCAGGGTCCAGTGGGTGTTGCCCTGGGGTGGGCGGGACGAGGAGCTGAGGCAGCACCTCAGGGCCCCCTGCCATTTTGGGGAGGTTGTTTCAGTCCTCACATCGGGGTTTCTGGGGCACGTGTTGGTGGCTGCACCGCGTTTTTGTGGTACACCGAGCACTCCTCAGCCCACAGCACCTGCTTGAGGGGCAGGAGGGTTGTTAGGGAGCCCACAGGGAGGCTGACATTTCCACACATCAGCCTCCCGGCCTAGCACAGTGCTTCTACACCTTCCCAAGGTCTGGACCAAACTGGTGAGTGAAAATGCAGGATTTTGGTTTCTCTGGCAGAAGTTAGCAATGCCCAGAGGCAGGCTGGGCTGCAGGCTCATGCCCTTGAGAGCTGGTGGCAATGAAGAGCTGGAGTTGATGAATTGTGCTGATTGATCCTCGTGCGAGTGGAAGGGGAAAGGGGGTGAGGGTGGAAGGATTCATGAATAATTAAACACTGAGATGGAGCAACATACATAATGCATGATAAATTAGTCCAAGTGCAGCAGAGGCAGCATGGCTAAAGTTTGTTTCAACAAGCATAAAATGGGATGTGACAAGATATTTATGCCAGAACAGCTGTTTGCTAAAATTTTTCATTTATTTATACAGATTTTCTTCCCTTCACAGTTAGGGGTTCTGCCTAGGGTGGGACAGAAATCAGCAACTGAGCTGGAAAATAAATTTGGTTCCTGCTGCGTCCCAGTCCAGCACGCTTCCCGCCTGGGAGATCTTCCTCCTTGCTTAGTACTAGACTTTCCTATTTGATAATCTGATGCAATATTTCGTGCCGAGAGTCGGCCTGGTTGTTTGGTTGCAGTTTGATTGCCATTAAGACGGGCAGGGTAATGCTTATAATTCCATGGAAACCGAGTGGCCCGTGTTGACTCACTCTAGCCTTTTCTGTTCCCAGTTTCCCCAAATGTCTTCTGCCTTCCAAACTGTATTTTGCTGTTACAACATAAATTATTTACATTTTAAGTTGCTGCATTCATTACAGATGGTAATGAGGCTGCCAGCCAGAGGGCATCAACTCTATAGTGCAGTGTCAAACTGAGTTAAGGGTGTCTGTGTGTGTATAAATAAAACCTCATTCCCTTCATTTTTTAAGCAAACCCAGTAGGTCTGTTTGAATTCAGTTTTCCTGTAAATAACACTGAAGGCCACAGGCTGCATTATTAGACTTGCAAAGTTGCTTCACCTGAATCAAAGTGAGTTCTGAGCAACATGACTTTTTTTTTCCACCCACTGTGAATCACTTCAGGTCTCCTCTCCTGTGTTAATGAATAAGCTAGGCATTTGTGATGATAGATCAGAGGACACTATACACAAAAGGTTTTTATTGCAGATAGCTGGTACAGCTACTCTGACACGCAAAAACCCCAGCTTTGACAGAGCTGGCTTCATCCCTTTTGCTCATCATGGGCTGCACGTGGAGTAGGATTGTGTGAAGCCACCAGAAGCTGAGCACTGAGCCTTTCCTACCACTCCTTCACCCTTCACACCACAGCTTCCTGAAACACCAGTCCTTTGATCTTGTCTCTCCTTCCAAGCTCTGTGGGCTCCAAAGCAGCCTTCCCCCCGTAAAGCAAGAGCCACTGGATGTCACACCCCCCGACCTGCCTGCTCCCAGAGAGCATCTTACTTCGCACAGGTGTAAACAATACATAGGGAAATAATTTTCTGCTACTCTCTGCAGGCTGAGTTTTTCTACTCTTAGGATTGATGCGTTGCTGTCTGATGTGTACTGTAGTTCTTTGCTGAGGATTGCACTTGGATTTCTCCATGTTTCTGGAGTTGCCAGAACAGCACCCTCAAGCAGGGACTGCTTAGACTTGAGTGGAGGGGAAACCAGTCTGAGTTATTCTGATGGTTTTGCTGGGTTTTTCTATACATAGTTTCATCATTCCTTGCTAGAAAGCGTAAAACTATGGAAAGCGACAGTCCTGCTGTCAGTTGTGTGCTAAGTAGGTGTGAAGGGTGGAGTAGAAAACAGCTGTCCCCCCAGATTCAGTATGCTGTCTTTAAACATGGAGGTCATCTATATATAGAAATATATATATATTAAAAAAAACGTGCAAATACTGAGCCATAAAAGATGCAATACCAGGAGACTGCTGTTAAAAGGCTAAGACTGCACACTGAGGACACAACGATGCAGCTGCGTATTCAGGTGCTGGAAGGGATGGAGAAGAGGGAAGTCGCTTTTGATCTTCCCGTTACAGAGAAGCCAAATGCAGTTTTAACATCCTTAGCTGTAACTACAAAGATAGGCTTCAGCTTCTTGAAGTGTCATAGGCTTCCTGCATGCTGCTGGGCTCTCCCAGCAGTAAGAAAGTAATGTAACTTTCCCAGAAGGAACGCCTTGCTTCAGAAAGCCATCCTAGGGATAACGCACTGAAGAGAACAAAAATGTGCTATGGCCAGGCAAAGCACAAGCGTGCTGTGGAACTCCTCAGAGAGCTGGTTCCACAGGTGAGCAGGGTTCTGCCTGGGGTTTTTTCGGTATGGTTTCTGAAAAGCTTTGAGCGCACGACTGTGATGGTGAAATGCCCTGTCAGCCATCTCTAATTCAGCTAGATTTGTTTTCTTTCTCTCCCTTCTCCTAGTGCCTCAATCTAGATGGGCCTTACCACTTTAAAAGTAAAGTGGGACACGGGGATGTGAGAGAGAAAAGGAAAATTTCTGAACTCCCTGCCCTGTTCCAAATTAATTAGAGCCAAACCCGCCTCAAATGTGTGTAGAAAGCAGCTTAGAAAATGCTCTCCATTACTGCATTTAAACACTGAAACTAAAGTTTATGATGAATGATAAGCCAAATCCTGCATCAGCAGCTCTCTGTGCAGTTTGACCACACTCCAAATACACAGGAAGAGAAAATGCAGGTATTTACTAGGTTTCTAGCTCAATGTGCACAACCTGCAGAATGAATCATGCTTGCCAGTGGCATGGGATGCCAGCACAGCTTCCCAGCTGACTGATTTTTCTTTTATCAGCTCTATGAAAATTAAGACGTTCCTGGAGGCAGACAGCTGTGATAACCTGCTTGGTGTCCCCCTCTTTTGTATGCCACTGGCGTGGGCCCTGGCCTGCTGCTGGCTTTGTGCTCTCCTACCCCGCAAGGTATGGGAGCTCCTCACTTGCTTGTCACGTTTCCCTTAGGTTTCCTTAAGATGGCTGCTTCCAGCAAGTGTATGTCCTGCTCCCCTTCACAGCCCTGACACTGTTTTCTGAAGCTACTGCTTGACAAGCTTCTTTCCACAGCATCAAGACCCCCTCTTGAGGGATCACGCAGCCTGCAATTGCCTCCAGGGCAGTGTGTGCTCCCTGCCCAGCACTGCCATTGAATGGGCACTATGGCAGCGTATAGTGGCTTCAAAGGACACCCCACTTTCTCCAAAGATGGCAGAAGATCCCCAGCTGGAGGAAAAGCCTGTGTGAATTGGCGTGGGTCAATGCCAATTTACATCAAAGGAAAATCCAGATCATAAATGCTTGCACATGTACGAAGTCCAGGCTGTTGAATTCACTGTGCTGCCTGATTTTAGCGTACTGTGACTCTTCAGGAGCTTCTTCTCCATCTCTTCCAGCATAACATGGCCTTCAGAGCTCTGGGGCTAACATCTTTCTTCGGCTTGTGCCCCTCCAAAGGGCTGCAGTATCAGCATGAAGAGAGCAGAGGTAGCACTGTCTTGCATACTGAGTGGAAGTAAATCCCTATCAAAACAGGAGATTAAAGGCAATGGCACATGAAAGGGAAAAGCAGTTAATTACAGTCTTGCTGACCCTAATCTAATATAACCCTTTTTTCCTTACCCTTCTCTTTTTTCATTAAGAAACCCCTCCCATTTCAGGAGTCGGTGTAGCTTTTTGCCAAGTCTTAACTTTCCAAGGGGTTGTGTGCAGTACAACTTTGTCCTTTAGGTGATGCTATGTAATGTTGCTGGTGGAGGTTGGATGGTATTTGCTTTTGACTTGTGTCAGGAGACTGAAATACATGCTGCTGGAAACGTGGGCCTTGGCCTGGATTGGGTGGCGAGTCAGCCTTGCAGAAGCAGCACCTCGGTGCAAAACTTCTGTTGGGAACATCCAAATAGTTTTTACCTCAAATAAGTTGGGAGAGGTTAATGCCAGTGAGGGAGCAAACCAGTGCACAGAGACCACCTGTGCTTTATTAAGATTTCAGAGCAAAATGAGTAATCTGCAGACTGGTGACATATTGGCCTGGTCTTCCTCCTAGTGTTAATTTAGAAGTAAGGCCTCCTAAGGCCTTTCCTGACCTGCTACCATGCGTAACTGCAACAAACGCCTCGTCATCTTTAGGATTTACTGTAGGTTAGCTAACACATACTAAGACTGACTTTTTTTTTGTTTCCTAGCCAGGACCTAAGGTTCCTCAGATGTCCCCAGATGACAGCCAGCTCCAATGGCCACCTCTGCAAAGTTCTATAGCACTCTGGGATATTTTGCTGCTGCCGTAGGACTGGCTGGGTGAAATCAAGGGCTCTTCCAACAACAGTGAAGCCCAGGATGAGCACGTGGGTCCGAGGATAGGACGGCTTCATGCAGCCACTGCAGAGGGTCCGCCCCTGGAAGATGAAATAGAGGTAAGATTTTAATGGTGTCCACACTGCCCACCACGAATAATGTCTCTGTCCTCAAGTGAATGCTAGGTGGCTTGAGCAGCAATTCCCACCGCTCCCTACAAAGCTAGGTCTGATGTGGTACCCTGGCTAGCAGCGGGAATTCATGGCTCCAGATGTCGCTGTATTGCTTCCCAGCACATGAGGCACCTGCTTGACTGATTTCTTTACCCTTGTCAGGTTTTCAGAATAGCCGTGCATCTATTTAAGCCAAGCAAGTCAAGTGCAAGTTGTTTTTCACGCAGGATGACTGTGTACAGCAGCACAGGCAGGGGGAAGCTGGAATTTTGGAGAGCAGACCCTTAGTATGGGACAAAATGCTCTCCCGCACTCTGATGCTGATTTTCTTCTTTATTGGCTGCTCCTGAGTCTGCAGCCGGAGGAACGGTCTCCTGTGGAACGGCAGCTTTAGACAATTTTATTGGCTGATGAATCTGATCTTGCCTGGCCACCTTCCAGAAACACTGACTTGCCCGAGATGCAAGTGAGGGGAAGGTTGCTCTGCCTGAGGCTGTAAAGCAATTGTTTTGAGACCAACGTAACACCCATGCCTTGCTGCACAGTAAGTATATAAAGAAAGATCCATATACACACGTATATGTGTGCGTAAAGCGCTTTATATATATAATTGCTGACACAATTAGATGTGCAGCTCCTGTGGACTGCGTCTCGTTTGCTGTTTAATTATGTGAAAATATACTTGGTAAATTGCTTGCTCTCACAAAATGCTCGATTAACTGTTGCGATGGTCTAAGTTGAGACACTGCATTTGTCTTCTCCTCTGATTATTTCCTGTGCTGCAAGACATTGATTTAAGCTTTTTGCCGTGAGACAACAAAATACAGCTGCAAGATGTTGATCTTAAAATGTTTCCTTCGGCTTTATTCTTTTGCTAGTGGAAACTCAGAATACCAGAGCTTCTTGCTAATATTTACTTAAGTCTTCTAAAAATTGCTGATTAATCTTGCCCTTTCTTTTTTAAGGGTAACTTCTGTGAAGTTTGATGCTGTGGATTGTTTTGCAAGTTGTGCTTTGCAACAGAGCAAAAATAGGGCAGAGCTAAGGAAGAGAACGTTTGTAATGTAGCCCCCAAAGCGCGTGGTGCTCAAAGTGGCAGGATACTGCATTGCACCTATGTTAGTTGCAAACAGCTCTCCAGATGAACATTTCTGGAGGAGCCTCCAAAACTATTGCTACCTAAGGAATGGATGGTTGACCTGGAGCACTAGAACAGATGGAAGGAGTGCAGCTTTTTAGACTGCAGCAGCTCTGTAATATTTAAAGATGCAGCTAATCCTGAGAGCATGGCATACCTGCTACTTCTGAAGTGATACCAGATTTTTAAAGTTTCATTCTAACAAACTGCAATAGCCAGAGTGGAGTTGGAAACTGTGGTGTTTTGACAGATTTGGGAAACAACCTTTTATGACTGTACTTGTTCAAAATACCTCTTTCTGCTATTTCGTGGTTCTTTGTCAGGAGAGGTGGGGGAGAAAGTGGTGTGGCAGTGGTTTCTGCAAACCCCACCTGAGAATAGTGCAGGGACAATATAACATCCTCAGAGCTAAACAAAGTATTAAATTAAAGGTGAGTAAAGCTGTGCAGTCCCCAAACACTTCCTGAGCTACAACTTTCCGCACTCTTGAGCTGTGCTTAGCCCAATGTGTTTGACAGCAATGATGCTTTTCTTCGTTCTTCTTCCTGAAGGCCATGGGGGAACCTGAGCAGCTTCATGATTCGCCTTGGCTGGAATAGCTTTGCAGTACCACATTGGCCTGGGATGCAATGGGTTCCTTAAGGAGCCACAAACAGATGGCACGGTGCTGGCTACAGCCTCTTAAAATCACCTGCAGCACAGCTGCCTTTCCAAGCTGTGCTGCTCTCATGTTTTGACAGCTATGGTAAGAGGTGGAAGTAGAAGGGCCAGGTTTTGCAGATGGAGGAGAAACACGTGCATTGATATGCAGCTGTAGTTGCAAGGAAGTTTCCCCGTTATGTCCAAGTGGGTAGGAGGCGACACCTCACTTGGTGCAATTCCTAGCTCTGTTTTGGCCGCAGGAGGGAACAGCCTTGCTGAACTGGCTCCATGACAAGTGGAATGGCTGTATAGGAAGTCGTGTGGCTCTGTGATCAGCTGCGGTTATGAGAGTGAAATAGGACTTGACGTTAATGAGAAATGATGAGGAAAACATGTATTAGTATGACTTTTGTGCATTTGTGCCAGGTAGCATTGACAAACTTGAGTGCTGTGTCTTCCAAACATTGATTTTGTTGGCCCTGCAGTCTACACTACTTTTTTGTTTGTTTCTGGGTTTCTGCACTACTCCTGCTCCTGTTTGTGCTGGCTGAGGCTTCTAAGTGAGCCACAGGAAGTTGACACTCATACTCACTGGATTTCAAACATCCCCACTCCATTATATGGAAAGTGAGGCAGTATCTACAGGACAGAATTACCTAGTTTTAGAGATTTGTTAGTGATTTCCTGTGATTTTGTTGTGGAATTTCAGTTAGGGCTTCTTTCAGGTTAAGATTTAAGTTTCATACGTGTGGGAAACATAGTATTGACACACCAGCTCGGTACCTGGTCACGCTCCTGGGAAAGTTTTTCGTATTAATGTGGGACATGTGTCTGTGAAGTTGTACACTGTGACTGTTGTAATACTAAAAAGGAAGGAAAAGGGAAGGATATTGTACACATGAAGATGTGAATTCTGCTAGTTTCAGGTTTAAAGTAGAAGTATTTGAAAGTAACCCATGGTAGAAATGGAGCTTTACCACTAGCAGGATGCAGCTTACCTTGAGGGGAATGCACAGTCCTCTTGAGCCTCCAAAGGGCTTTTCGATACTGTTACTGGTCCAGTGCTGGTGTGTTGCTGCGAGGCAGCAATTGTACAAAAGCTAAATACGGGCTGCTCATTTATTTTTGAAACATTTGCAATAACTCTAGGTGCACAACAGTTAAATGCTGGTGACTTCTGTCACTGTCAAGCCAAAGGTAGAGGTGGCCCCGCTTTGGGCACCCATGGGATGGATACCCGAGGAGTGTTCCGTGTGCCTGCACTGTGCTGGTGGCCTCTGTGAGCAGACCCTGGGAAGCGAGGGTGGCCCTGGGCCCTGTGGCAGGGCAGGGGAGGAAGAGAGGTCACATTGGATGCGTCACCCTTTCCTGGCCTGCCTCACCGCTCGTAGGAGTGCGAAGGCCACGACTGCAGCCAGCCTCAAAATAGCATGGCAGATTGTTGCTGTTCTGCCGTCAGTCATCTGGTGTGGTGCTCTGCACCCCAGTTGCCTTCCCCAGCCTTGTAAATGCACCAGGATCCTGATCTCTCATTTTTCTTGGAGTAGATAAAAGATAAGGGCATTTCTAGTCCTTTTGCCTTGGGGTGGGGGGGAAATGGAGAAAAGTGGAAAAATCTCAGAAGAGGAGGCAACTAAAAATATCATAAAGCTTGTGATCTTTGTTAATGGTTATATTTGGCAATTCTGCAGACATGGATCTGAGAGAAAACGATGATTCTCAGACTTTTAAAAAGGCATTTATTTGGAAATGTTTTGTTTTAAAATTAAGATGTGAATGAAGAAAGTGGAAATACAATGATTGGTATTTTGAAAGTTTAAAATAGCTTTTGTGCAATGCTTTTATAATACGCTGGTTTAGAATGTGGACTTGCAAATTACAGTAGTATTTTAAAAAGCACTTGAAATTCAGAATGACACGTAAAATGACTGCAGTGATTTTATTTTTATCTTGGTTGGTTTTGAGTTAGTTTGGATATGAATTTGTATTTCTGCATATGTATATAAACATATTCCCCTTAACATGTATGTAAGTAGAAAGCTGGTAGGCAATGCACTTACATATATATCAGCATATTATTGAGCCATAGTATGAAATATTTACTACCAATATCCATTTGTAAACCTGATGCACTCTGAATTCATGCCAGGAATAATAATGCAAGAAACTGTTATTGCTCTGTGATACAAATAACCAGATCAACAATGGGAATGAAAATGGGAATGCTGTTCTTCAGTTTTAATTACAGCCCAACAAATGGTGCATTCATTTTTCATTGTTAATAAATGGCCCATATGGCATGCTTTGATCACATGCTCTGCAGCTTCTGCAACAGTAAGGCACTTCTTTACAGGGAATACAGAACCTAACATTTCATCTGGGCTTTTTGAGCGGAAGATTGTCTTGAGTAAGAAAATAGATGCTACCAGGAGAAGAGTTTTCCACTCTGAAGGCTTGGTGCTTGTTGCACACACCTCAGCAGCAGGGCCAGCAACTTCCTCATGTTCCAAATCAGGCTGGGTAAAATCAGGAAGGGCTTTTTCCCCCCCGGCAAATTTCATTCTTTCACAGAATGTCTGAGGATGGTTTTTGCATGGTACGCAATCTGGATTCCAGGATGCCTGGCATGCAGGGACAGATAAAAACTAAGCAGAGAAGGGGACTTTATTTAGAAAGCAAAGCAAAGCAAAATCAGAATTTCTTTGTGTGTGAGAAATACATATCACAGAAAACAACCCCAACCCACCCCCACCTTGGAATAAAGACAACCTATTTGCTTTTAATCACAGTATTTATTACACCTTTTAGAAACAAAACTGAGTATCACAGCCAGGACACCAGCTGGAGACATACAGGAATATCTCCATGGAAATACCATCTCCAAAAGCAAAGCTTGCTAAAGTTTGCTCGTTCTTATCTTCAGAGCATTGCTGCTGGGGAGACAACAGGAGCTAGGCAACAACTAGTCTCCCTGTTTTCTGCACCCAGTCACAACAGATGGATGGGTGACAGGATCTCTCCCGAGCAGCTCGTGCCTTCCCTTACAGTGTAGCTCTTGTAGCCGCTCTGATCTGAGTGGGCAGCCCGTGTCTGGGACCTTCCAGGGGTGTTTCCACCTGAAAGTATACTGATTACACACCACTCCTATCTTTAATGTAATCTTATGTGTTTACAAAGCATGTGCGTATGTACACTTCTGTTTCCTCGAACACAAGCGGTTTCCTCCCTCACAGTTTTCATGCGACCCTTCCAGGGGCAAGGAGATGCAGGATGGAAGCAGGGAGAAGGAAAAGGGGGAAAGCCTATTGGTCTCGCCTTGGGAGAGCTTCATCAGTAAGATAGCAACCTGCGACCACTCACAGCCTGCTGCAACACCGTCAGCCCCACCACCAGCATAGTTTGAACTCCTGGTCTGACAGTAGCAAATGACCAAACTGCAGAGACTCACCACTTGCTCCATATAAGCAAAGATTTGTGTCCCGTTAACCTTTTGCGAATGAGGGGTGCAACATGATCGCTTAAAACCCAAGGCAGATGGTGCATTTCCGCACCATGCATCACTTCATATGTGTGATGAAATGTGGCTGGCTAAGTGTGTCCAGATGGGCATTGCTCCTTTGATGAAGAAATCATTAAAATGTGGCGATTTGTGGGAATCTAGGCTGAAATAAGCTCTCACATGGAGCGTTAGTACAAGGCAAAAAGTTGAAATAATCATTCTCCACGTATGTAACTAAATTGGGGGGGGGGAATCTTTAAAAGTTTGTGTAATCATTTAAGTTACTGCTTCATGGAACTGGAATATAAGACACTTGAAACACTGAAAACAGAGTGTTGTGAACTTTCAGCCAATACTCTAGTACTAATATATAAAATGCTTCCCCAACATACCTGATTTCTCCTTTTAGCTAACATTTTAGGAAGGAGTTTTCAGGAATATGTTCTATCTGATGTTGCGTGCCTTTAATTTTCAGGCTCGAGTACTGAAGGATTATATATTTGTTATTTCGGTTTCCCTTTAGAGAGTTCTGCAATGTTTCATAAATCCAGATGACTGGTGCAGGTTTTAGGGAATATGTAATTTGCCACATGGAATATCTGCTGGTCACTACCTCTATTCTTAGTGGAGATGGCAGCTAGCAAAAATGATGTCTGACAGGCTTGATCTGTCATCTCCTCAGGTTCTTGTAAACTGCTGTAACTCAAGACTGGGGTAAATGGTTTAAAGTTGTCAAAAGTAGCTTTAAAGCCACTGAATTTCTAACTTTTAAAAGTGGTTTAAGCAGAACGCTGCTGAATCCCATAATCACATTTGAAATGTTTTTCTAGTCCATCTTCCTTGAGCAAATAGAAAGTTCTTTATTTATGAGAAGCAAAAAGTGCCTAACTTTGGCCACAAAGCATTGCTGATCATGCATTTGCTGAAATGTTATCTGTAAGGAGCAAAATTTGGAAGTGATTTGCTGAACTGATACAATTGTCAGGGACAGTAACGGGTAAATGCCTCAACCTTTGTAATATAAATGATTATGCTGGAAAATAAGCATGGGAGAAAAATGCACGTGTCTCAGGAAAGGAGCACGTGAATTATTTTTCCTTCTTCCAGAATCCATGCCAGAAACAAGCATTTCCTCAAGCATTTCTATGACAGCAGAGTAGGTTTTTATAGTGTATGTTCTTGCCTGAGCTGCAAACCAAACCTCATTCCTCTTGCCCTTGTTTAATAAGATGGACATCAAAGTTTAATATAAAAAAGGAAACAGTCCATCTCTTACTCCCCTTTGGTGATACAAGGCTCTGTGTGGGTGGAAGGACAAAGATGTGATACCTGAAAACATGACTGATTTCCTTTCAAGTTTATGTTACATGTTGGCTGCAATATATGGGCATCACACTCATCAGAGTATCACAGAAATGCCACGAAGACCCTGTACGGATGGTGATTTCTGCTTGTGAGCGAAGGTAGCAAACTTGTCCCAGTCAAGGTTGTGATTTACACGCACCCACTGCAGCAACTTGCACCAACACAAATCCCTGCGTCGCAGGTAAGCCACGAGGCTGCATCCCAGCAATTAGTCCCAGCTTCATGCTGCACTGCCTTCTAGGAGGTCATTGCACCTGCAGCAGGCATTTGCACTGGTGCAATGGCTGCATTGCAGACTTTCCCCGAATGCCACAGAAATCCACCCAGCCCATCCCAGAAAAAGGCTTGTCTGCGTGAAGTTGTGAAAAAAATATGGTTAGATTTCTGAAAAATAAAGCAAAAAGGGGAGTAACGCTGTGTGATCTGGGAGATGTCTTTCTGCTCAGGCTGTATTAATGACTGTTTCCTGCTGTGGTTATTTGTGTACAGTGAGTGAGCCCAGCAGAGCTGTTCTCCTTGCTCTGGGTTCATCCCATAAAATTCCAAAGTCACTCATGCTTGCCAGGGACGAAATGTTGGTGTGACGTAATTTGACTATAGGCAAGGTGGATTAATTAACACTTACGGTTTGTCTTTAATAGGCGGGTTTAGGATATGCAATTTTGTTTTGTAGTAACTTCCAATTTTTCTTTTCCATCTTTCCTTTTCCACTGTAGCAGTGGAAAGAGTTCATGTGCTCTTTAGCTGTCATATGACCACGCAGCTCCACAGAGGGACAGGGAAGGCTCTGTTCAAGAAAAGTCAATGTATTTGGGGCAGGACTCAGCAAATTAATTGAGAGCCTGTTTTCCTAGAGGTTGATTTATGCCAACAGGGAGATCCTCCTGCAGTGTGAAGCAGCACTGCACTGATCTCAACAGAGCTACTTTGTTTGGTGGGGGTTAAAAATCTGGTCCCAAGTGTGTGTGATTCTCTCTTAAGCTGATGCAATTATTACCACTGTGCCTGGGGAAGGTTTTGTCTCTGTCTCCTCCTCTCTTTACGGCCTAGCAACCCTACAATGCACTGTTTATCCCCTTGGGTTTTTTGAAGGTTATCCATGCTCACGTGGCAGGCTGTGTTTGTGGCTGGGTGTTGCTACTTGCATGAGCTTTGGTGGCAGTGAAAGCGCAGCAGCACTGGCTTTGCCACAGCCTTAGGGCCTGCAGTGGGGCCCCACAACCTGGTTTATCCAGTCCAGGCCATGCTGCCATCTCGCTTACTGCTCACTTGGTTTGCCTCCACATACCAAGAGTGTGCTTTCCTCCCTCCAGCACGGCATATTGAGCAGGTAGGAGTTACTCTGAGATGTGTTTCCCTGCCAGCAGTGGCTCATCATGCTATATTGAACTGGTTTGCTTCTTACGTATGGCAGCAGGAAAAGCCTGTCCCCATGCTGCTGCTCTGCTCATTTTATCATTTTAAAAGACATGGTCTGTTTGACTAGCACTGCTTCTGTGTTTGTAGGTTAGACACAAGTCCCTGTGGGTCAGCTTTACGTCTTCAGCCATAAATGTAGGTCAGCTGCCTGCTGTGCAGTATGTTCCTTATCCTTAAAAGCACAGGTCCTCACACGCAACTTCACAGTACATTGCACTTGCTTGTCTTGTAAGAAAGCTCATTTTGCTAGCATAGCATGGTTCAGCTGCTCTTGTGACATTAGCAGTCCTGCCAGCATGGTAGCAAAACTTTTTTCAGTCTAGGTGTTGCAGATGCAGAATGAGAGCGTTTTCTGCTGTTTCTCTTGAGGATTTTCCTGCCACTTTTTTGGAAAGCAGACACCGATCTCAGTGTCTGTGAATGAAATTAATTGTTATAGGGTGTGACACTTGGTGGCCATAAATCAAAGCAGTCCTTCAACTTTTCTGCTGTGCTCAGGATCTGTTTCTTCTGATGCTAAACCTGATTTGTTCCCTCCTGCGTCCTAGAGAGCCCATCAGAGTTTTAACGTCTAGATGTGAAGGAGATTCTCACAAGCTTGCAAGGAGCCAGTTGGGCTCAGTTACACTGCTGAAGGACCTGCTGTTTCCTTTATAGCACACATTTGGTTTACATTTCCCTGCCTGCAGACTCTAATCTTAGATATTACACTTAATATGCTTTGAATTTTTTTAGCCCAGTTTCCTAAGGAGTTGAGGCATATGCAATCTTTAGGCAAAAGGAAAAAACCCCAAGTCTTCCCAAAAAAAGACAACACAAACCAGCCAATGGGTTCATAGATTGGAAAATTTATTTTGAGTTAAGTTTCACATAGAAGGTGGTGGTGTGCAGCTCCCTTTGTCCATGGCTACAGGGACCTTGCAGCTGCTAATAGGTCCATGGCAGGGTACAGACTGGGACTCTGGATGGCTTCCAGAGATCCCTTCTGATCTCAACTGTTCTGGGATTCTGTTGCCTGTGTAATATTAACTTTTCAGCAAAATTCAGCAGAGGAGTACAGCTCTGAAAGGCAGAGAAGTTATGGTATGTCCGCACTGAGGGAAGGCTCTAGCATGGATGGGGTGGAGGTATGTATTGATTGGCGTGAGTATGCTTGGACTCACCAAGCGATTGCAATCCCCCAGAGCCACTGAGGGTTGGTGGGTACAGGAAGGAGTAAGGGGATACACTGGAGGAGAGATATATGGAAATATAAGATTTATTAGGAGACTGTGGGAAGAAAAGGAGGTGGTGCACCTCCTTTACTTCATTACTTCTGCTGGCAGGACAACTTGTCTGCAGTATTTCTAGATAAGGAGATGCGGATGTGGCTATGCTAGTTAATCAGGAAAGGATCATGGTCCCTTTTGAGTATTTGACATTTGTCTTCAACAAAGCAAATTTGCAGAGACATCATCAGCACGGCCAGCAAAACAAACATAGTCTGTTTGCAGTTCAGTAATCCCTCTATGCAAATATAAAATGGGTTGGCAACTTTCTTAGGGCAGAATTGTCTTTTTAAGAAATGGAAACTTCTCCAGAAAATTAAATTATTTTTTCCCCCAAACCGGATTTTTTTGATAACTGAGACTTGAACTATTACTGTTTTATTTAAATGAATTTATTTGCCTACCAGAAAGAGGAAAACAAATTCAGGAAAAACTAGGAAAAGGGTTTTTTTAATGAAATGTCTTGCATTTTTTTGAGAAAATATCACTGTATAGTAGATTATTGAAATTATATGAGATGAAGTCAAATCCCACTAAAAATTGCTTGGTTCCATTGCCTCAATAATAGGATGCTACTTTATCCTGCTCATGAATCTTCAATTCACTGCTTTTCTTTTTTAACCTCCTCTTTGAGCATGGAAGAGAAATGCAAAACCCCATGTGGGAACCTCAAATCCCAAAATTCTACTGTAAAAAACTCAGCTAAAGTAATCCTTCAGATCAGTCTGACCTGTTACCTCTAAGATAGGCTATCCTTCTTGGAAGACACTCAAAATAAGACCAAGAGCTAAAACTTTGGAAAAAGCAAGCTCAGACTTTGGGGCAGAATTTTGCCTGGCACCATTCGGTGGGGCACCGCCAAGGCCAGCCGAGTTCACCACTCATCTTGAACGGTGAAAGGGTAACCAGCCTCAGGGACAGATCTGACCAAGGGCCAGTTGCTGGGAATGTATTACCGATCTGGAGGTGTGACAGGCTGCCCATCCTGCAGTGGAAAGCAGAGGCAAGCCTGTCCAACTTGGCCCTGTGTCCCCCTTCAACAAATCACTTCCAGCTTCCTGCTTTGATGCTCCTTGCTCTGCCAGCCAGGGATTTGCTTTTCCCTCCACCCCTCATGGTGCAGGAGGATGAAGTTTGCAAGTTTAACTCCCACTGGGAAAGGCACATGGGTCAGTTAGGTGCAACACAAAAGAGTTGTGCCGTAGCAGTTCAGAGCCTCATGAGCAATGAGATGTCAGGGGTTTCTTCTCTTGAAAGGCTCTGCAAAGAAATACTCCTAAAAATGCTGGGCTGGAGACACACCTGCTATTATAACCTACTGGATAGATGTGAACTAGACTTCATTAGGATTTTTGATGGGTCTAAGCAGATTCAGGGCAGCAACCAGACTGTGACCTAAGCAAATCTATCTCTTCTTTTACTCCTCCAGTACCTACCTGAAGTTGATTTGCTTTCCGTATTGGAGTGGGTTTGGGCAGCAGAGAGGATGGGCAGAGAGCAGACATTCCGTGAGCAGCAGAAACGAGGAGGAGAAGGCTTTTTCCTGTGGCTGCTACAAAGTTTTTGAATGATGGGGAGGTCCCTGAGCTTCATTGGTAGCGCAGACACGTGCATATGGCAGGAATTGCTGCTGGTCAGGCTGCCAGCAGCAGATGCTAACAGTGGCTGGTTTAAATCAGACTGTCTCAAGGTTTTGGAGATGGAGGGAGCCAGGGCAGTGACCTGGAAGGCAGCAGCAAAAGCATTGCCGACACTGGCAGCAGGTGATGTGGGTTGGAGGCAGCACGAAGCAGAAGATGGTTGCTTGGTCAGGGCTGTCTGGCCTGGCTGGCGGTGGGCGCAGGAAGCAAACTGTGATTCTGTGTGTCTATGGCTCTGTGCTACAAATGTAAGAGGAGGAGGAGGAGGCAGTCTCCTTGGGCATTGGAGCAAGGTGAGCTGAAGCACAGGGAGGGAAGTGAGGTGCAGCTGGTTTGGGAGTCTTCTCACCAAAGACTGCTCTTTGGGAAGGACAGCGGTGGGTGGCTTGCGGGCTGTCCACCTAACCTCCTGCTGATGTGCCAGGAGGAGCTCTTTTCCCACGCCACCTGACTGCAGCCCATGGATATTGGCAGCATGGGAGGATACCACGTAGGGACACCCAAACTGCTTCCCTGTGGCTTTTTCTGGGTACCAGAAGCAGCATAACAGCCTTAGCTCAGCCCAAAACCTGGGCCAATCTAGCCTGCCTTGCAACGAGACCAATTCAGTGAGGTGGGAAGCAGTGTCTGGAAGCTGTGCTGCTGTTTGCACTTGACTTACTTCAGCTGTCTCTGCCCGGCACTGCATCCTGCTGCAGACACCTCTTATCCGAGAGGACAGCATGTCAGAGGCTCTGCTGTCTGGCATTCAGCACTGGCAGTGGAGGATAAGCAGATAAACACAATCTTTACATGAGAGAGCATAATCAATCACTGGAACAACTTACCAGTGCTTGTTGTGAACTCTTCACCACTTGCATTGCTAAATCAAGATGATGTATGTTTTTTAAAATACAAAATACATATGTATGAGTGAGTTCAGTGACATCTTCTGTCTTGTTCCAAACAAGAAGCCAGACTGTGATCACAGTGATCTTTTCTGGCCTTACAAAAATGACTCTATACATAATTTATAGAGTTATAATGAATATTAGAATTACATTATTAATTTTCTCTTGAAACATGTCTACTCCTATGCCTGGATCCTTCTTCTGACAAACAGGCCCATTTAATAACAAGTTAATTCTTCATAGCTAGTGAATGTTACCTTCATTTATTCTGGCATAAACCAACATTTTTCCAAGTATTTCATTTCCTTGTAGATTTAAGTACAGAAAGCTGAAGTCTCAAATTCCAGAACTGCTGAAGAACTGAGGACCCAATGGGAAAAAATATTCAGAGTTGAACATGATCAAGCATGAATTTTAGTAAGATCAGGATTTATGCAAATCAGGGGACTTCAAATATGCAGCCAAAACCAGAACAGACTGGAGGAGCTTCCCTGGAAAAGGTTTCACCATGTTTCAGGCCCATTAGGTCCCTTGCTTCTTTTCCATACACCTGCTCATCGCTCCCAGCTGTGGCAATCAGCAGAAATGGTTGTTTTTGCAGATAACAGGCTGTATTTTGCTAGGATGTACCTATGTGTAGGTTACTAGCGATTTCAAGGAGATAGCTCGCCAGGGCTGCCCAGAGTAGGGTTGGATCTGGGCTTTCTTGTCCTCTAGTGTGCCCAGCCGCTGCTTCCCCAAATTCCCTGGCAGATGTGGGAGCAAGACCGGGCTCTACTTTGGAGCGGAGTGACACTGGCAGTGGAGCTGCATGCAGTGCCAGCACACACTGCAAAAGGAGCAGCAGGGCCAAAGGCATCGAACTTTGGGACCGGGCAAGGTGTCGCAAGTTGGGAGCACACTTCTGCATGGCCTTGGCTCTGCTGTATTTGTAGTCAGGGAAGTTTAAAAACATCTTGTTTGTGGTTAAGTGTGTTGTCTTATTAGTGACTGCCTCATGGAAGAGGGGCCAGTTGTATCCCAAAGTAAAATACCTTTATCAGGAGCTCTGCAAATTAAATTACTACTTTACTTCAGACTTTTTTTTCAGTGGTTGTGAATTCCTTGGAGATGCTTTGCTTTATTAACATGAGTGTGTGCTCTGCCAGGAGCTGAGAAGAAATAGGTTACCGATTTCCGGAGGATAGGATTACAAAAGCCTTTGCAGCTGCTAAGGTATAGCTTAAACCTTTTCTGCCTGCGCTTTGCAGGTGCTATGCTTGCCAGGTTGGCTCCCGGCCCAAGAATGTCAAATATCAGCTCTCACACTCTAATTTTTTGCCTTGTGGTTTCCCAGTGCATCCACAGAGTGAACACACCGCTCTGTTGTGCTCTGAAATTGGTCCCAGTAAAGGTCCAAATACGCAAATTCATGTCTACTGTAAGCTTTTTGCAAAAACTCTTATAAACTTACTGAACTGAATTGTCAAGTGATATAAACATGAATTATTCTACTTAAATGGTTTCCAATGACTTCAGGATTTATGCCAGACACAGGTAAAGCCAGACACAGTAAATTCAGAGAAATGGAGCTCAGTTGTTTTTAATTTGGGCAAGAGAACCTTTCTCTTCTATCAAGCAAAAGACAATCCTCTCTTTAGTTGTTTCTGGACATGCCCAAGGCAGTAATATTTTGCAGCTTGATTTTTAGCTTCTTTTCATCTCATATACCCTCTGCTTTGAAGAACAATGTACCCTTAACCTTGTCTTTTAAACTTGCAACCCTCTTCTCTGGTCTCACACTAGAAACGTTTTTATTAGATGATATTTGGCAGTGCCAGAGTTTACAAACTGCATTTTGGTAGACTGCAATCTCATCCCTAGCATGACAGTGTGTGCTCCGTGGCCATGTGCAGAGTCTGTGGAGGGAAAGCAAGGATAACTGGTCCCAGTTCATAGCAATCCTGAGATTGCAACCAAGATACTAGTTACTCACAAAGGAGAGGACCTGGCCAAGGAGGTTTTATCATTGATTGTTCTTGGTGCCTTCCCTTGATCAGTATTGAAAAGCCAGCTGTGGGGAAAGGTCCTGGAGCAGGTAGGATGGGGAAGAGGGAAACACTCTGTCATGATCCCCTTTAGGAATACCTGGACAGTCCTCTTCTCAGATTACTGTTTTAGAGACTGAGTTTTGCTTTATCTGTGGGTCAGCACTGAGGTGAGAATGAATTTCTTTATATTTTATCCAGTGTGTTAGCTTTATCTCCTTTTGGTGATTGTTCTTAGGATGATGAAGAAGCCTTTGGCATAAGGAGGACAATTTTCCAGTGAAATACAAAGTTAGGTCATATACCTGGCAGCTTTTCAGCAAGCTGTCATTCAGTGCAGCAAGTGTTGCCTGGTCTCTTGCAAAAAAAGCCAATCAAACTAGTTTCTGAGAGCTCCCCTTTTGAAGATCTGCTTTAAACCCCTTCAGTTAACCAGGGCTTTCTTGTGGAGATGTGAAATCTGATGAACCTCTCTATAAAAGCCTTAAGATCCAGGATATAATGGTAGCTTTTGGTGTGGCTTGTTGCAGACCAAATTAAATCACTGGAGGAAGCCAGCTCTCTTTCTGACAGCACTCCCTTAAGGGTCATTGATTTTATACTTTAATATAATGAACATAACATTCTCAACATTTTTGGCATTTACATGGATGTTCTTCCATTGAAGTCAGTCATAAAATGATCCTCATTTCAACAAGAACAAATCCAAAATGCCATGTCAGAAGAGCCTTCCAGGCAAACTTTAACTCTATGGAAGTTATTTTGCCTTGTCAGACTAGCTGAGAGACTTTTTAATCTGACCATAGTTAGATTCCTGTTTAGTAGGAATCTCCCAATAGTCAGTAGAGAGTGAGCATTTCCAGAGGGCAAATCATTGTACCCACCAGTGACACTCTTTTGAAAACAGGATTAACTACACTGTGAAGATCTGGGTCACTGTGGGGTGATTACACCATTGACTGGATGGCTACAGTTGCCTGTAATTCACTCCAAATATTTATTCTTTGCTGTATAAGCTTAGGTGCCTATAAAAAGGGTTCAACTTCATCAGTCTTTCCCTGTCAAAATGTAAATAGAGTTGCAGTTCATAATAGCGGTGAATTTCATTTAAAAGAACTCAGATTATCCATTCCTTAGAAGTTTTCACCTTGATCACCTTGATTGTGGCCAATTTTCTAGGCAATGAATACAAATAATACTGTTATTTCTGTTTACTTTTCCCTTACATATTACTCAGATATTTTTCTCCTTGTTTTTGTTCATTTGCTTTCTCATCTATACTCCCAGAAGGCTGTAAGCTCTCCCATGGAAGTGCTGCTTTAAACCTTAGTGCCATCACGTCTCAGACTTGTTTGTCCCAAAGACCTGTACTGCGGTGTTGTGAGTCTCCCTCGTGCTAGCGGGAGTCATGCACCTCAAGTCTTGCATGCCACTTTGAAAACATTGGAGCAGATTTTATCTTTTAAGGCATATTGTACTTCCTTCATTTCTTGGATGTTTTCCATTTCTGAACAATGTGCTAATTTCTGTGCGTTCAAACCACTTGCTGTGGAAAGCAGCAGAAGGAAGCAATTTCCTGTAGTTATTCTATCATTTCCATTCTAGTCAGGGCTAGAAGTGGGTGAATGTTGCTCAGCAAAAAATGCAAATTGAAGATCAGCAAAACACTTCCCAAATTTGTGTTGATTTTGCAAATAATTCAGGGAAAAGAAAAAAAAGTTTTATCTCAATATACTCCAAATCTTCTTGAACAGTATGCCCCTTCTTATCAGGCTTTATTAAGTTACCTGTAGACCTGAGTAATATTCTCTGCTCAGGGACGTGTTGTTTTCCAGTCGTGTTGCTTTTTTATTTATTTGCTCTGCATGGCAAACCCCTTATGACTTTGGTGAAAACTAAGGCTGTATCTGCATGATACAGCGTGGTGCTGTATTAAGGTAGCAAGCCTGTTCTGCACAAGGTTCCCTGAGTGCCGGAGAAGTCATATAGCTGTGGTGAATGATGCCAGTGCATCCTATTTTTCTGGGTTGGCAGAAAAGCTGTGTTGCTGGTGTATGTTGCACTGCAAGACAAATTTGCTGTCTGCTGGCTAAAACACAGCTCCCTGCCTCAGTACTCCTGTAGGCCTCATAAAACGTCCAACAGACTCAAAGAGGCTCAAGCTTCATCCTGGAATGACTTCCACAAACAGGAAGTCAACCCTCAGACACGCTGATGTACACACACCCATTGCTAATTTGGGCACAGTAAATATCACCCTGACACATCTATTGGCTTTCTCTGCCACTCTTTCTGAAGGACAAGAGGTCTGCAGCAGAGTTTTAATGGACAGTGTTTCTAGCAGGCAAATCAAATGCTTCAAGCCCACAGGGAAACTAGTCACATCCCCTTCTCAGTACTAGAATTTATATATAATCCTCACTAAAAAAAAAAAGAAATTACATGAAGGTATAGTTCTGGAAATGTATCTAGAGGTAGGCTCCAAGGGGAAGATTCTTTTAAGGTTATTTTTATGCTTATAATTAGATACCTGAGGAAGGAGGAAAATCTCTCTGTAGGAGTATAAAGTGCTTATCAGCTAATGAAATGGAATCAATATCAGGAACGTTACGTGACTACACTACATTCTCCATTAATTCGCTTTGCAATCATTTATCTTGAAGCCTCTTAAAAGAACTGGTGATTGAAAAGACGTATCCCTTGAAAGTGTAAGGATTTATTCTTGAAAAGCATCTATTGTTAACAGTCCCATGTGACAACCATCTAATTGTATCATTGGTAGCACTGGGTTCTCATTTATCTTCTTTTAGTAATTCCAAGGTTTAGTTACATCAGCTTCTATTTGTACTCATCAATCTCTTTGGGGCTGGAATAATATTCCTTCTCTAAAGCTCTTTCAGGGAGAAAAGAGCCATAGGGAAAATGAGAGAGCTCTGTATTCTTACTCCTAAGGCTGGCACCAAAGCTTACAGATCTCCTAAACACTCCTTTTAAGCCTTCCCAACCGGGTGTGACTCCGAACGCTTCCAGGTGCGGGTTCCCTGTGCAGGGCTGCGTTTCACTGCATAGGGCATTTCTAGATGTGCCTACAAGAAAAGTCAGAGGCATTAATGTGCAGAAGTAGCACCTTCCCTGTTTGCCTGTTGGTTTTTTTTAATCTCATCCCCAAAATTCCCTGGAAGTCAGATGTGATGACTCTAAACATGAGACAGTCAAAATCACTGTGAAGAAGCTGGCTTCAAGTGAGCTGTGATGGTGAGCATGGCAAGTCTGATGCCTAAGAGAAATGTCTAGTAAAGGTAAGAAGGACACATAATTTACCAGGTAGAAGGCAGCACTTTCAACAGAAAGTGTTGTTCTTTTTTATTTCCAACACCTGAGCAGCCCCCATGATGGCCACGTACTGGACTCAGCCCTCAGCTGGTAGCCAAGGGATGGACATCTTCCACTTTGCTAAGTGAGCACTGAGCTCAGGGCAAGCAATAGCCCCCAGCGTGCCTTCCTGGTAAAGATGTTCTCCCATGCACTGCAGGCTTCAGAGAGCAAAGCTTCGTCCAGGCTTTGTGCTAGGCATTTCTGGAGTGTTTCTGATGGCTTGTCCCCTGCATTTTGGTTTGGTGGTTTTGTTTTTTTTTTTTCCCCAAATTCTGTTTCTATGCAGAATTTTGTACTAGACTATAAAGGATCCAGAAAAGGTTAAGCACAGCAGTTTTTTCGCCTCTTGGGATGGGGAGACAGGCCAACAGTCTGCAGGCAGTTTTCCTTAACATTTATTGAAACCTTTCAACTTCAACAGCTCCACATGTGCTTGTGCTGAACAAGAAGTGCCAAACTAATTTTTTACAGGTGGATAAATGAGGTGCCTCAGTGTTTGCACATGTGCCCAATTTATTGCAACCCGCACTGTACCATATTAGCTTGAGCCACAGGCCCTTGTCCCATGTAAGCAAGTGAGGTAGAATAAATGAGTGCAAAGCTCTGATGCTCCTGAGACAAATTTATTCTAGCTAGCTGGAAATCAAGTAGTGCTGAAGCAGACTTTATGCTGCAGGGCAGTACAAGCCTGTCCAAGGCCCTGGATGGGTAGGTACTGAGCGATTATTTCAAAGATTTTACTATGTGAAAAGTTGTGGCTCCTGGGAAGAGGCAGGCTTTCCAGTGCAGCGTCATGCCTAGCATGACTTGTCTTCCCTAGAATGAAGGGTGTGAGAAAACTAAGGGACATTTTTTCCATGTTGGTGGTGTTTTGGAGTGGTTTAGTGCGTAAATACATTAGTGGAGACTCCCATTAACCAAGATAGTAGCACATGCTGAGTTTCATCAAGGCTTAATGACAAATGCCACATTCTAATCACAATTTTGTTTCTGTTAACTGGTAACAATTACATTTTCCACTATTACCTGCTTGCGCACACCAGCCAGACTCACTAAGGTGTGTGCAACCTCCTTGCCCACCCAGTGCTGGCTTCCCCCACCCACATCTCCCTCTCACTTCTCTTCACCTCAGATGGCTGTTTTCCTCCCATGCTCCTGCACTTCGGTCCTAGGCCCTCCTGCGGATGCCTGCTGCGGGCCCACACCGCAGTGGGGAATAGCGTCTTGCTGCTCTGGGTGGTCTTGCCTGTGCGTTTGTGCTGGGATAATTAGCACTAAGCAGCTCCACTGTATTTAGTCTATAGTACAAACGGAGAAAAAAGGATGTCCCTCCCAGAGGGTGGGTTTGACAAGGGAGATGTGGAAGTGCATGCAAGGGGATTTGAAGAGTTTGGTCAAAATGGGTCTTCAGCCAGTGTGGAATCAGCCAGATGTGTGAAGCTGGCATTACTTTCAAAGTAACTTAGGGCTGAGGTGTTTATATTGGCATTCCTTCCTCCCTGAACAATGTCAAGGGAAAGGAGACTTTTAGTTGGCTTTTTAAAAAGGGGCAGAGCTTGAATATGGGAAGGGTTTTGGTATGTGTATGTGGGGGTCCTTAGAAAATTCAAAGAGAATTATCTGTTTTGGAAAACCAGAAGTTGACTCTCTTGACCGAAGAATGGTAAAGGGAAAACAAGGTGAAGACACATAACACAGGGTTGCCAAGAAACTTTCTGGCATGCTGATTCTGTAAGCATCTCATTAGAAACTAGCACTGAAACAAGCTGTGGATCTTATGTTCTTGACTTACAGGGCAATTTAAATTAATTTAATTTAATTGGACGATTATCTATTCTGCTATCCATGATGTTGGCATGAATTAGCGTGCTGTTTCTGTAGTACACAAAAGTAGTGAAATTGTCTTTTTCTTTTTTAATGTGGATTTCTGGATGTTGCTCCAGTTCTTGCAAGTTCCAGAAGTTGGTGTGTTGTTCGTCACTGAAATGCAGACTGTTAAGGCATAACCCAGCTCCTAACAGGGTGTTGTCTAATCTCAGCTCTGCTTCAATGAGAATGAAACATGTGTTAAACAATGTGGCTGAATTGCGGTGTTTATGGTTTAGACATGCAACATCCGTTCTGATGTTTTACAGAGTTAATAAGAGTCTAAGAATATCTGGTCAGCCTGAATAACTCTTAGCAATTACCAGCTGCTGCATTTATCTGTGGAATCAGTTTATGTCATTCACTAATTATCTTTTAATATTATGCACAAAGTTTGCTGCATTTCATTTTTTGTCCCAAGAATTTGGGCTGCATTTTGGGCCTCTGACTCCTGCAGAGACATTGTCAGCTGATGGGAACCAGGGGAGGAAATGGCCAACAAGCCAGATTCTCTTTGTCATAACATAGCACAAAGTAATTTCGTGGTAAAAGTTAACACCATTTGCTCTAAAAGCTAATCAGCGGTAGCAATTTACCTTCCACCCTGGAATATCTGATTTTGACCTCATACGCCTCTTTTATGCCACTGTAGGTTTTTTATTTAGGCACAAATGCAGCAGTGTGATTAAACACACATTGATTTCAATCAGGATGAAGCCTGTACTTAAAGCTAATTATGTACTTCAATATGCTGCTGAAAATGACTTTTTCACTGGTTTATGCAAGGGAAAAAATGAGCCCAAAAATACATATGAAATAAGACAGGTATCTATTTCTTTTGAGATACCATTTCCTATCTCCTCTTCTTCTCCCCATTTTTCTGTACTAAGACTATCTTTCTTTGTATTTCCAAAGACTTGATGATGGTGTTTTCTACAGCTATGCTGATGGCCCCAGATTTATGCCAATAAATCTAGTCCATATGCTTTCCATCTTTCCCTAGCAGTCTCACTAGACCTACAGTATCTGTTAAAGCAGTTCTGCTGCTAAAACTTCTATTTAGCTTTTCTTTTTGTTGCTGTAGCTTTTGGAAAGATTGATGTCTGCAGAGACTAGTAAGCTTTATGTCTTTGAGATTTTCAGCCTCATGGTTAGTGATGATGGGGCATGTACTGCTGTCTCAGAGCCTCTGCAGGGTATACCAAGCCTGCCTGAGCTCAGCAAACCCCCTGCTCACACCTTTGTAAATGCAGCCATCTCATCTACTCCAAAAAGGTGGAGCAGAACGGGGAGGCCAAAGCCTTTGGGCTTTTCACATCACACTCCAGTATTGGAGCACTTTACCTGTTTTCCACTGCTCTGATGTTTTCCAAAGCGCACGCATGACCCAGTGGGCTGACTGGGAGGTCTGCTTAGCCACTAGTGTAAAATTAGATGGTACTTCAGCCTGTTCCTGCCTAACACCGTTTCTAGGATTGTGGTTCTGCAATCACTGTTGCTCCTAGTGGGAAGAGGCCCTCTTGCTGGCAGTTGCAGTAGAGCACCTGAACAAATTCCAGGGAACAATTTTTTCTGTTCATTTCCAGGCATGGTGCTTTGTTGTGGATTTATCTGACTTTGTGCCTACTACAGGCCAGTAAATAATGCATTAGTGTAAGTTATGGGAAGTCTTTCTCCATGACAGGTCAGCTTACAATCCCTCACAATCTACAGTTGTGGAGAAGGCAAAGATAACTTTTGCCCAGAAGTCACTGCACTGCTGCGATCAGGACAATTCATCCACCCCTTATCTTGAGGTTTATTAAGAACACACTGCCTTTCCTGCTGAGCAGTGATCGTAAATGGCAAATATTAACCCAAAAGGTATAAATCCCTAACAGGCCCTCTGGCACACTGCTTGATATGTCATGCTGAGTGTGGTTGTAATTCTACCCTAAGTCTTGGTGCTTTGCTGCCATGCCCTTGAGATACTCGTTAATATCTGTGTGCATATGAGTGCACCAGAACATAATTGATAGCCGAATGCTGTGCACCAGTAGCACGCACTTACTGGGCCTGGAGTGAGTGTAGGCAGCTCAGTCAGCTTCGTCTGGCCACACTTCTTGTCTTCCCGAGGCTGATGTGTCCCTGCAAGTGGGGCAGAGAGGCACATCGCACACTGGGCAGCCTGTGCACTGTGCACAGGAGAGCGCCTGCAACCCCCTTAGTACATTTACACTTGGGGCAGAAGCATGCTTACTTCCTGCACAGGTATACTGGACAGCAGAAAGGGGATCCCTTCTAAGTAATTTGCAAAAAAGGAGGCATAACCTTCTTTTTATTTTTTTGAAGGTAGAGATACCAGTGCATGACAAGAGACTCTGAAGCTGGAGCATGGTCGGCTGGGAAGGTGCTCCCTGTCGCTTCTCTGGAACACTGATCCCTGGCTGTGCAGCTCCTGGTGAACTGGTGCTTCAAGCGGGATAAGGCAGGATGCAGCCTATGGCAAAGGTTGATAGTAAAAGAGCTCTAAACACAAAATGTGCAGGGTCCTTGAGCACAGCTGAGAGCAATTTTTCAAGAGGTTAAATGTGAATCTTAATGTTTTGCCTTGGAAGCCACCTACTCTCATGAGTTGCTTTCATTCTGCATTTGTATAGAAACAACCCAGTGTGTTGGGGCCTCAGTTTGGGTCAGACTGCCTCAATATCATGAGTGAAGAGTAATCAGAAGATCCTGTCTCTTTAAAGTAGAAAAGCCAGAAAATACTCTTGCTGAGCATTCTTGATATCACAGAGGGTTACAATTCATGCGGTATTTGTCTTTTAACCCTGAAAAAATGGGTTATGGCAAACCGCACTCAGATGTGCAGATGAGCTCTGATACACCAACAGAACCCAGTACTCAGGAAAAGCTCTCTGTGGCTTCCAAGATATAATCCTGCCTAAGAAAAAAAATTTGGCTTGTGCCCAGAATATGCATCTGGGGTTTTATAGGAGGGAGATAATACTCTAGCTTGAAAGTGAAGCAGGGAAGTTTTGAGGGGTAATGTTTTCTTCAGTGTCCAAACCAAGAGCCACAAGAGGACAACTCCCAGACTTGGCCCATCTCTTTAGCAAGAACTCTTCTCCTGAGGACCCAAGCACTAATTGATGCCAACGGAAACAATTTACTTAGGCAGTGGTGGGCACACACATACAGCCCCACCCTTTGCAACCAGAAACTCGGATCTTCAAGTGGCCAGGAAAAAAGCACATGGAGATCTGTACTCCTCTGGTCTGCAGTCACAGGGTGAGGACAGGCACGCAGAGAATCCTCTCCTTTATTTGCAGCTTTGTGGCAGTGTACTTAGCAGCTCGTAACACCTAGCAAAGAGCTCAGCCTTCAGCCACCGCAGAGAAGAAATGAAGGGAACCAGCCGCACAGCTATTCTTTGGTCCATTTTTTTTTCTTTTAAGCTATGCACGATTCATGGGTTACATCAGCATCCCTCCAACAGAAGGACATGGATCATTAATGCACTAGTCTAGAGGAGACATCGTGAGTGACAGCTTTCTGCTTTGATTACAAATCACATTGTTTAAGTTGCATACTGCCAACCTTGTCTGTGACTTTTGTCTGTGCAGCTCTCCCCATTTATAACAAGTAAATTCTCCAGGCTCCCAGGTGTCATACTAGATACGCCCCCCTTTACAAGGAATCCCTACCATCTCAGGAAGATGTGCACTGATGAAAGCAGTTGGCGTTGGGCACGCACAGAGAAAGAGTTAGGCGAGTAGCTCAACTTGTCAACGTGCTAGAGCAGGTCGCGCTGATGTAATTGCTAGTGCTGACCCTCTGCCTTTGGGCATGGAGCCCAGTACCTGTGTCAGCATTGCGGTACTGCCAGCTGCCCTGGGTGGGGAGGATGCCCTTCTCCTGGCTCACTTGTTGTTCAGGTCAGGCGAACGCATGCTGCGTGTCAAACCTGAAGAGCATCACAGATTTTAAATAATTTTTTTCACCCACTGTGTGTTCTCTTTGCCAAATAGTAGCTGCACAAGACACGAAGAACTGTGGCCCCAGGCACCTGTTTTGACATTAAAAAGGTATAGATTAATAATATAATAAACAGGCCAGGCAGACTGAAAATGCCTGAAAGTACCAGATAGATCACTGATGGAGCACAGTGTGATCAAAGGTAAATTTATTTGAGATAGAGTATGCGCATAAGGCAATCAGATGGTTCTACTGTCCTGAGTAGCTGTAAACTTGCACTGTATCACCAAAACCTGGGGTTGAACATGCACGAGTGCTCAGGATCAGACTTCTTTGCTAAATGTGCTCTCTTTCTCAGCTAAGCTCCAGCCTATTCAGTGCATTGATAGCCTGCCTAGCACAGCTTGCTTGTCTTCCCAACATGTTCCCCTGAGAGGGAATGCAGTGGTGTTTTTCCCCCCTGTGACTGGGGGAGCCACCCTGTTTGTCCCTGTACTCTGTGACTGGGATTACATGGGAGTGGGAATTGCAGTCCAGCCCTTTACAGTGCTTCTGCCACAGTGAGCTGTGGCCTTAGGGTCACACCACAGCTGCATCTAAAACTTACCCACGTGCAAAGATGAGATCACTCTCACTAAGAATAAAATATTTTAATATAAACTTCCACCTTTATCTTTACTGCTTTTACAAGGACGATCTAGCTCTTTAAGTGAAACTTACCCCCCACCCCCCTACCCCCCAGTTGGCAATTTCAGGAAATCAAAATACGGCGTTGGGAGAAGTGAAAACTTAGATTCGTGGCCATCTGGGACTCATCTCCTGCCCAATCTCCAGAGAAATCGCACTTTTCAGGGTGCTGCGTACAGGAAGCTGTGGTGTACTTGGGTAGCATTTCTTGTGTGCTCACTATTTCCTGGGAACTAGCTTCCAAATATCTCACTTGACTCCTACACACAGGTAAAAACAGCTGCACAAAACCTAAGATTGGCTGGATCTGGTTTTGTCCCAGAAGGTGTCACTGAAGAGCCAGGAAAGGTGTAGGTTTAGTAATAGTCTTAACTGGGGTCTGAACTGCAGCCTTATGAAGTGGAGCCTGGAGAAGATTAAAAGCGATTTGGAGCCAGAGATCCCTGTGGCTACCTGGGGACTGAAGATCTGGAGATTTTTGCATCAGAAAATGAATACCTTGAAATTTACAATGCTGTGTTATTCCTCAGCTAAGTCATCTTATGGTCTGTAACAAAACTGAGTGGGTTTGGGCAAGTGGTGGGAAGAGCTTCATGAGTTTGGAAGTGCTTTTTTACAGCATACCTTTAAAGCAGTATGTTTGCCTTCTTTCTCTTCACTTCATACCTGTTGTGTCAACATTACATTATAAAGCACAACCATCAACTTGATAAGACAAGAAGAAAACGGCCTCAAGTTGCACCAGGGGAGGTTTAGATTGGATATCAGGAAAAATTTCTTCACTGAAAGGGTTGTTAGGCATTGGAACAGCCTGCCCAGGCAGGTAGTTGAGTCACCATCCCTGGAGATATTTAAACGACATGTAGATATGGTGCTAAGGGACACGGTTTGGTGGTGGACTTGGCAATGTCAGGTTTATGGCTGGACATAATGATCTTAAAGGTCTTTTCCAACCTAAAACATTCTAAGATTCTGGCATGCACAGGGCAAGCTGGGTCTCCTTCTCTCCATTTGGAAAAAGTAGTCTGAGTTACCATTTTAATAGTCTTTTCTCCAATTTTGAGTGTTTTACGAGATTTGGTCTGGTGCATAAAGCAAAGATATCTAGGGTAGCTGCCTCCATGAGGGTATTGCAAAGAAATTCATCATTAATGTAACCGGAGTAGAAAACCTTCTCAAGAGATTTAAACCAATCTCGTAACTGCTGAAGACCAGGCTGTGATCTGATGTGGGGGTAAGATTATCCTACACCAGCCTAGTGCAGGTTGTTATTTCCCTCCCCAGAAACATCTGCTATTGTCTGAGGCAGGATAATGGACTAGATTATTGCATCCGTGTTTCCATTCCTGTGCTTTAAAGAGTAATCGGAGGGCCTTCTAGGAAAACCAAAACACAAAAAACCCACCAGATGAAACCCAAGAGGTTTAGTTGGCATGTTGAGCTATACAGCCGTACATGCCTAGCCAGTTCTCTGCTCTTCAGGGTACTGCTTGCTGCAGATCTCATCCTTTTCTCTCAATATCCAAGAACATGTCCTCAGCCCGGTTGATTTGCTGTGCCTACAGTTTAATACACCACAGCTTTTTGACATGTTTTTAGCTCTCTGAGGTAAGGAACAAAGGAGGAAGACTCAGTTTCTTGACTGATAGAGCTATGCCAGGTTCATCGCTCCAAAGGACTTTGAAAGTCTGCAAGAGGGAATATAAAATACAGTCCCAAATTCTCTAAAATTGTGCCTTCTTATTTGATAAAAGTCACTCAAAATTTCATTTAAGTGAAAAGTGAAATACTTTTCCTAGCCTCCTCAGCACTGGTTGAATCATACAGTGGCTGCCACTACGTTTAATGGCAGAAATAGCATAAACTCATAGGAATTTATAAGAAAAACTGCTATTGCTATGTCAATAAAAAGAAAATAAGCTGGAAAAAGCCATTTTCAACATCATAATAGTCTACACAGTGACATTCTGCCAAAAAGAGATGTGGTCACACTGCAGTAGTCCAGCAGAGCAGAGTTGCAGGTCTCAGTGCCGGAATTTTGCCATTTAATCTTTCCTCTGGCAGATTAGCACAGAGATTACATAGCCTCTGTGCATTGTTATGCACAGAAATCAAACCTATAAGAGTTTGTTCACCCGTATTCCCCACTTTATTTATCCATTTTTTATTTCAGCCACTAATCTGCTAAGGATTTCAGCCTTTAGCTCAGGGTTATCAGAATGGCATTGTGAGTGGATAACATCTGTTTCAGCTTTCATCCATCTAGAACACAAACATTAATCACTAGAAATGGAGTGTGAAATGGAAAGAAGAGTTAAATGCACATTTTATTCTGAACGCTCTCAGAGAAAACATCTTTCAGGATCTGACCAGAGGGAGAGCTTGCTGTGCTATGGCTGGGGTTGCCAGGGCAGCTTGCATGAAATGCCGATCATATTATCTCACAAAAATTCTCCTTCTTTCAGTTTGTTTTAAATACACAATAAAACCTTGTCCTGTCTATTTCAAAAGAAGTGTTAAAAACAACAAACTCCAAAGCAGTGCATCTGTTTAGTTCAATTTGGTTGTGGTTATCAGAAAGCTTCTTTTCCCAAGCTTTCTGTGTCCTGGTCGCTACCTCCAGCCCTGAGTTGTTGCAGCTTCATGCTGCAAATGGGTAGCTGTGGCCAGGGTCTCCTGAGGGGTTCGTGAGTGAAGAAAAAATAGCAAGAACTAGGAACAATCTAGGACTGAGACACGATGGGCTGACTTAATAGGCCTTTTCCATCCAGAGTTTATAGATTTTCACAGATCTTGACAAGGTGGGGTGAGGTACTGCATTGGTTTTTTTTTTTTTACTGGTCTGGCACACCTCATGGTAACTAGACTCAATTTTTAAATCACTTTAAGAACAATCGCCAGCCCTGGCTTCATGGGAGCAATAGGCAAGAGATACCGTGAGGCTACTTAATTTTCTCTCCAAATTCACTTGCTACTGTATATTTAAATATTTTTAAATGAACTTCATCTAACTCTAGTTTGCCCTTCCACCACACTCTTTCCTTTTGTCTGGTAAAGACTTGCCTTCCTAGTTAGAAATACGAGTCTCAAAAATCAGCACTCTTGGAAGGAATATATAGTCAGTAAATCAGTGTTTATGTGATGTCAGTCAAACAGCTACTAAGAGCCCTCCTGTTTCTTCAAGGAGGTTTGTTAAGGACCACAAGATTTACTCCTGTAAGCAAATTTTTGCAGAGTTAAGACCCTCCTTTTGGGAGGTTAGCTGGGCTCGTGACTGACCCCATGTATTTCTCAGGGAGTTTTTACAGCACAGTGGGCTGAACCTACTCCCATTTTGTGAGTATTCATGTGTGCCAGGTACCAGCTTTGCACTGGAGAACCTGTTGGGTGTTGTGGCAGCTCTGGAAAGCGGGAGGTGGAAGACAGGTATATCCAGACCTACCTGGTGGTATATGTTTTGTAAGTATGCCCTATTGCAGAGATCATTTCTAGCTTTGCTTCTTACACCACGAGATGCTCAGAAAACTGGTAGTAATTATTCTCTGAAACCCTCAGAGAAGGCTTGTCACAGAATTCCTCCAAAATCACAGAATAGAATTCATCCAAAGCAGTGAATACTACCTACTTCTGTCATTTTAAAACCTCTTTTTTCAACAGACAGTTGACTGAGTTCATCGAGGCATAATTTCTGCGTAGTGCAATGAATTCTGCAGACCTGTTCCTGTTTCCTTTATCACTTCTCCCCCTTGTCATACTTTGAGATAAACTGTTCTCCGCATCTTAAACTCTAGAAGCCCCTGAAGAAAGCCACTGCAGCTCATTAAAAACATCCCAACAACCCCTGTCCACGCAACAAGTCAGTGCTCCACCTCTGGGAGTGCTGGAAGTGCCTGTTTCCAGAGAGTAAGAGAAGTGTGTCTCTCTGGGAATCATAGAGCACCATGTTAACAGGAGCATTATTTCTCTAGCATTTGAAAGTTGAGCCCACCTTTAACCTCTTCTAGGATAAAATGACTTCATTTGGTGCCCATTCCCCAACTTCCTTGCAGTTTCACTGTACGTAGACTTAAATATATTTGTCTTCTGCACACCAGCAGCCAAGCTCTGTATTCTGCAGGCCCACATCATTTGGTCCTTTGATTCCCATGTGCGCTTTGTTGAGAAGTGAAATAGTTAATGTTTATTGGCTTTACAGTTACAGTACTTGTCAGCTGAGCTGGCATCTGTTCAAGTGAAGGCAAATATCATAGAGCAGAGCAATCAGTTCAGCCTCTCTTCAAACTTGGCTTATCAACATGGGATAGTTTTAATAGAAAGGGAAAGGGAGAGAGTTTCAACCTCTGTAATTAAACCAGCAGTAATTCCCAAGCAGACACTTTGTGTCTAAAATCAAAGCCTGCCCTTTTTACTTTATATTGCTGCCTGAATTCTTTAAGCTATCCTGACAAAATCCAGCCTTCACCTAAAATCAGAATGTCGACACTGTTCTAACACAAGCTGTTTAATTAGATCAGTATAACCAGGAAAAAAAATCCGCATGGACAAGATCATAGGTATCTCTTTATATCCACTTTGTGTTTAGAAAAATCCCTCCCCATTTTGACAGAACAGAATTTCCTTTTACAAGAGAGCTGAGAGTCTGCCAAGCAACTGACAGACGTCGACTCCTTTGTGTTTTCTGGAGCTGATGCCATTTACCTGTGCTTTGGGTAAGAACTGGGCGTCTGCTCCCTCCCTACACGGTGCTTTCCTGCCTTTCCACCCCCAGCCTCCCTCTACCAAGCATACTGCTTCCATACCAAGCAAACTTTTCTTTCTGTTTAAAAAAAAAGAAGACAGGAGAGGGGAAGAGAAATTGTTGCCAGCTTGTGGCCTGATGCTTTTAGGGTTATGTTATTTAAGGTATATGTTACCAACCTTCTTATAAAAAAGGCATAGAAAGACCTTTATAAGGTGGTTGTTTATTTTTTCTAGGCAGGCAACAGCCTAAACATAGAAAGAGAAACACCATTTCTGAATGGTTTGTCTCTTTTCTAAAGGTAACTTTCCTTTGCAGGTCCTTTTTGTTTTGGAAAATAATATCTTCAATTCTAAAAAAGCTATGGTACTTTTAGAAACTCCTTGGATTTTTTAATAGAAAATCTAACGAACCCACAGGAAAGCAATAGAGAAGAACAAGTCAGTGACTCTGTTTCTCTCTACATGTGATAAAGTGCAATACTGAACTGAAATAAAATACTGTTATTTCTAACAGAATAGGAGTCATTGCAGTTCTAGGCATGATAGGCAAGGCATCTACTGACATCAAGAGTTTACAGTGTAAGTAAACAAAGTCTGTGGGAAAGGCTTCATCCTGCAGATGAAGAACTGTGAGCAGGTAAAAGGTTTGCACAGAGAAATTCAGTAGCAGAGGCCAGAACGGCGGCGTGGTCTGATGAGGACGTCATTTTCCTCACCAGACCCTTGCTTCTGTCCTTTGGGCTCTGTGCTTTGTAACAGCTCACAGAACAGGCTTTTTCAAACTATTTAGTATCCATCACAGATGATAGCCTGTAATTTTATGAAAAGTAACATCTGTTCAGGGAGAAACTGTGTACATGTATAAATAGGTTTCTAAGACACATATTTGAGGGAAAAGAGTTTTGCTCAAATATCCCTAAAATTTACTAGTCCAGTTGACATAATCCAGTGACCCAACCTCAGAGTAATCTTCTCAGATAAAGAAAAAGAGCAGATCATGATCTCCAAACCCCCAGCTGACATCAAATGGCATTGCTCCATTACATATCTAGCCTGCTATGGTTTTGCTGCCTGATAAAAAGAATTTCCCACTGGTGGCAAGTGGAATTTTTCAAAACCAATCTATATGCTGGACTTCATTCTGGCTTTAACCAGTAGAGGTCTGTGTCCATGCCACTGCTGTACAGGCCTCCTATGACCTTTCTGACTGAGTCTGGAGCTGCTGAGTTTCATCTGGTTTCACTGGAAATTTTGACAGAGTTGTGAGGAGCACAGAATTTTGCTGCAGAACCACACGTTGACTGAGATGCTCGGCACAGCTCTGATGAAAACAGACTGAATTTTAGGGGTTTAATATGACCCCACACCCAGGAAGCTTCATTTGGACTCTGTTCTGCTTAAAAAAGCCCACTTTCGCCAAGGGTTATGTAAGGTACTTTTGCAGACTGCTACAAAGTTAGCTCTCCATATTCAAATGCAATTATTTGTCTCCCCCTAAGATCAGCTAAAAAGAATATTTTATTCTACTCTTTATTCTACCCTCTCCTTTGTACCTGAGGATCTAGTGGGAAGCAGGACAAAAATTAATTGCATGTCAAAGAGTCCCAGAGGGTCTCTTTTTCTGGGTAGCAAGAGATCATTGATGGTCTTGAACTCTGGTTTCATTCAAATATGCCTGATTAACATTACTGCTCTAGTCCTGTAGTCGTACAAATATAAATACAAGTAATAACACTTTAAACTAAGTCATTTCATATATCTATTTATTACAACTTCGTGGTCTATGTAACTACAGATAGCATTTGTTGTTCACAACTATGGTATGTTTTTCACTGCCTTTTTAAAAATGCACCTGTTCTTAGAAGTTGGTCTTACTTTTAAAACCCTGTGTCATTACTGTGAGAGTTCAAAGCGGATGGCTGCTACATTCATCATGGTTCATCTTCAAAACAGTAGCATAAACCATAAGCATGAGCATGAGGCAGCAGCTGACTGAAGAAAGCAGCCTTTGGCCCCATTGTGAGGGCTGCACTCAGTGGAGGGCTGGGTGGAATATAGGGCTGTGGTTCCAGCTGTGGCTTCTGCTTCCAGCGGTGCCCCGTGCGGGCTAGCTGCCCTACTTGCCGCACAGCTGTACCCCTAGGTGCAAAGTGGGGATGAGGAGCCCAACCCTCACTGCCAGGTGGTAATTGAGGGAGCGTATGATAGAAGGGCTAAGCAACGTGCTCCGGAGCTTGTACAAACCTAAGGAGCTATTAACGGCTGGGCGATAAGGTGACATGTTATCCTAAAATCTGTCTGCTTGCATTCAGCAGTATTTTTTTCTACCAGTATCTCTTTCTTCAGTCAGCAGCCTGCTCATATCTCAGATGTGTCACTCTTTTTTTCAGATGGATCAGCAGTGTGGTTTTCAGGTAAATCTCCAGATTGTCTTTATTTACTGTTCTTTAATTCATAGCCAGAGCAGTCTCAGAGTACATGCACCTGGATTCTTTTCCAGTGAAACAGCATGGGAGGATGTACTCTAGGAGCATACCTAATTCACTGTAGCTGCTCACAGATGCTGACTTGGTGGGACCAGACTAAAGCTAGTCCAAAGTCAGCTCTCTGAAATGCAAATAGTGGGGATGTTGCATCTTCACTACGAATTTCTTCACCCTACAGATCTGTTCCTGCTTGCTAATAGAGCAATAGCATGAGAAAACCACACGCCAGAGCAAGCCTGATTTCACTGTATGAGGGCATCAGAAGACATAATAAATAGCAGTGGAACAATGAAGTTCATCAGGGCTGAAAACAGCTGGGACATTAATAATTTTCTTTGCAAAATGGTAGAGCAAATACCTACAGTTCTCTGTGGTCACCATCACACTTCCCAAATTATTATTCCACTATTTGAAGACTCAAATAGTAACTAAATCCAGCCATCCTCTGTGAGACTGCCTTTGTGTTTGGACTTCAATAGCACAGATCTAATCAGTAACTCTGGATCAAATCAGGTCCTCTGTGGCAGAAAAGAGATGGATGTTCTGCTCTGGAACAAACCTTTGGTGTGGCCCTTTCGGGCTGTAATCAGGGCATGGCCTTTGATAGTGTTAGATCTGTTCTGGGGAAACCATTTTTTCTTCCAGGCTGCACTCTTTTGTGTTTTACTTCTGCAGTTGTAAGTTGTGACAGGAACACTGGACAGGTCTTCCTGTTTGAAGCAAAAGGAGAACAAAAATACTGGCATTCCTCTGTGCAGACAAAGCAATAAGCCAGCTGCCCTGCAGCAGTGGCAGAAAATACTGTACTTTCTTTTCGTGATCTCCTTCCAACCCCTGTGGCACGTGCAGGTGTCCTGTTGAGAGGAGGCATCAGCAATAACAAAGAATCCTTAGAATGAATTGCAACAGTCAGGGAGACTTTTTTGCTTGATCACGGATGGAGACAGAAGATGAATTTCAGAGAGCAGAGCAAGACAGAAGCTGTGAGAGGTTCTGTAATTTATCAGATATGAGCTGGCTGCAAGAGTGAGTCAAGAGTCAGGCAAAATAAAAGGGGTCAAGTATGAGAACAAACACATCCTGTAATGTTTGGAAGCAGCTGCAAGGTTGAGAATATGACATAGTGTTATTAAAAAGCTACTATCAGATCAGATTTGTTACTCTCTTGCCTGACTTCCAGATCCATAGCGTATGTTGGGTGTCAGGAACCAGATTCAGTCATCTGTAAGTTAAAATGCCCCTCTCTGGAGAGGACAAAGTAATGAACAAAGCAGGACTAAGCTGTGGCTTTGTGTCTGCATAGACCCAGATCTATCTATGGACAGAGTATCAATCAGTCAGTAAATAAATAGATATGTGTAGAGAGATTGGTACCAGCCTACACGAGATCTGTGTGTCTATATCTCTGAGTCTGATAATCAAATCCTTTATAAAGTGACGTGTTTATGTTATTCCTCTCTGTAATGTTTCCTGTATGACAACAGCACTCAGTCCAGACAGACTACACTTGTTGGCATCTGTTCCAAAGTTTATCTGGGGGAGGAAGAAAAATAAACTAAAAAACCCTGGCCGTTTATGAAGTTCGACTTCACATGGACATTTCCTATTAGCTGTTGGGGAAATCTGTGATCATTCAGAAACACGTCAGCTATCCATACTGATGTGGATGTTCCCATCTTATCCAGCCATGCAAAGAGTTCATTTACATATATATTTGCATGCATGTATAATATATTTACATGTATGTGTATGTTTTCCATTTATCCTTCAAGGCTTTGTAACAGCTAGCTCGCTTTGCAATTAGCTTGAAATATGACCAAGAACAAGAGCTATTGGAATGTTTTCGAATAGCAAATTGGTTTCATGTCATGTCTTATCATGGGTTTTGAAATCTAGCCCAGATTTCACTGGACAATTTGTCAGATCCTGGGTATCTCAGCTGCCTTCCAGCCTGCTGCTAGCTGCAGAAGGAACCTTGCTCACCAGATCAGCTCAGCATGTTGGGCTGCCCTCTGAGAGGAGACTTGCTATTCATTACTAGCCAGGTCTGCAGGAGCAAATCAATGGCGATGAAACCCTTTGATCTATTTTTCACATCAAATCTGGAATGGCAGCATTCAGCTTAATTTGCTATCTTAGACACCTGGAGGAAAATAAAATAGGTTCGTGGTGCTTGATGTGGACAACCTTCAGATGAGCAATAAGAAATTAGGACCTTGGGTAGTCACAATTAAATCTCATTTGATTCCAGCCACAGCAAGACCAAGGTGTGTGAAAGAATAGTCCTACCTCCCAGCACAGACCTTAATCTAGGACTCCTGAGGGTGAGCCCTCCTGAGACAGAAGTTTGTTAGTGAGGGTGCAGGGCAGGGAAGGTGAGATCTGCCCAAGAAGTCTTGTCTAATGTAAGATACATGAGATCACGAAAGACCTCTCTGGGATGAGATCTGGGTAGAAGTAGTTGCAAATGACCACGTGTTCAGAAAAACACCCTCGGGGTTAAGGTTGTAGAAAGCACCATCCAAGCATATGACAGGTCCTATAGAGAAAACAAAGCAGGTAAAAACATCTGTGATCTTTTATCTTGTTACTGTCAGGTCTTTAAAACTGCCTCTGAAGCCTCTGCTGCAACCCTTTGCTGAAGACTCTTTCCTAAAAGCTCAAACCCTCTTTTACAGGATCATCAGAGCTGTGAGTGGCTCGTGAGGCCTTTGGAGCCTTAGCCCACTGGGTGAAATTCCTAGCCAGATAACCTCTTTGCTGTAACCCAAAGCCCAAACGTGGACATTTGAAAATCTGACCACAGCGTGTGGGTCAAGAAAGATGCTTGGATCGTTTACTTACTCTGTCTTCTCTAACAGTGCTCCAGGCAGGGAGCATCACTCTAACATGGCCACCCCTCATCATTCATAGAAAATGTCTCCTAAGCTGAATCCACAGGGACTATTGCTGTAGAAAAACAACACAGGAGAACAGGAGGTGAAACACAGAACAGCAGGATCTAAACAAGAGCTTAGAATTGTGTTACCTACCCATCTCAGTAGCAGTCTGACAAGAAGAAGGACGGGAGCTGGCCTGTGTTACTGTACGGTGAATACATCAGGCAGGAGAAAAGTTCTCCCTAGAAAAACTCAGGAAAAAATACCTCTGCTAACAGAGGGAAAGAAACCCAGCCAGAAACATCACCTCAGCAGGGAACACACACTGACAGAGAGGAGCTGCTAAACAGAAGCACAGTCTGTGGTATCAAAATAAGGTGGCATTCTGCTCCCTTTGATGCTTCCCCACTGCCAGCTGTGAAGTCTTCATGCTGCTGCTGTTCTGCTCTGCAACGTGACGTGAAACTCTTTGCAAAGCTGATACTCCCTGGATCTGTTACTCACCGTGCAGCCTACTGTGTAGAGCCCCAACTTTCAGCAACCATCAGATACTAAAAATTTTCCTCTGCCTTTTGCCACAAGAGGACTCCAATCTCCAGTGGCTCCCAGGGAGTTGTTTGTGGTTTTCTCTAACTGACTTCCCCAGAGACCCGTTCTAGCAAACGTGCAATTAGGAACCTGGTTTAGCAGCAGCTCTGTTTTTCAAAACGTACAATGGGCAAACATGTTAGCTGTGGGCTTAGGTTTTTTGGAGCTCTAAACAGACAGAGTACTATTTCTTACCAACAAACTCCTGCTCTATCCAGCTATGGCTTTAAACATTTTTGCTAAGGATCTTTGCAGTGGAAAACGCATGCAGGTAAAAGTGATCTTTTCTGATAAATTGTATACAGCTGTGTTGAAGCTTATGGCTAACGATAATAACTTCTTTTTTAAAACTCATTTGTTTTAAATCTTCCTGCTTCTTGTCTCACTATATGTCATGAGCTTAAGGGCAAGTATCTTGCAATGCTAACAACCATTCATATGATGTCTGATTAATGTGGTTATGGCTGTAGAGACATTGTACTAATTATAAAGATAGGCATATGATTGTTCCTCTCAATTTCCATTCTAATAGAGGCAAATAAATATATCTGATGGCTTTTATGGTATTTAATAACCTTTCTAGTCATAAACGGGAGCTTGTAGAACTATTGTAGATATGTTGTGAGATAGCAAAAAGTGTAAAATGCAAATCTTGTGGACACTGCAAAATGAGTATGTATTTGCATTTCACATAGTAGGGGCTGATCTCTGTTGGGGGAAAGAGGAGCTCAGCAGTTAGCAAAAGGTGGGGGATTCAAAAAGTAGGATGCAGGGGAAAGTGTTGCAGTCCTTCCCTGGAGTAAATGGCAGGCTGCTGACCTGAAAGGAGTGATCTGTCTGTGACTGCAGCTCACCTCCCTGTCCCCCTTTATCACAATTTTATACAGCACTGATACTGCGTTGTTGCACATCTCCTAGGGCTGTAATAAAAAGATGTTCGATACTGTTTTTAAGTGCCCTGACTATTAAGTTTCTGGGTTGTATTACTGAATTGTAAGGACTGGAGTAATACAACTGAATCACTCTGATTTCAACTCTCCCAGCACTACAATTACAGCTTTTGTGCTTTGCTGGTTTTGTTGCTCTTGCTCGTGACAGAGTTCACACCAGTTTACAAGCCTTCTTAGGCCAGAGCTATATTGCTGTGGTGAGAAAGGTATGTGTTGCAAACACTGGCAAACGCTCAAAGAAAAATATCACAGCTGCAGACCCCCTAAAAGGAAGGCTGGTTTCTTGCAAAGAATTGAAGCCAGAAGGGACCTCAGCCCTAAGTGCCAGGTACAACTGTCGGAGAGTTGGTCACAGGGATATGTTGCATCTGGAGGGCACTGACGAATTAGCTGTAAGCTAGGGAGCTCGGGCGGTGGTTGCACAGGAGCTGGTGCACACAGCAAGCCTCCCGCCAAGGGCAGCGTTGGGTGACAAGCTGTGTACCCCACAGCTGCCCCGCGGGTTTCACAGGCGGCTCAGGCGAGGGAATCGCACCCAGCCGAGCCTGAGCAGATGTGTTGTCTGCTGAGTGGCTGTTACCAGGACAGACGCTAGAGGGCTGTGGAAAATAGTCTTCAAAAACACTAGTGTGTGCAGGGTTCAGTCCCCCACTTTTCTATAAAGGATTTATAAAGGAGAGAACGGATCTCGGTCCTCTCTTCGACAGACAGGCAGGGAAGTGATGGATGTTGCTCTTGTCTAACCCGAGTCAGAGGACCCATCTGGTGCAAGGTCTGAAGACACAGCAAATCCAATTTCAGGGCTCCCTGAACTACATAAGAAATGCCATGGCTACATGATGCGAAGCATTGGTCTGATGTAAATTTTCTCTGACGGTCCAATTTTACTTCCAAAATATTGGCAGTTTAACTGGCAAGCCTTTTGCTCTGTGCATCCACGTCACTAATGTCACATGTGCTGTCCAAGAGCAGATAGGAAAATACAAAGTATTATTCTTTGTCAGGGTCTCTACATGTTTTGACAGGAATGGGTTTGGGTGCTCATTTTTTATCAAATGAGCTCTGCATGGTGACGTGGCAATGAACAGATAAAATATTAATAATCTTGGCATGATCGCCAGAGAAGAAAATCCTTTAGTTGAAAGCTTTAGCCAAAAAACTTTTAAAGTCTTTTAAAAACTCTGAAAACAAATCCTTGGGAATTGGGACTTGGAGTCCCACTGTGATTTGTGTAGGGGTGCTAGAAATCCTAGATATCTGTATCAAAGTAGCCAAGTAACCACTTCTGTTGTCATGGCTGGACAAAGCCAGTCTGGATGCAGATGGCAGGATCAATGTCAAGCCCGTGGTTTAGTGAAAAAGCCACTTGGACCAGGCAAGGTGCTGGCAAACTACCTGGCTGCATTTGAGAGAGCCAATCCTAAAAGCAAAAGGGTGAAGGGAGCTGAGGGCACAGAGGAGCCTGGTGTGGCCTGGAGCAGACAGGGCAGGAGGCAGTGGGAAGAGGGAGAGGCAGTATGAGCTGGGGTAAGCTGCTTCTGCCTCCAACATAGCGGCTCTGCCTGGCAATGCCCTGAGCTGGGGTGATGAGAGGCCTTGGCTCATGCTTGTTCTGGTGTCTCCATATAGTGTCCTGCCCCACTGGATACAGGCTTATTTAGTGGGTAGAGATGGGTATGGTGACTCTTGAGTAACAGGGACAGCTTAGGCTGTGTGATCTATTCATAGTCTAGTTTATGGTCTGTTTATAGTTCTGCTTTGTACTAGAACTTCTAGGAAAGAGAAAAAGCAGATGGTGAATTTTCTATCCGGTACCACGCTGGACCACTAGCTACGTATAGTGCGTATTGCTCTATGTCCCACCATGCTCACCGGCAGAAAATCAGTGGCTGCTACTAGCTGACATTAGGTATGTGGATATCTATGATGCAGGCTGAAGCCTTGAGGCCGTGGGTGGGCTGTAGTTGGCTGGAGGCAGTTAAGTGAGAGAAATTGTATCCTGGTCCAAGCTGAGTTTACAGCTTTGGATGAATTTGGGATTTTTCTCTTAGATCTGAGAGATCTTTTCAATTAATGAGTTGTTGCTCTCTACAAGTTGGAAGCCGGCTTCCTGGGTAGCATCAGGAACATCAGAACTGGTGAGCCTTTGTCTTGGTTTAGAGGCTGCGCACACTAAAAGGATCTCGCTTTTGCTGTGAAGGGTGGGGTAGCAGAGCACTTCAGGCATCTGGTTTAACACTTCTAACTGCAGGAGCCCGAGTCTGAGCTCCATGCTGTTTTGCACCAAGGGCTCAACAGTACGTGGGTGATTCAGACGCGGTGATGAAAGTCTGATGTTGGTCACATTATCCTCTCGTGATTTTGGTTTCAGAAAGTTTGGGTGCCTTTTAACTCCGCTGCTCTGAGTCTGGGTGGACTTTTGGCATTACAAACCCCTGGCGATGCAGGAGGTGTGAAGTCCCGCTTGGCTTCCTGTTCTCGGTCCAGCGTTGTCCGTGGACCCGTGGGGTGGAGAGGTGAGGACGCAGCAGTTACACACGCTTGGCTGGGTCCATCGTGTTTTACCAGATAGGCGCTGCCTGTGAAGTCGTGCCTCCCCCGAGGGGCAGGCAGGCTGCGGCCAGCGATGCGATGATTGGACTGCCCTCCTCGTCTGGAGGAGCTTAGGGGTCTGTGTTTGCCATGGGATTGATTTTTTCGCTCTGAATGCACAGGCGAAGCTGGGAGCGCGCCCAGCTGCGTGTCAGGGCTGCATATTGCACGGGCGCCTTTGAGTCACGGCGTTGGGGGAGGCATATGGCTGGATGCTGAGACAAAGTGCTCCTGCAGCTGGAGGGCTTCAGCGGGGCGATTTCCCCAGGTAGACTTTTCTCCGTTTCCTTGCACAAGGCGCCGGTGAAGCCCGAGGATGGCTCGTGGCTTGCTTGGGGGTGGGGGTTGCCTGCATGATTTTTGTTTAGGCGTTTGGTGTTTGGTTTCTTTTTGCTTTATTTACTCTGCCTTGGCTTCAGCCTCTCCCTGTGTCGAGGAGAAGAAAGAAACAAACTCCAGGGGTGAAAATAAATAACCAGACCCAGCCGAGCCTCGGCCGGGCCGGCGGGGAGAGGCCGGGCGCTCCCGGGGGCGCTCCCGCGGGGAGCCGAGCGCCGCGCCCGCTCCGCGCCGATCCCGCCCGGATTTTGCACATTTCCTTTCTTTTTTTTTTTTTTCCCTCCTTTTTTTTTTTTTTTCTTTTTCCCCCTCCTCCTTCTATTTTTTCCTCTCTTCCCCCCCCCCTCTTCCCTCCCTCCCTAGCGTGGTTGGATCAGTCTTTTGGTATTTCCTGCCGCCGCCGCCTCCCCCGAGCAGCTGTCCGGCCGCGGCTCGCCGCTCCGTGCTTTCCGTGCTGCGGGGGGGGAGAAGCTCCGTGGGGCCCACGCGTGTCCCCGCCACCCCATCCCACGCGTGTCCTGGCGGCGATGCGGGCGGCGCGGCGGCGGCGGCGGCGGGGCGCGGCGTGCTGAAGGCGGCGCCGCGCGGGGGGCTCGGCCGCCCCGACCAGGTAAGATGCGCCGGGCTCCCCCCTTCTCCAGCCTGTGGGGCGGCTGTCTCCGAGCCTTTACCCCCAAAAAGCCACTCCGCCCCCAATACCCCCAACAGCCATCCTCCCCTAAATACCCTCCCTCCCAATTACCCCACTAAATCCATTCCCCGCCGACGCCAGCCCTTCTCCTTGCCCCCGCGCAGCCAGGCTATTTATAAGCATAGCGTGGTACCCCAGTGTCATCTTATGAGCAGTGATTTCAGTTGGCGGCTGCGGGAAGGTAACCCTGCTGCCCGCTGCCCATGCTTTGTGCCCAGGTTGTGTGTAGCAAGGCTGTTTCGCCTCTTCGCTGTGCGCCTGTTGCGGTTTGAGGTTTGGAGGTGGGAGCTGTGGGGTGTCGTCTCGTTTCCCTCCCCGCCCGCACCCCCTCCCCCGGCATCTCTGTATGACAGGGCTGGACGGCGTGGTGTGGGGGATTACAGGCTGTCAAGGTGACATCGTTTCTTTAGGTATGTGGGCACAGCTGGTCAGGGGAACCCATTTTTAATGTACATCTTCCAGGATGGTGAGGAAATAGTCGGGAGACTGCTAACTGGCTACGTGTAGGTGAGGATAGTAATTACCTTTCCTATAGGCGCTCAGACAGATACCACACTGGAGACCATTTGTACTGCTATCTAAAAACCAGGTAGACCTGAGTTTGGAAATGCTTTCAGCTTGCACCAAGTGAAGCGAGGCAGCATTCCTAGAGAAATAAATATATGAGCTCATACAACTGTCTACTGGGTCAGAAACCATGTTTTTCAAGTGCTATGCAAACCTATAGTGCTGTAGTATGAAACAATTGTTTAACATAAGTGAGGAGGAAACTTCTTTAAGCTGTGTAGTCACCTCCTCACTTCATCCAGCTGCAGCAGTATCTTTGTAGGCAACATGTTCCCTCTCCCGCTTTGCACTGATGCACAGTAATAGTATTCAGCAAGGTCTGTTTAGCAGAGAGCATTGGATGTGTCCCCAGCTGCCACCTTTCCTTCTTGGCAGCAAGTTTCCAAAGAGGTGTGAGTGGGGATGGAGGGAGATAAGCCTCAAGTCATGAATTGTGATGGCTTCCCCTCTCCATGTCTAAGTTTTCTTGCTGAAAGTGGAGAACGGGTGTTCTCCGCAGGGCAGCTCATGATGGGGTGGTAGGCGTCCCTGAGCATACACTCACCCTAGCCTGGCGAGGAGGGTCAAAGCAGGCGTGGGGACAGCAAGGGAGTCTAGTTCAGCACTCTGGTTTACTTTGTGCTGCTGTTCAAGATAGGGATGACAATTCTCTGATTCAAGGGAAAAAATACAGGCCTTAATCCTGCCCACTGCCTGTTTTGGTCTGAAGTGGACAATGTGAACCTAAAGAATGATTTAATCATGGTGCTACTTGAATGTAATTGAAAAGCAGATTTACTGCTGTAATCTTTTCATGGTACTTAATTTCCATATGCTTTATTGCAACACTGATTCATCAGGTGAGTGGGAGGGAGACTTGTACAGTACAGGTGGCTCAGTTTCCATTGCTGGGTTAGGTATTTAGCAAGGTGCTTTCTTGGCTACAGCAGGGGGAAAATGGCTCTGTGTCTGATGCAGTGCTGTGGTTTGGAATCTGGGATATCTCTAGGGAAGGGCTGTTCCTTTAATCTGCAACGGGCAGTGTTTGAAGTCAGCTGTGTTCAGAGCCAAACTCAGACTCGGCTATTTCATATTATGTTCATAGATCATAACAATTTTAGTTAGGCTGATCTGAATTGGGTTAGACTCACTCCATGTCCATGGGACCTGTTATCTGCTGGAGGCAGTTGTGATGTTGTCAGTGGCGAAGGTATTTCAGGGCTGGATCAGGGGCTTAAGAGGCAAAAATGAGACTGCACTGAAGTGTGTCAGCAGGGTCCTGCTGCTTCTGAGCCATGGAGCACAGACCTCCCTCTGCAACTGCACAGATTTGTGCTATTTGATCTGGTTTATTTGGGGAAAAAAGCTGCATTTAGTGTGTTTTCTTCTGACCTCCCTGCCTTTGGACCATTAATAGCACAGCGTTTTCTCAGCCAGAAATGCTGCCTCTCGTGCCTCGACTCCTCGACATGCGATGTCTCTAGCAGCACGTTGGAGGTGTTTGTGTGTGCCTGCTGTGGTTACTAAGGCACAGGCAAGAAGCAGCTCGGGGAACTGGAACAGAAAATTCAAATGCCAGATGCATGTGGGTTTGGGCAGGAATGACAGTGACCTGCTATGCCGGCCTCTCTCAGTGTGGGGCTGGGCTTGCTTACTCCTGGTGCAGGCTCCTGACTGGTACTGCTGCCGTTTGTGTTGTGCTTTGCAAAGCACCAAGCTTCTGAGGCTGAGCAAACTCCTCCCAGGTGCTGCTGCATGTAGAGCTCACAGCCCTCCTTATGGAGCAGTGCCGGTGTGGTGCATTTAATTGTAGCAGGCTGTGTTTAAATCCCAGGTTCTGCCCTCATCCCAGCCCCTCCCCACCATTGCGGTGAAGGAGGAAGGAGACAACCATCCTGAAAAACACCCTTTTGATAAGCAGCTGCTGAGCCTCTGTGGAGGGCTAAAGAGCAGCATGCATCCTGCCCGGACCTTCCTGCCTGCTGCTTTATTGCTGCTGAGGACCCAAATCCCAAGGGGTTCTCTTCACCTTCACACCTGGCTACATGCTGCCCTGGTTTTGCAATCTCATCTTCCCACTGTACCTGCCTGCCTTCTTTATGTCTCCCTCCCCGCCCCTCATTGGCGATGAGATACTCTTCAGGAGCAGTTTTCCTGCCTGCAAAATTTATTACCCACAGGTTTCTGCTGTGATGCTGATCGGACACAGCACATTTTAGCATCCTGTATATTTTAAACCAGCCTTCAAGTAGCAGCTCTGAGACTCCTTGTTGAAATGCTTCTGTCCATTGCTACTCTGGAGGTGGTGGAAGAAAAATTAATTCATGGATGCTCTCTCCCAAGCTTGGAATGTGAGATCAAGTGAGCCAGGAAATAGCAAAACCTTCCCCAGGTAATACCTGCTGACCAGGAGTATTTTGTCACTGAGAGGTTCAAAAGCTAAGACTAATTCAATAATTTCCACATTTCTGAATTTGGGAATACTGTTTCAAGGTGTAGGGGTGTGGTGCTTGCATCAGGCTCTAGGTACTGTATGTGCATGTGCGTAATACAAAAAGATCAAGGGATTAAAGGGGTATGTTCTGCAGAACTGGAAGCAGCTGACAGCAGGCTGCTGGGAGTTACCCTTACATGGCTTCTGCCCATCACAAAAGGACAGTGGTGTGAAATGTGGAGATTTTGTTGTTGTTGTTAGGATAGTTCAGCTCTTTGTAAGTTTGGTTTGTGTGTGTGTGTGTTTGTTTGCTTGGGTTTTTTGTGTTTGTGTGGGTTTTTGTTTGTTTGGATTTTTTGTTTTGTTTGGGGGGTGTTTTTGTTTAGTTGGGGTTTTTTTGTTTTGTTTTGGTGAGTTTCTTTTTTCGATCTGGATAAAAAAGAAAGTGGGCATATCCCTTGTTCTCTAGTCTCAGATAGTTTTGTGTTGGGTTTGTAGAGCTACAGTTGGAGTTGTGCTATTATTTCCTTTATGCTCCTTTTGGATGGAAGGATTTATATATGTGTAAATCAAACGCTAGACTGAAAAGGCTCTTTTCTCCTCCTTGTGTGATAAACAGCTAGGTGTATACCTAGGCTTCCTTTTCAAAATGTGTCACTGACGTCTGTGCTATGGGCCAATATTAGTAACCTTATTGTGCTGACAGTCTTCTTAATAATAATTTTTGTACGTGCTTCATTAAACACCAAGCCAAGCTTTGATTTTTGGGCATCGGCTGTAGGCTGTGTGAATTTAGGTGTTTTGGCAACGCAGTTACCATTTGCATGATTATCAGATGTAAAATTAACCAGCTAAAGCAAAAGAGAAATACACACATCTAATAAACTGGGACATGTGTAGCTGTCCTTGGGGCCACAGGGGGCGGACACACCAACACCGAGTGCCTGCTTCGTCCTGTCTAATCTGTCAGTGAATCAATCAATGTGAAATTGTACCCCCAAGGAATAATGTAACAGCTATTTTGTGTGTATTCCCAAAATTGGATGCTACTGTAGTAGTCCCAAAGGGTAGGCTGTCTAAATAGATCAGCAGAGGCCAAGATAAAAGCAGACTTGCTGCTTATCTTCATAAGATGTGGAAGAGAGGCATCAGAGTGATGAAATGTCTAGTCCTGTGTTGCGGGGAAAGCTTGCATGTGAACTTGGTCCTTCTGTATCCCAGCCCAGCACTTCAACTGTTCATGTGTTGCTGCTCTTTCCCACCTTCAGTGCTGCAGGGACAGTTTGGGTTTTGTTACCTGTGCTGTTTGATGCTGGTTGAGTGCAAAGCCTACACCAGCCTTGCGCTATTCAGTTGTTTTGCTCTTTTCTCAGTTTATAATGACAGGGAGTTCTTTCCTCACAGCAAACAACTGCCACGTCCCAGCAAGGAGCTGAAGGGAACTTTGCTGCATTGCGTGGTGTGGATAACTATCCTCACTGGGGGTAATCTTGGCAGAATTAAAAGAACAATTTAATACTTTTTTTTAAGTCTTTTTGCATTTTTTCTTTTTGGTATGACTTTCAGCATCAGGAGAGAATCACTTTTATGTAGTAGGAGGAGGTGACTGAGGCTTTTTGACACTTTATCAAATATTGCACAGTTCACTCAGGGGGATGCTGCTGGCTCATCTGTAAAATCCCTGGTAGCTGAATGTGAAATTGCCACTGGAATTAATGCTGGGCTAGGGGGGGTATTCTAGTAAGCTCCTGGCATGGATACAAACATGAGATTTCCATTTTATAAGATGAATCTTTCTGCCTTTTCTTGCGGTGTTGCTTTGAAAAGAACCTTGTGCAATGCTGCCAGCCTGACAGTTACTGATACAATGAATGATTTTCCCCCCCTTACCTTGCTAAGGAAAGAAATCTGTATTTGCAGATCATTTCATGACCTTTACTTCATATGTGGGTCAAAGACAGTTCAGGTCTGAGCAATATAGTTTTTTTCCCCATGAAGTTGTAAATCCTTACTTGGATTACAAAGGCTTTCTGTGAACACAATGCACCATACAAATTACAGCGCTAGTGGGCAAGGCAGTAATTTAAACTGCCTTCCATGGGGCGCTCTGTTATTGTCAATCTACAGTAGGACACAGGTGTTAGGCATGAAATACACAGTCTTTGTATTTTTGAGTTTGGTTTAAAATAGATTTTCTTCTTTCCATTTTAACATCTGCTAATTTGGCCCAACCTCCTCGTCTTGCTCTGCCTTTGTAACATGCCTTATTGAAGAGGAGGTGTAATTTAATAAGAATGGACATAAATGGATTTTTTTGTTTGTTTGTTTTAATTTGGGTTCAGAGGATTCAAACCAGGCCCCATAGTTTTTTGACTGATGATCCACCCAGGCTTTGTTGCCTGTAATCAAACTGCTGTTGCCACCTGAATTTCTCTCTGGAGTTCTGGTCATGAGAAGCACATTGGCATACCTGCACTCGTTTATTCATACCTCTATGCATTGCTGTAGACTTGGGGAGCTGTAGTTGTGGACAGGGCTGGAGGCTGTGTAAACCAAGCCCAGACTGTCAGGCATCTAACCTAATTTTTCCAAGCTGGTATTCAAGTTCTGGCTTGTGGAAACCCTCAGCATAGGTGCTGAAAGCTTTCTTTTCGAGAAGCTGGGAGGATGCCCTAGCCATGAGCGTATCTGAGAAGTGTGGTGTAGGGTCTCCTATTCCTGAGTGCCCCGAGAAGATACGTGGCCAGGGTGTGTTAACATCAGCTTCCCATGCCGTTTTCATCCTCTTATGGCTCCTTGGATTACATGTTCTTTGGCGTCAAGGTCTATCTTCTATCATAAGTTCACACAATGTCTGGTGCAATGTGGCCTTGGCGTCTGCTGGGCTGTTCTGTAATATAAATAAAAATAATCCCATTGTGTAGGCAAGATACTGAATAGCTCCTCTAAATTAGCTAAGAGAGCGGGTGCAACAGTGCCAGTTTTATTCTCTTCTCCGAACAGGTGCATCCCCATGAGGAAATAAAAGGTAGGTAGGGACCAAGTGGGAAGCATTGAACGTCAACCGACTGTGACTCAGAAACAATTTAACCACAATAATCCCCATAGTGCAAAAGATTCCTTTCCCCAGAAATGCACAATGTGCTGTTCTCTGCTATAAAGCTGTTGTCAGCTGACGTCATTGTGTTAATGTAAGCCTTGCTGTTAGCCACAAGGTGCAGTTAGCAGACAGCACTTCTAGTGCCGGCTGCTAGTTATTGCTAATGTTCTCTCAATTGTTGAGTGACAATAAAGATATTTTCCACCTAATATTTTATTCCCAGGTATGCCTACCTTGTGTTAAAAGTAATGCTTCTAATATCAGTTCAGGTATTATCAAGCCAATGTTTGTTTATTAGAATATAGAATGACCATTATTGAAGAGTCTCTCTTGCATACCTCTTGTAGATGCTTTGTTTCGTTTTGGGTTTTTTTTTTTTTTCTGAGTAGCAGTATAGAAATTAATTACTTTAAACAGACTGAGTTTCTAGAAAGGATCTGTGTTTGGGATTTTCACATCCTTCCATGGTGAATAGGCATGAAATCAGTGTCTGCACTTTGTCCTCACAAGCAAAATCACTTTGATTGCAACGAGAGTGCTCTAAACAGGGACTTGCTTGTGAGAGTCAATGTTTGTAGAAGCTTTTCCCACTTAATGCTATATATTTATTAGATGGCATGTAAATGCACATGGCTTCTTACCTGATTTCCTCCTGGCTTCTGTAGGCTGATTTCCTGTGTTGTGTTTGACATCCTGACCCTCTTGAAGTCTGTGTTTTCCCAATGACGTCACAACAGCCAAGTGCTTTTTATCCTGTGTCTCTCAGACAAATCTCATTAACAATACATCTCTAGCTGGAGAGAACTTTTGCTAGAAGCACACAAAAGCAATAATTTGCCTTGTTATTTTGTAAAATGCAAATTTTTTCCTCATATAAAAAAAGGAAACTTTGTTGAGGTGAATTAAAGTGAACAGAAAATTGGTGCTCAAGTACTGTCTCTGCAGTGGTGAGGGGGACATTGTGCTGTCATTAATGAGATTTTCCTGTTTTCCTTGGAGATGTGGTATTGAAGTTGGAAACAGAATTTGAACAATTTTCAGCTGAACATCTCACTTTTCTGCTTACTGAATAGATACAACCCCTTATTGTTTAATAGCTAGATTCACTTTTAACTGGTAGAATTTCAAAGAGGTAAGATAATAGCTCTGAAAAACTAAGACTTTTTTCTAGGCACTATTTAATTTGCCATAATTATATTAAGTGCTAAATTGAAAGGAGCTTTTCTGGTTAAGATGAGGATAATGAATAGTTTTGCATTATTACCATAGCCACGATGGGGAGAGAGAGAGAAGAGATTTAAGTTTTGCTCCAGACAGAAAATCTGTATCAATGTGGTCCTTAATAATTTAGTTTTCCCTCTCTATTGCTGACTCCCAGGCTTTGCTAGAAGAACTTTCTGCCCTTTGTACCTCAGGGATGCAGCAGTTTTTGAAAGGAAATGGAAGGCACTCCAAGGAAAAAATGGCAGTGGAAATAGGGTGAAGAAGCAGATTGCACCTTCAAGCCAAGCCTCGAGCTACATAAGCAGGGTTGCTGCATGGAAAATGCTATTGCAGGAGTCAGCTCTGAAGGCACTGGATTGTAAGCGTGGCTCCTCTGAGGTTTGCCCACGTTGCAGAGCAGGGTGTAGTTTGCTGCTTTTTTCTGCTGGTAGCAAGTTGCAACAGCTCAGGTCCTGGGCCTGGCCTGGCCTGGCCGGTTGAGTGGGTGCACACCAGCTCGCTGTGCCATCACCAGCGCCTGCCTCTGCTGCTCTTCCCAGTGCGGGTGGTCACTTCCCTCTGGCTCCCTTTGAGCGCCTGAGCAAATCTCAAGGTGTGCAAAGCTGTATCCGGGGTTGTAGCCAGAGGCGTGTCCTATGTAAAAACTCAGCAGCTCTCTGTTTTGGCATGTTTGGTGCAAATGAGAATGGCATCTTTATGCTTTTAAGGTGGAGCGGCTGTAAGCACACCCTACCTCTCCAGGTGGATACATGTGATTTATTTGGGAAAGGTTTTCACTGGGTCTTCAGAAATCGAAACTGTCAAGGGGAAACCAAAGTGCATTCCCTCGTTGATTCACCTCTGTACCCTGGGGTGCGAGACACCACTTCTCTGCAGTATTCCCTCTGCTGGCTTGTCGTGCTGTCCTGATGGGACTGCCAAGCTGATCCACAAGGACTTGTCCCATACGAGCAATTGTCTTCTGGGAATTGTATTCAGGCTGTTCTCTTACCTCTCAAAGTCTGTCAAGGGTGTGCGTGATTGTACTTGACGCCTGTGCTCTGGGCTGGATGTGAACTCCCGGGGAAAGGCAGTGTGTGAATTAATCTCTTGAGCATTCCAGTCCCCTGTCTAAAAAACATTAAGCAATATGGGGCTTTTTCCTTGATTTAACAGAGGGTCTGTGTCAGCCTCACTTGAACTTTAGAAAGCTGAATATTATGAGCACTAGAAGTTCATACCCCTGTTCCAAGTTCCTTGGGCTGCAGTATGGGTTATTTACACCAATGTAAGCAGTGTCTGCTTCTAAGTGGGTGAGACATTCCTGATAAATGTTCTGTTTTCTTCCCTCCCCTAGTATTTTGGTACTTCTGGATTCAGACAGGTTAAGGCAATGAAAGTAGGATAACTTTGGGGTTAAGGCATTTGGCTTTGGATTCAGGAGGTCAGTGGTTGTTCCTGCTTCCATCACAGGCCTTGTGTTGCTGTGGGGAGATTACTTGCACCCCTGTGCCTCTGTCTGCACTGGAAAGGTAATGAACAGAAAGTAAGGTTTGGGGTTGTTTTATTATTTAGTCTCCTGTTCTACTGGCCTACAAGACTCTTACGTGGGAAAGGAGAGGATCTGATCTCTTCTCTGGGTTATTTGGCCTTGTCTGTCTGCCTGCCCTGTCCCAGCCAGAGTGCTCTCTGGATAAAGCTAGTGGGAAATCTTCAGGCCTATCTTTTTTTTTTTCTTTAATCCTCATTGCCACTTTTTTTGTCATCCCCTTTGCTTTCATTTAACGTCAAAATTAAATGGAGAGTTAAATAGTGTAGCTCATAATAACATTTTCAAAATGAGTTGAGCTATACACATAGATGGTGCCTGCAGGAAGCCTTGAATTATACTGTAGTATTTTTAATGGGCAGTCCTACTGTGCTCTAAGCTGTTGGCTCAGTGAGTCTATCTTAGATGAGCTAGAGATGAGACTTCTAGTACTGTAAATATCTGTACCATTTAATTTTGAGTACCAAAAAATAAAAAGACATAGAAATAATAAAATGATTTATTTTACTGAAGTCAGTAAAACATTTTTTTTCTTCAGGCTGATTTCACAGACTCATAGAATCATGGACTGATCTAGGTTGGAAGGGACCTTAAAGATCATCTAGTTCCAACCCCCCTGCCGTGGGCGGGGACACCCTCCACTAGACCAGGTTGCTCCAAGCCCCATCCAGCCTGGCCTTGGACAGTTCCAGGGATGGGGCATCCACAGCTTCTCTGGGCAACCTGTCCCAGTGCCTCACCACCCTCTCTGGGAAGAATTTCTTCCTAATATCCAATCTAAATCTCCCTGCTTTCAATTTAAACCCGTTACCCCTTGTCCTGTCACTACAGACCCTTGTAAAAAGTCCCCTCCAGCTTCCTTGTAGGCCCCCTTCAGGTACTGGAAGGTGCTATAAGGTGTCCCCGGAGCCTTCTCTTCTCCAGGCTGAACAAGCCTAACTCTCTCAGCCTGTCCCCACAGCAGAAGGGCTCCAGCCCTCGGAGCATCTTTGTGGCCTCCTCTGGACTCGCTTCAACTGGTCCATATCCTTCTTATGTTGAGGGCTCCACAGCTGGATGCAGTACTCCAGGTGGGGTCTCACAAGAGTGGAGTAGAGGGGGAGAATCTGTTGTTTTCTTCAGCAGTGTGTGCAAAGGCTAATTATCTTTACAATAAAAGATGTGCACTTACTCTCTAATATGTTTTTTCCTAGCTTCATTTTTCCAGCTTTCTGACATCTTTTCCCTCTAATTGCAGTCTATGATCAGGTGATGCTTTAAGTGTCTTTGTTTAGTTAAGTAGCTTGAACACTTTAAAATCTCTCATTGTAGTTGATTTAAGACCTGGAGAGAGCCTTGTGGTTTTTTGCTGGGTCCTTTCCAATTTTTCATGATGCTCTATTTCAGATAAAGATGAAGATCGCATGTGTTATGCCAGCAGTGATCTTGCAGCTGCCACATAACGAAGTAAGGCTGCATTTTGGCTCTTACTCTTTTGTTTCTTCCCCCCTTGTTTATGCTTCCAGGAATTGAGCAAGCTCTGTTCACCCACAGTTTTGCGCTTGGCATTCAGACTCTGTTGGTTAGCTAAAATTCTTTATAAATTAGAGTCATTTTGGAAAACTAAGGTACGTGTCTGTACAGAGAGGAGGGGGTATTTTGGTCTGGTATGTGGCAACACAAGGTCTGTCATAGATTGTGCTCTCTGCACTTTAATAATCTGCTGACATTTTGCCAGCAATAAAAAGGTCAAGGAAAAAAGTTACTTCCTAAAAATCATGGCATTTGATTGTTCTTATTATTAAACAGAGCATGGTTTCCTGGCAGTGAAATTTCAGCCAGCCACAGCTTTGTAAAAGACAAATTAACCACTGGTACAAATGTATAAAAATAAAAGTTAGAGCAGCTTTCCCAAGCGTCCTTTATATGCCACTGGCCCCTGTTCCAGTGATTTGTCCTGTCCTGAAGCAGGATATAGGGAAGATACGAGAAAAAGTGTGCCTTGAACACTGAATACAGTAGCGACAATCAGAAGTTGGTACTTGGAAAGTGACACATTAAGTTGATTTAAAAGACTGCTATAATCTCTCTCCTCTCAGATTCACGAGATCTTATATGTTCTAATACTAAAATGCATCCCAATTTTTAGCAATGGTTTTCCAAGTACAGTGATTCAGTGAAATACGTCTGCATCCGTTTTTTTGTGTGTTTGTTTTCTCCAAAATTCCCTTCTGATTTTTGTCTCTGAGATGTCTCAGTTTGAAACTGCAGTGCCATTTTTCATGTAACCCCAAATGGCCCTTACTGATACAGGAATCATACTGTTGGAGGCAAGGCTGTGGCTTAAATACAACAGCAGTGATAGTTGGCAGTGGATGAATGTCGGTAGTCGAGTTGGAAGTGCTGTAACACCAGCCACCACTGGGGGCTTGGGTGGGTGTGTGGGAGGTCGGAGGGAAAGGTGCTGGCTCTTCGCAGGGTTGGGGCAGCAGGCACTTGTGTCAGGTTGGTGAGTATTGGTGTTGTGAGTTAGGGTATTTTGTTATTTTGCACAAAGAGGCGGCACAGCTGGTGTGTTTATGTTGAAGTAGATGAACGAAAGTGTCTTGCAGGGGAGTGCTGGCTTGTTTCTCTTGTAACGAGGCATTTGCTGCTACCCCTCCTTAAAGTACCTCTGTAGATATCTAAGAAGGCATGCCTTGAAAGCTGGATTATAACGATTACATGACTACAGTGGACAAAAGAATTGTGTGCTGCAGTGAGTCAGGATTTTTTTAGCGTTTTAGTGTGTCATTACGTGAAAGTCCAGTGGGCAGAAGCTGTGTATTTAGCTGGCCAAGAATTCAATATTGCTATTAATTGGTGTCGGAAGCAAGCCATTGATTTCTTTCAAAAAGTGCTGTTTTGCCATTTGAATTACTTCAGCCAAAGCGCTCTTGGGCAACTCAGTGAGTTTTACTTTTTCACAGAGATCGTATGTGTTGGGACTCTGCACATATTGGTCCTGGCAGTGGCTGCTGCACTATAAAATGCTGAAATGTGCTGGAGCTGGAGCAAGCTGCTGGCTGTGCAAGGGCTGAAGAAGCATTCCCAGCTTCCTGGCATCCCAAGGGATATGGGGAATCACATTCATGCCTGCTTTTCTAGCCTTTGATATTTGTTTTAAAAGCTTATTGTGCTTATGCAGAATAACACAGCATGTTTCTGTACTTGTTTTCTACCAAACAAACATGTTGCTGCTCTTCACCCAGCAAATGTGTGCAGGGTGCCTAACAGACTTATTACAAAACCCCTAAGGGTTTACTTAGTATATGAAATACAAAAATATTGAGCTTTTCTGCTAAAGTATCTTTTTCTTAGGGTGACTTGCATCTGGAGGTCGTTCTTCTCTCTCTAAGATCATTTCTCCCATAAGAAAGGATGCACAAGGTTTCCCTTGTGAAAGCATCCAGCATTGCTCTGTTTAGGTTTGTGTGCTGGTCCTCCTGCTCTCTGCAGTAAGTCTCACAAAATACGATCATTTCCGCTTCTAAATTCTGTGTTCAGCCAGCACTGTCTTTAGGCAGTCTGGGAGATAAAGGTGGAAACTTTGAATGAGACTGGAGGAATGGTCCTAATTTCAGGAAGGTCCAAGCTGAACAGGAGGGGGGCCAGTGGGCAGGATGCTCTGGGGCAAACACATTGTGTAATGCTTGTGCCTGTGTACACATGATGGTGATACCAGTATTACAAGTCTGTCTGATTGATGATACATTTCTCATTAATCAGATGCCAGTGTTATCTCATCCTGTGAATTTCTGCGGCTTGTCTCCACCCCAGCTTGAAATTTGACGTAATGAGCAGCTTCTGGAAAGTGTGGAAAAAAGTATGTCATGGCCCGCCACTCTTGTTTACATTCACAGTTGATTTACTGGGCCTTTTCTTGATATTTTCACTAGTTCTTCTTAGACTTTGGGTGGATTGTTAACACAAAACATTTATCAGGCTGCATTTTTTCATCAACATAATTCAGGGAAATGTCTCCCACTTCTCCTATTTACGAACTAATAATAAATCAGGCAGTTATGCAAATATCAGAGGCTATCTCAATAATCACAGAAAAAGACTGAGCCAAGGAAAGTAAGGCCAGGGTAATACCACGGCGTTTGAAACACTTTTTTGTTTTCATTCAGATATTTTTAGCTAATGGTGTTTTTTTCTTTATGTGAGTTGATGTGTTATGTTAGTGCTAGAAGCTGCCAGTGTAGATGTCTGTCCCAGGGAAAAGATACCAATTGACACTGAATACATTCCAGGGACTGCTGGATAAAATTATGTTAAGGAAACATAAGGAATGCTTCAGCAGCTTCCTTATTAGTAGTAATAAAATCCAGATTAAAAATTGCAGCCCCAGTTAAATCAAGGTTTAATTAGACTTGCAGTAGTCCAGAGCCTTTGCTTTCTTTCCACAGCTATCTTCCTGCTGTTTCAGACACCCCACTCAGGTAGACATATATGTTACTGTCCTTTGTTTGGAGCAGTCCTTCACAGGGTAGGTGGTCTAAATACTTGCAAAGAAAGTGATAAATTGTTTCTAATATCTTCTTAGCTTGAAGTGATTTTTTTTTTTTTTAAATTATTATTTAATGTATCCATTTAGGCCCTGGTCTAAATCCCACTGAAATCATCAGAGGGGAGAGAGGATACAAAACAAGTGATAGGAACAAGAAGTAAATCAAGCCCATGGGTTGTACTCATAACTTGAATATGTCAAGGTATTATCTTTGTACACACTGAAGCTTTCGTTGTGGTCCTCTTTTCTCAGAGCTGTGTACATTTCATGGACTGGTAGTGTGATGCAGTGGATGGTGGGGACCTGTTGTGTTTGTAGGTGCAAGCAGAACATGCCCTTTACTAGATGTTTATGATTTTTCCCATAAGCAAGACAGCGGCTGCTCTAGAAGTGTAAAATGATTCAAAATGTGTGTAAAATTGGGACAGAGAACCTTCCTGTGTCTCCCCCAGGGTGTGCAGAGCTCAGGTATCTTGTGTTGAAAAGGCTTTCTTCGATGAAGTTTTATTTGCACAATGGGGTGCCCCAACGGGGTATGTATTCAGCACTCTCCCTTCCTGGGGCAAGAAAAGCTGGGAGCAGTGATACAATGCCTTTTTTTCCAAAAGAAATAGCACTACACACACACAAAACCCCCTGTTCCTCGCAGGATAAATGAGGACAGCCCCTAGACTGCTATAATTTATATGTTTTCCTTTTTCAGTGCTGTCACTGGGGAAAATAACAGCCCGCCTGCTCGCCGTCAGAGATCTGCTGTGCCAAAGCAAATAATTACAGCACGTGGCAAGCAGAGAAGGCACCAAGGTGTTTGATGGATGAGCATTCCTCCCCCAGGCAGAGCAGAGTATTTGTGAGAAGCTAGTAACAGACTGTGGTTGAAATGGCCCATTCACTGTATGAAATTCCCCATCAAGTGGCACAACAGGGACTTGAACAGCTGGTGTAGGAACAGAAATCACTGTAGATAAACCAGCTTGGGACCTAAATAACTGTGGGCCTGATCAGGCCATGTTACCATTTTATCTTCAATGGATGAAGTCAGGGAAGATTTCATTGTATGATGACTAAAATTTCCCCCAGCTCCTTCCATTCCTCTTACAGCTGCCTCAGTTCATCTGAAACAAGATGCTTGGCATGTTCTGCTGCTGTTTAGATTTGATATTGCAGTAGTGCCCCAAAGTCCTTATCCTCAATTGGAGCAAGATGCTGCTCAAACAGGTCTCAGCAAGCCAGCGGTAGAGGACAGTATGCTGGAGCATCGCTGTGGATGAGCATGGCTGCTGACCGGCTCTGCAGAGATGAGAGCAGTTGCCGTGAGGGCAGAGGCAGGCTCCTGTGCTGTAATTACAAAGGCTGCTGTTTTAATTGCTGCTACTTGCTTCAGAGGTGTGCTGAAAATTAAGAAGGTGCTTTAAGCAGCATTTAATTTCTTTCTTCCATCCAGTTTCTTTTCAATCCATTTGGACTGGGATTTACTGAGGAAGGCTTCCTGAGCTGTGTAAATCCCTTGAAAGGATGTGGGCACTGGATTCCTAACTCCTGGAAGTGGTTGGATGTTCCCCCTAAGCCAGGGTGCTCAGGCTGCTCTGCACACCTGGTTGTGGAAGGACACTGTCCCAGTTGTAGAATCCAGTGACTACGTGAGCTGATTCGAGGGAAAGCTGGCCCACCTCCTTTCTGTCACATAAACCAAGGGACATCCTAGAGGCAGGATGATTGCTGGATGCAAGGCAAGGGGAGGGAGTGTGCAGGTGGAGGGAGAGGGGAAAGCCTGTGTTTGCACAGTTAGGTTGGGCATTGAACTGGGATCCTTGGAAAATCGCTGATGGAAGGGTGGGCAAAACTGCCTGAGTTCAGCCCTTCTACCCATTCTTCCAGCTTTATTTTTTCCAAATCTAAATGAAACAGAGACCAATTAAAGGCTGGAGGGACAGACTGCATAGGACTAGATATTCAAAATTAAAGCTCTAGTATGCAGGTATAGTCAAATAGTTGGGACTGTGTTTCTTAAAAAGTACTTTGTTCATCCATTTCTTAGAGATAATGTTAACAATCCAGGACAATATTGTCAGTCTCAGAGATCATGAACTTGTAAGAAATTGTGAAGCTCAGTTTAAAAATAGAAACTGTAGGAAGGAGGGGCAGTTAAGGAGCCCTCTTTACTGTTAAATTTTTAAAATTCTGACTTATGTTCCATGCACACTTCCAAGCTTTTATCTCCAACCGGAAACAATGTTTTTCAGGTTTTGCTAACAAACAAACAAACATTTTTTTTCCCAAAGCAATCCCCTGAGGTTTAAAAGGAAAAAAATAGTGTGAAATTGATTATGAAGCTGCAAATCATAGCAGCCCTGGTTAAAATACAGAATAGAGCCAACATCTCTTTACTAACCTTTTTTACACCCACAAAACCTTTCAAGTTTATGAGTAGTAGCTGTAGTGCCAGAGGAAGCTATTTTCTCAGTGGGACAACAAAGCATGTTGGAGTTAACTCCAAGGTGACACAGTGGCTGGGTCATAGGCCTCTCTGTTGGCACGTAAACTGTATAGATAGAAGCAGATAAGAGCATGAATATAGCCTTGTCCGTAGGAAGTGGTCGGTCCCCGCACACTTACCTCTGGAAGGGAGGTAGCAGTGTGTGCCAGGCAGTCCTCCTGGGCTGCTCCATCTCCTTTCTCCGAAGACAAGCAGAGTACGTAGCCATGTGCATAACTGCGTCTGATACTTGGAGCGGCGCGTTTGCAGGTGTCTTTTATACAGTGCTGTGCTGTGCTTTCGTTCGCTTAGTCTAATTGGCAGTCTTTATTTGGGATAACGCTCTTGCCAATTGATGTGGTGGTAATTAAAGTCCCTGTTACAGGTCATGTACTAACTATTGTACATTATATACTCATTGGAGAAAGAAGGGAAAATAGGTGAGGAAATGCTAGCTTTGAAGAAGAGGAGTGGTTGTGCCAATTATCTTGGATGAGTTGTTCAGTGACAGTTAATCCATGTGAGTGAAAACAAGTCCTCTGTGATGCTGTGCCAAGGTCAGGAATTTGAGCTGTATTTGGAGAGTGAAAGTTACAGTCTCGCAGATTAAAGCTCCTTAGAAGAAAACATCTTTATTGCATGAATTGAAGCAGAGCTTTTCCAGCTCTGTCATCCGGCTAATCTTCTCCCCTTGACGCCCAGAAAGGGGTCATGGCAGAGTAGATCTGAAGTGTTATAACTCCCTCATCTGAAATGTTCTGCAACACAGGGGTGTAACAGAGGGGGTTTGTGGAACTTGTCTTAGTGTGGCTATGCCCACGTGAAGGCGTAAGCACACGCTGCCAGAGGGGACCAAGCAGTGTGTGCGCTTGGTTTTGTAGGAGAGTGACTACTGCAGAAATACATTATCCTTTGCCATCTGTGGTGACAACAGAGCTGTACTGATATATCCCACCTGGAGCTCCGGCTCAGTATGCTGCTACATTTTTATGAGGTGGAAAATGATGAAGTTCAGAAAGATGGCTATTTTGTCCATGTTTTCTCATTCTGCAAATAGGATTGAGTCAGCACTTGATATGTTGGACATGGAGCTACGTTTGCAATACAGTTCTAGTAGCTAGTAATTTGGGGTATCTAGATCATCCATATGAATCACTGTATTGTGCAGAGAAAGGTCATTTTCCTCTCTGCTTCTGCCTTCTATCTAATCAGACAGCAGAAATGGACATTTCATTTTAGTGTCTGAAAAATAATGCTGTAAATTCCATGATAGACTGCAGTTTGTAGGACATGTTGTCTGATGCTAACCAAGGAGATGCCCCTTTATCTCATTATGTTGTCCTTGCTGATATGTAGTCACACCCATTGTAGCATGTACTAGTACTTTGTATTTTAATATCCATAGCAGAGTATAAATACTTTCCATATATAGCTTTTTTGTATAAATAGTACTGTTTTCATGCAGAGATTTCTGTGTTCTCTTGCCTATACAGCTGAGTGTGTAAGGTCCTGGATGTGGAATCTCATTGAATTCATTATCCACTTACAATGGTGTGCTTGAAGGAGCAAGACCTCAGTATATAAAATGCCATCATATAGTTTACACTTGCCTCTTGTGCAAAGTGTGTGTATAGAAGGGAATTGATGGCCTTAAAGGTAGTTACCGCCGAGCATTTTAAAGGCTTGTTCATTGCAAAGAACTAGTTGGGTAGATTGATCCTTCAAATGTGAAGCGTTTCTGGAGCTCAGCAGCATTGGTACTTCTAGTGCAGCATGAAAACAAATATCGAGGCCCTGAGCTCCTTTGCAAAACAGGATTGCTGTGTTCCAGGCAGCCTTGCCGGCGGGTGCCTCCACCAGCCCCAGGGTCCCCCGCCCTTTGCAGCGTGGGTGCTCTGGCTGCAGGCTTCCTTCCTCTGCTCTTCCCTGCACTCTCCAGTGCAGCCTGATAAATCAGTCCTTCCAAGTTAATTTGTTGTGGGAAATGGCTCCCAGCAGCTTCTTTCCTTATTGCTGATCCATCCAGGGAAAGTCACTACCACTTGACTCCTTTCTAACCTATCCGTAAGTAATTTTTGTCTTCCAGTCTGGGTTTTTTTTTTTTTCCATGCAGGTTCGGGATGATAACTGTTAACTAAGGCACTGTAAGCTTAATTAATATGTGCCAAATGCACTGGAAAACCTGAGGGACCATGTTTGATAAAGGGCAAAATAGTGCTGTCAAACAGAAGGATTTTTTTAAGTGGAAATACACCACTGCTCATGTATAATTGAAACCAGGCTTTTCCAGAGCGTCTCACTCGCACGGGGATCTGCCAGTGCTGGAGAGCTGTGAGTACAGACACACCCTGTAATTGCATAAATGTAGAATGAATCTAAGGGGGACAAAGTCTATTATATATTTGGGAAAGTGGGATTGTTCTTAGGGTTTTGAGTTCTTTGTTTTGTTTAGTTGTTGTTTTTTAAACTCTTTATGAACAGAAAAGCTGCCATTGCTCTGAGAAAGCTGTGCGAGCATCCCTGGGAGAGGATGAGCCTGGGCAGTTTTGTGGATGGGGCTCAGGGCTCCCTTTGCTGCTACTGAACATGAGCACTCGCACTGCCAGAAGTACCAGTGCTGGGTGGCATGCACCAAAGCCAACTGGGCAGAAGGGCAATGCAAATCAGATAAAGCAGGTTCTTGAACAGATTGAGCTTTATACTTTGCTAAATCAGAACATAAATGTCAAATTCCTTATAAATACCAGGCAGTGCACAGCTGCATTGAGCTAGCATAGCTGCTGTGGTCTGCTGGGTGGGAGAGCAGCGTCGAGCTATTCCCCCACAAGCCAGAAATATGGTGGTTGTGTTTCTCAAAAGCAATTATCTGCATGATCCCCCAGCCTGAGGCGATGGGTCACCCCCTTCTCAGCATGGTGCAGAATGTGTCCAGTCAGTGCTGGGGGAAATCCTGGAATAGTCCAGAAGTGCCAAGCATGCAAACACAATACCAGCATTGGCAAATTGGCGTGAATAGCTTGGGAGCACTGTAATGTGGGCTGCAAATTGCAAGGCTGACTCCTTACAAAGACCACAGATCCATCTCTTTGAAATGTCAAGCCTTTGTCACCCAAAATAGGCTTTTGTCTTCTTTTTCCATGCGTGTTACATGGGTTATTTTTTTCTTTTTTGCTTTGTGTCGTACAGTATAATGGAAAAGAGTCTGGGCAGTTCACACTGAAAGGCTCCTTCCTAGTTGCTTGCTGACCAAAGAAAGACGTGCAGGCGCAGCTGAGTTATGGTTTAGGTAGGCAACCAAGAAGCAGCTCTTGGGACCCCCAGTACAGTGTTAGGATGCTCTCCCTTCTCTGCCCACTGCCGTACTATGTACGTAGGGTCTAGGAGGGCCACTGCTGAGCAGCTACATCTGAAGCCCAAAACCTGAATTCCCCTTTTTAGTAGCCTGAGTTGTGGCCCAGGCTGTCTGTCACATTTGCATTTTCAATGGGTGTGTGAGTTACAAGTCTCAGAAAGGAAAGGAAAACCAAGTCTCTATTTTTACATACATATTTGTACCACACGAATTACAGCATGTACCGAAGTGTAGTACATACTTAAGGTCTTGCCTGGTTTGGAGGTTGAGGGCTGTGCTGTGCATGGTGCAGTGGGAGGGGATTCAGGGTGTTGCCATTAGCATTTTTGTTCAGGTAAGGATCGTACTTTGTGGATACAGCCAGCCTCCACTTGTGGAGTAATCTCCCTTTCCTGTGCTCTGTTTCATGTTGTGGAGCAGTCCTGGAATATGCAAACTGGATTACCTCCAGCTGAAACTAAATTGTGGTCCAACTGCTTATGATAACCAGAAGAGATAGTCCAGTGTAAAACCTGTCCTGTAACTTGATTCCCCAGTCTGGATTCATCTGCGGTCTCGGTAATTATAGTTCATGAGTCTGGATCTTTGTGTTTGCCTAAGACATCGGCTCATCAGTGGTCTTGGAGAAATCAGCCCGGTGTTAAGTCAGTGACCCATGTACTGTGTGGGAGCCTGGTGGAGACAGGTTGTCTGAGGGCCTTTCACAAGTGTGGTAGGAGATAGATAGGGCTGAAGTATTGTGGGTTATCACATTGCTCCTAAGTTTGGCCCCAGCAGAGGGGGACATATTTTTAATGTGGTCACTGATGTTGAGTTCCGAACAACAAATGTCAAAGTTCAGTTTTCTTCTCCTGGGTCTTCTGCCTTCCAGGGCAAACTGGAGGGCTTTTAACCTTCTTGCAACTGGAATTCAATACTTGTGCTTTTTCTTGTAGCTAACACCTAAACTTACAGGGCACAGTACTCTTGTGCTGTTTCAGTGTAATTATTACTGACAAATATCACAGAGGAGACACAGGATACTTAAAATTATCTTGGCAACAAAGTATATGAAGAGGAGACTTTTATTTGGAAATTCAATCTTTAAAGATGCTTTTTTCCTTTTAGATTTGGAATCTTTGCTGTATCAATTAATTTCAGGTAAGAAAAGGTGGGCTGATGAGAGTTTCATGTTTTTCTTTTGTTCTTATCTCCCCATTCTTCTGCTCTCCTGGGTTAGCTTCATGTGCACAAGTTCCTTCTGTGGAAGGGGGTGTACAAACCCAACCACCTCCACTTTTTTTTTTTTTTTTTTTAAGGTATGAGCATAAATACTTCTTCTCCCTTTACTGGAAAGCAGGGCATGAACACTGTGTTATTCTTAGAGGGAGTGGCAGAGGGCAGGCTGTCCAGCACTGAAGGGCACACAAAAGTAGCTTTTTCTGAGCAAGTTTGCAATGCCCTTCTCGTAAGCGTCGCGTGAGTTCCATTTGCATGTGCCAGCATCCCTTTCCAGTAAGTTGAAGCTCTTGCTTCCAGGATGAGACATGTGAAGGAAACTGAGAGGCTGTCCTAGAGAAATTAGGCCCTCATTTTCTGGGACATATGAAAACCCAGAGCTATACCTCTAAGGATTCACATTTGGGAGCGTAGTCCTGATATTTCCACCACCTGCCCCAACACTGTCACATCACTGGTGCCCTTGCAAGGCCCAGCGTAATTCAGCTGTAGGGCTGGAAAGTCTGCTCCCATGTATCAGTCTGTAGGAAAGGGTCAAGATGTTCTAAGGTGGGAGGAAAAACCCGCTACCAGTCCAAACCAGAAAATAACCAGAGGGTTAGACTTCTGCTCTGGGGGGACAGGACCAGCAACAAGGGTGCAATCACTGCTTTACTGTCGGCACTAATGCCTTAGCATTTACACCGTGTTTTCTGCTTAGCCTTGGACAGGGAATTATTTGCCATGTGAACCATTTGATCGTACCTTTCTAAAACCAGGAAGTTTTAAACATCTAACCATGCCAGGGGTTGAGTCAGCTCCAAGCAAACTCCTGAAGCCTTTAATGCACTCTGAAAGAGGACAAGAGCTGAGCGGCTCATGATGCTGTCCCAGGGCTGTCTTTTGCAAGGGACACCCTATGCAAATGCTGCTCCTTCCACTCTGAGGCTATTGCCCTTTCTGGTTGCACAAAGGCTGCACAGTCAGACCTCCAAGACCTGGGGAAGGATGCGAGTGAAGGATGCCCAACCTGTGGGATAAAGTCCTTTGGGTTGCAGTGAGGTGCATATGTATTAGTGGAAGAACTCCAGCTGACCTCATTCCCAGAATCATCCTTTAGTACTGCAGCTCTCTGCTGATAAAGTCCTTGTTCGTGTAAAATGTCATATGGGCCAGAAGCAGCTCTCAGCTGTCATTTGAAAAGGTTATGTTTTACCAGTGGCTTGAGTTGCCTCATTTTCATAATGTTGAGTGAATCTGTTCTAAATTTCACTGGGACACCAAGGAACACGGACTGATAACCTCGAAGCGTCCTGTAGCTGAATCTGCATGAGCAGATTTACAATTAATGAAGTAGCAAGGCTTGTCTCTGCACTCCTGAGGGGTAATGATGGACCCCCTCTTCAGCACTCTGTTATACAAACAATATTGCAAGTAATAGGTTGCTGTGAGGAAACACTCTGATCCCTTTTCCTTTAATATGGTCTCCTTTTTTTCTCTTAAATAGGTTTGGGGATTTTGGTTCGTTGTTTTTTTGTTGGTTTTGGATTGTTGTTGTTGTTGTTGTTTTCATTTTGGCAATTAGCAAGTAGAAAGTTGTTCCTGCTGGGCTGGAACAGGCTGGTGTAGTCTTAAGTTGTTGCTTGTTGACTTATCCTTGCACAACTCCCAGAAAAATGTACTACAGGCTTTGCTCCATCTGGCTAAATGCCCCATCCTCTGTGAGGCACAAATTGAATTAAGAAACAAAGCTATTTTCTACAGTCTGATTGTTGCTACTCAATCAAACACTGTTAGAAACCGTTTTAAACACAGATCCCAAAGTTGATTTCATGTCAAGTACAAATAGGCACTACAAAGCAATACCTTTGTAGCTAAAGGTTAAAAGCAATGTTGATTTTTCCCATCTTTGGTGCCAGCTTTGGAATGTGAACACGACCTGTGTCCCAAGCAGACTTTCTTGGTAATAAATACTTCCACATCTTACTCAGGTGCCTGAATTGGCAGTGGGACTCTTGGAGATCTTGGCTTACTCTTGAGAATTAAAATGTAGAAAATCAGAGTCTGAATTTTGCTAGCATATCCACAAACAGCTCCAAGGTAGGTGTGGGTTGGGGCTCCTTTAGCTTTGTGAATTCACCCTTCTTTGTTCTGTATCTGTGGGACTTGCTGGAAAGTAAATCTACTTTTCCTCAATCGGCTTTATAAAAGGAAGCTCTTTTGTTATGTGTTTGCATTTCTGTTTTCTCTGGACCCCTGAACACACACATTCTCCAAACTGTAGCTACTGTGGAACAAAGGCTCCTCTCCCCTTTTGTATTTTTGACAGCACCAGGTTTTAGGCCCCCTCAGGGCAATAGGAGTGGCGTTGAGCAGAGACCACAATGCAACCCTAACCTGGTGTTGGCGTTCCCACCCAGACACTGGCAATAAAGACAGCCTCTCCTAAGCTTTGGGCATGGAAGAGCTTGGGAAACAAAGTGCTGTTTTAGCAGATGCAGGAGTTTAAACAAAGTGAAACCCTTTCCCCATACACACTGGTGACTTGAGGTCAATACTGCGCCTGGACGCTTCCTCTGGGAACCTGGGGTTCCAGAGGTACGTGTCTCAGCTGACCCGGTCTGTGTCTCAAGGCTGAGATGAATCTGTTGCGTTGGTAGGGTTTATTGGTGACCTGCCAAGGTTAGATTGTTGTGTCAACAGGGAAGGGTCCCATGTGAAGATATATCATAAAAATTCCCTCTCCCCTAAGGTCACGAAATATGAAGCTGTCTACCATGGAGCTCTGGGGGAAATGATTAATGGGGACCTCAGAAATCCAAAAGTTGCACCACTGAGCCTGTTGGCTACACAAGCTGAAAGGTCTGACAGCGCTACAATTGCGAGCTAGTGCATGAGATAGCACTGCTACCTTGCCCTCTCTCCTTTGTCATCTTCCCCTTTGAAGGTCAATCCAATCTCAAGATGGATCCTAAATACAGATAGAAGCTGGCAAATTTTCTGAGTGAACAGTGTTCTTCTCCACATCCCACTGTCCTTTCTGCACCAGCTTTGTTAAATGAGATGTGCTTTGAGAAGCAGAAATGTTTAAATGCATTTAGTAGTGGCTTAGCTTCTTTATTTCTCTTCCTCCTCTGTTCTTCTCAGAAATAGGCTGTGAGTGGTTGGATCATGGTGTTGCTATGGTGAGTTTTAAGATACACCTTTGATCATAGCTAATAGGTGCCAGTCAGCATATTAATTCCAAGTCATCCATATGGTTCCAGACCAAAATACCTCTCTCTTGCTACTCTTCATTTTGCTGAACACTTAGCCTGCTAGCTCACAGACTTACTGTGCTGCTCTAAGAAATCGGATCAGCCTTGATATTTCCTTTTCTCATTGGAGCAGCAGCTGGCAGAATTAAAGCTGAGTTTCTTTCCAATTGTGACAGCAGTGGCCAAGTCACTGTGTTTTTCTCAGAGCTGACTATAGCAGCTCTTTAAGACTGGGAGTAAAAACTACATTAGGAGATGGGAGGAGAAAGACTGTGCATCAAAACAGAGTACCACAAGTGTGGACTTAGTGATTTAAATTGCTTATACCCTTGTCTTGTGCTTTTCCAGTCTTCCCGTTGCACCATTTGCTCATACTGAATTGCGTGTAGTTGCAGAAGTCATTTCCCTAAAACTGGGGGCTCTTGAACGAGTGTTTGCTGATGGGAGTAAATTGCATAGTCAAGCCCTGGCATTTGTGTTGATCTATCCTGTAGTGATGGGGAAGTGTTATGCTGCTCACTATCTACTCCTCCAGCCAATTCAGCAGCAGAATTAATGGGAAGAAAGAATCCTGTTTGATTTTTCCTTTGACAGTAGCTGCAAGAAAAGGCCCTACTGATGCAGATTAGTGTCACACCGTGTTAAGTGTAAGGAGAGAAAGTGAAGGCTTTGAAGGGGTGATAGGGGGAATCAGAAAGTGTTCTTCACCAAAGTGTGGGAGTATGAGTGTTCGCACCCCGAGAGCTTGAGACCCAGGTGGGACTGGTTTCTGAGAAACAGTTTCCAGATAAGCAAGCACTTCATGTATGGTACATGTGGTAACTGCTCAGCAGAAGTTGCGTAGCAGGTGAGGTCACCTGGCTTAAGATCAGCATCTTCTTGAGTGAAGCATCTTAGTAAAGGAGTAACTTTAGCTTGATACTGTATCAGTGTTGTCCTTAATGAACATGGAAAGGACCTTTTCTGCTCATGGACTTCAGGATCCTTACCAGGGGGTTTTCCTGAGGTAGCTGTCTTCAGGTAATCTCCTGTACTTTATTTAATGTAAATTTCTGGGTATGTGAAATGAGATGCTGAGATTCTTCCCCTGAAAATCAGTAGCAGAACTCCTACTACAGATGAAGGATACAAGGTCATATGGTTCTGTCCCAACAAACACAATTAAGTCTACAAAGTGATTCAGTTAGAAATACAGTTGGAGTGGCAGATTGTCCCATCAGCCTTGTTTATGTTGGCCAAAGTGGAGTCCGTAGCTCCAAGGCCTTTTAAACCACCCAGGTCTTCTCACTGAATTGAAAGCAAAAGCCCTGCTGAAGTCAGGGGGGCTTGGGCATCACCCAATTTTAGCCAAATATCTGAAAGTTATTGACGCATTTAATAACTTGCCTGTATTACTTGGAGATGATGCAGGATTGACTGGATTCACGCATAAATGTGGGAGCAAGAAATTCAGTAGTAATTCAGGAGTGCTGTCCAAAATCAGCATTTTCCTTGTTGTTTGGGAGAAGTCTGGCCTGCTGATTTAGCAGCGCTGCTCTGCAGCAAGGGGTGGTTTTCTGACCTTCGACTATACTTGTTTTGTGATGGTTAAATGCCTCCTACCTAAGAAAATATTTTGCTGTCCTGTGTGGTTTTATACAAATGTAACTGAAAAGCCAAGTGACAGAGAATGTGGTGCTCAGTTATTTTCAGTGATTTGTGCTTTGGTTTATCCGACAAGGCAGCCTACGTACCTAAGAGAATAGTCTGAATATCTGTGTGAGCAGAGATCAGATAGTGGTCTGCCAGGGCTTGTTGGCCTGGAGGGCTCAGTCAGTCAGCTATTAGAAGATAATATTAGGAAATATGATTTACAAAGAGCCTCTGTTCAGAGGGCTTTGAGTCTTGTCAGTTCTAACAGACTATGCAAGAGGAAGTTTGCAGTTTCAGTCTAACCCATTTGGTTTGATTTTTCATTTTTGTGTGCTTGCTTTTCTGCCAAGCAATTGCCCACTGCAACTATTTGCTAGGACTTGCTTATCTAGGCTTCTGTTGTTACTCTGATTGAATGTTATTATTTAGTTGTATGGTAATACTTAGAGCATCTGATCAAAGCTCCACTGTGCTAGATACTACACAGACCTAGGTTATTAAAGACGAGTATTTACTCTCCTAGGAATGTATGGCCTTACCTTATGATATCAAGAAGGGACAGAACAAGGTAATAGGGAAGCATTCACATGCAATGTAATAAGCAACGGTTGGTGCACACCAGCTATTTGTATTGAAACAGCAAAGGGTTGTGTCTGTAAAAAAAAAAAAAAAAAAAAAAAATTATAATGGCTAGAAAATGTTTTCCCCAGCAAAACGGCAATTATCATAGAATCATAGAATGGTTTGGGTTGGAAGGGACCGTAAAGATCATCTAGTTCCAACCCCCAAACACTTATCAAAGTGTTTGCATTTTTGTTGCCTCTGTGAAGTATTTGCAGTGCTTTTTCAGTACTGAATGGTTTTTGGTACTCTGCAGGACTACAGCCAGCTTCACCAATCAGTGAGCACAAGAGGTTTCTTTAAGCAGAAATTAGGAAATCCCAGTAAGAAGTCTGCATGACAAACTTTAGTCAAATGTATCTTCCTTTGAATTAAAGCCTGGCCTGAGTCCTTGCCTTGGTCCAGATCCTGCAAGCTTCCGCATCTTCTGACCACTTCTGCAAAGCGGTTGGCACGGCTCATGTTACTCCTTCTTGGCATGTCTGCTACAGTTGTGTCACGAGAGGCAGCATCACTGACCTTAAAGAGATTAAATGGATATAGTTTTGGGATAAATCTGCGTCACATGCTGAACTGGACAGTAGCACTAGCTGGGCTGGGAGCTGGCTGGTTGATGTGCACCCTTACCGAAAAGGATGATAGTGGCACGGCAGACAGCATGTTGAAGATAAGCCAGCGTTGTGAACAAGCCAAACTGCATGCTGGGCTGCACTATGAGGAGCATTGCCAGCAGACTGAGGAAGATTAATATTTTCTTCTACCCTCTGGTGCCCTTCCATTTCAAGGGGGTTGTGGAGAAGATGAGGGGGCCCAAACCTGCTGACCACATTTGGTGTGCGAGAAAAACAGTAGCAGTCACTTTGAGATATTTTCAGAGAGTACCACAAAGTGAAAGCTGAATGTGTCCCAGCAAGCACAAAGTCTGGGAATTTCCCCTCCTGTGGGAATGGAAGCTTTAAATGTTATCTTCCTCATCTTCAATGCCTTCTCAGCAAACCTTCCTGTACCAGTGGGATTTGTCCACCCAAATCGGGTGGTGTCCTTGGAAAAAATAAGCTTTTGCACAATTGGCCTCAATAGGAGGGTGCCTAAAGCTTGTGGGGTCAGGTTTGTTTTGTTTGTTGTCTTGTTTTGGGATTTCTTTTTCCTTTTTTTTTTTTTTTTTTTTTTTTTTGGAACTACAGTGTATTTCTCCTGCCAGCAAGGAGGCAAACATCTCTTCCACCTTGGAACTGTGCAGCCCACACTTCTGTTTTTCTGCTGGCTCCCACACTTGGCTTTCTGTTGTTGCTGCTGCTGAGCTTAATTTCAGAGATGTGCCAGGCTTAGCAGACAGATCCAAATTTAGGTCTCTCCACCTTTAAACAGAACAGAAGGTCTACAGAAGGCATTTTAGAGGGGAGCTGTTCAGAATAGCTAATAACAGAGACTTATTGGCTGTGCATGAGATCACACAGCATCCCTGGACACAGCCATGCAAGTCACTTGGCTCTTCTTTTATGCCTTCATTACTTGCTATGGCAATGGCTCTAGGTGACAGCAGTCCCAGGGAGAAGTTGGGAGCAGAAGCCTCCAGTCAGGCTTGATGTGGGATTAGAGATACTTTTACTTTTCAAGGATCTGGGTCACCTCATCCCACCTAGGCCTATTTTCTTGCTTAACTTACATACTAGTTTCTTGATGCATCTCTTCTTCATATTCCTACTGAAATGCTGGTGCAATGAGTTTTATTCCAGCCTGGCAGGGAAAGATGTTTCCTGAGCAGAAGATGGCAGGAAAGGGTGGAGCAGAGATAATCTAGTTTGCATTGGGGAAATTAGTGTATACCTTTGCAAGGACTGTAGCCAGGAGGGCTCTATTAGGTGGCTCTTGAACTGCTTTGAATTGCAGAATCATTGGACATAGGAGCTGGGGCATTTTTAGAATCAGAGAGCTATTTCTGGCTTGTTTGGATGGAGTTGAGACGCAAGAGGGAAGGGGCTTGTTTTGGTTTAGGCCCAGTTGGCAACCTGGCACCATGCAGCCGCTCCCTCACTCCTCCTCCCATGGGACAGGGGGTAGAAAATACAAGGAAAGGCTCCTGGGTCGAGACAAGGACAGAGAAGGATCACTTACCAGTTATGGTCACGGGCAAAACAGACTCAAGTTGGGGAAGAGAAAACAATTTAATTAGTTACCAGTCAAATCAGACTAGGATAATGAGAGACAAAAACAGATCTTACAAACACCTTCCTCCCACCCCTCCCTTCTTCCAGGGCTCAGCTTTGCTCCCCATTTCTCCCCTTCTTCCAGGGCTCAGCTTTGCTCCCCATTTCTCTACCTTCTCCTCTCCAGTGGCACAGGGGATCAGGGAATGGGGGTTGTGGTCAGTCCATCACACGTTGTCTCTGCTGCTCCTTCCTCCTCAGGGGGAGGGTCCTCACGCTCTGCCCCTGCTCCAGCGTGGGTCCCTTCTGTGGGGTGCAGTCCTTCAGGAGCAGCCTGCTCCAGCATGGGCTCTCCACGGAGTCACAGACTCTTCAGGCACAGCTGCCTGCTCTGGTGTGGGGTCCTCCCCAGGCTGCAGGGTGGTCTCTGCTCCCCCGTGACCCTCCATGACTGCAGGGCACAGCCTGCCCTCTCAGCATGGGCTGTCGGGGAACCTCTGCTCTGGGCACCTCCTCCCCTCCTTCTGCACTGACCTGGGGGTCTGCCTGGTTGTGTCTCACATCCCACTCTTCTCCCCACTGCAGCTGCTGCAGCAGTTTCCCCCCCCGCCTTGAATACATTATCCCCGCAGCAATACCACTGTTGCTGACCGGCTTGGCCAGGGGTGGGTCTGACTTCGAGCTGGGGAAGCTTCTAGCATCTTCTCACAGGGGCCATCCATGTAGCCCCTCCCCTGCTACAACAACCCACCACACAAAGCCAATATAGGGCTGAAAATGAACAGGCTGGTGAGAAACTTAATGTGGTATATAACTAATTGCAAATCAAACGGCATCTTGTGTGTGTGCTAATTATTTTTTTTTTAAATTGGTTGGCAGTTAACTTACTGCTTGAAGTCCTTTATGTCTTCAGGTTTAACATCTGAACTGTAAGGGAATTCACAGCTCTCCACAGTTGAGTAGAAGCCCATTTTAAAAGGTAGCCTGCAAGCTTGCAATTATTTAATTTTGCCTCTGTTCTTTGGTAATATAGCAATGGTAAATGTGTAACTCCAGGAGTCTACTTGTGGGTGTGTCTGGGTACTGTATTTCTTCTTAGATTTATAAGTAGCTAATATTTGAGTACGCTGAAGCCGAGCAAAGGTATTGCATTATCATCAGTTGCTTCATTTAATACTCAAGCCTCCTTCACTTCTTTAATTAAATGGCTTTGAGCCTGTCAGCCTGCTGGGTTGCGCAAGGGCTGTGCCAGGTGAGTAGCACCCTGTGCCACAGCTGCCAGCTGCATGCTGCACCCACCTTCCTCTCCTGCCAAAATACTCCTCTGGCTCTGGAAATGTCTACATTTGAACCTGGTCCCGGTCTTTGTGGCTTCTTGGATGCACAAGTTTAGCCAGAAAATAATGAAATAAGCTTTGAATCTTGCCTCACATGCTGCGGATCTCTGGGAGGACGATGGTAGTATCTAGTGAACCATTTCCAGCACTGCACGTAAGTCTTGGGTGGAATTAAACTTCTATAAAATGCCGTCATGGAAACAATGTCATTGTGGTTTCAGGGTGCTGAAGAATGCTTAGTTGGGATTTGGGAGAATAGCCACCCGGAATGCTACCTTCTGTGCCTTCAGATCTTGGTTTTGTATCACGATGTTCCTACTTACGGCCTTAACAACAGTGAGTGGAACACAGGAAGGACCTAAGGCTGCTTTTAGGACTCTGAGGCATTTCAGTGTGGTGATAAATGGCAGGAATTACTCCTGAACTGCCCTTTATAAAGAATCTCACCCTTCTGTTTGATACCAGTTGCTCTGTGCTGCTTCTTCTGGTGCTGAAAGGATTGCTGTTGAGGATACAGTTGTGAAAAGGATCTGGGAGTGTGGTTGGTTTGTCTTCATCGGCAACTGCCATGATTGACGGATGATTTGGGGTAGGTCAGGTAAAGGAACAGAGGCCCAGAGTCCTCCCCCTAAACTTTAGGCCCTTCAGTGAGATGTGAAGGGTATGGTGATGTTACTGGTTTCCAAGAATCTCTCAAGGGTAAGTCTTTGCAGAGGTACTGGGCTGGAATAAGGTTGCATAAATCTGGACTGAAATGTGTCATCTTTGGACATTAGCTCCATCCCCAGCCTAATTCAGTAGAAAATCTTCTTTTTTTTCTATTTTAGGATCAAATGCCTACTGTGTTGGCATTTCTATCCTTGATTCATTAAAATTAGAACTATTCTGTATGTCCTCAGCCATTCATTAAGCTAACAAACCGGTCCGCATTTTAATTTCTGTAGCTGGAATTTAATTTTGCACAAGCCCTGGTGCACAGGAAGCTTACAGACACTTCTGTGATTGCCTTTCAGCAGGCTTGCTGGTACTTATGCCATGATACTGTTATTACTAACAGGGACTCACTAATGCCTTCCTGCTTAAACCTGTCTAGGAATCTATTAATGGGGTGGCCTACTTCCAAATTCCAAAGAGGAGCAAAAGCTCATCAGACAGCATAAATGGTGATAATTTCAGCAAATGCTTTCTGTAAGGAGATTGATGTTTTAAGATTCTCAGCAAATTGGTAGTAATGATCAGCAATTCTCTACCATTCTTCACAAAGGAACAGGTCTTTGAAAAAAGTAATTTAGTGCAGCCACCTTCTGGACTGAGCTAATGCAGACTTTTCCCATTGTCCTCAAGTTAACTATTAGACCTACAAGTCATGTTTAATGAGCTTTCTGATTCCAGACCAGCAAGGAGTCCGCAATGGAGCTGTGAAAATGTGACCAGCATTTATGGCAAGTGCCTAACACAGCTTTCTAATTACACTGGACAAAGCTGTGATTTCCCCGTAGTAGAAGTGGGATAAACCAGGAGATGAGCAATAATTCTGTAACAGCTGCTGTTCCCGTTGTGCTGTTTGCTCATCTTACAGGTAGTGACTGCAGAATGAACATCAGCCAGTTCCCTAATGCAACATATGGGAAGATTTGAGCTTGGATGTCTGTGTACATCCTGCCTCTGTATTCAGAGACGTGAGGAAGAGGTCTAAATTGAAGGTAAAAATGGATATAGTATTATGTAGAAGCTTCAGTGTAGGGCTCCCTTTTACTTTGCTACAGGAGATGTTAATAGCAAGACCTATACATTGCAGTAGCATCTGAACAGCTTCACATGCCCAGCTGCAAGGCAGTCAAATGTAAAGCCTTGATTGAGAAGGGAAACCCAGGGAGCAGTTTCCAGATCCAGTGTTCTGTTTAACAACAAACAACAGGGTTCTCCCTTGGAAAAGACAGGAAGCAATCAGTTGTCATCCATGCTGATGTCAGTTGTCCTTTCACGGACCTCTTTTTTTGTCCCCCTAAGTCAGGTGTTCTCCAGACTAATGAGTCCCAGACTATCCAGTCATTCCTTATACAAAGCAGTCATTCTTGCCCTCTTTCCATGAGCATATTCCAGCTCTGATCTTGTCTAAGGTGAGAGGACCACATCAGAGCAGGCAGCTGTTCCTGAAGAGTCTGTGACTCCGTGGAGAGCCTATGCTGGAGCAGGCTGCTCCTGAAGGACTTCATGTAGTATTCAATGTGTGGATTAGCCATAGATATATAATGTCGTCTTCCTTTCTCCAGTGTGGGCTCCTAATGAAACTTCACCAATGATCTCCTCTCACTGGCAACTGACTGCTCACTCCTACTCTCAAGTTTCCTGACTTTTACACAGCTGTTTTTCCATGCAAAGACTTCCCTTCTTCTCCTGCAGCTGTTAGCTTTCAAGAGCTCTAGATGAAGGTCTTTGTCACAGCTCTTGAAATCCAGAGTTATTTGAGATAAATCACTTTTATCCATATGGTTAGTGACACACCGCAGGAACCCCAAGAGGCTGGAAAGGCAGGGCTCCCCCTTACAGCAGCTGTGACTCTGCAAGGAGGTTGTGTTTATGTGGGTATCTGTTGTCCTTTATTTTCGGCTTCACAAAGTTGCCAGATACAAACATTAGTCATACAGGCCTGTAGTTCCCCAGATCCTCCCAAAGTCTTTTCTTCACGTGTTCCATTTCCCAGTAATCCAGCTATCTCACCTATGAGTATTCTGAAAATTCTCAACTGAACACCATCTAGTCCTGATTTGTTACTGTTCCTTTTTCCTGTTTGTACCAGAAGTCTTCCTGGGATCAGTGAAATTTCAGATAGATCCTGAAAAAGCTCCTCTCTGAACCTCCCCAGATTCTGTTTATGTTTCTCTTGCAATCAGATCTGTGTAGGTTTTAATGGGCATGCGTTTTGTTAGTTACTTGAAACCGCTTTTAGATTAATTCCTGTTATAAACAGTCAAGAGACTAGTTATGTTTCTTTCCCCTATTTGTCACATTTTATATTAACATAATTTCAATTCTTCTTCAAAGGAGGGGAGAAAACCCAAAACACACCAGAAACCTCTCACATTTGGGATGTTTTTTGTTGCTCTGGCGAGGCAAAAGGATCTTCAGATTTGGAAAATTCCATTTATGTCTCTGCACACTGACAGATCGGTGGAAAGCAGTTGCTGCTGTAAATGAGAATTACACCACATCGTTTTTTTCCTGGCAAGATAAAGAATACTTTTAATACAGATATCTAGTACTTAAAATGTTCATAAAAGTCACTCCATTGCTATAAATCTAAGTGGTCAATTTAAAGAAGAATTAAGTGCTGCTGTTTGCACATGCAAGTCAGCTCACTCAGGTATGACTTATTTCTCCCCTGTGTTCTCCCAGCTCCATCTGATAAGACCATCTATCTTGTGATTATGATGGGATTGAACTTTGTGCAGGCAGGCTCACAGCTCACGTTGGCACTGTGAGGACAGCTTATGGCTTTTTGCATTGATTTCTCTGTGCCTTTATAATCTTTATCGGCTTGTTTCCATCGCCTGGAGGTATGCAGAAACGCAAATGCAAACCTAGCTCTCAGTTTCTAGAAGAAGCTGAAGCCAATGGTTTTTTTTATGGAACTAAATTTCTTTCCATCTCATCTGTTGTAACATGGAGTCTTCAAAATGGTACCCAAATCTGCAAATTAGCAGGCAGATAAATGACATTTAAGCACACAGGGCGTTTTTTTTCCTCTCTTTTGAATCCAAATTGCAACATTTTTGTTGTGGGTTGTTTTGAAGTCCAAGCAGAACAGTAAATACTGAATTGTCAGCTCCAGTGAAAAAGCATGCTGTAGGCTTCCTCAGCACCTGAGCTGTTTTAACAATCAGCTCTTTGTTGTTGGGCTCTTTCAGAAATGTCTTCACTTTTCATGTTTTTGTTATCATGAGAGCCAGAAGCCTGTATTTTCTTAAATAAAGCTGATATGATTTGTGTTCACATATCCCCAAAAACACAGACTTGAGGAAATATACAGAATGCCTTTAAATTGGAAATGAAATGGCAAGTTTCCACATCAAAGTAAATAGTACAATACCAACACCTCATTATTTTATGAATGTGTTTGTTATTATTATGTAATCCCAGTCTGTACTTTTCATTGGAAAAAAGACCTTTAGGATGTTCAGAGTTGGGTGCCTTGGAGCTGAGATATCTTCTAGACACTTGTATAAAAGCTGTTGACTCACGGAAGTGCTGACTCTTGCAGTAGCTGCTGGAGTTGGTAGAATCTGTGACTGCTCAGACCTTTGAAAACCAGGCTGGTTTTGTTCAGGTGAGCAGGTGTGGAGTTAGACACGGACATCTGGGCATCACATTTTGGAATGAGGACTGCAGTATCCTCTTCACTCCCCAGTCTGCCTCTCCACCCTGTTTGTGTTCACCTCACATCTGCTGAAGCCACTGTCAAAACTCCCCTTTTTTATTTTTGGCGTTGTGTGATTGGGCTGTGTACTCTTACATCCTTTAATCTCAGACCCAGTCAGGTAAACTGAAAGACTCCCACTGACTTAGGGAAACTTTAGGCCAGATCCTTTCATGATTCTCTTATCACCTGGGGGTAGTTACATGACAAGGCAATTCCTGATAACTTTCTTGAAGTCCCCTGTGCTTTTGGAGACTGTTCCATTATTGTAATTAGGCCAACTCCAAGGAAAGGGTGGTATTAGCTGAGGGATTATTAGCTGATGTGAGGGCCAGCTGCCCCTCCATTGACCTTTCTTTACATCACCATTTGCTCTTGACTCTTCCTCTGAACTGGTACCCATGCACATAAAAACAGGTCCTGCAAACCCATCTATTTATTTTGTGGTGGTTAAACTATCTGAATCAGATCACTGCCTCAGTGAAGAGCCAAGAGCTCGGAGCTGCCTTCCCTTCCAGTGAGGAGCAGCTGTTACCCCTCTTGGGAACAGCTTGCTGTTGAAGCCATGCTGTTGTGTGTCCCTGCAGCTTTCTTGGGGGTACTAAGCTGTAACAGAAACAGCAGAAGAAAACATACATTAGTAGCTGCTCTAAAAAATTCCAGCACCTCAGCCTAAAACCACTTCTTAAGCTATCTTAAGGAAATTCTTCAAAGCCAGGGCACAGTTAGTGATCCTGTTTAAGACAGTGCACAGCTCCTGTGTTAATGGATACACCATTGTAAAGCTTGATTTTTCTTAAACTGGCACTTTTTTTGTTTTGACAAGGACTGGGAAAAAGCCAAAGTGGTACCTGCCAGGACTTTCACTCCCTTGGGTGTTATGGGGCGTGGGAGCTTCTCTTCCAATCCACAGTACATTTCCAGCTGTTTTAAACAGACCAAGAACCAACCTCATGCTCTGGTCTCAGATGGGTGTATTGCTAAGTTGTTGCTTTCCTTTTCCTGTCATGCTGGACCCTTTAGGTTCCATTTCTGGGAACTGGGGGATTGCCCAGAACTGCAACCAGTACTGAAAAATCTTGAATATCTTGCACCTCCTACTTTAAAAACAGGAAGTAAATAAAAGAATAGGAAAAAAAAATACTGTCTTTTGAAAGCTCATGATTGTGTGGTTTTGGTTTTTTTTATTTTGGTTTTTGGTTTTTTTTTTTTTAGTTAGCCTTGTGAGTTTTATGGTTTGACTCAGTGTAGTGCTGTCTTAGGAGTCTTATGGCAATCATGGGGAGTCATGCTGAAGGACAAATACGGCCTCATAATTATTCTAGTCTTTTCTGTACAAGGAACTGCATAGTTTCTATGCTGCTGTGCTGCTCCCCCTCTTGTCTTGTGACATCTCCAGTAGGAATGCAGAAAATAACATTAGCCAACCATCTATGCATTTTGTCCAGATTGGTACTGTGTGACGGGATGTTCTTTCTTGTCTCATGTTGCTGCCTGGTCTGCTTGCAGAAGATGATGCCATCTATTTCAAAAGCACTGTTGACACATGTAGCCATTGTCCTCAGCATGTTGGTCGTGTTTCAAGGTAGAAGAAATTTCTAAGAAGAACTTCTAGAGGAAACAGGCTCTGTGTTGTAGCACAGAAGCTCCAAACAATCTTGGTAATCTGGAATAGGAAGCTTATGAGTTACTGACTTCTTAACTAGCAGCTCCATCCTGCAAGCTCTTGTGGCTTCATGAAGCAGTCATGGCCAAGGATATCAACACAAAGCTGTCAAATCTGGGCTTGCTGTGAGGTGATACGGGGTTCCTGACACAGAGCAACTCTCCTGCAGACTTCCCACATGCCCAGCACCCCAGGCTGTGGGGCTCCATTTCTTTACTTAGTCTTAACAAACATTCTTCTGTGGTTCTTAGTCAGAGCCTATCGCTTTGAATGGGAAGTCAGTAGCAACACCTATGATCTGTGTGCTTATTGATTCTGGGGGTGAAGAGTGGTTTCAGGGTTCCTTATTAAGAATCTGTTGCAGTGTAATGAACCAGGCGTCATCTCACCTCTTAAATCAGAGCACCCAGGAAAAATTGTCTCGTTGCTGTCCCTTCAGGACAATGTTGGCAGACGAGCTGGACACTCTGTGGCCTCTGCAGACTATGACAGCAGCACAAATCACAACTTAGAGGACAGTAATTGTAGCCAAATTATTCCCTTATTGCTTCTATCAGCAGCATTTTTCATGTCACAGTCATGGCTGTTGTCCGACACACACTCTCCTGTTCTGCTGATAAGCCAGTTGCATCTTTTCTTTGTACATCTCCTGTTGTATTCTTTTTCTGGCTGGAAGACCCTTTCACATGCCAGCAAGGAGTTTCAGCCTCAGAATACGTATTTTAAGAAAAACTCTATGCAAAGACCAACTTTGCTTTTATAACAGACTTCTGTCTGTTTGCCAGTCCAGAAACAAAACAGGTAATGACTTGGGATCTTGCCAGTAAGCCCATTCCTCTGCCACGAATAATGAGATAATGTGTTGCAAATTAACTCTTACACTGACAGATCCCAGAAGAGTCTCCCAACTGTGCTTGTCAAATTTGTAAAACACTGTTAATATAGATATCTCTCCCCCTTTTCACAGGGATACCCATGTTGACTTGTGAGTTTAGGTTTTGTTTCTGAATTAAATTCAGTAACCAGGAATAGGAGAGGAAAAAAATTAAGAGCTGGGAAAAGATTTTTCTGGCTGTAATCTGAGAAGGGATAATGGAACAGATACTTTTGGCCAGATACATCGGACTATTTTATTTGCTTTCCTATTTATTTCACTAAGAATTAAGAAATTCAATACAGACCCATTCCAGTGTAATATCAGTGCTAAAATAAGGAATGCAAATAGCTTTTTGAATGTGGTCCCTACTGTGGTTTATGAAAAAAATCAGATGAGAAATTTCTTCCATCAAAACATGTCCTTATTGTAGTAACAAAAATGAAGACTTGAAAATGAACTGAGCAAGTCAGAAGCAAAAAATTAATTTCTCTTTTGAACTAAAGCAAGCATGATAAGAAGTGTCTTTTGGCACTGGAAATCTCTGTGCTAAGTCTTAGCCAGGAAAGAATGTTATTTGCACCAGGTAAAAACATATTCCACGTTCCAGAAAATGAGTCCTTAACATGGAAATGCTGATGCAGTCCTAAGTACGGTTTATTAAATAGCACACTAATAAAAAGAACAAACCCAAATCTCTTTAAACCAGTCCCAGTGGTCTGCATTAGATGAACTACAACTGGCAGAGGCAGAGATAGTAAATCTTCAATCACTTTCACAAAGAGGAGGAGACCTCCAAAGACGTGCAGCCTTCTAAGATTCTGAGCCACTTTTAGGAAATACGAATTTCAGTTTGACCACCAAGGCCTTTTTGTTTTTTCTACATAGTTGTAGCCCAGAGAATATTAAAAGGTCTGCTTTTTGTAAAAATAGCTTGTCTCAATTTATGCTGATGTGATCTTAACTGAGACAAACATCTTTCTGTGTACATTGAAATACATTGTGAGCTATGGAAAAGAAGATGAATTTCAGCCAAAGATAAATATAAACAGTGCATTTCAAGCTTTAGCAGCAGATATTTCTGGTCGTAGCCTAATAGGCAGCTGTCTCTTGGTGGTTGCAGCATTGCTTTGGATTCTGCCAAATGGGCGAAGATGACGCGCTTTAAATTTTTTTTGCCAATTTTGGAGTCTGGCTACTTCAAGCATCTCTGCATTTGTTAAGCAGTGCACACATATATTCCTACTCCTTTTGAGGGTGCTGTTCTTGCAGGTGTCTTGCGCTGAGACTATTCATCAGTCTTTGCAGAATGAGAGCATAAATAATGTACAAATTCAGACTGAGACGCTATGCAGTGATACAGATGTGCTGTTGTATAAAGTTCTGTTAATTGACATGGCTGCTGCGAAAGCATCTACTCAAACCAGTTTACTTTGCCCGCTGTTCCTAGATTTAATGGACAAAACCTGTCATAAAGTAACTCCAAATAGTCAGCAAATCAGGTTTTTGATTGTCAGTTCTGCTCGTGTGGAATGTAAGCACCCTTTGGAATGTGTGTAGATAGCTCCAGTCCTTGGAGGATTGAATTCAGCCTAACTCCTCTGGAATGAGATTCAGTGGGAGATTTGTAAGAGACCAAACTGCAGTTGAAAATTACTTGATGTATCTCTCTGTAAGCTTCTATAAGGTGCTTAAAACTGCTCAACTGGTGTTGATGGAGGCCAGTTCTGTAGGAGCTAGGCATTTTGAGCTGCACCTAATGATGTGAGCTGAAGATCTGGCTCACTAAACTGATAGTCACAGGTCCGGAGGACGTGTACTCATAGCTACCTTGAAAACAAACAGATGCTGTGGAACAAAACACCTTTTTGAGCATGAATATGTGCTAGTATCTCTCTTCACGTTCTCTTCTATATATGTGTGTGTATACACATATACGTATGTATTTGTATTTCCATGTTTATACATGAGAAAAGGGAAGAGCTGCAATGTACTTCAGTTAGCTTATTTCATACTGCATGTCTTTGAACGAGTTGATTGTCAGAGGGTGCGGGAGGAACGGTTAGAGCTGGGAGCGCTGCCTTGGAGCTAGGAGAATGCGCAGTTGGTTACTGGATGCAAACAATTTCAGGCTAGTGAAAATTGTCAAATACAATTTTAATAGCTCTGGGAAGATCACCGGTTTCACTCTTCTCTCCTTATGTGCCTTGGGAATGGACTCCATGGGAGTGCTGGTGTGTTCTTAGCAGTTGCCTTTCTGTTGCAGCAGAGCTGATGGACTTCCAGCATTAGACTTCTTTATGCAGGAGATGCTGAATGTACAGGTAGAAAACAGCAGTCCCAGAGTACAGCAAGAGGAGAGTTGGTCCCGTTGCAGGACCAAAATGAAGTTGCCTTCAGTTCAGCATGAGTCATGTGAAACAATATTTTGCTATTCTGAGTGAATGACTCCTTCTTTTTGCACTTCATCCAAACCAAATCAAAAAGCCACATCATCAGCTGGAAAAAATATGTTTGCAGTCACGAAGCAAGCAGGGCACCAAAAGGGGGCTATTTAATCATTTTCATGTGTTGCTAATGGGAAAATACAGAAAGCAAGTCGTTTGCAGTAGCAGGCATTTTTAAGACTTCCACAAGCCATGCTTTTTTAATGCTTGTGTGTGTGAGCACGACTGCACAGTAATTGGCATCGTAACTTTTACTGGTGACTGTCCTGCAGAGAAATTACAGTCTGTACCTGAGAGATGCTCCTGCCACAGGGAGCTTCATGTCACAGAGCAGACCCGATATAACATAGGCAGCAGAAGGCTAACAGGACAGAAAGCAGAAGATGTAATCAGGAGACTTATAATCAGGGGGTGACAGTAGGGAGCAAGCAATCCCATCTTGCAGCCAAATACATCTGAAGAGCCATGCCAGACTGCTGAAGGCAACGGGTTCATAAAATCAGTCACCTGGAGAGCTCCATAGCCAGAGACCTAGTGACAGTGTTGTGATGGAAATGTAGCAATCCTGGGCTGAAACATACTTGAAGTATACTGGGAGTTTTGAACATACTACAACTATTTTAGAATGTATTACGTAGCACATACTGCTGCTGACTTGCGGTGTTGCAGATTTCTTGCTTTTGTCAGTTCACAGGCTCATTTTCCCAGCTGTGTGGCAGCAAACCCACTCCTAGTCACCAGGTCCGTTGATACTGGGTTTTTGTTATCAAGTAACATCATTTGCACTAGTCCCGGCAGAGATTTTCTTGGTAATTTGAAACACAAAGGCAGTGTAATGTTTTCCTCTGGTACTCCCTAGGCCTGGCCAAAGGGTACAAAACCTGGGATCTCATTTATCTTAGGAAGTACCTATGCAGTACCTACTTAGGAAATTAGTCCGTGTGGTCAGCCAACTTGTGTTCTGGACTGAGCTTCTTGGTTAGGTGTCACTGCGTGCTGCTGCCCCAGGAAACTGGTTGGAAAGCCAGAGAAGTCTAAGGAACCTTTTCTTGGCTGATCCTGCCCAAAGTGGCATTGCTGTGTGTTAGTCACAGCCCTTGGATATATCTTGCCATTTAATTTTTAGGGCTCTTTCTGCTTAGCAGCAATCGTAATGGCTTGAAAGGGAAAGAAAACCCCAAACCAGCCACCACATTATGAAATAGTAGATTTTTTCAGCTGCCCTTTTTCTCTGAGTACCTTCCATCATTGCCAGGAACCTCTGTCTCAGGCGGTACATGGAAAACAAAAGCCTCATCTTCTCCTTGTTACTGTCCTGGGCGAGCTGTTGTGTATAAACCAGCAGTACCTTTTGCAATGAGTTTTTACATCTGAGAGCACGCATATACTGTTTAGCATAGTCATTCTATGGGAGGCAAGGCTGGGGGAATGTCAGCTTATTTTCTGAAATGCCAGCCTTTTCAGTGGAGAGCTCTCACTTTGCTCAGTGTTCCCAGCTATTGGCACATTTGGGGAATGCCTGCTAGTTTGGGATATTTTTGAAAAAATACCTACCTAACAGCTGTTTATGAAAAAAAATGCTACTTTGATTAAGTTTTGGCATATTTTTTGTCTCACATTCATTCTAAAGGCCAACTTTTGTAATGTGTGTTACAGGTACTATTCATGTTTGCTGAAGTATGTTAAAATCACAAAAAATAGCCCCGTGCTTCACTGTAAGAGGTGTTTCCCTCTGGTCAGTCATGGTGTCTTCTGAAACCAGAGAAGTTCCCCTTGTGAAGAAGTGGTGGGTTCTGATTTGCTTCCCTTAAAAATAGTGTAGTGCAGAGCGTGGTTTTGCAGCTTCCTCTCTGTGGAGTTCCAAGATGACAAGATGCTTGTTTATGAAACTGAGAGCTTGAATATCTGGCTGTTATCAAAATGCCAGTGCTATAATTGGGAGCATATGCTAACAGAGTTGAAAAATGTAAGAAGGCCTTTTACATGATTAAGTCCATTTCTTTACAAAGATATGACAGACTCCAATAAAGGTTTTTCTTCACCGTTAAAGTGATGCTGCGGCAATTAGAACCGAAGAGCTTCTCTTTCAGCTTTTCACATGTTTGCTCACACAAATAATTTTTGAATTGGACAAAACATGCTAAAATAAGTGTTTGATCATTTGGGTGTTTTTGAAGTGACCAATTGATGCTTTTCCCCATTTTTGTGTGTAGAAATCTGAGCAATAGAGAAAACTTGTCTGTGAAAGTTTCCATGGTCTTCAGCAAGGACAGACACCTGGAACTGTCGGTAGAAAGTTGGTCTGAAGACGCGAGTTTTAAAGCAGAGCTACATCCCTAGTAGCACAGCGACGTTCTTGCTCTTTACACGTTGGCACTGCTGTTCCAGATGGCAGAGGTTGGAATTCGGCATGGTCTGAATGGGAAGGTGCACATGGCAGAGTCCAAACACAGCGGTGCTTATTCCAGCCCTCACACATTCACGTGCCCCTGGATGTGCTGTTATGTTATGTGAGAGCTGTCAGAGACGCATTCCTTCGCTTACGCTTTGTAATCTGATGTGTGTGGGAAGCTGAACGTGACAGGCCCCTCTGTTGCAAACGTTTGCACACTTGAGTAATTTCACTGGTGTGAATAGGGCTGTTAGGCAGGAAAGCACTGGAGGCTTTTCATTTTTTTAATTTGGGGGAGATTTAGTTCAAAAGACAGACTGAGGGGACTCCCTGCTTTGTCTCAGACACAGTCTGAATAGGATTCTTTTCTGTCCTTTAATATTATTCCTGCAGGAGCGAAGTGAAAAAGAGAACAATGTATGCAGAGACCTGTATATGGAAATAATGCCTTGGGTTTGGATACAGGTATAGATGTAGATGAAACTAAGGGGAATGATCATAGCAATGACGTTACTCATCAGTGTAAAACCAGGAATGAAGGAAAGTTTTGGAGATTAGTCCCAAGTTTAACAAAGTCATTTCTGTATGCCCTCTTGAAATGCTGTGCCTTTGCTAGAAGTTCCCCCTGAGGTGCAAGCTTTCACAGAGCATTTCATGTAGGCAGGATAGATGACGGTATCTCCAGGCACTGGGTTTCTGTAGGGGTTCTGCCCTTGCTTATCTTCCTCTGTTTACTTGCATGTTGTTACATTATGGTTAATTGCATCATAAGAGATGAAGGTTTGGGGGTTTTTCCCAAACCTTCTTATCTGTCCCCAAAGTTGCTGCTAGCCCATTTAAGGTTTTATTTGTTTCCTTTTCACTGAGTGACTGCAAATTGAGAACTTCCTCCAAAGTGGTCCCTTTGACAAATGCTGATGTGGTTCATGCCCCTTCCCATGCTCCAGCTGTGAACAGCTGGCTGCTTGTGTGGAATGATCCTCCAGGCAGCTGCCTGTGAGAGTCCATTCTATAGACTGTGATAGAAAGCAATGGGAGAAGGTAATTAGAGTGGGATTTAATGTGGTATATCAGGCATCTGTGAGGCTGAGTTTACAGCTGCAGATTGGAGTATATTATGCCTTCAGATTGATTGGACTGTTGATTTTACAAACTTTGTACCCATGAAGAGAGACACATGACAGCACTCAGGACTGCAGTACTCCATTTATTTACAGACAGATTACCATACTCAAAGCAGAGACATATGCTTTCTTCCTGCCTTGCCAATGTACCTCATCTTTGAACTGGAGGGATCATGGGAAAGGTGGAAGGGCAGATTGTCAGTAAGTACTAGGAACCAGCTTCTGCTCCGCTGAGTTTACTATGGGGTTTGCCACCGAGCTCAGTGCATAGCATCAAGTCCTAGATTGTGTTCTTGGAGACTTAGTCCTGGTTGCGTCTTCCTCTGTTTCTTACTCCGTTGTCTGCTCTCAGTATGCCTCCAGACTTCAACATGCCAAGGCCAGGCTCCCAGTTGATAGCAGGGAAGGCTCAGCCTGGAAGATATGTTCCTTGTCCAACCCGTGAGTGTTTCTGACCTGTTTGTGGGTTGTTTTGTATCTGCTGCTATGTAAGCTAGGTTCAGCTGCCGCTGATTTTACCTTCCTTCATTTATGAAGTTGTTGCACCAGCAGTGGACTCATGAGCCCCTTCAGTGGTGGGATAGAAGGAAGGAATCAGCTTGACCAAATTCTGGTACTTTTCCATAGGTGCAGTGCCAGACTGTGTTTATAAGTTCCTGCTTCCAAATGGGGAGTCAGGGGAGGGTTTCAATACTAAAGTTTTCAAAGGGAATGTCTCTTGCTAGTGTGCAAAATACTTCTATATCTACTCATTCATAGAAATCACGGATTATTTCTGGTTTGAAGTAGCCTCTAAACCATCCCTAAGGCAGATGACAGTAGCAGTGAGTAGCAGTCCTCTGCTGGGAAGTCTTGGGTAACTAATTATAAGCCATTGTAGTGAAGTTAATAAGTTTCTCTACCATGGCACACTCGTTCTCAGTGTAAACAAATGAGTCAGAGGAAGCATTAGGAAAAACCATGTAACTGTAGAGATGATGAATTGTTGGGAGAGGCTGTGGAGGAAAAGCTGTGCAGTTTTCCTCACTTGAGGTCTTTAAGAGCATCGTGGAGAAATACCTGCCAGGCATGACCTGAGTACACTCAGTCTTACTTTGGGCAGAGGCATGAGGAAGAAATGCAGCTCTCTTTCAGCCTGGGATGGAGGGATACACCTTCATTTGCTTTCTCTTGCAGCCCCTTATCAAAAAAAGGCACCATAACTACAGTTATTGGGTCTCTCTGCAAGGTGTAGTAGATTTAAGGACAACAGGGAGTGATATAGCTTCAGAGAGCCCACCACACGGGCTGTGCTCTGCTGAACATCCTTGTAGCTTTGTGGGGGTATTAGCAGCTGTGGAGCAGAGATCACTTTGTTTGAAAGAAGCGTTTGGGTGGAAAGCATATGAGGTGGTGTTTGTTCCTGTGTACCTACCAAATGGAAGTCTTCTGGGGCCGCTGCATCTGCATGATCATCTGCTGGTGTTCGGGGTTGGTTTTGGTTGTACTTCTGAGGGTAAAGGCTGTCTCTGGGGGAGAGAGTCACACAGGCTTGAGGCAGGTGCATCCCTACATGGGTACTTCAGTGATAGAAAGGTACAAGGGTACTTTAAATAGCTGTTCAGGAGCCCAAATTGTGTAGCCAAAGGTAGTGCTCCCTTCCCAAAAAAGGATGTAGGTGAGGAGAATGGAAAGGAGCTTCAGTGCATGTTTTCAGTTGCTACCTTTACGTGTCTCACTTTAAATGTCTGCCCTAAGAGTGCAGGGATGCTAGGGTCCTGCTAAGAGAGGCTGTTGCTTTGAGTCACTCTTGGCAGGAGCCTCTCTCCTTCCACTAAAAACAAAGACACTATTTTCCTAATTTAGTGGCCATAATTGGTTACCAGAACTGGTCAATGTAAATACCAGCAACAAGAATCCTCCTGAAAGAGGAGAGCGCTGCTAGGATACTTACCTACTGGATGTACAGTTCCCTGGAGTCTGCTGCAGGTGGGGCATGTTTTATGGCAAACAGAAAGCCACTGTAACTACTCTGGGGTTGAATTTGCCGTAAGCTGTTATCTAAATTAGGCCCCTGTGTGCTGGTATGTAACTGGGCTTATTCTCCTGCTTATCTTCCCAGGTTCTGATCTGCTCCTAGCAGATGTCTGTTGGAAAGCCTGGGTATCTTTTTTTGTTGATAATGTGGTCTGTCTGGAGGCTGGAGCAATAGTCTTTTTCCTCCTCAGTTCTGCTGCTGCTGGAGTTGTATGTCAGGGACTTGCACAGCAGAGAGCCGGTGAAGGAAAGTGGGGCAGGATTTGGGCTGCTGCTTGTTTTCCATGAGTTGTTTTGTTAATGCTATTCCTCCAGGCATAAGATGCATCCTGAGTCCACTCTTTTTCACCTGAAATGAAGGCTCAAACTCTTCTTGCAGTTTAAGGGGTTTTCTCTTTTCAGTCTGAGATTTATACTTTTATTTGTGAACGGAGCAGCCTGAGAGCTGGGGATGTGGTTTGCCACCAAGGAGCAGAGTGAGTGTAAAGAAAGGGCTGTTAGCAATGCCTTATGTTATGTAGCATGTGGAAGTTTCAGGTAGGAGGAAGAAAGGTGGGACAGAGCTGAGCTTCTGGCACACCTTAACTTGCCTTTGCTTGGAAAGCCCACCACATTTGGAAAATGATTGCAAGGAATCACTACCCAGCGGGTCATTTAGGTGGTGCACACATATTCAAAAAAGATGTTCTTCCAGATGAAAGGCATCTGCACAGCATTGTCATTTTGGGAATAACACCCCTTGTGAACAAGTCTGAGAGTACATCAAGACTTCTGAGTTCAGAAACCCAATGTGTTCGTGCGTTGCCCAACAGGAAGAGTGAAAGTCCCCACCCTCCATGTTTGTGCAGTTAAACATGAGCTAGAAAACAGAAATGCAGAAGGTGTGGGGCTTGGGTTTTTATTTTTAACTTCCAATCCAGTGTTATATCCACAAGACCATCAGATTTGCGTTTGTATGGTCATCTGGATATTCAGCACCAGTGGTGTACTGTGACACAACCCCAGCTGACCCCTCCCAAGCATGCTTACAGTTAAGATGTTCAGGAGCAAACAAAGCTGAAGTGCTCAGGATGAAGCTGTGAGAGAAGCAGAAGTGGGAGAGATTTTCTCTTCGTATGAGAAAGTTAAAGCAAATTGTTAGGTTTCATTTTGGATTTCACCCTGTTTCTGGGACTGTCGGTACTATCCTGGTAAGAAATTTGGAGAGAGTTGCAATTCATTCAAATCCTTACTTTTGTACTGCATAGTACTAGAATGGTAATCGATACATTTAGGACAATTAGTGCAAAAGCAATACTTTTCTGTAAAGTGATGGTGTTAATCACTGCAATGTCCTGTAAAAGCTGTTGTGGGCATTTACATGGGGTACTTGTTCTGCTCGTAGGCCACTTTAGGGCACTAGGTAGGGGAATGCATAAGCGGCTGCTTAGGGCAGGACTCGAGCTGTTGCTTGCTGTGAGGACAGCAGGAAGTATCAGCTCCAGGATGGGTCTTGCCCAATGTCCATTTTAGGTATCTGAAACATACTGACTTGGTGTGTTCATCAGCAGACACTTGTGGCAGGCTGTTAGGTGTTCACCCTACCTCTGTGTGTCTGACTGTCATTTAAATCGTGTAAAGCAAAGGACACAGGAATTGCATTCCCTGCTTACCTAAAGACACTGAGTCCATGAAGTATACAAGGTAAAAATCCACTTTTTCCTTCTTTTTGGTGTAACAGTCTTTCTAAAGATAAGACACTCCTAAAACATGAGTCAGTTCCCTACACGCCGTTAGCCTCATATATGCAATAGTAGAAGCCACCTCTTTGTGATTACCAAAAAAAACCAGATTGTTTTTATCACCTTTGTTCACTGTGAGTAGTACCTTACTCATCGTAACCACCCATTCAGATCAGCCAGGCTATTTGTGGAGTACAGCATTATTCACTGTGTGGGAGATTATCAGAAATCAGTCCCTATTAAAAAAGATTTCTCTTGCCTTAGAAAGTTTCCAATGGGATCCCTCATTTATTCAGGAAACATTTGTAAAAAGGACTCTCTGCTGTAAATGAATTGTGATTTCCTTGGAGCAGTGACCAGTTGTGGTCGCTTAGGAACCACCGCTCTGCTCTTAACTTAGGTGCATAGACTCGGGCTGTCCTGGAAAAGAAACCTGGGTGGGTTATATGGTGCACTGTGGTTCCAGCTCTCACCAGGACAGGATCTGAACCCTGATGCTTTGTGAATATATTGTATATTCAACCTGACATGTTCTTCTGCTTTTGCTGAACTGCTGTACCTACCTTGTGTTTGATGAAGGATTAAAAAATGGCACCTGCCAATCTGGTGCTTCAATATCCATTGCGTCCTTCTCTTTGGAAGAAGCTCCATTTGTAGTTATTGTTTTATTTGCTTTGATGAAAATGCCTGGATTTGTCTGCAGCGTTTGATTGACGTGAATGGTCTGATCGAGGAAAGTTACCGTGAAATTTTCTTGTGCTTTGGTAAAAGTCAGCTCAGTGCACAGAGTTGGTGAGATGCCAAGAGGATGTGTGTTTCTGAAGCCAGAGATCTGTTTTGTGTGAATGTCATGTAAGGACTGTGAGGTGAGTTGAGGGAAGAAGAGGGAAGCCCTTTCTCATCATGAAAATCCTAGCAGTGATTTCCTTTAAGACCAGATACTGCTCTTCAGTGCCTTGCCATAGCTCGGTGCTGACTCTGGGTCCAAGAGGAGCTTTTGCCAACTGAGTGACTGGAATGTTATTGTGCAGAGCTCCCAGGTAGAGACTGGAGTGTTAACAGAAACCTGCTGTTTGACCCAGCAGAAATCTAGCTATTGACTCTTTAGGCAGAATGAACACCTAGTGCTTTCCACAGTTCTGATATACTGTGTCTGTGATGGCACACCTGCAGAAGTGGATTTTCTTGGCAGAAGAGACTATCACACGCGTGGTTTCAGAGAAAAAAACCTTTGGCAAACATGTTACGTTGCCATTTTAAAAACGGCATGTTCTGTCAGAAACACTTCTGAGCACTCTGGCTTTACATTTAGAAATGTGCCCTTTGATGTGGCGAGTAGGCTTGGAGCTGGACATCCTTCTTAGGGGCATCAACTCTTTCAAGGGAAAGGCTATTTTCTAAATCACAGGCTTCAAGCCTGACGATCTTCACTCTGACAGAGTTAGCTGCCACATGTTGTACTCCTGAGCCTCCGGCACATACAGCACCCTTATGGCTGGAGCGCAGGAGCTGGTGGTTTTCTTGGGTTGCGAGTCATTCCCTGTGCAGCTGCTCTGCTTCACCACGGGAGCACAGTTTAAAACCAGAAGCCAGTGAAACACATGATACCCAGCTATCTGTAGCATGAAATAGTATGTTGGCTCTTCAAAGACAGCCTGGAGCCTCATGGTTGTCCTCTCGAACAGATCCTGCTCTCTGCTAAACAAAACAAGACATCGTGTAAATAACCTCACTTGCATCAAAGTCAGTTCACCAGCTGTGGATCTGGCTCCATGTGTCTGGTATGTTCTTTACCAGCACAGATAATAGTATTTAAAGTGACCTTTACTGAGGTTTTTGATTCTCCCTGCTGTTTCTCACCGCATCTGGCTCCATTATTGGCTTTCTACAGCATCTTTTTGGGACCTGTTTTAAAAGCAAAACCTTGCAGTTCTGAAAGCATTAAGGCAAAACGGTTCATGAATTGAGAGCAGAACAAGCTGTTTCTGACTCCTGTTGCTTATAGCTGAATTCAAAAGAAGCTGACACATCGGTCACCTTGTATGCAGTCCCATGGTTCTGGCTTCATTTTAAGCTATAATACACAATGTTTGTCTGTGTAAAAGACTGTAATGAAAACAAGAGTGTTGGAAGAAATAAGGCTGTTTACTTTTTATGGCCTTCCTTCCTTCCTAGTTTAATGAAACACTGTAGCCTCATGTAGCCCCAGACAATAAACTCATCTTTGCAGTTACATTAAACTGCTCATTAGGCTTAATTTGCATTAACTGTAAGTGCCTAATACATTCAACTAGTTAGCACTGGCTGTGCTGAAAAAACTGACCACTGAACAAGTTATTGGCATAGTCTGACATATGTGGGTTTTATTGTGTTAAAATAGTATCAAAGTCACGTTAGGAAGCAGCAAAATTACTTCAGTCTACCATGTTCTCTGATACAAACCCACAAGCTTTTGAAATTTGAAAGCTGTTTCTCAAGGTTTGGATAAATTTGTCTTTTGCTGCAATTTGTTAAATCTGAATAAATCTTACCAAGCAAAGCCTTTTTTGTGCTATGTCATCCTTAGTGGCCCTGTTTCTTATCAGAAGCCCTCTGTGGTATGCTACTATAACGAAGTACTTAGAACAGAACGTGTTGGCACCAGGCACTAAGTGTGAATCTGCAAATGGGCCAAAGCTGTGGATGCAGTTACAGTTTTTGCAAATGAGTGGATTAGGAACAAAACCCTTCTGAAGGTGGGGAGACATGCTCTTTCATGGAAGCAGGCTGACAGTGCTGAGAGAAGGCAAGGTCACGATTTAATAAACAATGGTTTTTCATTCTTCCTTCTTAACTGCAGAAGTCAGTCAGAGTTCAGCTCCTGCATGTTAGACAATGAGGAAAACCAATTTCCAGTCTGTCCCTTTCGCTGACTTTTTCCTCTCAGTATATATAAAACTAAGGGGTGATGTTTTTCCTGCCTGTTTCAGTAAGTTACAACAAACTATTCAGGATTGCACATAATGATGATAGCTCAGTGTGTTTAGAAAATTGACTTTGCCCTGTAGCACCTTTCCTGTCTCATGTAGCAGCTGCACGTTGCACCTTACGGAGTTTTTTTAATCTAAACCTCCTGTTGTGCTCTGTAGCTGCCGGGCGCAGAGGAGGGTGCTTGAGTGGGCAAGCAGCACCCTTATCCTGCCTTCGCTCTGTACTGGGGAGCAGTGGGCTCAGAAGCAGGCCCCAGTAGCCTCTGCCCTGATTTTCAACAGACTGAACGCCCAGTTTGCCTGGTTTAGTGACCTTTTGCCCGTGGCTTGCTGAACTCGCCCAGCCATGGCCATCTTCCTCCGGTTCTCAGCATGGCAGCTTTTGGGGCTGCCAGTCCTCATCTCGGTTCTGCTGGTGGCAGTTGGATAGTGGGACTTTTTCCCTTCTGCTTTCCCCCTGTTTGCCTGCAACGTGGGGCTGATCTTTGTAGGGTTGCTCTGGCGTCACGGTCTTGCTCTCGCTGCAAGCGAACTGCCCTGCCGTGATTGCTCAAGAACACGCTGTGTGCTGAAGAGGTTTCTGTGCGCATCCTTGTGAAGTGCATCACTGGACTCTTGCTTGGTACCTTCCAGCTTGGCTAAAGGGCTTTGCTGGTATCTGTGGGCATGAAACTGCATCTTGGTTCATGGTTCTGTGATGGCTTTTACTTTTCGAAGACAAACTCTTTCCTGTTCTTTTCTTCTCTGCAGATCTGCAGTCCACCTTCAAGAAAAAGACTCCTCATTGCAACTTTTGTTTATTAAACTGAGGAAGAACTACCCCCCAAAACCAAAGCACTGTCATTTATTGGCAGCATGGCAGGATTCAGGCTAACTGGGCGGCAAGCACAAACCCGGTCCTGACTATATCATGTCATTTGGGAATGTCATTACAATAGTGCACGTTTCACACAGCGGTGTTTGCAGTGTCCTGGCCCTGCAAAACCTCCTGGTACTGGACACTCGCCAAGTTGTTATGGAGAGTTTGGAAGCAGCCATCAGTTGTGGCAAGATTTATAAACACACATTAGCTCTCTTCTTGCTTTTTCCTGTATCACAGGACCTAATAATATACTTAGAAAAAGCTTTGCATTTTCTCCTAAACTCAGGCCCAAAGGCCCAGCTTATTTCTCATAGCTGGGCTCCCAGAAACAGGCGCAGAGGATGTATAAAAGATATCTACAAGATTAGCCTGAGACATCCTGAGAAGAGTAATTTGCCTAGAGGGATGGGTGGTGAACATAATCTTGCTGCTCTTAGTTCTCCCTCATTGCTGCCATTTGAGGCTTCTCTATTATTTTCTAATAGCTTTGATTTTCAGATGCTTTACTGGCTAGCGGTCCTTACACGACTCTCTGACTCCTGACATCCTGGATTCGTTGAACACAAGAAATACTGACTGTAAATCTTTCATTCTCTTTTTCTTTTTTTAAAAAGGTATCTTCAAATATCTGTCCATGAATTTCCAAAATGGTACCTCTCTCATCTGATCCTTTTATGGCTGCTATTGTGGAACCCCTTGCACGTTCTCACTGTTCTACCCTGTCACTGCAGTGGTTTACTGCTCAGGTACAGTGGAGCCTCTGTGGAGGCCGGAAGATTCAGCTCTTCTGAAAGTCAGCTCAGTGGTGATGTAGCAAAGCATCACATGCATTGGAAGTGGTGGCGGCAGGGAAATTCCTGTGTTGTGTAATAGATGTTAATGCTACAGATCAGCCAAGTTCTGAATTTGTAATCTTTCAGGAGACTGCATTCACAGAAAAGCCTGCAGTCACCTTTTCAGACCTGGTTATGGGATCGGTGCTTTTGCTAATTCTATTATGCTTCAGGAAGGAGAGTGCTGTGATTTAGAAAGGTTTCTTTCTTTACATGAGCTAAATTGATGACAACAGCAGCATTGCTGGTGAAAAGCAGCATCCCATCAAAGCTGTACTTTGCATAAAGCAGCCAGCACGCCTCGGTACTGCCAATAACTCGCTTTCTGTAGCACTATCAATTTGCAGACAGAAAAGGGTGATATTTAGGCAAAAGATGCTCTTTAGCATGTAGGACTGTTAGCATGATAAAGGAGGGTTGGCATGTCTCCAGCCTGCTCGTTCTGACCCAGAGCTTCCTCAAACATGAAGCTGTGAGTATTTTCGTGCAAGACCCTTCCCGGAGAAGCTCACTTTCCCAGCTCGGGCTCCAGTCGCCAGGAGTGCCTGGCCACAGGGTGCTGTACTGCCATGTCTGCACACTGATTTCCTTGTCACCAGTGGAAATCAGGACTGACTTCAGCGAAGCCACAGAAGCAAGCTATTATCACACACAACTGAGAGAAATGGGACTAAATGAGAGAATTGGGATAAATTATGCTTCTTGTGTGGAAGGCCCTTACTGCTGAAGTTGTTGACAGAACTTTATTTGGTTTCTATGGCCTCTGTTTTATACCTGTGGTTGTTTTGATACATCTGAATGTCAAATAAAAACTGCAGCAGCCACTTTAAATGTAGGAGAGGCTTGAGCTGAGTGTATGGAATTAGGGAAACACCTGGAGTTTGGTTTGGCTGCTGTGTTGGTGAAGCCACTGGTGCAACCTATAAAGCTGTTTTAAAGCATAGTGGTAAAAGCATGTATTTTCTGGAAAGTTGAAATGTTAGTTTCTACACTATTTTTTTTGTATGGCATGATAGGGAGTTGCTTAAGATCTGGCCCTGTTTACAAAGCATCTTGGAACCAGTTTAAGAAAACAGATGAATTAATTATATTTGTTTAAAGAACATAATGAAAAATATTGTAAGACTGTTTAAGAACAGCAATTTAGAACCAAAAGTTTTTTCTTTATCAAAATTCTGGATATAAAATGGTTTAATGTACTGTTTATTAGAAACCCAAGGCCTGCCTGTGTCATTCCAAAACGTGCAGTTGTGAAAATGTGCAGTTAATGAGGAGTCTGGAAGCAGTGAGAAAGCATGGCCAGGTGTACACCAGAAAGCAATTCTTCCTCCATCTCCTCCTCACCTTACTTAATGGAAAAGCAGCATTTTAGAGCACAGCACGTCGTTTGTGTCAACATGTGTGTTTGCACTTGCGACCACAGAAAAATGCAAAAAATCTCTTGCACCTCAATGGTATTTCAAGACTGTTGCAGGTCTAAAATGAGAAAGAAAATAGATTGTTTCTGGTTTGTTTGTTTGCTTTGGTTTGTTTTGGGTTTTTTACAGCTAGAAATACACAGTGGAGACTGTACGATCAGGGGAAGGGCTGGTAGGCTCAGTTGTGCAAAGCCATCCTTGCTGGAGCTGCTGGAGGAGAGTGCACTGGGTGACATTGGGACGGCCGAAGTCTCCTGGGGCTGGAGGGCTGAGCAGAGATGTAGGGAGTCTCCCTCGGCAATGCCTGCATCCTGCTGCCTGGCCAGAAGAGGGTTAAGGGCTGCTGGCCTGCTCTGTGATTAAGAGGGATTTGAAGGGAAAAGGTGTGCCTTTTTTGCAGGAAATCAGAAGACACAAAGGGCGATGCCTTTGGGCCCTTGCTACTTCATCATAGGAAGCAGTTGCGTTATGTTACTTGGGCATTGTCTTTGGCTGAGTAAGTCATGCCCAGAGGAAAGGGGCCAGCGTAGACTTTGAAGCAGGAGCATGCTCAGATTTTCCTAGACAGGTTAACAAGCTCTTCCCAATTTGTAGTGTCTTTGAAAGCAGCTTTGCTACCAGACCATGAGCTGCTGCGTGGGAGCTGAACTTAGTTGCATAACCCAGGTACCAACTCAGTTGTTTTCTGGGTGTAAATTGGTTAGACCATTGATTTGTTGCACGTATTAGAATTTGGAGGGGGTTTAAGTGTGGAAGTCTGCTCTAAAATCTGGCTTCACATTGTTAGTTTAGCAACACAAAGCTACATCGGCCTTTTTCTAACAGCATTTAATAGTGGTCATTTTTGACTGTTGTGGTTTTTTTTGAAGATCAGGACGTTTTGCCTGCTTTTCAGGAAAACAAACAGTTCAGCCAAACTTACAAAGAAATTCACCTGGTATAAGCCTGGAGACCCAGTTGTGCTTCTCCAAGTACAGGAAGGAAGCTGTTGCTTGGCAGAAATGGAGCATAAACAAAGAAACAGTTGGAATGTGATTACCAGGCATGTGGAAAACAACTTCCAAGCAAGGCTCTTTAAGATCAAGAAGTGTTAAGACTGATCCTGTCTGCACTGACCCCAAGCAAGCCACCACTGACCCAAGTCCAGCCGAGCGGTACGAGCTAGCAGGAGATCGACCATGTACCAGTTTGCTGAAATGAATTTTGCTATGCCATTAATCCTGAACTAGGCTGTGTAAGGAAGAGGCAGGACATCTTAGAAGGGAGCTATAAAAGCTTCCTTCTGGGAAGAAACTTGATGATTTCCTGTTGTTTTGGCATGGCTGAGATGGTGGAGGTAGATGTGCCATTGCTCACAGATGATGTAGCGGCAGTTCCCCTCTCCAGATTGGCATGCCTTGCATGGAGCCAGCAACTCTTGTGGCTGCCAAGGGCAGACCAGAGTCCAAAAGCATTTGTGAGTAGCCTTTAGGTTGCTGTGACATTTAGTGATTCAATACAGACGAGGAGCTGCTTAGAGCTGCCTCTGCATCTACCCTTCCTCTGCAGGTAGATGCAGATTCCCTGCCCTCTCTTAGAGGTGACCGGCCACAGCACGGTTGGGTTTGCTGGCATTCCTGCAAATGCCAAACAGCCTGAGTAAGTGCTGAAAGACTGACTTATTTTTGCAGTGCTGGGCAATGAAAATGGGGGAATTACGAACCAAAGGAAACTTAGGGCTGGAAGGGATCTGCAGAGACCATGAAGTCTTTTTCTTGGACAAAACTGTTTTTGGCAGCTGCTTGTCTCATGTACCCTTGAAAATCCCCTGTGCCTTCACAGCTAGCATGGCCCCAGGGTGTCCTTCCCAGCCAGAAGCCCTTTTAAAAAGACACTCCCCCCCAGCTTTCCTATAGGCCCCTTCAGGTACTGGAAGGTGCTATAAGGTCTCCCCGGAGCCTTCTCTTCTCCAGGCTGAACAAGCCGAACTCTCTCAGCCTGTCACCCTAGGAGAGGTGCTCCAGCCCTCAGAACATCTTCATGGCCTCCTCTGGACTCGCTTCAACAGGTCCATATCCTTCTTATGTTGAGGGCTCCACAGCTGGATGCAGCACTCCAGGTGGGGTCTCACGAGAGCAGAGTAGAGGGGGAGAATCCCCTCCCTCACCCTGCTGGCCATGCTGCTCTGGATACAGCCCAGGATGCGGTTGGCTTTCTGGGCTGCCAGTGCACACTGCCGGCTCATGTTCAGCTTTACATCCACGAGTACCCCAAGTCCTTCTCCTCAGGGCTCTGGTACATGCAGTAAAAAAAAGTTTCTTTCCCCTCTTTGTGTCATTTACTGCCAGAATTTACTGCAGGATTTCTCTGCCCTCTTAAATGAGACTGGACTTCTTCCTGTGCACAGAGTGCATCCCACCTGGTTCTGCCCTTGCTTGGTTACCCCGAAACATGTAGGCAGTGTCTCTGGATGCCCTGGTTCTCCCAGCCCCTCATGGGAGAGGGGCTGCAGACCCCTGGCCTCGGCATTGCTCCTTGCATGGGGCCTCACTGAGGTGGATCACTTCCTCTGAGGCGGCCGCATTAGGATCCCGGCAGTGTTCGTGCTGCCTGACACATGAGCATTGCCTCCCACAAGGATTTCAACAGTTTCCCACAGCGACAGGGTCTCTGATAGCTGAAATTTCTGATCTAATAAAAGATCTTCATGTCTCAGCAGATGCTGTGGCTTCAGCAAACTCTATGGACTGTCAAGTGTAGAAGGTGGTGTTTATGCATGCCATTTAATCCTTGTTTGCACAGTACTTTGAAGGTGTAAAATACCTCAGAAACGCTGGCTTCTTATTGTTACAGTTATCACTGTCATCTTAATTTTCCATCGTTTTGAATATCAGTTATTCATGAGAAATAAGTGCAACAAGTGGGAGTTCTTCCAGAGCTTTAGTTCGCCTTGTTTTCAGTCACATCATGCCAGATGTCTTGGAGGAATCTGATCTGACACAAACCCAGACAAGGCACGGTAAAAGTGTATACGAAAAGACACAGGCTGCTACGCTGCAGCCGGTGACACCAGCAGAGATACATGTTTTTTGCAAAACTCCTGCTTCGCTGTGAGAGCGCGAGGGCCAGGGCAGAGCACGTGCTGCGGGGAACAGCAGCAACACAAATCACCTTGCGGGCGAGCTTTGGCTGGGGTGTGTGTGTTGTGTTTATTACTTCATTTAGCAATATCGGGAAAAGCTATAAGGAAGAACACTTGGATATTTTCCAGATGTGGGATAATGTGGGAAGAAGCAGGGCTGTGATTACGCATGCTTGCTTACTGAAATATGTGTACAATCGCTACGGGATACTGTAACTACCAACATCTACGGGACTATTTTCCAAGCAGTGATACGGTGCCCGTGTGCCTGTGCTTGGCAAACCTGCCTCTGTATGGCAGGTTAAGGTTCTGTGCAGCTTAGGGAATGATGCTTTCACTGTGCTCAGCTGAGATACCTTTGCCAAACTTGGGGATATCTGAGCCCTGTGCAGAATGCACTGATTTCCACCACCACCACCCCACTGTTGCAAGGATTTACCTTATTCCTTACAGATTAATTACACAAAAGAGTGAACTGTTGGGGTTTTTTTCTTTCTGATTGCACAACAATTCTGTGTGACGAGAAGCCACTAAAAAGAGAGCGTGAGAGATTATGTGTGACAGGAACAGAGTTCCAGATTATTTATTGCTGGCTCACTTTGGTAAGTAGCTGCAACCGGCTCTAATTTTCTCGGTGCTGCCCAGCGGCTTTGATCAGCAATGAAACTGTTAACAGTGCTGACAATTAAATTATTGTTGATGGCATTGCAGTTTAAACTTCCCCTGACAAACAGTGGCAGATCACATCCGTCAGGGCTATTGTTTCAGGCTTTCTTTGGACATATCGCTGGGTTGAATCACCCTGCGCTTCTTTTCAGGATTTTCTTCCCCAGTCACCATGGTTAGAGTCACTCTGGTTTGCAGAGCTGGTATCACAGACAGCGTGCTGGCAGTGTGTGGGAGGTGTGTTTCATGGCCATGTGCCCCTGGAGCAGAGGCTTTGCGTGCGGGTGTCTTCTCTGGGTGCTGTGCTGACCTGCAGCTCGGGGGACTGTGGCATCCCGGTGGGGACCAGAAAGCCCTTGTGCATGTAGCAAACAGCAAGGATCTGGAGTGGAGACTGTGGCTCGGAATGCAGGTGTCGTGTGGGAGAGGGGAGTGATTGCCGTCTGAGACAGCGAGCGCTGCGGTGAGTGTCCTTTCTTCCTCCTTCCCTGAGCCTAATCCCAGCCTTCCTACTTGCCTACGCCTCCAAAATCTCCTCTCATCTAGGTTCTTTCTTTACTCCTTTCAATATCTCTTTTTTTTTTTTTTTTTTTTTTTTTTTTTTTTTACCTGCCCTCCTCTTGTCCCCCCATCTCTCAGTCCTCTCCTTCTGGTCTCCCTTCCTTTCTTTGTTGCTGTCCCCTGCTCCTGAGGTTGGACAAAGCCTCATGCAAATGCAGTGGGCTCTTTGAACATTTGTAGCCTTGTGCTTTGGGAACTGTTGGCTTTCCGGAATTGGCTGTAATGGATTTAGAAGTAACTGAACACCCTATTTGCATTTCTGCCTGATACTGGCACTAAGCTCCCTTGAGGCTTGAATTCTGCTGGAAGCAGCTGTGGCAGTGGCACCCTGAGATTTGCTTCATCAGTTACCATTTTCAGGAATTTGGTCTCATATAACCGAAGTTGGCCATTTTACTGCCCTGTGCTGCTGAATAACTTGGGTAACTTCTCACCTACCTAAAGGGATGAGTCCTCTAGATATAACTGGCTTTATTAGTGAGAGCCCACATGAAAGTGTGCCTCCTCCTTATGTTGTTGTTGTTGTTATTCAGTGGTCTGCATTGATTTGTGGTATGTTCTATTCAGCTAAACCCGTGATCAGCCCTGGATTCCTGTGCCTGGATTGCATGTAGAATGAGGAGTTTTAGTAGCGATTTCATGATCAGGAGCAAATCCTCTACAAAAATAGGTCTTGCTGATGTAAACAAGTTACACCACTTCAAACTACCCTTCTGTAACACTGATAGAACCTTCCCCTAGTGCGAATTCAGGTGTGCCAGTATGAACATGCTTATACCAGCATGGCTTGTTCCCGTGTGGGGAAGAAGAACAAGCTATTCCAGTACAGAGCACTTTTATTTGGACTACATATATATACATTTACATACATATATATTACATAGGGATAGTATAAAGCATTTTTATTTGGACTACATCTACACTGTCATTGCATTGGCAGAAATACATCAGTAAATAATACTTGTAATTTAACATGCATGAACTGGTACAAAATCACGTATAGAACAAGTCATGGTCTGCAAACTGCCTCAATAACTCCTTGACAAGGAAGAGTTGAATATGCCGTGTGTTTATAATCCTGTCTTTGTCGCTGGAGGTACAGTGGAAAGACCTAGTGCTACTGTCTATTATGTATTCACATTTAAACTAAGGGCTGGTCAATGTGCTGGCTATAAAGACATGACTGTGAGTCATGCGAGTCATGGCTGTAGTTTATTTTTAAATAAAGTACGTAAGACTTGATTCACTTTCAGACTGGTTGCTGACCTTTGTTTATACTTGCAGCATATTGGCAATGTAAGAGGGCTGTGGCAGAGATGCAAATTCCAGTAATGCTTACTTGGAAGTGCAGGGAAATGCAGAGGTGTTCTAGCAGTGTTGAAAATGTCGGTCCTGAAAGCACCTGTGCCAATGAAAAGTGAGTGTCTGGTGGCTGTGAAATACTTGGCGTTCATATCTGTGGTCATCTACCTCCGTCATCAACCAGGCAGGGCAGTCTGGAGATCAACAGACAACAGGTACAAAGAGAAAGTTAAAAAAAATTTGGTCAGATACTCTAATCCCAAATATCATAGTTTATTGATGGATTTTTCCCAGTATTGCTGCTAGTCCAGATGATTGGTATGTGCCTTGTAGCAAGAACAATGTAGGAAACGTTTGCAGGCAAAGAAGAAATGCTTTTGGAATGGGAAACACTTCCTATTCAGAATAACTGGGGGAAGGCAGTGCCACCACCAGACTAGTGTGTTCTGAGGAGGAACAGCCTTAATTGCACGTGACTGACAGCTGTCTGGAAACATAGACCTAACTAAAACTTCCAGGTTTTCTTCTACCACAAAGTAAATGAAGTGATATGACACTTTTCTTCTGCAAGACAAGAGGTTATTTTAAGGCAGGTGATGGTGAGGGACTCTGTGGGGAGGAGAAACTGGTGCCATTAGGGGACTGCAGAGCTTTTTGCTGGGAGATATGTGCTTGTATTGTGCTGCTTGTTGGCAATTACCCGTCAGGCTGTTGAGGGAAAGAAATGTCACAGAACCTAATAGTTTCCTCCTGTGAGTTAGTGTCACCTCTGTCTCATTTAATTCCCACCTTTGCTTATTGCAAGTGCCATTGCAATGCTGCGTGTCTCGACTTCATTACCTTCAGACCCAGCACAGCTTTGGAAATAGCTTCTTGAACTGCAAGTAGCTTGTTTTGCAGAGCAGGGAGGAAAACCTCTTTGCTGTTTTTTCCCCCAAGCTTATTAACTCCCTGTGACTCCCATGGTGGTGGCGGAGGTGGCTCCCATGAGCGGGCTGGGGCTCTTGCCTGAAGGCGGGGGCTGTGTGGGGCTGGGGCTGTCGGGGTGGCACAGGCAGGCAGCAGTCGGTAAAACTGGCATATGGTTGTCAAGAACAAGCAGCTGGCCTTGGACAGCTCTGCAGTTGGGCTGTAGTGCTGCCTAGCATCCTGCTCGCTCTGATCTTTGCTGCTTCTTTCTAGAAGGAAAGCGATCTGTGATAGTCCTTTTGCTGGTTCAGATTATTGCCCTCCCTGGGCTGACTCATGGGTTTTGCCTGCTCTGTTTGCATTGGGTGGGAGCCACAGGCTGGCAACAGCTGATCTTTCTCCTTAAAGAGTCCAGCAATACTGGCAGCCCTGGAAGGAGAGGCAGAGGCATCGGACAGGTCCATGGCTGCAGTTCTTGGCAGTGAGCCTTGCAGTCGGGATAGTTTATGTGAGACTGAAAGACAGAAGCAGTATCAGCTCAGCCCCACTCCCATGAAAGACCGCAGAATCCATTGGTGAGCAGTTTTGAAAAGCTCCTCTTTATTGTCTCATCACCTTCACTTTTAACCAGACATGAAATTGTTCATTATGAAACACCCAATCGTCCTTAGAGCAATCGCATCACTGATGTCTGCAGTGATGCGTTGTGAGCTGTGCAAGAGAGAAGTCATTAATATCCGTGTTTATACAATTCCCTGAAGACGTAGAGATGACTGCGGTGGAAGATGAGTTTTGCTGGGACAGACAGTGAATGAGCTGACCTGATCAAGGGGAAGACATTAAAATGTTTCGCTCTTTAGTTTGCTCTGCTTCACTCAGACATGAGCTGGTGTGCTCTGTTGCTCTTTAACAAATATGTTTGGGCCCAAGTGCTGCTGGAGATGATTAGAAACCCAATATGCTTTTTGAGGTGGGGCAATTATTTATTATGTTTGGACAGCTCCTAGCAGTTCGGGTTGCTGTGCCGACTGATTGCTGATGGTTGGGCAATAGTGTTTGTTACTGGCAGCTGGTAATAGCAGTCTGTGTTTATGCCCTGTAGGGGAATTCAGGATGTGTGCACAGCCATGGGACATGAAAGGTTTTGTACCTTTTAGAGACACACAAAGTCTGTACAGACCGTCTAGCCTCCTGCCTTTTTAAGTGCTTCCTTACTTCATTTTGGTCATGTTTGTTTATTCCTTCCCTTGTTACCCTCCCAAACCTTTCAAATATTTTCCACCTGGGTTCTTGTGTTTATAAACTCGTCTGTGTTTGGAGCTTGTAGGCAGCAACCACTTTGAAGCCTGCTTTTGTAATACAGACCAAACAGTTGCCAGAAAGCACCATGGGCTCCCTTTCTCTTCTGTTGCCTCCTTACAGCACTGCAGGTTCTACGTGGTGGATGCCCAGTCCTGTGGTCGCTGCTGTAAGGCAGCATCACCCTGCTAAGGTGGCCACAAAACTTCCCTCTTACACAGCCTGGGGATCTGGTGCAGCACAGTTGCTACTGAAATATTTGCATTTGTCTTGGTTTGTTTCTCTTGAAAAGTCATAGCGTGGCAGCTCTAACTCTGTTTTGCAAGACTCACAAAGCTGAAGCCTATCACTTTTTTCCTGGTGTGGAAAAGATGAGCTGGTCAGCCCTGAGCAGGGCTGAAATCCAGCCTCATAAAGTTTGTCTGTCACCTTTTAGCTGTTCTCCTCGCCACTTCCTTTTCATAGCAGAGATAATGGGAGTGTTTCCTGCTAACTCCTGTCTCTCTGTGATAAATTACTGTGGTCTGTATTGGAGAGCATTGTCTGGCTGCTCTTAGCATTGCGATAAAGAAAATGCTGTGAACCGGCTGCATTGTGTTTGGCTTCCTTTCAGCCAGGGCCAGTCTGGACACTGAGGACCTGATCTTCCTCAGGCCTCATGTGGGAGGCAGGGATTTTTGTTTGGTTGTTTAAAGCCACCTTTACACTTTCAACATGGAGCTGTTGAAGGTCAGGGTGATCCATAAATCTGTAGACGGGCTTCTGCAGGGTCTCCATATCCTCCTTTGCACCCTCTGCCCTCCCTTGTGGCAGTAGTGGCTGGAGCTGGCGTAGACATCCTTATGTTGGTGTTGCGCTGTGTGGTTAATGCTGTCCTTACCCTCCCCAGCTGGGAACCCCGAGCTCTCCAGGCAGGGGGCTTTCAACCCCCTTTGTTTTACAGTTGACAGTGCTTGCAGCCAAGGAGGGTTCGTAGCTGAGCAGTACTGGGGTTTTTTTCAGTTTTAGGGCTTTTTGCTTGGATCTTTCCATTCAATGACAAAAAAAGCCAGTGTCAGTATAGGTTAGCTTTAAAGTGATGAGAAAAGTCCTTTTTCTGAATTCCACAGCTTTCAGATTTGTTGTCTTTTGTCAAGATCTGAATTGTCAGGTTTGCTGCCCACGAGATGGGGAGCCAGATCCTGCCTTGGCTTGCAGTGTCATCGGCAAGGAGGAATTTCACTACCACCATGGGTACCAGCTCAGTGTGAAAGCAGTGTGAGGGAAAGGTGACTCAGGTCTTGGTATCAGGTGTTTCCAACTAATTACCATTGAAGTGTATTAGATGCTTTTAAAAGGAAGCTTGTAATCACTACAAAGCACATTTGAGTCACTTGGGGATCTTCCTTTTTCATTGAAATGAATTCAAAGGCAAAATGCACACTCCATCATAACTGCTTTCTTGCTGGGATTCTCCAGGGGTTTAGCTTATGGCCGATAACTCACACAAAGAGTTTCTGTCTGGCTTCTGCCTGGCATGCACGCGGCTGCATCTGGTAGTGGAGCAGTTGCACGAGTACCAGAATAGTCACTGGCAAAACTATTGGGGTAGTATTATTTGAGCGGGAAGGAGGAGATCAGCACGGGCAAATGCATGGTTCAATTTGTGTGTCATGGGTGTGTTCATTCACCTGCGTGCCTAAAGCTCCCCCCGGCTGAGTCAAAGAAAAGCGTCAGTGCAAAGAGTTTATCCTGTCTGCTTGTTTTCACTGGCTAAATCACAGATAAACTGGGAGAGAAGGGAGGAATGAGGCAGGCATGGAGCGGTTTTTGGCTTGAGAACTGAGGCTGAGAGTGGGTTTCGTTGTGTGCTGCATCAGCCTCTGCGCGGTTTGAGTCCTTTGGGCTCATTTAGCACAGCATAAATTCCACCCTAAATGCTCTTTGTGGGTTGTCTAGTTTCCTTCCTCCTACAGAGATTTTTAATTAAAAATCTAGGACCAAAATAACTCCAGTGCCATCTTTTAACTATTGTTGAAGGAAGGGCTTGATGCTCTCGTCTCTGAGAAACAGTGAAGTTTATGCAAAAACACACAGTATATTAATTTCCTGTCGGATTTCAGGGAGAGAGGCTGTATCAGAGGAAGTATAGGTGGATGCTAAATTTAAACCACTGTACTGCAGCTCTTAGTATACTACAGTGCCCAGAAGTCTGAAAAGCTAAGCAGGGGCATGTAAGGATCTTTACAAAAATAGATGCACTTCCTTAAAATTTATTTGGCCTTGTTTATTCAGCCCTCGTTTTGAAGACCTCTGAGGTTTACAGAGCCTGTTTGACAGCAGAAACAACAAAGTAGAGGAGTGGAAAATTCAGCATATTTGGAGCACCGTGCCATGGGATGTGGTTATTTCTCCATCACATAGCTGTTCTTCAGAAGCAAGTGAGCCAGGTTGGCTGTAGTTTAGTGGGACTGGGGTCAGAGACATTGGGTGGAAATAGTTTGTGCTTATACAGGATGTCAAGATAGAACTGTACTTCTAAAATTCTTGGCATTTAGGTTCTTCCATTTCATTCTTCTTGAGCATGTGTTTCGTACAGTGAATGGTCTGACATAAACAATCTGGAACTGATTGGGAGAAATATTTGTGAAATTGAACATCACTTGTTTCCTCTCTGGTATTTTGGTTTGTAAACATCCTTTCCTGCCATTGCCTTTGCCTTACTGCCATGTTGAAGTTCCCTTTTCAGTCCGAGTCTGAAGGTGGCTCAACTTGAGATGGAAGTCTGATTTTGTTTTACTGTGTTGCAAGAGGGCAATATTTCACAAACAAGGAGATAATGTCAGGCGGACACTGTCAAGCATGAAAGCAGGTCTTAAAATTAGCTTGGTATTTCCTAGTAGTTGTGTGGTAGGAGTGTAGCCCCAAGGCACAATCTTTTCTAGATTTAATTATATAAAAGCAGAGGTGGGTATCAGCCATCAGTGAGGCTTGCAGTAGTCTTGGTTTTTTTTAAATGCCATTAAATCTTGAAGTAGGAGCCTTCCATTAAAATGCAATATGATCTCATTATGTGATTTAGATAGCAATATGAGGTTGTAATGATGCTCTTTGTTCTTTTTAAAGAAAAATATCATGGCAAGAATTGACCTTGAAGATGTGGCCTGTCTGCAGCTGCTGTAACTGCACGCCTGTCTTCTTGTCATGGCTTTAAGTCTCTGAGAGCTTTAGCTAAGGCAGCTAAGTGAATTTCTCATTTATGCTTCTGTGTGCCTGATACCATATTTCCCTCACTGCCCTGTTCCTATTCCTAATCCCGTCACCCACGCTCATCGGAGCCTTCCTGCAGGCAGTGGGGATGGCAGTGGCCATCGGGGACCAGGCTCCCTCTTCCTGGCTTTCACTGAGCGCTGGGGACTTTGGCATCCTTCTGGCAGTATGGGCAAAACCTTGAATTCTGCACGCACCTGCCATTATCAGGGAAATAATTAATGTTGATGTACTAGTTGTAATTGCAGCGAGGTATGATCTGTGCAGTTAACAAGGGGGAAGACCGGTGAAATTGTTAAGTCAGGAGAAGCTGCTCAGTGCTATAGGGAAATTTAATATGCTTTGTTAAATTAATGGCCTTCTGTGTAACAATCAATTTACAGTTTAAAGGGCAGAGAAGGTGGATGTAAAAATCATTAAGCATTCATTTCAGTGACCCACTTGATAGTCCATAGAAATCTCTGGCATAATGTTTACAGCATAAATTGCAAGTGTTTTAAGACAAAAAATATCACATTAGGGTTGTATATTTAATACTTATTGCAATGCCCATTTCTAAGCCGTAAGGTTGCAGTGATATCTTTCCCAAACACAACATGGCTTTAGTGATGGGCTGGGATTTGCCCCCAGGAGGTGTTTATCCAAACCAGAGCTGATGCTGAAGGTTATGTTTTCCTACATGTCAGATAAAAATGTTTTGCCCTTTATGACCCTATTTCAAATTCCTTATTCCTGAGTTAAATAGGAATCTCCCAAAGGAAGGATCTGGGATGATTTTTTTCTCAGTGTAGGCATTCAGTGCCTGGTTTTGCCTGTGGTTGTTCTGTTTGTGGCCTCTGTACATAATGCTCCCCGTAGAGAGAGATTAGTTATGAGAAGATTATGCTGCTGGTGCACCTAAAGCTGCCAGTGTTCTGGTGTATACAAAGGAAACATTAATCAAGACATTTTACAGAGAATTAAGAGAGGAAATAGTTTTGTCTCCTGATTACTATGTAATTTTCACGGTTAAAGACAGGCAGAGAAGTGCAACGCGATAAAAATAAGTTGTTCTGTTCTGGGAGAGTGTAAGAGCAGGTTGCTGGGGGTGGCTGTGGTAGGCATCTTCCACAAAAACAGCTTGAGAGAAGCAACTGTAAGGACTCTGCAGGGCATATGAGCTTCAGGTTCGGTTGTAGGGAAGAACTAGCCACACTCCTGAGCTTGCCGGACAAGCTGAAAGAAATCCTCCCTGTTGCATATAATCCTAATAAAGCGATCTGTAGCTTTAGTTGTACGTAACCTGGTCCCTTTGTTGCAGATGAGTGTCTTCAGCAACCCATGTTATTTTATTTTCCAGCCTGGACTGGTTGTCAAGCTAAGAGATATGGCATGCAGCAGAGGATATGGCAGTCCTTAAAATCAGAGCACTCCTGCCAGTACTAGCATTTCATTCCATACTCATCTGGAGCACAGGAAGGATTGAAAGTGTAGGGCTCAATCAAGCTGCTAGGGCTGGTTTGGGATCCAGCAGAGCAAAACATGGTCAAAGAGGAATGTACTGGGGACCAGCACTGGTGCAGAAAGGGCCCCTTGGCAGCACCACAGGGGAATAGCTGACCCAATAGTTTGGGGAATAGCTGACACTCCCTGTGAAGCTTCATTGCTTCAGGTTCCAGCTTACAGCATGACAGCCCAAAACATTCAGTATCAGCTGTAATAGGTGTGTTTTACCATATCCCTAACCAAAAAACATGGATTAGGTACAGAAAGACATTGCCTGCACAATCACTTTCCCCTGTATCAGGTTTTATGTCACTGTTAGTAGGAGCTGAGTTGTCCAGTTACCTACCTTGTAAATAGGTATTTTAGGCATAGCTTCCAGAAACAGATATCACAGACTTTCTGAGCTGACTGTAGTTCTTCAGCTGTTGTAAATCACCAGTGCACCACTGAACTAATAATTTACCCTTGTTGAGGATCTTTGCTGCAGTTTTTCCTTGTGAATACTTAGGACTGTCATTGCTAGAAATGTATCTGGTAACAATTTGCCTTCTCTTTTGAGTCATGGAATTTTTACCTCCTCAGTGTTAATTGAATCAGGAAATGCCAGTACCTTTAGATTTAATTTTCCTTATTGATGCGGACTGTGGGGTGAATGATGCTGTGAATAAAAAATTTGGTTTAATTTGATTTCTGGGAAAAATTTAGTGACCAGAAAAAGAAAAGTTGTTTGAAACAAGCCTTGAATAAATTAAGAGCCTCCCTAACTAGCACTGCCTTCTTGACTATACAAACTCCCTAATTATTTATAGAGATAGGTGTATTTCCAATCTATTTTAAAATGTTGGAAATGAAAGTAAGCAAACCAACCTACCCACCAGTTTGCAGAGGGTAGGGGCAGACTAATGTCAGCACGGTTTTTAGCTGTGTGGTAATTATATATCAGAACTTAGAAAATTTGAAGATGGAGCCAGGAAAATTCCATCCCCAAAAGCCTTGGGCCCAGTGCTGAAAGCTGCCACTATCATCCCAGCAAGCACGAAAGGCTCAAAATGCAGAGCAGAGGTGTGAAAGGCACCGGTCATCTCTAAGTGTATTAGCTGCTGCCTTCACCCAGAATGGGTCCAGTGCTGGAAGAGGAAAGTGCTGTCAGTTCCCATTTGCTCTGATGGCAGCCACGACGATTGCTGACAAAACAACTTTTGGTCTTGCCCCATTGCTCTTTCGTTGGCTGTTCATGAAGCTGCCTGGGAGCGAAAGTCCCATTAGGTGATTGCACCCTGTTAAGTTCACCACTTTCGCTGTCCTGTGTTTCGTGAGGGTTGGACGTAGACTTTTTATCTGCTATGTTTTTCGTTTTTAGAAAATAAAGTGGTCTCAAAGACAGGGTGAGCAAGAAATTTATTTCTTGCCGCTGAATTATTTATTTTTATTTAAGCTTCAGTGAACAGCCCACATTTAATAGCCCATTACTGCTAGAGAGCTGTCAGCGCTGAAGGGGCAATCCTGAAAAATACTGTGTTTAGTGACTGTGTCAATACTCTCTGTATTACCTTTCCTTCATTTTTATGATCAGGAGCACAGAATAGAAGGCGAGAAGTGACCTGAGCTGCAAACTTCAAGGTACTTTACCAAGAGTAACAACCAGATAAATTCATGCAAGAGCTAGAGTGAAGATTTTTTGCACTGAGGTTAGCTTCCTAAGAGAGTTTATGGGTTCTGCATCAGTTGGCGTCTTCAAACCAAGACATGATGTCTTTCATAGACAATTCTCCATCTCATCTGCTGGATTTGAAGGGAGTGCAGGAGCAGTGGGTGACACTTGTGGCCTTGTGTTATGTAAGTGGTTTGGTAACATAATGGCAATTTTTGGCCTTAGGCAGTTCTGGCCCAATTTTGATTTTTACCTTCTCTGTATTCCCTGAGCCTGCACAGAACTGGTTTCTGTGAAGCGTCTGCCGTATCCTGAAGCAACCTCCAAAATACTGATTTAGAAGTAGATTTAGGCTTCAGAACAACACTATTGTCCTTAAATCAGCCATTCAAGGTTTCAGGCTCAAAAGCACTCATGTCTAGAAATATATCTTCTGTGGTTGCTTATTTCTTATCAGATACTTCTTCACCAGTGAATTTTTGTATGTTTTCTAGATAATCATTCATTAATAGTCTAAAAGTAGATTTAGTGCAGGGCTATATTCTTGGAACCCTTCACACCCTCCTGTCTCCCACAGGTGAGTCTGGGCAGAGGCTGGATTATTCAGGTGTTGAAAGAGCCCTGTTGTGAAAAACACACCTCCCACCTTCCTGCTACATCCCTTTGGAAAATTGCCCTTGGCATCTGTTGTTCAGCATCTCCTAAAAGTCTCACCAACTTGGTGTAATTTGAAGCCAGCTTGGGCAGGCCGGCCCTTACAGATACAACACATAGCTCATGGAGTAAGTGAGGTAATGAAGCCTCATTTTCTTAGGGATTTGTGGCTTATGTTGGATTCGCTGATGTTTGGTAATAGCTGAGTTCATAGCACTGCCCTTCTTCCAGAGGGCAATGATGCAGTTTCCCTCCTTTCCTTAGCCATTGATTTTTATGTAACTTTGAAGGAGCTAGTATTTTCAAGTTTTCTAATGCCTGTTGGATTTCCTTGACTTTTGCCGATAGTACAAAAGGAATTGGGAGGGAGGGAGGGAGGATAAAACAGATATAGATGCAGACACACACAGAGATATTTTGGAAACCAAGCCAAAATATTTCAGGTGTATTATAGAATCTTAATAGTGTGAACTACATTGTCTCCCACCAAGGAGGAAAGTGTCTGATGTATAACAAAAACCCCTAAAATACAAGATAAAAAGTCCCTTCTATAGTTTTGTGCTGCTCTTTGCACTGCATAACAAGGTAAACTCTTGTAGGCTGAGTTTGTGTGTTTCAGCCTTTCTCTGAAAAAGTGTCATGGTGATCCAAGATGGTGCTGTCTCAGGGAGTGAACAGCAGGCCAACCGTTCTTCTCTTTTACCTAAAATAAAGGAAAAGTAAATTGAATTGTGCACACACTATATAGTGCACTGAAGGAGAGGCCCTGCTGCTGTCAGCTTCTAGTTGGAGTGAAGCCCGTGAAAACACGGATAGCATAGGAACCTGTCTGGATGAGGGTCAAACGTAGGAAGGATGTGTGCCCGTGAGCTGGAGCAATGCCACGTTAGATGACATGGAAAACAGGCTGGGATGTTGGTGACATGGCATGTTGCCTGGTTGTGTGCATGTGGCTGACATACAGACACTTCACTGCTGCTTCTCCAGGAGCGTCAGTCACCAGAGGTCTTCTGCCAAAAAGGACCTAGTTAAGAGGAACTTACTCAAATTGATCTCTGTGGTCAAAAAAAGATGAGCTGCTGCCACAAGTTTGTACTAAGATATGTAAGAGAAGAGTCAGAGTAAATTACAGACCTGAGAAAAGTCCTTGCTTACTGCCCAGTGGCTGTTTCCAGTTGAACAAGATATCCAGATTTCTTACCGTCAAGCCTGTGGCTCGAGTAAGTGTGTGAATGAGGGAGCATCAGTGCGATAGTTCTGCCAGTTATCCTGTGGTTGAATAGTGTGAAATAATAGGCGAGGGAAACATTAGAGCGTCAGTCTCTCTGCATAGTAAACATAGCAACAGGTGAAAGAAGTTGTGTTCTGGTATGTCTGACCTGGTACACAGCATGCTTTTGCTCTGGTGCCTGGAGGGGTCTCGCCACTGACATCAGTGTGAGCGGGCTGGTGGTTCTCCAGTGACATGGTTCACAGTATTGCTGAGACAAAATGAATGCAGCCTTGTTGTTACCCTGTCAAGAGGAGTCTCCACCATGAGAGCTGGATGGATGGATGTTTAGTGTTTGTAACTTGTTCCCCAGCCTGCTTTCCACTGGATGGACCTGGGATTTCTGAACACCTTCCTGCGTGATTGGCTCAGCATCACCAGATTGCTGCTTTTTGGGGGCAGTATCCTATGGATCTGCTTTTGCTCCGATCCACTTATGAGCAGTTCCAGAGGCGGAGAGTTGAGATGGCCTTTCTGGGAACAAGGGCAGAAAATAGCTCAGTGTTAGCATTCCAAACACAACTATTTAGACCTGGATTATTTTTAAATATTTGCTTTCAGACGTAACTGGCTGCATTTTCCTCCTCTCTCTCTTTTCTCTTTTTAAAGTTAGCTTTAATTTTGCATCTTCTCCCTACCCAGATGCATGCAATCAAGAGTATCTGTGCAAAATGTAGGTTGTTTATATTGCCAAATGTTAGGTATCTGAGTTACCTGCTTTTTTGAGATGCCATTGGCTGCAGTGGGAACCTGGGGACTTTTTGAGCCTGGACATGTTTGCAGAGGGGGTTTGCTGGACATTCGAATTGAACAGGGGGGAGGACAGCAGCGAGAGGAAGGTGCTGCATCCACCTTACTTCACCTGGCTGTCATCACACGCCATTGGTCTGAAACACAGCCTCGTGTGATTCCCTGTGCGAAGGGTCAGTCCGTGGCCACCCCATCCAGTTTGTATGGTCCTGGCGTTCAACTACAAAGTCTTTCACCGAGAGTTGTGTGAAATGCTGCTGCTGAATCTGTAGTGTCTTACAGCCACTTCACAGGGTGGGATGTGATAACACATAGAGCTTTTAGGGAACGTTGTGTCCCTAGAGCACTGTACAGACCTTAATTCATCCTCTGCAGATGACATGGGCCCAGCAGGGAACATGCATCCCCTTCAAATTGCAGCTGTGTGGTCTGGGAGAGGCCTGTTTTCAGGCGAGCCCCAGCTGCTAGCCATTAGCCCCTTTTTAGGTGTTACAGACCCTCACATCTGATGGCTCATCCATTAGCACAGGGTTCAGAAAGACCTGCTGCTCAAAGTAGTGTTGGTAACCCATGCTCATTGCTGGAGTCCAGACTGGTTTAGATCAAATTAAGCTCTTGGGCACTGAGGCCATCTCTTGTGGAAAGGAAGAGATTCTCTTTTGCCTTGTAAATCACAGTTTATAAAGTTGATGCAGCCTGCTGTGTAAATAATTCCTTAAAAAAATTGCAAAACCTAAACATGGGACTGTCCCTCCTACAGGGCAGGTGGAGGGACAGAGCTCAGATAAAACACAGAAGGGGAGTTTCTCACACTGGGACACATTCATGGTATCCCCCATGTGGTGTCTCAGCTATGGAGGCTGAGGTCCAAGAAGCCACTGAGGGTTCCCCATTAAATTGGGGCTTTTGGGCCAGCACAAGGTGGTACTGGGAGCAGGAAGGGCAGGGCAGGATGTTTGAGCCCTTCATCAGCCCATTTTCCACCTGGTGCCACACAGATCACCTTGCAGGTGTGCTGGTCCTGCCGTCCAAATGGCACTGTGACTTGGGGCAACTTCTTCCCCTTTGGTTTCCTAGGAGCCTAAAAGAGATGGGAAAACTCAGAGGCTTTTTTTAGGAAATGTGTACTATCCGAAAGGGTTTTTCTTACTGCAGTAACTGTCCCCCAGAGAAGCAGCAGACTTGTGGTCTGTAATGCCCACCCAAAGGCTGGGATGATGCTTATTACTGCTAGCAAGAGCCCTGCCTCTGGCTGCACATGGCTAGAGGATAAAGCTTGTAACTCAGGAAGCAGACAGTCATAATATCTGTTTGTGAGGGGTAAGAAAGAACCGCTTGTTGGATGGGTATAAAAGAAACCTTTAATTCCAGCCAGGATGGTCTAATGTGTCAGCCAAGTGGTGGTTAAAGAGCACAGTACCGCCAGGCTCTTGTACAGGGGTGCAGGGAGGCTTTTGGGGAGCCAAATGCTGTTCTTTACCCTCACAGAGCAGCAGGGTTTATCTTCTTGATCAACCTGCAGAAGTGATCTAAATGCCATTCTAAAGAAAACTGAAATTATTTGTATGTGCTGTAATTGGAAATAGAGGCAGGAGTGACTGCTGTTATCTCCGCTTGCTGCTCTCTGCAGCCAGTGCAGCTGGTCTTACTCCATGCAGCTCAGATTAAATGTTGATTTTTGCAGACATGATGTACCTCTGCTGACACCAGTGGAGTTACATTTATGAAAGAGACTCCAAAACCTTAAAAAAAGAAAAAAAAAGAAAGGAATGTTAGCTGCTGTGCACTGCGTAGACCCAGTACGTAGCTATCCTTGTAGGTAGGAGGGTGTTAATACTGCCTGGATTCACCAAGAAGCAGTGTCCTGCTTCCCTGCAGTTTGTAAATACTGAGAGTCAGCAAATCAGTAACTGTAGCTTCAAACTAATATCACTTTTTTTTTTTTTTTTTCCTACATAGCCTTCTGGCACTCTATAAAAAGATCTGGCACACTACATAGGATTAGGTGGCTTTGAAGCAGCGGAGTCATCTGGGTGTGAAACTTCGATTTCCTGTGTCTTGAAATGAACTGTTATTTCTATCTTTCTTTTTCAGAAAACCCCCACAGCTCATGCCATGAAGGAGGAGAACTTTCTTCGTCGCAGGTTCTCCCTCTGTCCAGCCTCATCCACCCCTCAGAAGGTCGATCCTCGCAAGCTGACGCGCAATCTGTTCTTCGGGGCCGACAACGACATCTACCCGCTCAGCCCAGGTTGGTGTCTGGTGTGTCAGTGCAGAAAGTCACGCGTCTCAGGTGCCTGACTGCAAGTAGGTATTTTAGCACGCTGCCAGCAAACAAAGAGAAACAAGCTTGTGTAAGAGAGAGAGAGAAACTGTTGCAACACAGGTATTACTGGACCCCTGGCAGTGCTGCTTTCATGACGTGATTGTCTTTCGTTGCCGTGGTGTGAAGTGGGAACGGAGGCCATCAGAGTTGGGGTTCGTAACCATTTGAACTCTGCATGGTCTCACGTTTCAAAAATGACTCATGTTTTCGGGCACTTCCACTCGGAGGCCCTTGGTGTGTTTCATCCTAAGCGCTGGTCTCATTTAAGATTTACTGGCCCCATTTGCAGATGTTTAATGGCAGGTTTCCCTGTTCAGATTTAGAGCCCAGGAAAAGTATTGCAAGACCAGAGTTTCTGTGGTTAATGTGCTGTAAATATCTACAAGCACTACAAGTACCAGGAATCTTGAGAGGTTACATTGAATGGCAGACTGGCTTTAAGCGTTCTCTTTACATCTTTGCATTGAACTTCCTAGCACCCTTTTTGAAGGAAACAGAGCTCATTTTATTGTTTCAGTATTTGGTGCTTACAGTAAACGTTCAAGTCTTTCCTTGACTGCAGTCTGCAAACAGTGCTTCCGTTCCAGTTTGTAAACAAGCACTTCAGGGAACAGTCACAAGTCTGTAGAGCTGTCATTTGCAGCTGCTATATGAGCGCTAAAGAATCAAACCTCACAGCACCTTCGTGAGCCCTCAAAACACTGATATCTAGAGAAAGAACATAGCATCTGTCAAAAGATTTCAGCGTTCATATAGATGTAACACCCAGCAGACTCTTGGGGTTTGCAGATGGAGAGCAAAACCAGGTCTGGGTTTCCTGAGCTAATTGTCTTTAAGTGCAAAGATTTCAAGGGCCTCTGATTTTGCAGGTATTTCTATTTATGGGTGTCTGCTTCAAGGGAATGGGAAGCCTATTTTCAGCAGTGCTGACTAATCCTGGCTGTTACTGAGGTCACTGGGAGCTTCAACAATCTTTTTGTAATCAAACTGAAATCAGTTTAAATGAGACACCTAAAATCTCATGCATTTCAAACCTGTAGGGATGTCTGAACAGCTAGCTGCCCTTAAATACAGTCCATACAAATGCATGGTAAGTTAATGGCTGTTTCGCTTCTGCTGTCCTTGGGAGCTGAAGAACTGATTTTTCGGGCTGCAGTCACCTCCCCTTGCATCGGGGAGATGGAGAGCCATAGATTAGGGTTTGCCCGCTCTTCAGTTCTCACCAGCATTTTCAGTGCTAAAAAAGTTACTGATTTCCTCACAGAGGAATTTCAGTGCTATAATCTTTCAGAAACCAGCAAAAGTTGAGGATTTGAAGGAGGTAGCTGGAGGAGTGTGTCTCTTCCTCAACCTCCCCCATCACCTTCTTTCTCCGTAATCCCTGCTGGCAGCTGGACCAAACAGCCTTTGTGGGGCTCAGCAGACTAAGTGCCTTGAGCCACGCTGGAGCTTTTGTTCTGCTGCACAATTCTCCCGAGTAACCTCCAGCACTGGCGTCAGTGAGGGTGGTAGCCCTGAGTATTGCAAAGGAAGGGCATAGGCCAAAGAGTTTGTAAAGGAGAGAGAATGTCCCTTTTAAACAAACAGAAGCTACTGCTTCAGCCAGGGGATTTCTTACAGAGACTCTAGGTTTTTGTCTATCTGTACATTTTTTTTTATTCCTTTCATGGTTCCCACAGAGCTGCCTTGTCTCTGTTTTCCTCACATTTCCCGTAAAAAGTAACTGTCATTCTTCACATTTAGTTGCCATTTCCTGTGGCCAGCTCTCCTTTCACTCCTTTACTGCTGCTGCTCATTTTCCTCTGAGCCTCACGTGCTTCCCCACACCTTCCCTCTGGAGGATGCTGCTGTCATAGATAAGCCACAGGTCTATGTCCATAAGCTGCATCCAATATTTTCTCTCTCCCTCATTGTTTGCTGTTGTTTTACATGAGCTTTGAGTTCCTGGGGCTTTTCCAGTGGTCCGTGTTTTGCTGTTTGACCCCAGCAGATTTCTTTACAAGGATGCTGGGCTGATCGTGTAGGGTGGGTGCTGTGGGCAGCAAAGGCAGTGATTTCCTGCCAGGAATTTGGTGGGCTGTGAGGTGGCTGGCGCTGCAGGTCTCACGGCACCAACACCTAGAACTGGCCCTCCAGCAACAAAGGTGTGCAAGTAAATAATGCAGTGAGAAGGGAGGGACAGACTTTACACCTCAGGCAAGTTACGCTATAAAGATTCAGTTCAGTGAGGGGATGGTTTTTAAAGGAAACATGGGGAATGCAGAGGGCACTATCTGCCGTAAGACTTTGAAATTTTTGCCTCTTCCTTGCATACAAAACTGGTAATGATTGTGGTAACTGAAAGAATTTTGAGGAAGAGACTTTCTTTTTTATAGGAAGTTCATGAACTAGAGAGACATGAATTCGTGTTCTTTGCCCATGTCTTTCCCTCAGCAATAAGGAGAGAGAAGCTTTCTCTGTTTTCTCTTTCAGAGATATAGTGGTTTAGGCCTGGCCAGCAACTCAGCACCACTCCTTAGCTCACTCACTCCTCCTCCCGTGGGATGGTGAGGAGAAAATACAAGGAAAGGCTCATGGGTTGAGACAAAGACAGAGAGGGATCACTCACCAGTTATGGTCATGGGCAAAACAGACTCAACTTAAGGAAAAAATCAATTTAATTTGTTACTGATCAAAGTAGAATAGGGAAATAAGAGAGAAAACCAGATATTAAAAACACCTTCTCCCTCTCCTTCCCTTTGTCCCAGGCTCAGCTTTACTCCCCATTTCTCACCTACTCCCTTCCAGCAGCACAGGGAGATGGGGAATGGGGGTTGTGGTCAGTCAATCACACATGGTCTCTGCTGCTCCTTCCTCCTCAGGGGGAGGACTTCTCACACTCTGTTGCTGCTCCAGCGTGGGGTCCCTCCCACAGGAGACAGTCTTCTATGAACTTCTCCAACCTGAGTCCTCCCCACAGGCTGCAGTTCTTCATAAACTGCTCCAGTGTGGCTCCCTTCCATGGGGGGGCAGTCCTTCAGGAGCAGCCTGCTCCAGCATGGGCTTCCCATGGAGCCAAGGGCTCTTCAGGCACAGCTGCCTGCTCCAGTGTGGGGTCCTCCCCAGGCTGCAGAGGGGTTTCTGCCCTCCGTGACCCTCCATGTCTGCAGGGCACAGCCTGCCCTCTCACCACAGGCTGAGGGGAATGTCTGTTCCAGGCAACTCCTCCCCTCCTTGACTTTGGTGCCTGCCTTCTTGTCCCTCTTATATCCCACTCCTCTCCCCACTACAGGTTCCCTTTGTTTTCTCCTCTTAAAATGTTAATCACAGAGGCGCTAATTGGCTTGGCCTTGGCCAGAGGTGGGTCAGACTTGGAGATGGGGAAGCTTCTAGCAGCTTCTCACAGGGGCCAGCCCTGCAGCCCCTCACCTGCTACCAACCCACCCCCAACCCAATACAAGAGGGGTAGAAAACTTACTGGGGGAGTAGCTAAAAGAACTTTTAGAGAATCTGTCCTTTTGACTAGGCTGTGAGCTCACACTGTGTCTTTAAATGAATATTTAGATTAGTATATCTGCATCCTACGAGATGCATTTCCATGAAAATGGTAATTTTACCATGATGGGTACACAGTACTGAATTTCAGTCTGGTGTATACGTTGGGACATGTGGCTGATATTTACAGCGATAGCCGGTTTTATTTGCAATAGTTTTGCCACGCACCAGAGCCTGTATTTCCTCTTGTAGTTTTTCAGATACTTTATCAGAAAGCCTGCAAAACAGTAGTTCATGCTGCGTGGAGCTAATCATGAATTCCTCAATAACCCAGTAATTTTGCTTCCCGCTAGCACTGGTCAGTCATACCTGCAGTATCGTTCTTTATAAAGGGGAAAGGCAAATGCAGCTGTAGGACTGATGCCCAACTGCTGTTCTGGAAAGGAACTAAATGTTTACTTTACCTCTGCGTGACAGTAATGGGATAAAAGAAGGTATCAGCAATTTCCCACTGTAACCGCAAGACTGGAGTGTTGGCAGTTTTTTTCGTGATGGGTTGAAGGCTCTTCCCGTAAGCACCACTGATTCCCTTACCAAAATCTTTTCCATTATTTGGTGCAAAACCTGTGGGCTACTTTTGTGGAGAACTCTTTGCATGCCTTGCTAGCAGCCAGCACTTTCAGGCAGGAGAGATTCAACTCTCTTTCTGTTGTGGTCATTATGTTTCCCTGATCAGGGAGATGAGAACTTCAGCTTCTACAGCCAGTTAATGCTTAGCTTCTTTTACGTTTTTATGTGGTTTCCTATTTATTTTCTCGAGGCGGCTATGTCAGTTGTGCTCTGGTTGGGACTCTTGCTTATGGGCTTTCTGTGCACTTAAAGCATAGGTGGGATTTTGAGAAACTTGCACATCATTTCAGTGAAGTTTGCTTTCCAAACAAGGGCTGGCTCTCTCCTTCCACAGAGCTGCAGCAAGTCTGCTTCAGAAAGACAGCAAAGATAGCTCTTCTCCAAAAAAACACCTTTTCCTCACAAGTGCCAGTAGGCTCAATGAGTTTGGTGTAATAAACTAGTATACACTGCTCCGTAAACATATCTTACAAACCCTTGTAAATGTTGTGGTAGGAGTTAACAGTTGCATGTTCCCATTTTTTGTAATAGTCTGTGAGCAGGATGGTCCAGAACCACAGGAACACCGACATTCTCATTGTCGAGGTGCAAACCCTTTTAACTGTATTACTGAGAGAAGGCAGGAATCTCTCATGGCTAGGCTTTTCGTATGGCTACCAGCTTGCAGTTAAGCTTCCTGTAAGAAATGAGACATAGTATAGAATGGATGTGAATTCCGTTATGCTAGTTCCCTCACAGCAGGCAGCAGCTGATTTCCATTAACTTTACTTCAACTTTGAGACCATACGTTACTTTCCCATACATGCAGAAAAGCCTCTTCATGGCAAGCAAGTGCAGCAGCTACATGGCTTTGTGCATTTATTCCAACCTCATCCGCCTCTGTCGAGGAGAGTGGGGGCTATAGAAAGGAAAGCACAGTCAGGGAAAGAAGTAGCGTGGCGATGCAGATCCTAATCCATGCACAACAGTGCCCATGGCCATCCCACTTGTCATGGTAGCACAAGTGGACTGTCAAATATCTGGCCACTTGGGATTTTCTCATGCCCTGCGACATCAGGTTTCCGAGTGCGTTATCTAGGGCTCAGCGTTTCGAGGGGAGGAGGGACTGTAAAGAAACTAGGTTAAGATATAGATTCCCTGTTGTTACATCACCTTCCTACGTGACTGCATAGGGCCTTCCTCTGCTCCAGTTTCCCACATGAGCAACACACGTGCTGTCCCTCTTCTCCCAGTTTTTGAAGGGTTTACTTTGTGCATCAGCACGGGTGCGTGCACGAGGCCCAGCGCAGCACTGTGCCACGGGGTGGGAAGCACATCTGAAACCCTCAGCACCCTTAGTCACCATGTGGGAAGTTGAACACCCTCTAGGGTCAGTTTTCCCACAAAGTGTTTTCTTAAATTCAAGAGTTGATACAACAAACTGCCTGTTAATGCCTGTAAGAAGGGCATGGTTTCATCCTGTCTCTTAATAGTGAAACCCTGTAGCAGAGCTGCAGTTCTGGTTATAATGGGCCGTGCTTGTTCTCTCGCATGTCCCGTGACGGAAGTGCAGAACCTGGCCATGAGGGTGTTTATTTTTTAGTAAGCTCCTGTGACTGGCTTTTCTGACGGTGCTTAGCTTCTTAAATGGCTGCTCTGAAAACTCTGGAGACGTTAAAGCTTCTGACACATCTGTGACAGCTTCTGCTGACTTCAGGAGAAGCAGGATTTTTCCCTTGCTGGTTCTGGATTTGGAGGTCTTTCCAAGACTGGACCACACAACATTTGAAAACATTTTTTAACAGTTCCCATGTTTGCAGTGTGCTACGAATGGATTACATTTCACTGTCTGGGTGGCTCTTTACTGCGTCCAGTGTTCTGAAGCTCTGATTGCTAACAATTTGGAGAAGAAAACTACATTGTAATTGGATAACAATGACTGTCTTGGCACTAAAAAGCTAGGCTCATCAGATGCTATTTTTTGGCTTTTTTTTTTTAATAGAGGCTCTATACTTTCTTTGGCTGTAAGGACATGATTACAGTTGGCCAAAAGAAAAGAATTTATCGTTACGTTTTATTGCTTGGGCTTGGACTACGCACACACATACCAGTATATCATGTGTATAACGTACTGCAGGTTTAGTGTATTTGGGTAGTGGAAATGTATCTCTACAACTGGAAAATGTTACAGTGTTCATAAATACTACTTTTTAATTGAAAATGTTTCTTATTTTAACAAATAACTTGGTCAGAAGACATAGATCTGCAGGTTTATTTTTAGTTTGTCTTACTGATTATGTCTAGATGCTGTTCTGTCTTCTGTAATGTTTTATGATCATGGTTACTATTTGTCAGACAAAGAATGCTCTCAGCTATCTGTGTGTAGTTGCCAGATACTGACCAAGGAGGATAATGTATTGAATAGCTGCTTATTAACTGAATTCCATTCATTATTTGCTTTGAATGAGGCGTGGGTTATGTAAGAAAAGAACAGACTGGAGTAATGTAGTTAAGGACTGCAACATAATGCAGACACAGAATGGACCTGATTAGGGATGCATAAGCAACCTTATTTCTCTTGTTTTCTAGCCTTTGTATGCTGGACTTTGCAACCATCACGTTGGTTTATCACAGTGTTTCAGACCAAACTTTCAAGCAGTACTTGTTGCATAGCCCAAGCATGTGGATCCAGGCTATTAGAAGCTCTCCAAGATCCCTCTCTGTGATCCTGGTGTGCCTGCTCCTGCTCGTGACAGCTTCTTTTGCTTGCTGTTAGCAGTAGCCCTTCTAAGACCACAAGTAGCCACGATCTCGCACAGAATTTCTCTGTTTCTGAATCACATTTATTTGTTGTAGGAAAAGATGTGGAAGGAAACAGCCCGACGGCGCTGAAGGATGAGACACCACAGACTCCAAACTCCATTAGTAAGGTACTGTGGGATGGGGATCCATCCCTAGTCTTGCTTTCGTTTCTTCTCAGGCTGTTATTAACCATTCTTACTTTCTTTTTTAAAAAGTGACTGATAAAGCCTCACCCCAGTTCCTACAGGAACTGTGTGTGCATGTGTTGAGAGAAAGAAAATGAGTGGTTTTGCATGGTTGGGATAGCAGAGGAGCCCACACTTTCCTCTGACTTGATAGCACCTACCGCAGAAGAACCCTGTTTATTGGGGCCTCACTTGCAGTGTAATTAGATGTGAATAATTACGGTTGAAAGGTTGATTTTGTCAGCAGAGGTGTCTCCTGCTGTTCCCGGTCAGCACGGCAATCATAAACCTTAATTGTTTTGGAAGATAAAGCTGTAATATTTAGTGTAGTGCATAGCATCTGAAACTGTGAGTAGAGGTCTTGGGAGAGAGCTCCGGGAATTGGTGTAACTGGAGAGGAACGCAAGGTAACCAGCATTTCCTGAATGCAACGTTTCCATCCAGCCTGTCATGGACAGGTGAAGCTGGGTCTAAAAACTCTGGGTCTGGGTGTTCAAAACTGGGCTCCACATCTAGAGTTCCTGAGGGCCTGGGTTTGATTTGCTGTAGAGATAGAATCAACCTTATAAATTAGATCTGGCTTTGAGATTCACATACGGGCGTTTTTGGCTGCAGCTCCCTAACACATTTTTGGAGGGTGACTAGAAATAGAAGCAAGGGCTGTTAATAAATTTTTAACTAAATTTATTCAACTATGAAGCTATAAAATGTAAATGACACCAGCTGAAATGAAAATATAACATGAAGGAAGCAGCTGAAGACAAGTGATGTCTTATAATACATGAAAATAGACTCTGCATCTTCAAATACATTTGGCTGTGCTTGCCTGGAGCTTGCGGGTTATTCGGCGGGGATGCCCTGGCAGAGGTCAGCACAGGGAGATGGTGGTGAGAGGAGCTTTTGGAGTATGCAACAAGGGCTCGTGTACATGTCCACTGCTATTACTGGAACCTGACAACCTGCAAACCAACCTTGGATTTGCTTTTTCAGGCAGGTTCCTCGTAGGAACCCAGCCTCCCAGTGATGCAGGCAGTGGGAAGCCCAATGACCAGGTGGCTGCATCCAGGGTTTTGTTTTAAAGCCAGATGTTTTGCACACCGCAAGGAGTGGTGTGAAATTCCCAATGACTTAACAATATGAAGAAGAAGGATGTTTTCTGGACAGGACCACTCAGAGCACTGAAACACTATATGTTTGATTTCTGAGATGCAGGATGAATGCAAGAGTAGGAATGTATTTGTGAGAGGTATCTGGGTGAGGGCATGGCCCAGCTGTATATTCCCAGCCTCAGGGCCTGCCTTGCTATTTAGCCTCCAACAAGTGTGTGTTTGAAAGGAGAGGCACCCTTGGAAGATTTGGGTGCCCACCTAGATTTCTACCATGCTGCGTGTGCACCTAGGAGGCGTTGGCGGGTCTCTAACAGTGTCAAGAGCACTCGTTAAGGAGGGATAGGAGAAAATGCACAGCACAAACCAACTGCATCAGATTTTGTGATTCAGAACAAATGGGCGGCTGAACGTGGACACGAGCTTCGCTTTCACCAACCCGTGACTTCAGTTTTACGATAGTCAGACTTCCCCTGAAACACCAACGGACTGAACCCAGATATGAGGACCCCAAAGCACCATGCTTCAGCTTGCCTACTCACTTGCAGTGTCGCAGGCAATTGCTTTGGCTACTGCGTGGGCCAGAGCTCGGTGTTCTTATCCACCTGAGTGTTCTGCGTAGACACATGATGCTTGATTCAGAGACTGTCCACCTCACTGGACCTGTGCTGTGGCACCTGTTGTTATTACTTCGCTTTGCTTCACCCTGCCACGTTGTACGTTACCTTGTTCTTCTCCAGCCACTTAGTTTTTCTTCTGTCTCGCTTTGCAGTGTCATTGACAGTAAGGAGTCCCTATTGTGAAATGATTGTAACTTAAAAATTTAGGCAAACTGTTAGTCAGTTTGGTTAATGTTTCTTTTTTCACATCCACTCAGCTTGAAGGCTGTAAAATGAAACCTTGCTGTCAGGTGTCCAGAACTCTAAGTAGGGGTCTGTCACAGTATTTCAGTTTAAACTAAACAGCAGTTCCACCTACTTAAACCAAAGGCAAGAGTGTGTGCTAATTGGGTCATGTTTAGATTCCTGGTGGCAGGGGGGAAATAATTTTTAGAAACCAAACTGTAGGGTGTGCAGGTTTAATTAGTGGCTTCAGCAGTAAATGTTCTAGGTAACAGATCCGTGCCATGAATACTTACCCTTCTTTTGGCACTGTGGATATTACAAACCTTGTTGGAAACCAGTGTTCCTTCACCAACACTATTTTGATGTACCACACCACATGGACTGACCCAGTAATGAGAAGGAAAGCCAGTGGAGTGATTTGGTCCCTGGACTGGGGTTTAGGGGACATTGAATTCCCAGCTCTGACTTGAAGTCCCTGCATTTCCCCAGACAGTTTAATTGCATTTCTGTTTCCCATCTTCATCACCGAGGTGGAAATGGTTTCACGTTTTGTTCACTCGGGCCATATCCGCACTGCGTGAAGGAGCGGGCTGCAGGTTTCCCAAGTTAGCAGACACCAAGGGGAACACCTCGTAAAAACCCTACGTGCATCCGTGAACTCCTGGGCTGTGAAGCCATTTAACTGCAGCCGCACTGCCCCGTGCTTGAGCTTGTAGAGGGACGGCTGGTCTATGGCTGAGGTGTGAACGCATCCCGAGTGTCCTGTCCGTACAGTAAAATATTTGATGCTGGAACATGTGTTTTCATTGTGTTTGTGCTGTTCTTAGGAATATGTATTTCTGATTTCAGTTGTGCCTTCTTACCCCAAATTTTATTAAAACAAATTTAAGGCACAGTTCAGCTACATATATTTTCCTGCAGCATATTTTCTCCTATTTCATTTTTCAAGTGGAATCTCTTTCATCTCCTTTTTCTAGGGGAAAAGAAAACTAGCTTATTTATTTCAGATTGTTTCTCATATTATGTTCTCTCTTTTTTAGAGCTCTTTAGTCTTGTTTTCTGGGACCAGCACTCACAGTGGAGTGTGAAACTGTCACAGAACTGTCTCTCAGCCTCAAACTTGTCTCTGCAGCCAGGTAGTACAGTTAGCACGTCCCTGCTAGTGACGGGAGTTGCCTTTCTCTCATTCTGTGCTGCGTGCAACGCTGTTAGTGTCCTTTAAGGCACCTTTTATGGCAGTATGCAGTGTTGCATTTTCTCCTTCTTCCCTGCCTATGCTTACCTATTTATTCTAGTGTCTGGAAAGCAGCTGGGGTCTCTCAATACTCATGCAGAGCCCACAAAGAATTGAAGAGTATTTTAAGGGATAGTCAAAAAAATCTTGAAGCTGGCACCCAGTGGTACTTCACTCTTTTCAGTCCCGCATTAATGCCACAATGAAGTCTAAAATTATCACATCGTAGGAGTGTGGCTGTTGCGTGCAGAGTTATATGACATATGGGAGGGCAAAGCTTAGATTGTTTTGTTCATCATGAATTAATTTTTCCACATGCCTGAATTGTCCAAGTCTTCGTTGTGTGATTTGTACTCCGAAATACGAATCTAAGTGGCTGCTAGAAATTTATTTTAGCCGCAAAGTTTGAAACAGCTTATACCGATCACTTGAGATTTCAGCTACAACTCCCATGCTGTCTTGAGCTCATCCTTCTAGATCCATGACTCATGCTCTTAACCTCCGCATTAATTCCAGGCATGGTTACATTTGGGACTATCATAAAAGGTCATTAATTCTCAACTCTGGCAACCTGCAAGGGTACCTGTCCCGCTGTTCTCCTCCCTTAGCCAGCAAACCGAGAAATCGGTTGTCAAAGAGATCCAGATGTTGCAGGAATCACCTCAGAGAGGAGGAGTAAAACCTCCCTTGTGCGTGCTAAGCGCAGTTTTATAAGAGAACCTGGTCCTTCCAGGCGGTGTTATGCTTTACTGGGCCCTTGCCGGTTTTCATTACCGTACTTGATGCTGTCGATGTTGTGGATGGAATTATTTTGGAGCTAGTTGTCCCTACCAAGACTTACACTCAGTTCCTGTGCCCTGGCTCAGGTACACCTTGCTGCTTCAATTCCAAGTGCAGTGTTTTAGGGTAATTACTGCTGTCCACAGAGGGCTTTGCAGCTGATTTCAAGTGAGTGAGAAGTAGTCTGGCGTATCCTGGGAAAATGGCATAGGAGAGGGCTGGGATTTCGCCCTGAGAGGTAGGAAACATGGAACATCCCTAACTTAGGTTGGTGCATACAAGCCCTGAAACTGCCAGGCTCCTCACAGAGGGTATCACAGACATGAAGATATTACAGAAATGAAGTCTCAGAGTTGGTGAGTGGGTAAGCCACAGCAGTTCTGTTGTGTCACCTTGGCTCACTGGTGATCATAATTCCTTACTTTAGTGTTTCTGATGGGGGAGATGAGGGGAAGTGGAGGTACTAAAATGGAAATCATTTATTAAACAATTTAGCAAAGCAGATTTTAAGCTGAAAGTCTAATTGTTTTCCATTGCTCACTTGCTTGGTTTGTTTAAACTCAGCCTAGGAACGAGAGCTGTACCTGTAGCTAGAGGGGAAAGCAAAGCTTTGCTTTCGATTTCTCCTTAGCACTGCAACTGTGAATAGTCATGTGAAACAGCCTCTTTCTCAGTGTGCAACTTCCCATCTCGCCTAAAGTGTCCTTTGAATATTCTAAACTTGCCAAACATTCTTCCCATGAAACGCACACTTAAACGATCATAGAGAAATCCCATGAGGTCGGTGACTTTTTCTTTAATTGCTATAATCTGCGCAGTGGAGGAAGCAAAGCATTCCACTAACCAGTAGTATGACTTGGTATTTGGGGTTGCTTGGATAGTGGAATTTCACCAATGATTTTCCCCAGATACTGCTGTCACATCAGCTGTTTATTTGTACAGGCTTTTCAGCTTGTACAGTAGCTCTGTCTTTGTAATGTTGTGTAAATAAGAGGAATTTTTTTTTTCCCAAACTGGAAAGTTGTAGTTAAAAATTATTCAGCTTGCTGTAAAGCAGCATATTAATTGAAGGGTAATCTTCCCTAATGCAAAGCTTCATTGGTAGTAGGAATAATTTTCCTGACTCTGTTGTGCTTTGGATCAGCTTTTAATTCACAACAAAGTTTAAAAGTTTTAAAAAAGAACTGTTTATAGTAAATTAAAACCAAAATTATTTTAAAGCAGTTGAGATCTCTCTGAATATTCACATCAGTAACAAGAAGCTCTTCACTTCTAATGTTAAACCCTGCTTTTGCACGTGTTTATACTAATTCAGGAACTTCTGTTTCATTACTTTTATTTCTGCAGTGATAACAATCTGTAGCAGTTATATGTGGAAAAGATCCTGGAGAAAGTACATGGGAGCATGGATGTGGCTCCCATGTGATGCCTATTTTTACTTTTGCAGAACAGAACTTATGAGCCCAGCTACTTTTGTTCTGCCTTCAAATTCCCATTTGATTTCATCTTTTCTCTCACTTGGACGCAAAGAGGACAAAAGAGAGACCTGGAAGCTGTCCCTGCTGTTAACATGCAGACCACACCTTGAGAATGAGTTTAGTTAAATGTTTCTGACTTGGAATGATTCTGTCTATTTGCCTCGCATTACACATTTGTTGTGTTCATCCCACATAGCGAGGATTGCTTGTGCTAAAACCCAGTTTATTCCTCTTGCTGTTATCTAAGGCATGGCATGCTGATGGGCTGGCATCTCCCACACGAGAGTCGATAACAGACTGTTTTTCTGTGAAATTATTTGGTTCGTCTTGGAAAAGAAGTCTCCAGAATGACACTGGATGAGAACAGCCCTGCTGTGAGGACTCTGTATGCCCTCTTACAAAGCCTGGCAGAGGTGTGGGGGTATTGTGATAAATGCTGATGATCGGCAGTGGATCTCCAGAGCTACATGACTGAGATGAAAGGGAACGGAAACTTCACAGGGATAAAAAGTGTGCCTCTGAGTACAGTACAGCCCGTCATCAGCTGGCTGGGTCATCACTCCATCCTGGAAAGGACAGGTCTGGTTAGAGAACTGAAGGGGGACAAGTTTCCTACCCCTGCAAGTGCTGCTGCATGCCCTGGTAAAGGTTTTTGGCAGATTAACAGTCTTCCCTCCTTACAGTTATGGGAACCAATATATAGGAAACATACCAAGTGCCTTCTTACTAAATATTCCAGTGTTTTGTGTTTTGGTTTGTTTGGTTTTTTTTTTTGCAGAAGAGACACCAATTCCTCACCCTCCCATTGTACAAAGTCTCATCTCTGGTTAATATTGCTCACATGTTGCTGGGGAGACAGAGGACCAAATTCTGATATCCTGCACAAGCATTATCCCAGTGTCCTTGAAAGGTTTGCTGTGATGACAAACGGTGTCTCTTCCTCTGCCAGGCTGAAGAAGGCAGAGTGTTGTGGTTTAGGCCCAGCCAGCCGGCAGCTCAGCACCACGCAGCCGCTCGCTCACTCCTCCCTGGTGGGATGGGAAGGAGAAAATACAAAGAAAGGCTTCTGGGTCGAGACAAGGTCAGAGAGGGATCACTCACCAATCAATTTATCACCATCAAATCAGAGTAGGACAATGAGAGATAAAAAAGCAGATCTTACAAACATCTTCCCCCCACCCCTCCCTTCTTCCTGGGCTCAGCTTTGCTCCCCAGTTCTCAACTCTTCCCCCGACAGCAGCATAGGGTGACAGGGAATGGGGATGGGGGTCAGTTCATCACACATTGCTCCTTCATGTTCTTCATGATCTGCTCCAGCGTGGGTCCCTTCCATAGGGTGCAGTCCTTCAGGAGCAGCCTGCTCCAGCACGAGCTTCCAACGGAGTCATGGGCTTTTTCTGCTGGTGGGTCTCTGCGCCCCCATGACCCCCTATGGCTGCAGGGCAGAGCCTGCCCTCTCACCACGGGCTGTCAGGGAACCTCTGCTCCGGGCACCTCCTCCCCTCCTTCTGCACTGACAGTAGCTGGGGAACAGCATCAAGTTTCCGAAAACAGAAGTCCCAGGCCAGGCATATCTGAAAGCTTGTCCATGGCTCCTAGTTAAAATCATGGGTTGGTTTAAGAAAATTTTTCCTCTCTTCATAAAGATGGGTCATTTTACAGTCATCTCAGGGAGCTGCGCTATCCGTCACACAGCTGGTACATCACAGTTTTTCGGATGTGGCAGCCCAGATACGTATTTTCCTGTGCCTAGAAATTCGTACACGGGCAGTGAGGGACTTACACTACTGCTTCTTTCTCATCCATTCGTAAGCCTGTCTTATTGTGCACCATCCCTGTGGCTGTGTTTCCCTTTCCAGGCAAGGTTAGTAAATTCAGCCTGTCCGGACATAGCTCAGACGTGGGGGAGGCCGTGCCTGAAGGAAGCAGCACAGTGGTTCGGCATCCCGCCGCAGCAGCCTCCGAGACTGTTAATTCAGCTGCTTTGACCAAGTGAAAGACCTGTTTGTAATGATTGCAGACAAGTTTCACTGCATTTATTGAGCTCCTGCAGGCTCTGGTGGTGTAAGGGAGATTATCCTTTCACCAGCTGTGTGCTGTGGCTCTGTAGCGTGCGTGGCAGTACCGGCTGGCGTCGGGCGTGCGCTGTCCCTGGTCACGGGGCTGCGAGACAGCTCTCCTGAAGAGGGGGAATCAATGTCTCTCTGTGTCAATGTCCCAGGTTTGAAGTCTTGTGGTTGTTTATTTTTAGCATGACCCAGAGAGACTCTGAGGAGGAGGCAGGTGTGGCTGGTAGAGCAGCGAAAGTGCCTCTGTCTGTGTTCAGGCCGGTTCCCCATGGGCTCAGGTTTGCCTGGATTGTGGCAGTTGTTGGAAGCCTTTCTGAATTCATCTTCAAGTAATTTTCCTTGAGCCAAGTGAGCTTAAGGACCAAGATTTTGTTCTCTTTTATAAGTGCTAATATGTAATTGTCTAGACAACAAATGACTGTACCTTATTTTAATTAGTTAAACAAAGAGCATTCATTATATCCTGATACTTTACAGACACCTGCACAGGATTTCCGAGAATCTCAGGGACATCTGTGCTTTTTCTGCTTCTCACGCTGGCTAATGAGGAATAGTACGCAGTGTTTCTCTCTGTATCTGATCTCTCAGGCTGGAGGCAGTGAAATTACCAATAAACAGTTGGCTCATAGTTGTATCTCAAGGACAGGACATTCTCCCTGCTAATTGGGAGACAGGGGGAGACTTCTTCAGACCGGTTTCTGAGGACACACGTTTCTGATCATGAAAGCATAATCTCTTAATAATTCCAAAGGAATCTTGCTCTAAGACATTTAAGCACTTAGAAATGCTTCCTCATAAAGACAAGCTTATAGCCTATCTCCCAAATGGCCACCACTGCCCTTTGAAATGCGACAAAGACCCTGTGGGCACAATTCTCTGCTCAGACATCGTATCTGTGCAGCAGTGCTCCCCATAAATCTTGGGGTTTTACAGTGGAGTTCCATGGGCGGAAATAAAAAGTCCACATCAGACTGCACTGTAGGTGGAGGAGGCAGGTTTAGCTTTCTGTTAAACCAAGAATGACAGGTACTGAAGAGTTTGCAAGAGTGCAGAGCTGATGTTCTCTTTGAGGGGACCCAGTGCCAAGCTGCCTTGTAAACTGGACAGTCAGATCAAGGACTTCTCTGGTCTTTATGAGCCATCATAGAGTTTTCATTTCTCTGTTTATTCGTGTCAAGTGTGCTTTTTGTTTTTAGTGAAAAACTACTATAAGGATATGTGAGAATAACTAATAGGTTCTACAGTGTCCCTGGCTCTGTTGCAAATTGCACCTTCTGCCCCTAATTTCTAATCCTGCCTCATCCAGAAGCTTTGCTCCATGGAGCATGCACCCTTATCTCCCGTTTTTGCTCCTGCCACAGTCTCCGAAGCATAGTTGATGACCTTTTTGCTGAGATCTGGTCATGCGTTTGCATGTTATTATCTAAGTCATGTGAAAAGGACTGATCTGGCTGTCATTAAATATTTCCCTGCTCACACTAACATTCAGCATCGTTCGTGGCTGTAGTAGCTGGAGAGGTTTGTGTGTCACTGGAAGGGAAAAAGAAAGTGGGTCGCTCAAAACTGAAGGCACTGTAAAACGATTACTTCAACTCATGAGGTACAGGAGAGAGTTTGAGAGCCCAGTGGGTTTATTTCACGTCATAGCAGTGAATTTATAAATGGGAACTACACCTGGTACTTTTTTTCCTTCGTACAGCTCATTTATGTGTCATACCCATTTCATCAGGGTGGCCAAGGGCTGAGTTTTTCAATAAAACTGCCATGCCTAAGTGGGACAGAGAGCGCCTGACCCCAGAAGATCCCAGTCTGAATGCATCAGACACATGAAAGGTTGGAAGGAAGAGAGTTACAGAGAGAGAAAGTGTCTTCCTCATGGTCACATAAGAAGTAGCAGAGTCCAGACTGTACCGTCATTCTCATGCCACTAACTCCACGAGTTTTGGACAATTTGCTGACAGTCCCTATCCAAGTAGGGGCACTCATCGTGAGTTGGGCTCCAGAGAACTATATTCCCTAAGTGTACATTGTTTTGGGAACAGTGGTACTGTGAGCATATCTAACAAAAGTAAAGTGTTTTTCCAACCCATCCACACAATTGAGATCAGGCTGCAGCCTCTGAAAATTACTTTAAACAGCACTGACACTATCAAACACGATTTGAAGTGACTGTATATTTTGTGCCTCGCTTCGCACGGCCAATATGATGATGATTTTCTGTATTATCTGTAACATGATTAGGTCATTTCTAGCCCACTCATATTTCTGGACATTTCGCCTAGGGCAACAGTCATTGCCAATATCGAGTCTAGTACAGGAAGATCTGTACCAGCTTCCCCATAATTTTTATTCCAGTAATTTGAATGCTTTCAGATCTGTAAAGAGATTGGCAGCTTTCAAAGTTAGGAATAAGAACAGGGGTTTTGTTTTGTTTTAATTTTACCAAGATTAATGTCAGCATGGGAGAAATATGAAGAAAATTTGTTGGGGAATTTTCCAACAGACTGGGTGTCAAAAGGAATTTTGGAGTGCTCTGCAAATGCTTTTTCTGAGCCTGCCTAGTGTTCTGCTGCTGAAGTCTGCAGTCGGCTCGTTCATGGACTCCTGGAAGATAGAAACAACTCTTCAGTAGAGCATAACTTGAATGTCTTCATGTTAACACATTCTTATTTCCTCTATCCTTTTTTTAGATCGAATATAAGCTTTGCAATGGGTCTGACAAAGAGTGTGTGTCTCCCACAGCCAAATTCACGAAGAAGGAAACACTGAAGGTATGTGCGGAGCAGCCAAGTCAGCATCAACTGACTCTCTTTTACAAACAAGTAGTACCTTCCAAACAAACCATTTGCAACTACTCTGAGGCATTTCCCAAGACCCAGAGAAGCCTTCAGCTCTTGTAGGAGTCATTATAGGCCAAGGGCATTTACAGGCTTTATAGAGAGGATTAGATTACATTCTGCAAACAGAACAGATCAGTGTCATTATTTCATGCTGTTCATGTGTTCCAGAGCCATCAGGCACCTCAAGACCTTCATTGGTCTTGTTAGGATGGGCATGCCTAGGCAATCTGAGCAGATCATTGCTTGAACACTTGCTTGTCTACCAAACCGAAAGTATAAATAATTTTGATTTGGATGAAATTAGATTTAGTTTCTTTAATTTGAGGGGTGAAGAGGACTGGATAGTCAGCCTCTTTCCATTCCTGCCAAAGAAAAGTCAAATTAGATTATGTTTAGTGGAACTTCAGGAGCAAACAAAATGCCCACTATCTTGTTGTGGTTTTGTTCTTCCTTGTGCTCATTTCTGGGGAGCCTGTGCTGGGTCAAGTTCTAGCTGTGCTACACGTAGCTGTCCTTAATGCGTTATGTTCTTTCCTCCCCAAAAGAGGCCATGATTACAGCTGCTGTATTTTCCCTGTTCTCAACCAGGTACAAAAAAAAAATTACAGACAGGAGAAGAAAAGAGCCACCAAACAACTCTTCAGTGCTCTAAAGGATCCCAGCGTAGTGATCACAGCAGACTGGCTGAAGGTATTTCGTACAGACCATTGCTTCCCAGGCTGTAGGAAAAAAATAAGTGAGAAGTACTTGATGTGTCTGAGACTTAGGCACTAGCGCTTTTTTGAGTAAAGGACAACTGAATAATTTTGAGTTTAAATTGCTATAAAGCCATACTTAAATAACTGCTATAAAGGTAGAGTTATGTGGAATGTTTACTTTCCATCTTAACCTAACTCAGTCCTTCTATTCCATGGCCTTAAGTAGCAACAAGGTCTCAAAAAGTGCACAGGACAAAAGGAGGTGATGATGTTTTTTTTCTTCTTCTCTGAAAGTGTCAGCTGGCCTCTTCCCATAGATGTGTTTTTGTACCGAAGAGGGAATAGACAGAGTAACAGCCTGGAAACGGGCAGATACAGCTTGTTCTATTGACAGTTGGTTTTTTTGTTATCACAGCCCAGAACAAAACATACTGGACCTGATGACAACTGTAATTTCTCCTTGTGCAAAGACTCAACTAGTGACAGCTTCTCGTTGAAGTCCTGAAACTTTGTTGCAAAATAAATTTGGATTGACACTGAGAGATGTTACCTTTGACCACTGTTTTTCTCCTCATTTGGGGCCATTCAGTCTTCTCAGCTAATAGTGAATGGATTGCCCCAATTATAATGGCAAAACTTGATTTCCAAACACTAAACAACAGTCTTTAAAACAAAACCCAAAGGGAACTGTCATAGTTTAATCCCACAAAATAACTAACACACCTTTGGCCCTCCAGCCCACCCCTGTCTTATACACTGAGCATGATGTTTTATGGAATGAAATACTCCTTTGGTTAGGTTGGGTTACCTGCCTGCACTGTGTCCCCCACCCACTGCTTATAGTGAGAAAGCTGGGAACACAGCTGCAGTATCAGAAGCCGACAAAGTCCTTGAATTGCTGCAAACACTGCTTAGCACCAACTAAAAACCACCAGTGTTATCAATGCTCTTCTCAGGGCGAATCCAAAACATAGCCTCACACCAGCCACTGAAGAAAATTAACTCTGTCCTGACTAAAACCAGCACAGCAACTTAGGGGTTTCATGAAACAATACAATCGCATTTGACCAGTGTGAAAAACCTCCAGCATTGCTCTACGACCAGTTTTAGAGGCCAGAAAAGTGAGATGTGTATGAGAAATTTGAGAAATTAGACTGGCAGCAAAAATCTTCCCATAGTGTTTAGTGCTGATGATAGATAAATATTGAGGGGTTTTTAAATACAGAATAACTGTTGCGTGTTTGCTGTGGCTGGAAATTTCTCGATCATCAACAAATGATGCTGAGCCACAAAAAAAGAACAGCGACACAAGACTTGAGATTTGGCCAGTGTATGCTGAAGACAGGAAGACCTTAGGCAAAATCTAACCCTGGTGAGAAACTTCCCCATTCTTAGAGCTGTTATCTTTAATATACACTGTCGGATTTAATGGCTTCTGTACAAGAGAGAGCTTGCATTGAGCTTGACAGGGAAGGGAACCAGCTGGAGAAGGGACTTTTTAAAATGAGATATTTGACAAAACCCATTAATAGCTCTGTTCTGCAGAACACTGTTAAAATTACTTGTGAGTTAGACTAGCCATAACATTTTTCTGTGCAATGTTCTAATTGGCGTGTACTCCGTGGTTATTAACAAACCACTCTCACGTGGGCCAGCAGTGCTGGTTGCCTAAAAAATTAAGCAAGCTGCTAACACTAAGCCAGTAATAGAAATAGGAAGACTAGATTCAGGTAGCCAGATTTACAACGTCTAGGATTTTGCTGTGAGATCCCGAAGACTGTAAGATAACGCAGTGTATCTTCCTAAGGAAACAGTGTGGCCTTGGAGAAACCCGTACTGGAAATACTGTAAAAATACTGAATAAACGCTGTTCTTCCTTTAAGGAGCAACATAAATGCAACTTTCTGTTCTCTCCCTCCTCCCCTTCAGATTCGTGGGACGCTGAAGAGTTGGACCAAGCTGTGGTGTGTTCTGAAACCAGGAGTGCTGCTGATTTATAAGACGCCAAAGATTGGACAGTGGGTTGGGACAATCTTGCTTCATTCTTGTGAGCTGATCGAGAGACCCTCCAAAAAGGATGGCTTCTGTTTTAAACTTTTTCATCCTCTGGATCAATCAATCTGGGCTGTAAAGGTAACAATCCTGATGAGTCAAACAACCTCTTCTTTGTCACCAAGGTGTCTGAGCGCTAGTATTGTCTAGCATCGATACCATCTAGATTTGTAGTTATTCAGTTGCTGTTAGCAATGGTGAATTGACTGTCTAAAAAGATTTAAAATACTGAAGCTTGGTCATGATACGACATCAAAGGAACACGGTCCATTGCAATTACTTGCATAAATGTGTCATTCCTGGTGTATAGATTCATGCGTAGGCTGAGGAAAGGGGAAACATGTTAGTGCAGAAAAAAAGATCAGTACCTAGAAGCTATATCAAGCCATGGCCTGAATCTTTAAAAAGAGACGAGGAGTAGACCCAATTAACTGACTTCCCCAAAACAAGGACGCACAAAGCACCAAACGCTTTGCCCAACACTCGAAGAGGGTTGGCAAAGTGACAAAAAACAGATTAATAATTTGACTTTTCCTTCCTAATGCTTCTGAGTTTTGGGGTTATTTGTGATGGACTTGGAATTCCATGTTCTGCTTGTGCCTGGACGGTTCCTCAAAAGTGTGACCTTGGATAGGTTGCCTTAATTTTCCCTTCTTTGAAATGGAAGTAACAAGGTTTTCTCTCCTTCACTTTGAGTTGTTTTTCACTCTGTTGTTACTCACAGGCTGAGACAGTCTCTTCTGGCACACACAATAGCTCCTGCAGTGACCTCTGAATCTCCCTGTAGCATAAATGATTTATAGTTTCTCACACTTCTTAAAGTAACTCCCTGCAAATTTGGAGGAGCTGCATTTCTTTTTCTACCTTCCTTTAAGAATAATCAAAAAGAAAAAAATCATCTAATCCCTGTGAGCCAAGAGGAAGACCCCAGTGCCTGCTGAGAGGCAGTGACAGAAACATCTGTTGGATACCCTGAAGACAAAACTTAAACGTTCTTGAACTCTTGTTTCCCCGTTAAAAGCAGTGACTCAGCAGAGATATTGCAGACATAAATTCTCTGGGAGACATCAGCAGTGTAAGCACGGCATTACAAGCTGCTGCTTTCCTGCAAGGTGGTCAGCAGAGTAAATCTACTTGTAAGAACTCATGCAAGAGCGATGAAGGCATTTGTCATTGGCATCAGAAGCAGAGGAAGCCCTGTGGGAGCAGATCAAGCAGCCTCACTCCTGCTCATCCCTGCAGTTAATTGAACAGTTTCAAACACAGCTGTACAATCACTATAAAAAGTCGTGCCATTTTTAATAAGGTAGGAGGAGAGAATTAAAATTAACCTCAACAACCAGGGGTAAGAGCTGCTGTTTTCTGACAGTAGCTCAGCTCTGATCAGTGCCTATATGCATTGCTTTTGCTTGAAGTACCAAAGGTTTCATTGCAATGTTGCTTCTTAGTCAGTTTTGAGAGTTTTGATGCTTTTTTGATTCAGAACATGCACCCAAGAAGGCTGTCGATCATTTGCTGCCCATCAACAAAAAAATTGTGACTTGACAGGTCAACTGAATTCTTCTGAAAAGCACCTTCAGGAGAGGTAGTGAAAAAGTAGAATCAAAAGTGCAGTCAGGTACTGAAATGTAGTGTCCCTGACAGTTCTGACATGTTAGAATGCCCTTCCCTTCATATGAATCACCCAAAAGGAAGAGGAGTTTTTATCAATATGTGTATATGAAGTATTTTTAGCAGTTTCATGTGTATGTATATCTCTTGTTCTTATGTCTCTTGAGAAAATACATGACAGAAATAGGAATTAGTATATTAAATGTGAAGGGAATATATCTCTGAAAACGTTTGTGTACTAGAGGAAGTCCCAAGAGGTTTGAATTTTAAAGTCAAAGCGATATTCTGGGTCACTTGGGACAGAAAATTAGAAAGCTGCATTTGAGCTGCAGAGTAGATAGGCTGTTTCCTGAAGCCTGAGCACAGCCTGGATTGTTACGTGTGATAGATGCTTCTAGCCACAAGGTGAGCACCAAAATACACATCAAGAAGAAATCCAACAGTGAACTGCTTGATGTCAAAGAAGCTGTCTGCACTCTGACAACAGTTTAAGGCTGAAACTGCTAAAAATACTGTTTCGTTTTATGTCATTTCATGGCCTTCTTTTAAAGCAACTGGAGTAGAATTGACTGACCTAAATGTGTTATGTATAACTGTGCAAAGAAAGCCCATTTCTCATTAAATATAGATTAGCCTGAGCTTGGGCAAGAAGCCCAAGTTACCATCCATCACAACAGAGAGAAGAACTGGCTAAACAACTTTCACTTTTGGCTAAAATTACTTGTGAAACTTTCAGGGATTATCCAGACTAGGGTGGATGGTCCAGTTTTGACTCACATCAGTGGACTTCCAGCTAACTCACTCAGGGTAATTAATGAGCACCTTTGTGAGTGCTGGCCTGGCTGCTTAGCAAATGTTTGGGCCTGACGGCGGGGTTCAGCCCGGGCACAAATATCTGGTTCAAATGCTGCCCTAGACGTTTATACTTGTATAAACGTACATGATCAGTACATGCTCAGGAAGCTGTTTTTCCTGTAAGGCTCGCTGGTGCCTAGAGCTTTCTTAGAAGGGTATCGCTGAAGGGAGAGTGTCCTTTATTCTACACTGCTTCCCTGACTTTTTGAGAGTTTTAGCCTGAAACACCTTCAAAATGCAAATGGATTAGACCTTTTACTTTTTTGCTCTGCCCAAGCCTTTGTAAACCCATGACCAAAGCTGCCAAGGTCTCAAAATCAGTCAGCAGCGCAAGCAGCAGTAAGAAACGCTTCCCCCGCACACTTGAAATACTGCTGCAGAGGCACTTTGTCCCTCATGTGAAAGCAGTTTGATCCAACCCTGCTTCAGGGAAGCGACTTTTTTGCTGAGATGTCTGCAGGAGACTGGGGAATGCCAACCCAGTAATTAGTGTGAGAGGTGTGGGTGCTCTGGGTTTGCGAAGGGAGTGTAGGGCTGTCAGCTGGTAGGCTTTGCCTGGCTGTCCCAAAAAAATGTCTTGGAATAGTTTCATAGAATCATGGAATGGTTTGGGTTGGGAGGGACCTTAAAGATCATCTAGTTCCAACCCCCCTGCCATGGGCAGGGACACCCTCCACTAGAAAGGTGTACTTCCCTTTGAGCTTGCTGAACGTCGTGGTGTGGGAAGGCTTTTATTGACTGCAGCTTGTTCTGACATACATCTAGAGCACTAAGTGAGTTGGGTCTGACCCACTGAACCTGGGAATATATAGAATATGAATTTTGTTGATTTTAAGAACTTTGAGTCATTCCTTTAAAGAAAAAAGTTCTAGTAATGGGCTTGTGCTACTGCTTTTACATTTGGCTATTTCTATTGCTTTTACAATTTCTGTTCAGTGATACAACACAGTTAGCTGCTTCTTCATCCTTACAGTTATCCACAGTACTGTTAATGAAAGGGATTTTTTTCCCCTTTTTTAAGCTTTGTTTTATGACTCTCCAAGACTGGATGTCTCGTCATACCATCTAAAACAGTGTGCATCTACTCCATTTTTCAAAGACTAATCAACCCCTGTTTGTGTCTCAAATGAGACCCCTTTTGAGTCTCAAATCAAATGTAAAGGCAAGAGTGATCTGAAGATGATTCCTTCTTAGATGTACCGTCCAGAGGCTGCAGCAGAGCTCCTGTCCTAGTGTAGCAGGGATAACGTTCACTTTCAGTGGGTGATGGTAATTGTCTTGAAGGTCTTAGACTTTAAACAGGCAGGATGCTCAGAGGCTGGGAGACAGAGAGCATCAGTATCTCTGCCTTGCAGATACAGAACCTCATTTACCCTGTGGAGATGTTGACTTTGTTTTTATGGCCTCTTGTCTTTTCCTCTTCTCCTCTTCTCCCTGTGGGAAACAGCCCCCACCATGTATGAGCATGCCTTACTACTGAATACGTTTCCTTGACAGAGTGACCTGGCTGCTCCTTGTGTTTATCCATGTGCCTAAATGTCTGTTAAAACCTTGTGTATCCCCTCCTTCCCTGCTCCCCCTTTTTTTAAACAATGGTTCTCTGGGTGTGTACTGTTTGGTTGTGGGGGTTTTCCTCCAACAGAGCAAATACCAACCTCTGCACTGAAAACACGAGCAATGGTGTTATCAACAGTTCTCGAACACTCTGCTCAGCTGCAAGCTACTGGAAGGAAAAATGCCATCGGGAATGATGTCTGATTGCATTAATGTCACTAGCAATGTCTTAAGCTGCTCTGCTCTGGTTTACTAATCAAATCTCAACTTTGCCAGTCCTGACTATTAAGCCTTTAAACAGTCTTAATTTTGTAAGCCTCTTGTGGGAGAGGGGAGGGAAAAAGGAGTAACAAGGATCCCAGTTTCTCCTGGCAGCAGCAGAAGCCCGCAGATATGAAGACGAGAAGCTAGACAGAGACTGTTGTCTTCTCATTACTGCATCTTCGTGGTGTAAACTCAGATACAATGTGATGCTTGTACAGTGCTTGCACTCTTCGTTCTTTCCGAATTTTGGGTTCCTGCGTGGAACTCAAAATCAAAAATCCTGATAAAACCACCGTTTAACTACCAGACACTTGTTGACAGTTTTTAGTAGCAGTCACAGTTTTCCTGCTTACAAACTAATGCTAGGGAGAAGTCCTCCTTTCAAGGAGCAGGATGGGATGCCGTAAAGGCCCACACAGGGAGGAGAGTCATGCTCAGACTGCAGAAGTTTGCCTGTGGATTTTCAGCATTGTGCGGTATTCTCTAGAAACCCAAGGAAACCTGTATCTGAGCACCCTGGAGAAAACTGCTTGTTCCACCCTGAAGCTGGCATAGTGGTCATAGTATCGGTGATGTTTTCTGCTCTGCATGTATTTCTGACCTGCTGTCTGTGTATTTGAAAAAGGATCTGCTTTCATGTTGTTTGTCACAAGGTGAGGAGGAGGAGGAACTGGAGCAGGTTGGGTCACTGTGGAAATGCAAGGGAGGAGGAGGGACTCCTGCTTGTTTCAGCCCGGTTGTGTCATAAAGTCTGTACCACGGGGAGCATGAAGCTGCGCTCACCGGCTACAGGAACTGCTTTTTCTGAGCAGCTTCTGGAGCTCAGAAGAGGAGAAAACAGGGAGAAGATCGAGGTGGTTCTGCTCAAAGAAGTGCCTAATCCAAGATGGACTCTGCCTCCCTGGGAATCGTATCTGGAGGATCATGCTGAAGGGATTGTGGCAGGATGTTTACAAGACGCTATCAACTTTTTTGCCACAGCTCCTAAACAAAAGGCAACATAAACTAAAAAGCCTGTTTTTGTTAAAGCCTGGAGTGGCTGTCAACCCAGGCACCATGGCATAAAGGTTCTCACAGGGTCTGGCTGTAGAGGTGAAGGGTTGCAACCCAGCAGCACGAGCCCAAGCTGGGAGACCTTTGCTCCTCAGCCTGTGGTGTTCCCTGTCTCCTCCTTTCCCACAGACAGGTTTGCAGAATGGATTTTCCCCTTTATGTCCTTCCAGAAAAGCTGCCGTTGCCTCTCTGCTAGAGGCACTCAACTCACAGCACAAGGTGTGGGCTCTGCCAATTTACGGTGACACATCAAGGGTGTTTCATTACTAGTGTGTCAGGCTGCAGACAGACTCGACGTGCACTGCATGGAACAGTCCGTTCAGGCGTTGCACGAAGAGGGGTAAGAGCAAATACTTGACCGTTTTTGTCCCAAGTGACAGGAATGAGATACTTCCATTGCTGAGGATCTGAATAAACAGAGTAGGTTTGGGGCTGAGCGTAGGTTAGACCAAGCCCTATTTACGTCAGAGCTCATTACTGTTTTGGAGCTGCAGCAGCAATATCGTGATTACTAATGAGTCTCTCTAAATTACTCCATCTGCTCCTTCCTTCTTTCCTAACACAAACATACACACTCTGCCTAGGAAGGGTAGAAAGATGTTGAACGGTCCATTGCATCTTCTGTGCCTTACATCTTTTTGTCTGTGTGCATTTCCAGGGCCCAAAGGGAGAAAACGTTGGTTCGATCACTCAGCCTCTTCCCAGCAGCTACTTGATTTTCAGAGCAGCCTCAGAATCGGATGGTAAGTTTTGGTCTTTGTTTGTGTTCTCCAGATTGCATACTCTGTGCTAGTGAAGGAAATAGGTCAATGAAAAGAAAATTGGTATATAAAGGAAAAAATGGCGGTTCACCCAGCTTGAGATGTTGTTGGTTAGCAACGGTCAGAATAGGTCAAGCAGACTACAGGCACATTTCGCATCTCTCACTGAACAGCCACCTTTCTGGCCGTGTTTCCGGAGCAGGACCTAGGCTTGCAGCTGGGGAAAAAACCACTAAGTCAGTATATACTGAAGGATGAAAGGGGTCGATCCCAAAGTTGGGATGAGAGGGGGGCTGAACTGTTTCCTCAGCTCAGCAGGGACTTTAGTGGGTTACCTGCCTATGTCTCATGAGGCAGCGATCTGTTAGAGGGAAATGACATAGTAATATTGAAGAACTGTTCGTAGATGTCTCTCAACCACCAGAATCCTCCTGTAAACTTGCTGTACCTTGTTTTACAGTACAGCAGGCCCAGATGCTGGTGTCTCCACATGTAAAATACCATTCTGAGAATTCACAAAATGATGGAAGGTAAATTTAGGTCAATATATAACAGTCATGCCAGCTTGCTATGTGAAAATCTCCATAAATTACTTTAGCGGACCTAAAAGACCAGTGATTTATAGTAGATAAGAGGATTAAAAACCTGTTTTCATTCCATTTGACCTTCAGAATACTGTAAATTATTTTTGCCATAGCAAATTAACCCAGACTGTTCATTTTATGGGTACTTTTCACCTACCCCACCCAGGGTGCTCATGTAACCTATGTGCTCCTTTGGGTCTCATCTAAAGTAACTTTAAGGACACAAGGATTTTTTATGGAGCACAGTGGGCTTTGAAAGCAGTGTCCCTCTGGTTCAGTGATTAAGTTTTACATATTCCTAAAGACTGGAAATGGGACAATGTCAAATGCACCTTTGACATGGCACTTAGATAGGATGAAAACCTTCTTTCATTACAGGCTTGGCGTGCTGTTGTTCCTACCACTGTGCAAAGAGGGCTGTTCATAGTGAGGGATACCATCTCGACACTGAAAGCTGCTTGCATATGCCAGTGTAGTGAAATGATATAAAAATAAGTGGAGCTTGCGTTGAGCTGTAGAAGCACGTTTCCTTTGTAGCTTATGGAACAGTACAGCTTATTTGTGTAAAGGAATTCCAACCCGGCTCCAAATGTCACCTAGGTAGGGATATCTGCATAGGGGTGTCTAGAAAGGGATAGGTTGCTATGGTAGTCTCTTAGGGAAAAAAAAGTGTGCTTGGGGATAGAGTTGCTAAATTACAAGCATTTCAAACCCTGGTTATACAGACAACCTGCAGAATAGGTATCTGGAATAGTCCCACAGAGTTCTTAGACAATCAGAGAGCTTCAACAACTCTCTGTCTATCCAGATTTTCTAAATTATTGTTTCTTTACAGATCCACGTAAATTGTCTTTCCATTAACTTAATTAGAAAATGCACCTAAGGACCAATGTGGTCATTGTATCTGTTCAAGACAAACTGCTGTCTCATTAAGTACTTTTTTTCTGGCATTTTATCTATCTTCTAAATGAAAACTTTCATTCTGGTGGAAACCTGATGTTTAAACCTTAAAGTCAGCCTGGCAAAGACAGCTGTGGCTGAACTTGTACTCTTTCTTTTTACAATGACTGCCATAGGCCCGTTATGTGGAGCAGAACAGCTTTAGATTTGTTCTAACTAACCTTACCCATAAAGACTGCCAAGCTAGCTATTGGTCCCAAGAGAGCAGCTGAGGTAAGACTTTTCTAGCTGTGATCTCTCTGCCTGGGTCAAACACCACATGCTGAAAAAGTACAAAAGGCACTGTATCTGGCACACAGGAATTTTCGGTATTTAAATGCCTATGGGAAGGTTTCTGCCCAGTCACTTATTACATCTCTGATATCATAAGAGCTTAAAATAGTGAATTACTGGAATGTATTTTTAAAGTCGAGTTATTGGCCGAGATTCTTGGGAAGCATACTGAGGCCAGGCAGATCATAATTGACTTACTTTAGGATTTAGTATGATTTTCCTTTACTTTGCTGCATCTCTATCATAGAGTCTTAAGGTTAGATGGGAAGCTGATGTGTTCAAGGGAAGGAGGAGGAACTGAGGTACCTCTCAATCAGATATCATGAACATGTGTGTAGAAAATAACTAGGGCCTTTGGTTAAGGATGAAATAACATACACTCTATCCTAGAGCCACCTGCACGGATTTGGAGCCCCCACATTATGGTAGATCCTGAGGAGGTGACCGGGATGGCTGATGTGAAGCTTTGGGATCTGTCCATTTAGAGTGAACTTCACAAAAAAAATTAAAAAAAAAAAGAGTTGTATTAGTGCACCAGAAATACTAGCATGAAAAACGGTGTCATTTTCAGCTGAGTGAGAGTAGTTGACTTCAAGCTGAGGTCAGTGAGCTGTGAGAAGTGGCTGTACCTTGTGCAGGAAGGGGAGGATGTGACTCTGCAGACGGGAGGGAAGAACAGCTCCTACACTCGGGCCAGCCTCCCTCCCAAACACAAGAGCTGAGCTGGCATGGTGACTGTGCTACACTCCTTTAGTTAGCCTTCGTGGGGGCGGGCTGGGGGTATCCGCTCCGCTGAGCAGCATAGACATGCTGACAAATGGCCAAACACATGGGTGTCACGCTCAGAGATGAGCGACTCGAAAACGGTATTAACAACAGTAGGTGGTGTAAAACATATGCAGGCAAGGACACAAGGGATAGAAACTGTTACATTTAAATAAATCTGTATAATCTGCTGCAAAGTAAGTCTTGTGCTTTGCAATTAATACAATTTGCTTCTAAGCCCAGAAGATGCTACTGAAATGATGGTAGACTGTTACACAGCTTTACCTGGTGTAAAGAGGCATCTCCGAGATGGAGTACCTGAGTTTGTTTCCTTTCTTTAATGCACTGTGCAACCACAGAGGGTGCAGTTCTGGTCAAGAGAGACAGGAGATAGGGTGAAATGAGCTGAGCTAAGATAGCTGCCACAAATGGGGCAGGTGGAATCTGTTCCCTCGCATAACATTTGTATTTGTAGTATGTTTGCGTCCCCTCCGTAGATGTGATACTGTGGGAGTCTCCAGCATCTCTGAGGAGGTGTCCTCACCACGTTCTTCTTAACCAGTCTCCCATGTTACTACTGGCAGGTGAACTGCAGAGCATTTGGCAAATGCAACTAATTCATAGAGGCCTCTGACTTGCTGGGGAATATTGAGGCGCAGTCTACGGTAGATGTACAGTTCTGCTCTCCAGGCAACTATATCATGATCAGCAGCTACATGGCCTACTTTTGGTCTCAGCATCTCAGAATCCCTGTTTTTCCGCTCTGACATACCATCTGTGACAGACTGTTGGTAGGATTTAAGGTCCTGACTTCTGGACAGCCTGCAGAACCACCGCCAAGCTACAGTGGATTTCACATTCGCAGACTGCAGGAGCAGTCTGCTTTGTGGTGTGTTTTAAAGACATCTGGAAGGTCATGTCAGGCTACAGGCTTCAACCTGTACAAACTCAGGGTCTTTCTTTCTTACCAGTTTCAGAAAAGAAAATTGCTTTTTCCAAACCAGTGACTATGCATGCATTTCAGATTTATGCTGATGAGTGGCTTAGAATTAGTAGTTTAAACCTGTCCCAAACTTCCTGCCTGGACCATTCTGGAGCTGAAATCTCCAGATTGGTGCCCCACACCGCCTAAGCACTTTGAGTCACCTGCTTAAATCTCATAGCGCAGATCTCCACCTTGCCATGGGCACTGCCACCGAAGGGGTCACTAGGGGGATTCGAAGATTTAGAGATTGTGGATTACCAAGGGTTAAAGGCTTAACAGTGGAATTACGAAACACATTTAGATTTGGTTCCTTATGTCTGTGCCCTCCTTCAGGCACACTGGAGTAGTCTCCATTGCCTGACGTCGATGGAGTTGTGTGGAGATCCTGATGGTCTGGCTTGCAGTGGTGGTGTTTCTTTGCTAGGCATCTGGCCCTTCCCCCAGAATGAATGCTCTGATCTGGGAAGGAAATTAGATTGTTGCAATAAGGGTCATGCCCAGAAGCACTGAACCAGGAGGAAGATTGCAATTTGAAACCAAGTTCACAATGAAATATATCACTGGATCCTGCGAGTACTGCAAAAAATATCGGTTACCTTCTTAGCTTTATGTCTGCCCTTCGTGCTCCTTAGACCTTTCACAGCAGTTTAAAATCCAGGCATTTGCAACCGGACTTCATTTAGCTTGGTGCATAAATTGCAACTGCAGCTAATTGAGGGATCACATCCTTGCGTCTTTACAGACAAAGTGTAAGAAATCGTGCATGCAGGCACCCAAGTGGTACAGCAAAATAGGCAGCTGAATACAATGACCTTAATGTTCACTGACTGAGCCACATCAGCCTCTTCCTCATCGTTCGGGATTTGTGTGCGCTTGAGCAAGAATTCATCGTTTCCAGGTGACAGTCTACTTCAGGCTGATTTTTCAAAGCATCTATCTTGTAAGCGTGAGACATGAGGCCAAAAGCTGGATGACTTTAATAATTCAAGAAGAATAATATTCCCTTAGTGATGCCTCTCTGGAGGAATGTATGGTTACTAGGTCTGAGGCTTTTGAAGTCTTAATTGTCAAGAGATTCATCGCAGCCCTTCTGTAGCTACAAGAATGCAATGGGAAAAAAGTGTAGTCCAGAGCTGAGACTTTGGTGTGCAGTGATGTGATTCCATCTTGAGCAGATTTTTGTTATTGGATAGTGCTGAGGGAACATTGGCTGTGATCGGTGATCAGCTGTTGCAAAATGTGGCAGATAGACTTGGCACATTTGTGAAATGATGGGGACCGTAATGCATTTCAAAGCTGAATAGCTTAGGGTTTTCAGTCCTGCCTGGTTGGGTTTTTTCGGTGGGCTATTGTTGTAATTTTAGACCTGTTCAAAGACCAGGACAGACTGAAGGTATTACTTGAACTGAGCCTGGGTTAGCAACATAAGCAACCCTTGGTGGTTTTCTGGTTTGGTTTTTATTTTTTCCAAGGGGAAGAAGTGGGTTTTGTCACTTGGTTTTAGTAGTTCCTTTAGTCTGTGGAAAAAAAGTTGGTGTGAGCGCAAGCCTGCTGCTGTTCAGCCTCAGAGCCTCCAGGTTTCTGCATGATGCCAGCAGTGCCCTGTGGACCCGGGAAGCATCCTGCAAGGAGCCGTAGTGATTCCTGTTTGTACAGCTGTCCTGCAGGAGTCATCTCAAAGGACCACAGGGTGCTCTTCCAGCCTGCTGAGCCAAAAGGCCTGGAGAAAGCATACAGAAAGTTTCAAAATATATGTGGTATGCATGTCAGCTTGGGTTTTGAAGAGTCAAGGAAACACACGTCCTTTATTAGCTTCTTTTTCCCCAAACCTTTCAAGAAGGAAGGAACTTTTTTTCTTTGCAGTGAGCACAGCTGAGTGATGTGCAGATGTGTTCCTCTGACATCCCACCTTCCCAGGACATGCTCATAATTTGCTAAAGGGATGTATGGAATGGATATGGAAACTAATGATCGGTACAAGGAGAGAGCAGGAACCCAAGCCAGCAGTAGTGCTCTGGTAGGACAGCCACGTTTGGCACTTTAGGAACAGCCTTGTCAAAGAGTCCCACTCTTTCCCCATTGTCCCTGGAGGGAGCCAAATATGGCTGGGCAACCTGCCCACCCGAGCAGCTCGGGTGCTGAAAGATGGGTGATGTGAATGTCCACCAGTATGAGTGGTCTAGCTGGATTGACTTGGCCCATCAGAGCCGGGGATCTTCTCTGGGTGGGCTGTCATTTCTCCCTATTACTGTCCTCACTGAGAACTCTGTCAGCTTGGATGTGAGAGCCAGAGCTGACCCTGTGGGCTGCCCCGTGGCAGTCAGTGGCAAAATACTAAGTACAGTGAAGAAGGGGTCAAGCTTAGGGATACTATTTGAAAGGGAATACTTAGTTCACAGAGCTTAAGTGAGATTCTGTCATAGGCTGACAACATCCTGTTGCGTTTTCCTTCAGCATTTAAACATACGCTTGTTTTGTGTCACATTTTGTGGAAAATTATAGCTAATAATTGATGGCAGTGTTTTAAATTGCAGCTTTAAAAGATCTCAAAGCTTCTAAAGCAATACCACTGTAACTCCTGAAGAAATGCTGTTGTAACTCTTCCACAGCTCTTTTTTGCATCCTTTATATGCATCATATTAGGCTGCCATTCCTCTCTGAAGGAACACATATTTTGCATCCTTCTCTGATCTAATTACCTTGCATACAAAAGAAACAACTTGAGTCAGCCACTCAGAATTAGAAAATGTGGGAATTAAGGTAACCATGAAGTCTTCATGCGGACTACTGTGACTGTAGATGGCAGCCTTTAATTAGGTGACCGCACACTTTTTTCCCCTTCTGCAGTTCCTGAGGGAGTGAGTAGAATTGTCAGGTAAGCAATTAAGTAATCCAAATGCTAGCATTTTTGTATCACCTGCACAATAAGCAAGAATACTACTCAACAGCAAGATCACTCAAATTTTATGTAGGCCTTGAGCGATGAAACAGGTTTATCTTGTGTGCAATCCCTGAAATTGAGAAGGTATAATTTTATGGTGTGATGCTGCAATTATCACTCTGTTGACTTGCAGAGAATGAGACCTTCTCATCTGCAGAGGAAATCCCATATTGTATGCCTGTTTTTGTGGCATATATTTAGCTGGATTCACAGCACCACCTGATGGCTGAAGGCCTGTTTCTTAGCTTGGGGATGCTTGGCATCCCTTGGATTCAGTTGCTGTTAGAAATGACCACAGGGCGTGCACTGATGCCATTTCTGCGTTCTGTGGGGCACAAGTAATGCTGACTGCTAACGCATAGCGAGTTCCTCTAAAGCTTTGTGTCTGCCTTGGGATAGTAACATGCATATAGATGCATATATATATTTAATTAGGGTCCTTGAATAAGGTCGCAAAAGAGATTCAGAGGTTCTCCTTCCAGGGAGTTATCTAAAGAGCTGAAAAACCTAGATAAGTTATGCAGAAATGTCCTCTGGCAATGTGGTGGCCCCCAAAGGTTTGATCAAGCCTGTAGGCTAACGCTAGTACTAATCAATGCCCGTGGTGGTGGGGGGGTAAGACAGCTGCCTTTGGGGTCGTGACCTCCGTGGCCTGCTCTGCGTACAGCCCCAGGGAGGGATGGGCTGCAGGGACGCAGTAAGGGAGGTGGCTGAGGGACACTTCGGGGTCACCTTGCTGCCCTTGTTAGAAAGCGTAGACGTAGCCAGCGCGTCGCCGTCACCATCATAGGATGACGTCTGCGTGAGTGCTGCAGGGCACTGAGGAGCTGGCCACCGTTAAGTGTTCACGCTGCTGCAGATCAAGCTGCCTGTATCAAAACACCTGATTTTACAAACCCATTGAATATAAAAATATCTTGATATATGCAGCATTTGCAAATGTCAGATCATTCAGTCCTCCCTCTGCAGAGCTGGAAAAGAAAAGCAAAGGTAAAGAGAGAAGAAAGTCAAAGGAGATGAGCCTGAGTAGGAGTGAGCTCCCTTGGAATAGCCTGAAACAGGTTTTCATCTCGGTGGGTTTGGGGGAGAGGGGATATGGAGGAGGAGGTGGATTTGTGCTCAGCGCAGCCATTAACTCTGATGGGTTAGCCATGCAGATCCTCCACGTGGTGAGAAGGGAATAAATCTCGGCGTGTAAAGCCTTAATGTAGGAATATTTGTTAAATACGAAACAGTGTGAAATCAATTCCAACAGCCTTCAGCCTTCCTAATCTTTTATTAACCATTATGTGTGATTTTGTTATTAAATCATAAGCTGGTGCTGAAGGAATTTATGGGATGAAATTACAATAAGTGACTGAGCACTGCAGCTTTTGTGGCTCAGTGTTTTAGTGCAATTCTTCAAACTTTTGGGATTATTTTTCTCTCTTTTACTGGTTGCAGCTTTGTACCAAGGCAAGCACTGAAAGCTACTCAAATTTATAAACATTTTATATATATATATATATGGTCTGCATTTTTTTTAAACTCTCATTGATCTTGTTATAGAGCCTAATTGTGGTCATGTCAAAGCTGATGGGAATGCTGCCCAAGAAAACAGCAGGATCCCAGTGAGATTCATGCGTAACCTTGATGCTGAGTGTGTGATAAAATTGATTGTATGGGAAGCATTTCCCAAATGGGACCTAGGAATGAATGTGGCCCGGAGAAAACCTGTTTGTAGCACTTGCCGTTGCTAGAGCAAATTCCTTTTGTTTTCTTCACTGCCTCGCAAGCAACTTCTAATTATTGCAAAATATATTCTGAGGAGTGTGATGAAGAGCTCTGTTTTACATGCTTGAAATTAGAGGGTAAGTCCCTTGGTACTTCAGTTCTTGAATGTTGAAGCAGTTTGCAGGTGTCCTGACCTCATTAATGACAGCGCTACAGAAGCAGGCTGTTCTCAGGTGCTTCCAAGAATACAGCGACTCCAACATTGTGGTTCTTAGGCTTTAACAATAACCCACAGTTTTGTAGACCTGTATGGATCATTGCAAAAGGAGCCATGGGGTCAGTTTGGATTCCTGTGCTTTTCATACGCTGCCTGCCTGTGGGACCTGCCCAGGCCTTAGAAAATCCAGTGGGGCTGCGCACAGGAACTGCAGTTTGTCTCGTCTCTGTGCTGTGCTTATAGGTTCTGGTATTTGCAAAGCAGACCTTTCAGGTAAAGACTGTTTGTGACAAGATAAGAAAAACTGGTGCTCCACCCAGATTATCTGATGGACTGGGTGGGGAGAAGGAATGGAGAAAAGGAAAAAAATTATATATATGAAATATAGATTATTGTATACAGTGACTTCTCGAATGATAATGAACTTTACTCCCAGGCAAGAAGCAATGCATGAATTGTCTTATTTACTCTCCTGTGCTTAAATAATTCCTTTTGTTTTCACAGGCCGATGCTGGCTGGATGCTTTGGAACTTGCCCTGCGTTGCTCCAGCCTCTTCCGGCTCAGTGCCTCCAAGCAGGGCAAGGATGGAGAAATTAACTGCTCGAGCGATGCTGCACATGCAGGGCTCAACCACCTCTTGCACACAAGCACTATCTCGGACCAGGAGTTCTTCCAGTAAGATGGGGCTATCACTTAGTGCACAGAAAGGTGTTGCGTGGCTCACACTTGGTCATCCTTTCGACTTTAGCATAATCTATCCAGAGTCCACTAAGGGAAGCTGTTTAAAAACCAGCCTGTATGTTCTGCTGCTGCATCCATCACTACTGTATGGGTTTGGTGTGTATGAGGTTTGCTGTCACCTAATGCTTGAGCACACAGAGTGGGGAGAACATCAGCTGTGTTCCTGTGCACGTAAACATTTCCTTCTGTCCCCTGCTCTGGCCACAGTGCTGTCTGGAGACGCTGACATGAAAAATAGCTTGTCTGAGCAAAGATTGCAGAATGCAGCTACTAGAGTAGAGCTGTAGTTACACAGACACAGTCACGAACAATGTCTGTCTGTCGGCTGACACATACGGCTCTGAGTCTGATCTATTTTTTAATAACATGTTCTCTTCTCTAATAATACTGTATCATAGCCAGCAAAGTGCACACACTGCATCCTTAGTTTTATAATTACTTTCTCTCTCTACAGGGGTTTTGAGTGGTTTCCAATTTCTTCCTTGATGCGTCAGATAAATTTTTACGTAAGGGGGAAAAAGTCCCCAGTCTTCTTTCTATTCATATTCCTACTATTACTGCAGCATTTTGGAACAACTCACATCAAAGCTCTGTGAGCATTAAAAAACCCCAGGTCTTAGCTGTTGCTTACAGCTAAAGAGGCAGCTCCAAAAATCCCTCTGGTATAGGCACTTGGCCTTTGGAGTGGGAACTGGGAGCTGTAGTGTCTGTTTGTGCTTCTGTGGATAGGAATCTGACTCTGAGGGCTCAGAGCAGTGGCCACTGCTTACACAGTTTATGGGGTAGCAGGTCTTGCAGTCTGCAAAGATGGTGCCATGCACTGTGGGTCTTCACCTTTGACTGCTTTTCTTAGGCTGTGTTATAACAACAGCAGGGGTCTGAGTCCTCTTCAGGGTGTCGAGTTATCTCAGGTCCCATGGGACCAAAGGGATGGCAGCATTTTGGTCTGTCCTTTGCTCTGAAGGGCTCTGGTCTTCCCAGCATTGTTCTCCAGTCCTGCTGTTTGGGTTTTTAGCCAGAGTTTGAAGAAGAGCTTTACTGAAGAACAACGGGAGAAGGAAATGTGGTGTTACCAGGGCATGTGCCCTAGTACTTGTGCAAATACTTTTGTTGTTGTTGGGCTTCTTCCATAATACTTTACTTTCTGATTTCTTTCTGCCAAAGAGAGAGTGCTCGCTGGATAACGGATCCAGGCATGCAGAGGACTTGTTTTTCAGCTGATGGATGTGTGTACAGAAATCCAATATTAAAATGGAGCCTGTGGCACAGAACATTCAGGCAAACTCGTGGCTACCGTAAGGCAGTGCAGAAAATAGAGTTAAAGCTGCATTACAGTATTTCTTCAAAATACGATGCTTAAATGACGCCTCTCTTCCACATCTGAGTTGTTCAGCATTAAAAGCCCTCTTGAATTACGGGACTCAGCAGTAGCACGCATGGCAGAGTTTTCAGCAGCACAGAGTACCCACAATTGGAACCAGATTTTTCTGACAGGCTCAGATTGTAGCTGAGTCTGGTTCAAGCTGGGCGTTCAGCGTCTGGTTGTCTGGACAATACACCCTCCTTTCTGAGTCCTAGCACTGGGTTTAAAGTGTACCCAGACTTTCCCCAGTGCTCAAAGCCATGGGGAGTTTGCTGGTTGCAGGACAAGGGGATGACTTGCTGCCATCCGTGAAGGAGTAAAGTACGTTTAAACAGGGGAGAACACAAAACCAAACCTGTGCAAGTGCTGAGCAAAGGGTTTTTGGTTTGCCACTGACAGTGGCTTCCTCACAGGGATTCAATCATTCTAATTAAATGCCTTCCCTACAGGGAATCTTACCAATTAAATTGGTATGCTGTTGTTAGGGGGCCAGTTAATTACATTTAACTCTATCTTCAAATTAGCCAAACTACTCTGTCGAGAAAAGAAAGAGAAAAGGGAGATGATGGATATTATAGGGAGAACAAAACCCAAGGGAGTTGGCAGATGCGAATCATCCATTGAGCCAAAGTTGCATTTGTCTGCTGGCTGCTTTGCTCCTTTCCTGCTGGGAAAGCAGTCAAGATTATACAGTGATTTTAAAATCTGTGTCTTTCGCAGCATATAAAAATGAGAGGGAGAGAACTGTGCAAGTGAACCAAAGGCTAAAGCACTGTGTAAATCTGATTTTAGACAAGAGGCCTTTAAGGCACCAGGCACTCTTTAATATGAAGTTGTATTTCTTGTAGCCTCCACGTCTTATCCCCTGCAACCCCAGGAAGCTGGCTGGTCTGCTTGTTTGACAAGAGCCAAAGTGGTTTTTGCTTTGTGTACAAGAACGGTATCAAACCCTAAGAAGTCCTGGTCACTGACTGAAGTTTCCAAGAATGCCCCTGGGGAATAAAGCACTGGTATAAGAGAGCTCCAATATGCTGAAACAGTAAATTAGCCATGAAAAATGCCAAGTTATTCAAGTTCATGGTGGAAAGCCAGTGTTCACTTTCAGCATAGTCATTCCCTCCCAGTTTTTAAAGCCTGGTCCAGGCTTCCCATTGGAAGCCCCTGGAAAGTCTTTACATGGATTTTTGTTCAAGCTCATGGCGTGCCTTTTGTTTTTAGCATATTGTATGTAGTCAGTGATGCTTCTGTTTGGAGGAATAGAAGAGCCTGGCTCCGTTGCAACATCTCAAATTGGTTCCTCAGAATGAGGAGCGTCTGTTTTCCCTTTGGTTCCTCAGAGTGGCTCCTTGGCTCTCTTAAGTCTTGCCGTGTTCGTGGCTGGTGGATAATCAATGCACAGTTGAGTGAGATTTCATGTGAATTTAATTCCCTCTTGGACTAAATCTGTAATCCTTAAAAAATAATGGGGTGGAGCAGAGGAAACTTAGGAAAGAATCATTTCTCCACTGAAACTTCAGATGTTTCCCAAATGTGAAGTAGGTGACACTGAAGAACACTTGCTCTTCTTACCAATGTGAAATAGAAACAGGCGCTGCCTCTCAGCCGCGAACCATAAGCCTTGTAGTGAACTTGTCTTTCAAGCATTTTTACCCTGTGGAAAAAACTTTCACTAGGTAAGGGAGGTTAGCTACTGCAGACCGATGCTCACATATTTAGCTGGTCATTGAAACATTGAGAAATTAATTAGGTATTTAAATGATCAGCAACTGATAATTTCCTGGACCTATTATCTAGGAAGTATCTGTGCTGAGGAATCATGGAAGTATCCCTATAGACAGTATCTTTCTAGTCTCATCGATCTCTCTTAAACTCATGCATGTGCTTCCAGTGTATTTGGTTATCCGTGACTGCACTTGCTGGTTGCCAGCTGAAAGAAAGAAGTAACATTCTGGTACCAGAACAATGAAGACACAGAATGTCTAACGGCAAGTTATTGGTGCTGGGGTATAGTGGTCATTGGCTCTCTGATTTATGATCTTGGTTTTATTTTACAGTAAAAATGTAAATTAAGAGCCTTGTAGTTCATATATGTACACACAGACGTGTATGCATACATGCATATATGCAGATGGAGTTAAAGCTTTTCTAAAGGCACCAAAAGCTGTAGAAGACACTTTCAAAAGAACTCTAGAAAGTGAGCTTCTCCAGAAACTGAGCTGTGCCTGTCACAGTGTGGTTTGCTTGCCGTGTTAAAAATCAGGAGCTCATTTCAGTGCATAGGTGGAAGTTGAGATCTTCTGAAAAGCTGGTGCCAGTTCTGTGTTTGGACTCGTGTTGGGTTTTTTGTTGTTGGTTGGTTTTGGTTTGGTTTGGTTTTGATTTTAATCTGGCTCTAACTAGCAATGCCTAATTATGTTTTTTAAGAATTAGAAAAAGAGAGGGAGAACACAGAATGGGAACTTTCAGCTATTATTCTCTAATCAAAATTGGAACATGCCCAGAATGGTCTGAGAAAAAGCTCATCGTGGAGAGACTTCAGGTTTGACAGAACATTCCATGACCTCCGGTGGAAGGTGTCCCTGCCCATGGCAGGGGGTGGAACTAGATGATCTTTAAGGTCCCTTCCAACACAAACCGTTCCGTGGTTCTATGCACCGAGGAGAGAAATCTTGCTTTGAAAGGGAGGTTCACTACAGGAAGCAACAAACCGCTTCAAGATCCAGGGCCTGTTTAGAACCTGTGAAAGTCCTGGCCTAGCTGAAGATCTTACTGCTCTATCCAAGAGCAATTTTGTGTGAGGACTTGGGTAAGAAATTTTCAGAGGAAGGTCAAGCTGAGAAGGTCAGCACCTAGCTAGGTGCTAGGCCATGAAAGAGGTGATGTGTGTGCGAAGACATGTATGAATAGGGAAAACTGAAGCCCATGCAAAGTATCACTTGAAAAAATGGGCATTTAGTGAATACTTTTCAGCGCCTGACCTCTGGCCCATATAATCATGTTTGCCATCTGTTGTATGAGCTGCATCTGCTTTTTCAAGTGGAGATGCTATAGGCTACTTGAGAGAGAATTTTTGGCTTTCTCCTCATTCTCTAAAGCCCGGATCACTGAGCATGAAGCTTGCTACACCTTCCATGCTTTCCCTTTGATGCTGTTATGCTCTGGGTATTCTTACATGTAATTGCCCAGTCCATGCTTTCACCTCAGTTCTCCCACACAGCGTTATCTGGGGGAAGCACGTTCCCCAGGTTAGTTTGGGGGGGTGTGTGTGAAAATACTTCCATTGGTTTTTAAATCTGCCTTTTCTAGTGTAAGGCTGACTTAGGATCACCATCTGTTGAAGTGAAAGTATCAGTAGTACTGAAAAGAAAACGTATCCCATAATGTCGTATTTTTCTCATGTGCTACAACCCACTGATCTGCTTCTGTAAAGGGAAGAACCTCTCCTGACTGACACTTGAGTTCTCTAATCAGCAGTGTTCAGTTGTGAATGTGTGCTCTGCATCCCTCCGGTACGTGGGCTGCCATCCGGAGCCAGTGGCAATGCTGCACCAGGCTGGGAGTGTGGCAGATTTTACAAAGTGTAGTTTGGAGGGAAGAATCTGATGGCAAATATCTCACTGTTTCTGTAAAAAAAACCCCGCTATTCAGGAAATCAGTGTCTGGCACTCTTCTAGGCTGCACACCCCATTTAGAGTCCTTGGGGGGGTGTTTTTACCTTATCTAAAAGGCCTTAAGGCCTATCTATCTGGCTTTGTAAATCAAATTGAAGCAAATAATGACCTGTGTGTTACAGTCTGAATGAATCAGCCCTGGAGAACCACCACCATTTGGAAAATGATGCCTTTTCGGACAAGTCCGAGAGAGACAACGTGGAAGAGTCAGAGAACGAAACTCATGAGAATAGCCGGAAGACAAACGAAAGCGAGAGCGATCAGTCAGAAACCCATGGAGAGGTCTCTCTGGGAAGGAAAGGGACGACTTACATTGAACAGATCTATGAGGAATTTGGGGAGGTAAAATAAAAAATAAGTGCTTTAAATGCTGCCTGTTTCTGTTAAAATGTCTCTGTTCATGGTGTTTGTCATTTAGATGTGTGGCGGTTAAGAACCAGCTTTGTGACTTCCAGTGTTTTACAGATAAAGCAAAGCACAGCTTTCTGCTAAATTATGTTGAATTGTCGTGTGCCCTAATAATTATGCATTATGAACAGCAGCTCCGCTACCGCGCTTTGGCATGTTTCCAGTGTCAGCGATTGCTTTGACCAGTTATTGCATTAAAGAGCCGCATAGCACTGGCACAGCGTTTTGAGCCGCCAGCGGGAGGGGGAATCAGTATTCTGGGCATGTGTCCTGGCCAATTAGGATGCTCAGTCCTGGCATGTTACAAAATATGATACTTTCCTTTTTTCATTATGCATGGAACATCCCTTTTGTGTGTCCTAATGGAGCATTTGAGCCACTTGATCCCTAAACGACAGTTTCTTGTAGGAAAGCCATTTCTCATGTCATTTAACAGCAGGAGGATGCGATTCTGTTCCACGTAAGAGCCTTTGTTAGCTGGATGTCACTGACATCTCTGAGGAAGGCAGCGGTAGAGAGCTGGGGGAGCCAAGTGTGTTGGGTGAGAATCAGTCCAGGCAGGCAGTGGAGGAGCTCTGCTCCCGCGCCGGGAGGGCTCTGAGCACTCCGTTGCCTATTGCTTTGAACAAGGAAGCTCAAGTCTTGGTGCTTCAAAGAAAACCACTTTGCTAGAAAGCTGCTTCTTTCTAGAATCATTTAGGTTGGAACCTTAAGGTCATTGAGTCCAGCCGTAAACCTAACCCTGCCAAGTCCACCGCTAAACCATGTCCCTAAGTGCCACATCTACATGTCTTTTAAATACCTCCAGGGATGGTGACTCAACCACTTCCCCAGGCAGCCCGTTTCAATGCTTCATAACCCTGCAGGTGAATAAATTTTTCCTAATATCCAATCTAAACTTCCCTCGTGCAACTTGAAGCCGTTTCCTTTTGTCCCATCACTTGTTAGTGGGAGAAGAGAGAGACACCCCCCTCTCTGTATCCTCCTTTCAGGTAGTTGTAGAGAGCGATAAGGTCTCCCCTGAGCCTCCTCGTCTCCAGACTGAACACCCCCAGCTCCCTCAGCCCCTCCTCACAGGAATTGTGCTCCAGACCCTTCCCCAGCCTCTTATGCTCCTTTATCACTGTTTTCCTGAAAGCATACTACTAATGTTGAGGACACAAATACAGTTAAATGTATCCTAATTACACTTTGTGTTTCACTGAATGATAACTTAAAACACCGAGAATGGCTAGGTGTCCCACACACAGACTGTACTCCTCCTGTTTGTTTCTCCACGGGCTCCTTACAGCAGGACAAACTACATGAGAGACCCCAAAAGAATGTCTCTGCCACACCACTTTGCAGAGGTGCAGGAGGAGTTCCGTTTTGCCTCCTCCTTCCCACAGCCCCACCACCCCCAAGAGCAGCAGGTTGTGGTCTGGCGCCCCCACTCCAGGTAGCATGGTTTGCTGCCCTTTCAGAGGTCAGGTGTGAGGTGCAAGGCCCTGCTGCGGGACTTGTGCTAGCAAACAGCTCTTGCCTGCAGAGACAGAAAACATCCCCAACTCCTCTGTTGTGCACCTCTCGCTTCAGATCCCACCCCAGACACACAGCAAATGGTAACTGGGTCCATGCAGGGGGCTTTGACTGTAGCTGAGCAACTAAACAACGGCACAGTGAAGGCAAACTAAATTTCTGTCAGCTGCTTACTCTGAAATGGCCTTTTGCACGTGACAAACTTGTCCTGGAAGTGTTGGTAGGGCAGGCTGATACTTTGGTGTTTGAACGAGCCTGACAGGCAGCACTGATGTGTGTATGTGAGGGTGTGAGAGTGAGATCTCTCTGCGGTTTTACAGTAAAATTTAAAAAAAAAACCCACAGTACAAACCAAATGGAAAGGACAAAATTTCTGCTGTAAAGTGACACTTTGTGTAACATAAAATAAGGCTAAAATAAGCCATAGTGTGGCTGCCGAGGCAGGGGCAGCATTCAGTGGCCTTTTAAAAATAGCTGCCCTGTAGCCTTGGCTGTTAGTTGCTTTATTAGATTTCTGTGGTTGGCCAAGAGAGGGGGCTGCCGTTACCTGGGACACAGGTGGGACTGGTTGTGGAGTCTTACCCCACTGGTGACAGCAACACAAGGAAAAGTAGGTTGTAGGCAATGACGTAGTTTGCTCTCAGCAGTGGGTGGAGATGTCCCAAGGTGAACACATGCCAACTAATAAGCTGCAACTGCTGCCCCTTGGCCTGTGTGTACGGTTCGGATTTGGCAGGACAAAGGCCGCAGATGCAAGCTGTCGCTGTTAGATTTGCAGCTTGGCTTTCAAAGCTCATTTGAAAGGTGTTCACGTGCGTGTGTGTATCTGTATGCCTTAGAAAGGGCCATGCTGGTGCATCTGGCCTTCCGGCTTTGCCTTGTTTGCGGTAGGAATGTGAAGGCAGAGACAGGTGTCACAAGGACTCTGAGACTGCAAAAGTTGGTCTAGAATATAAAAAAGACACCTCCTCAGTAGGCAGATTGATAACAAAAAACCCCTTTTTTCCAAGCTTTTCATTTTAGCAAGTTATAAAAAGGGTTATTGAGGGTGATGTATTTTAGGGGAAAGCAAACCAGAAGTGACTTCAAGTTGTCCTCATCCTCCTTCACCTTCTTCTACCTTCCCTTTTCATCCAGCCCTTCTGCAGTGCTTCATTCTGAGTAACTTTGTACAGCAGTTTCAACACGGCGTTAATTTATGTCGCCCATGCATGCACACTTGAGAACCTACATAAATACTGAAAGCTCTGACAGACCCGTAGGTATTGTAAGCCCTAGGTGACGCTGTGGCATTCCGTTTCTCCTTGGAGGTTCGAGCTGTGTATTGCATCAGACTGTCACAAGAAGAATGGTATGAAAATGGAAAAGCAATGAAATGAAAGTGCTTTGTTGGTCCTCCATCTGAAATTCCCCTCAGCCTGCAAGCTGGACTTAGTGTGTTTCTGCGTGACTAGTAAAAGGGCTGATGGGGAGCCAGAAAGGTGCTGCTGGGAAGGCTCAAGGGGTGAAAATGAGTGTTTAGTGATTTACACCATCTGCTGGGATTTGCAGTGTTCTCTCCCAAACCAAAGTCCGTTCCAGAAGTGGATCTGTGCCCTTTTTCTCAGAAACCTCTTGCCTAAAACCAGTAGAAAGCCGGAGTATTCTCTTCCGTTGTTAACTTATGATGCTAGGATGCCTTAAAATGATATTCATGTTTGAAAATTGAGTTTCGTTTGCTTCCTCCAGTGGCTGGAACGGCCCATTCTCCCATGTTAAACCTCCTCTAGCCCCAGTGAATGCTGAGGAACTAGACAGTTATAGCTGAAACCACAACATAATCCCCGGCTCTTTTGCCATTTCCTGCACTTCTGCTGCGAAGGCACTGAGCAGCACTGGGGGTGCTGCGGGTTTTGTCACCTGGCAGTGGGGCCTCCACCATACCATCACTGTCAGTTTGGCTTATTTTGAACTTGGAAGACTGCTTCCATTCTTGGTTTATTACTTGTTTTTCTCCTCTTTTTTTTCTACACGTATAATAGTAAATCTTACAGTCTCTCATTTGCTGATGAGACCGAGAGGAGCTTCTTATATGCATCCCCTCCAGGCCACAGTGATGCTGTAGCAGCCTTGGGCATGTCTCTGAGGGCCTGCAGTGCAGAGTCTCCTTGGCTAACGTTGGTCCAGGTTGGCACATCGCAGTCCCGAGGTGTGTAAAGGCAGTGACTCGGGAAGGAGCACAGTGGAGTTGTGCCCCCTGCCTCATGCCAGCACTGTCAGAGGCCCAGGGCTTTCTGTACCACTTGCCTTTGGGCTTTGGGGATTCACTTCTGCCAAGGCACAGCTGATCTCTGTAGCAGTGTAGCTGGGCATTCACCCTTGTGACAGGGCCAGGTATGCCTGGGTGAGCTTGGACCCTCCGTGGAAATGCATCCGCAGGAAATGGTTTTCCTGTTTCTGCCCTGACCTTCCCTTCTCCCATCACAGACAGGTGAATCATCTCAAACAGAAACTGTCTCTGAGGAGAACAAGAGCCTGATGTGGATCCTGCTGAAGCAGCTGCGGCCTGGCATGGACCTGTCGCGGGTGGTGCTGCCCACCTTCATCCTGGAGCCACGCTCGTTCCTTAACAAGCTCTCTGATTACTACTACCATGCTGACCTGCTTTCCCAGTAAGCAGCATGCAGAGTGTGCCTGACGTGGGCACTTCTCTTAGATCTATGAAAACGTGTGACGGTGTTAGCTTGGTGCTGGCTGGGGTGAGTTTGTGTGCTTGAAAGGCTTCCAAATAATACCCAGGTCTCAGGATTCAATGTAAATCAAGCCAGGCATCAGCTGCAGTGACCTTTTAAAGATGGACTGCTGCCAGCGAGGGGCAAGGAGGCAAGGAAAACAGTTACACTTCAGACAAAACTGCCGTGCACATGCTCATGTTTGCCAGCATTGGCTGGAACTGGTGGGGATTCAGCTCTTGCCTTGGAGCGTCTCGCAACAGAGCTGTGCCACCTTCTGGTGTGTTCCTGTACCGAGGGGAGCAGGCCAGAGCAAACAGAATTGACAGGTACTTCTGCCCCCAAAAGCAACGTAATTCAGTTGGTTAATAAACAAATAAGAAACGTCTTTTAACACCACTGATGAGAGAGACCTGCTGGGAGCACAGAGTGGAAAATGGAAAACGTTACGCTTGCAGATAGTGCCAGCCTTCTCAATGAGATATGCCTGGTGTATTTTAAGGCCAGTGTGTGCAACGTTCAAACCGTGGCACTAGGTACTCATGTTTGTTCCACTGCCTCTGGGTAATTTTAGAATCGTGGTATTTTCAAGCCTTTTTTGTGGTATTTGTAACATCTGAAGTTAAGGAAATGGTTTTCTCCTCAGTGCAGAGATGTAAGAAAACTTAAGAGGTTTGGAGGTTTTGTTAAATAAGCCTCTTTGTGGTACGGATGATCCTTTTAAATGGGTTTTGCAAGAACTTACCCAGGTTGATTTTCAGATCTGACTAAATGGTTGGAAATGCCAGCAACTCTATTGTTTATGTTTACTTCCCACTTTATCTTTGAGCAGGGAAGGGTTGGAAGAGATGATGTTGAGAAGTCCCTTCCAACCTCAATTATTCTATGAAATCTCAGAGTACTGCAAGAGGCCGTGTAGCACATCAGCTTTAAAGATCTTTGAAGGAAGAGGGAAACAAAGGAAACAAGAGTGGTCTTTGATTTTGGTGGTATAAGTAATACTGGTTTTGTGACTCACACTGTACTATTAGCTGTAACTAAATGCTGGTGGGAGTGGCAGCCCCACGTTACCATACTCGAATGTCCAATCAAACCTGATACACTCCAGAAATTTTATTAAGGCTTTTTTAGGAGTGCAGAGCAAGAGGAGCCACTTTTTTAAGAGTTTATGTGTGTGTTGTATGATGTACATTACTAAAAAGAAGTAATTTCTGCTGGCAGACACCTTTTTCAGCAGCACAGACGTTCCTTCCTTTAGCACTGGCGAAAGCCTATTGAAATTAATGTAATTAGGCTGGTGTGAAATGAGTGTGACGTGTGAATAGCAGAAAGAGCATTTTATGTTCTGTCCCGCAGGGCTGTCCTTGAAGACGATCCATACAGTCGAATGAAGCAAGTTTTGAGGTGGTATCTGTCCGGCTTCTACAAGAAGCCAAAGGTAAAACAATGCATGAAGTTGGGGTTGGTCACGGGCGTTGGAATCTTCTGCGGTGGTCGTGTATTTCTTTATTGCTTTTCCTTTGGCCCTTTACCTCCTCTATTGTTCAGAAGACTTAGACCCTTGCTTTTAAAACTGAAGTTGCCTTTGGTTTCGGAGTAGATACTGAGTGCAAAATAGTGTTGTTCAACCTCAGAGCCTTTGCACAGGACATATCCAAGGCAAAACCCGTCACGAACAAATTACATGGCCTTGGATGCAGAACCCTTTGCTGGAAGCAGGTCTCCTTTCTCTTTTCAAGCCTATTAGTACCATAGGGCCGTGTGGCCACATCAGTATGCTCCTGCTGCATGTAGTAGCAGAAATAATGAAGTTTGATCATCTTGTACAGCTGTGATAAGGCAGTATCAAAGATTTAAATTGGTGAGAGTAGCAGATGAATCCGTGGCTTAAAGAATTAGATCAGGAGGATATATGTAACTATTTCTTCAGTTTTGGTTCTTGTGATTGACTTAATTTAAGACATCAGGGAGGAAATTATTTTGTTGTTTTGTGGCCATCTCTGTAGGGCTGGATTGCAACTCTTCATTTGTAGCAGGCTTTGATTACTTTGTTTTTCAGGGAATAAAAAAGCCATACAACCCTATTCTGGGAGAGACGTTTCGCTGCTGTTGGTTTCACCCTCAGACAAACAGTCACACATTTTACATAGCAGAACAGGTGAGTTGCTTTTTTTTGACGCTCAGGTGTGGCACACAGCAGCCTGCTTGTACCTCCATGCACAGGAACACGGTCCTCATCTCACCCTAGGAGAGGAACTTGGAGTTTTGTGTAAACATCCAGGGTGGGACGTGGGGTAAACGAGCTGCTGATCTGTTTTTCTTTTTAGATTTGCAGAGGTGATGAGAGCGTTGGTGGGCAGGAGACCATATAAGCAGGTCTCCATATGTAACATTAGTCTTCTGCCCTACTGTTTTCTTATTGTTAATAAAACGTGATTTGTGTTGCCTCTCTCAAAAGGGGCATAAAACACATAACCCAATCCTACCTTCCTTTGGTTTTCAGCTTTCTATAATGATATTAATAGGAGTGAATTGAGGGCTTGTCTTGATGGCTCCAGGGGTAAAGGAAGGGCAGAGCTCACAAGGTACCTGGCCTGACAAAATTTAGTTTGAGACTTCCAGCGTTGATACAGGGATCTGAGGACCATGTGGACTTTGGCGCAGGGACTCCCTGTTTCACATACATTTTTTTCCTGTTTAATCAAAGAATTTTTATTTTATTTTATTTTACTTCAGCCACTGCGTTCATTTTATGGAGGTTATTCAGATACTGCCAAAAAGTTCTGCACTGTCCTTTCTTGTGCTGAAAATCTGACAGTGCACATGTGGCCTAAAGTAATCTCACACGCACAAAGTCAAGAAAATATGGAATGGGGGAGAAAGTTTATATAGATAATGGTCTCACATATAATGTTCCTTCCTTTAACACTGAGGTTAGTGGTATTGGTGGGGCTTAAAGTACACTGCTCAGCCCCGTGACCTGTGTCTAGGAGCTTCCCTAGAGCAGGTGTAACACCCTGCGAGGCTGTGTACACACCCACCGCTCGCCTTAGCCTGTAAAGACTGCTCTAAGTGACCTGTGCCTGTTTTTCTTCTAGGTCTCCCACCATCCGCCAGTGTCAGCTTTTCACGTCAGCAATAGGAAGGATGGCTTCTGCATAACGGGCAGCATTCTAGCGAGGTCCAAGTTTTATGGTAAGGCAGTAAGCCTAGGCGTCTTCCAGGTAACATTGTGTGTTGGGTTTGGTTTGTTTTTCAGTCACTCCTGAGTGTGTTGAGAGTTAAGAACAAAGAAATGCTTGAGAGATCTACCACCAGGGCACCCTAATTCCTTGTCTTGGCTTGGTTTTCCCCATTTCCACCTTTTCAGTGGGAGATCACACCCCAAAAAAAATCAGATAGAAAAATTGAGAGCTTTAAAAACCTGGTTTACAGAAAGCAAAGACTCATGGGAATGTATCTTGGCATATGCTCACAGATGACTCATTTTATAGCTATCTGATTGTCCAACTGACTTCTGCAAAAGTCTCTGTATAAATGTAGCCATTTATCGGCTCCCAGATTTCTGAGACATGAAATCCAGAGCCTTCAAAACGTCCTCGAATCTTTTAATCTCACTGCAGGCTCTAAACAGGGTTGCCATTTGAAATAGTTCTTTTGTTTAGACAAACACCTCTTAAGTACTATCCTCTGGTAAATGTGTTTGCTGAAACACTTGTAAATAGTTACTGCTGTCCTTCCGGCAATTTTACTTGTTATTTGGGATCATACACAGTCAGAAAAGTTGTGAGAACAGAAGGACCTGGAAAACTTACAAGCCTTTGAACTGCTTTCTGCACCCCACTGGTGACTTACTTAATCCCATTCTGCAACAAGGGCTCAATGCCAGAGCAAATATGAGCCGTACGGCAGTTTATTAGAAGCGCTGGCCTCCACGGTAAATGATTTGCAGGGTCCTGAATTATTAGCATTTCATAGCTCTTCTTTCATTAGTGACCTCCATATAAATGGAAACGTTTCTCTAAAGTAGGGTGAGTGACCAGGTGTAACGTGCACTTTTTAATATATATGTATTTGTTCTTTTAAATTCTAGGTAACTCCCTTTCTGCCCTGTTGGATGGGAAGGCAAAGCTTATGTTTCTAAACAGGGGGGAAGATTATATAATTACTATGCCGTATGCCCACTGCAAAGGTAAGTTATGCCTGTTCAAACAGGAAGCGAGCAGAAAGAATAATATAATGGTATCTTACTGACTAACTTTGCACTGGCTCTCCTCTTCCCTCTCGAATGCCTGGCGCTGCAGGGACTGATAATTCCAGGAAGCAGTTGCTCCACATATGAGTCACATCGCTCAGCAGAAGACTGGTGATCCTCACTGAAGTCGTTTTGATTTGTCTGTGCAGAGCTGAGGACAGAATTAGGCCCATTTAAGTTAGCTTTAACCCTATGTCGAAACAAAGAAGTGCTGCGTATAGGTACTGCAGGTGAAGTGAAGCTGGAAAGAGTAAGAGGATGTTTCTGAGCTTCTGAGGATAAGAAGTTTTTCTGATGTTAACACTGAAATTGTTTAATATATTTTCTGGCTTTTTGAGAATAACGGTAATTCCTGATTTCTCTTCTAATTTCTTTGTTACTCCAATCATGACATTCCTCGGTGTATGAGCTGCCTCTCTTACCATGTGGCACTGAGGCCAGGGGATGGCTGCCGATTCACTGCTGTAACGTTGCGTTTCTCCTTAGGAAGCTGAGCATTGGTGGCTTTTCATCCACAAAATCACTCCTACAGCAGTTTGAGCCAATTTTGGGTTTGAATCTTTTTTATTTTGGCATGTTAACCTCTAAGTTAATATTGATGGAGGGCCTAGCTACCTGAAAACAGTAACTTCTGTAAATCACACCCTCTGCGTGTGACAGTTCACACCCTCTGTGAACTGTTCCTGCGCATAAATCTGTCTCTTGGCAGTTTTTCTTTTTCTGCAAATGACCTTTTCAGACAGTGGTAAGCTTGTGTGAAAAGGAGCCCCCTGCATGACTACTAGTAGTCTCCCAGATTCTGCTGAATCCTGTTGTGGCTCTTCTCTGCCCCATCCACCCTGTGACAAGCGACAGGTCGGGTTAAGCACTAGTGTAAATGAAGTTGCTGGGCACTACGTGCCATACTTTTCCTTTCCCACTTCCAGCTTGCACAGATGCACCTGTGAGTCAGACTGTTCCTGATGTAATAAATGGGCAATATGGACTTGAGGAACGATTTTTCATGCTTACAGTAAAGAGCCATTTCCTAGAAACTTTGGGTTCTGTCTTTTCAAAACTTTAAGCCAAGTAATGAATTTGACAGCTTGTCAGCGAGAGCCAGTTGGAGTTGAGAAAGCACTTCCACTGGGGCCTCGCTTAAGTCTCTTTTTCCCCTTTCAGGACTTTTATATGGTACCATGACAATGGAGCTTGGAGGGAAAGTTACCATCGACTGTGAGAAAACCAACCACAGGGCAGAACTGGAATTCAAGCTAAAGGTAAAAGACATTGTAGCCCCCGTTCTCAGTGGGTCTCATGCTTGCCCCTGCACTCCAGACAGGGTGTGACCATACACACCAGATCGTTTACGTACCAGCAATGTATGCGCGTGCACGTGCTACCGGGTGGCCTAAGCAGAGAGGAGACACCGTCCCGCAGTCAGTTTTGCCTGGTGCAGCTTGATTTAAACCCAGGAAGCCTGGGTTTTACACATGACTTGCTCACTGCCAGCCAGCTGGCTACTGGCCAGACTCTATTCTGAATGTTGGGCAGTGACACTGTGCCTTCTCTTGAGGCAGGTACAATTCCTTCGCTTGCAAAATACAGCGAGGTGTACAAAGTACTTTGAGGCAAGTTAGGATGTGGCTCTTCAGTGTAGCTCTCCAGCAGCCATCACACACGTACTCTTACCTTTCAGGTATTACGGTGAACTGTACCTTGTGTTTCTCAAGGCTGCAGGACCTTGCCCTGACAGCAGGGCACGAGCCTGTTTTCAGGCAGATAATTTTAAGTGGCTGTCACACTGACAAGTCACTGCCTTGTACTGACCTGTTCATGTAGCTATTCCCTGCCCTAGAATGCCTGGCTATGCCAATGTATGGTACGCAGATTAAATGGAGACATCTTTGAGCATTCCTGTAATTACACGTGTTAAAATTTGAGGGGGAAAGTGATAACCTGTAACTTTTCTCGGACGGTTACCTTGCTTTTTACAGAGCATCTTTGCTCTTCTTCTCCAACAAACAATTTCTTGCCTGGGCATAAAATGAAAGATGGAGAACTGAGAGGCTGCAGGACTTGAGAGCTGCAGCCTTAGCCAACATGAATGTGAGAGGTTACTGGCGTTAGGGGTGTCTTTTGCAGACGGCGTTTTTCTGGGGACAGTAATCATTTTCTGTCTTTATTTGCTCTCACAAAGTGAACTGTTGCCCCATGTCCTTTCTTCACATTTGCATATAGCTGACGTTAGAGCCTGCTCTTCCCATAGGCCTGGTGTACAGTGTTGAGGCCAGAGGGGTATTTCCCTGACTGCAGGCAGTGTCCTCTCAAACCTACAAACACTTCAGAGCTGAAATTGCCAGCCCTTCTTTGCTGACTTGAAAACAGTATGCTTAGACCAAACGTCACTCAGAGAGGTCCCTGTGGCTTAATTACGTGCTCTGCCTTGAATATTTCTCAGCCACCTTTTGCAGTAGAATTGTGAGAAGTTAAAGGTAAACCCCGTAACTTCGTTATTAATTTGGATGTGTAGCGGTTCTCTGCTGCATTGCATGCACTGATTCGTGAGATACTTGTGATTTCTGTTTCCATCAGTATTGCCAGAAATTTGGGTTTATATCTTTATTTAAAAAAAAAAAAAGAGTTCCTCTGCACAAACGTTATTGGAAAGTAGCTGCTAAAATGCCTGAAGAAAGGCTCACTCTGCCACTGCTGTTTCCTGTGCTGGGCAGGCAGGAGGTGAGGGGAATTTTCCATTGTCCTGAGGATCTTTTCCTTGACTCTGGAAATACCCTTTTTCTTTGTTTGTTTGCTGCTGACAAGTGATTCTTCACGAAGACTTCATGTTGATGCAGATATCAGCAGTGCCACACCGCTGCTGCTGTCCCATAAGCAGGAAAGGTCTCCAACTGCATAGTGCTGCTCCAGTTCTGTGGGCAAGGCTGGAAGTGTGAGGGTGCAAACTGTAATGTGGTTCTGGACAACGGGAAGGACTTGCCCATGCACGCTTGTCCCGATGTCTAGCTGACAGTGAATGTATTTGCCATGCAGGCGAGGCCTTGCACTGCTGAATGTTCATGTGTCCGAAGGCTTATCTCCCTACAGCTCCTACAGTGATTTTGGTATTGCAAACAAAAGGAGGAGGGCACAGTGCTAGACAGCCAAAATCCATGTTAGAATTCATTCTGCCTTTCCCCACAGGTACTGGAAATCAAGCAGGTTGTGCCTTCCCTCCCTCCTGCTGCATCACTGTTTGGCTCCCTTCCAGTTCTCACTAGACCGACCATATTTTCTATTTCTATTCTCCCCTGACAGCCCTTCTTCGGTGGCAGCGCAAGCATTAATCAGATCTCTGGGAAGATCAAATCAGGAGAAGAAGTGTTAGCAAGCCTCAACGGACACTGGGTAACACACGATGGTGGAGGTTGCTGACAGCTGAAGTGCGCGTGGCAGCAGGGTGCGCGGGAGGACTGGCAGCTCTTGGCAGGCTCCCTGCGTTGGAGTGGGGCTGTGTCCTGCCTCTTCTGCCATCCCCAGGGAGTGCAGGCCAGCAGAGCTTTCCGGGCCACACCTCTCGAGGTCATTTACGCTTCCGTAGTGCCGTCCACGTGCAGCGTGAGTAACCCTGGCACTCCCAGAGCGTGGGCCAAAGCTGGGGCCAGTGAGGTGCATTTCCTTCGGAGCCAGTGGCCCTGTATTTAGGGTTCCAGGCGTAGGACGAGCACGGGTGGCAGGAGACACAGTGTGTCTTAGGTGTGATCGTGAAAACCACGAGGCTTCCTTCTGTCTTGTGTTTAATACTTCCCCAGCTACAGCAGTATCAGGGAAAAACTTCACGGGGTTTAAAATTCATTATTTTCACAGCAAACCTTTATGATAGAAGGCGGTTATTCCTCTGCTCATGAGACGAAGGACCATGAGCCAGGTTCTGTGAGGCGTCTCAACGATCAGCAGAGCCAGCTAGCATTGTTGCACATCTGGTGTCCACAAGTGAATCCCTCAAAGGCGTCGTTAAGCAAAATCCAGGCATGGTGAAGGATGTAGACCAGAGTTTGGGTTGGGAACTCCTGGTAACTGAGGCAAAAGCAGTGAGCCCTGGCTTTGGGCTGGACACTTAGGTATTTAACTCAGCTACACTCAGACATCTGCATCTTCATTATAGCTGCCCTGTGCTCCCTTTCCAGTCCATAGAAATTGGCACGCCTGAGAGAAGATTGGTCTCCTCCTAAAGGAGGCGTTTAAAGTGGAGCAGGTGAAATGTGCCTGGATAAAGCCCTTTCTATAGTGAGGTCCTAACCACAGCGTAGCCTTTGGTATTGGACTCCTGCCTTCAGGCGATCAGTTTTTTACATAAAAAGCTAATGACCATTTTGAAATGGGGAGATTCACCCTTTTCAGGTGTATACAAGGAGATTTCCTCCCCGTGCCTTGGTAGCTTTTCCATTCTGAGCTCCCTTTCCTGCAGGATAAGCCTTGGCAGTTGTGAGTTGTGCTGGACTGCGGAGTACCTTGCCTGCGGTGGGTCCCGCGAGCACCATCCACGAGAGCGTGTAATCGAGTAGCTCCCCTGGGGCGCCCAGCCGTGAGCGTGCTGCTCAGCTTCCAGCTTGCTGTGTTTGGGTTTTATCAGCCCGAGAATAATTTATTCCTCCCTTGTTCTTTGTGCTGTTTGTTTGCGGTGCACAAAATTAGACTGATGCATAAAAGAAGTTAAATGGCTCTGAAAGGGTGACTCCGTAAGCCGCTGTTCGCAGTTGCACGCTGTGAATAGAGTACCTGCTCTGCAGCGGCAGGGACCTTGTTTGTTCTCCTCCCTGCCTGCTGAGAGTACTGGCCTGCGCTGCTGAGCTCTGCAGGCTTTTCTCTGGCACTGTCTGGTTTCCTGACAGAAATCCTCACAGCTGAAAGGTTAATTCTCTGCCTCAGGACCTAAAAACTCACCTGATGAAAGGGAAGCAAATCTCAGCACTTCTCAGCCGCAGGATCAGAGCAGCAGCTGAGGGCTTGTATGCATGCCCTGTAGTGATGCTTGATAATGCCTGCATGTCTCCTCCCACCCACATCTGGGGGGCTCCTGGGGACCTGAGATCTGTCCTGGAGCTGGCACCTCAGGGCATGGCAGGGGAAGTGCTGAGGGAGACTTTGAGGAGGGGTAAGAGTCCTACAGGATTGAAAGAGTTTCACAGCTGAAGATGTGGGAAGTGGACTTTGAGACATGCGTTGAGGGACTGTGACAGGGGAAGAAATGCAGCAGCTTGGACACAAAGAAATGAGGCAGCAACAGGGAAAGCCAATAGCCATGACCTGAATGAGGTCTGCATGATACACCATGTCTGGGCAGCTGAATGGCACCAGGGCACATGCTGTTCAGCTGCTGCAATTGTCTGATTTATTCCACTTGCAGTCAGCGTCGTGCTGCTCACTGTGCGCTCTGCAAACTACCCCATCTGGCCCCGTGGCGTTGTGCGCCTGTGAGCAAGGCTGGGAAGCAGCTTCCTTAGCAGGGACACAGCAGCATTGTCTAGCCAGCCTCGAATCGGAGAAGTGCTGCTTAATAGTTGGTTGCCAAATAAATTGGCAAGGAATAAGGATGAAAGACCCCTGGCATTTTGAAAGGCTAAATGAAATTCAGGGACAATAATAGAAAAAAATGGCTAAACTAAAAAAAAAAAAGTAAGAAGATGTATCTCAGCTTTAGCTCCCGTTTCTGGAGAGGATGGTATTTCAGTAGGCTCTGCGTGAGATTTCAGCCTTGAGAAATAGAAGAAAGATGGGCAAAGGAGCTAGGGATATTGTTTGTGTGTGCTGGGTGGTACCTGGGAGGAACCATGGGGGAAGGAGAGCATCTCAGGGCTTCCATGGGTACTGTTGTCTGGGGACAAGACTAACAAAAGGGACCAGGTCCCTTTCTAATCTTTCTCTGATTAATTCAGCCAGTGTTTCCAGGAATGCGTCACCTCATTCACTTTAGAAACTTCCAGGAAGTGTTCAGTGAGATTTAGTGGGATAGAGGAGGAAAGACGCCTTCTAATCAAGCCCTACACCTGATCATCATCCGGAAGCAGCTTCCATGTGTTGGGGTTATTTTCTGCCTTGTGTTTCTGATTGCCATTGACCTTTTCACCTAATTTTCCTTCTCAGGACGGGGAAGTGCATATAAATGAGTTGAAAAACGGGAACACGGAAATGTTCTGGAACCCCACCAGTGAAGTGCGACGGCAGAGACTGAAGCGCCATATTGTACTGTTCGAGGAGCAGACGGACTTTGAGTCAGAGAGGTCAGGAGTTCTGAGAACACCTTGCTGCTGCTTCCCTGCTGGAGTTGGGGTGCTGATCAGAAGGCTCCAGTTCCTCAGCACAGTCCTGGAAGGGCAGTGACCCGCTTTGCCTGCCCATATTACCCAGCCGTTTACCTGGTTTTTTCCAGTCTATTAACTCTGGAGTATTTCATGAGGTATAGCTCTGAAATAACCAGGGAGCTGGCTGAGAAATAGTGGAGGCTACTGTTTATCTGCTAAAATAACAACTCTCCCTGAACTCCAGAGATCACGAGCAGAGTCTCTGTAACTGCTGGAACATTTTATGGAAGGGCAAAATGTCAGTTTGAGGTCAGATGCCTTGTTAAGAAGGATTGTTTCAACCACAAGCTTTTAAACTAGATGCAGGAATCATGCGGAAAGTCCTGGCATGAGCAGAGCAGTAGTTTGAACCACATAACAGGATTTTATGAGAGAATGTAATTAAACAGGTGTTTAACCCTGCCTCACAATCTCAACTGAGATCTCCAGTGAAGTCTGCACCAGTTTTTTTAGGGTAATCTAGATCACCTAAAAATACAGTCCAGACACATGACTTCAGAACGGAAAGGAAATTACTGCCATAGACAATGAGCATCCCTGAGCCAATTCTTGAGTGTGAACAGCTACAGCAACATCATGTGGTGCTGGCTTCCAACCAACTAGTCCTGCCTTCTCACCAGTGCACATAGCCACTACCAGCTAACAACCCGTGCCAGAACATGTACCTCGCTGCCTGGTTCTGCATCGCATTGGCCACTTCCCTGTGGGCATCTCATTTTGGTGCCGCATCACTTCGCGCTAAGAAGATTCCCCTTCTTACGGGTAAAGAAAGGGATTGCATGAAAATAAAACCTCATGAACATTTAGTTTGTTCTGGTCAGCGGAGGACGTTGTGGGCAATAAAGTCTGTATTTGTCACTTACAGTCATGGAGTTGCCGTTGTCACAGAGCAGGGCAGACCACAGCATGTTTCTCTGTTAATCTGCTGAGGAAGATTCTTCTGAAGGGGAAGAGAAATCTTGAGCTTGCAAAGAATCTCCGTTTCTCTGCTTACCAGGGTACTGCCAGAGCTAACTCCCTTTGCTACATCAGAGGTTAATAACGGTACATGCATCCAGGGGAAGGAGGCAAAAGGCAAAATTCTAGCGATCCCTAACAGATATTCCACTGAGCTTGTTATTATGCTGACAGTTGCATAAATAAATTACCATCTAATCCAGGTTATGTTCTGCCTGAATTGCTTAGTCTTTCCTGCAGTGCTGAAAATCACCTATTTTCACAAATGCTGGAGTTTCTGAATCTCATAGCATTATGCAGCTCACCATGGAGGGTCTCATTGTCTGCCACATGCAGCTCTTGATGGAGTAATTTGCCCTTGTCAGACAATTTTGTGTCTGTTTCTCTGAGCCTTATGGTCAGAGGACTTGCCCCATACACCACCGCATTCCGAAGACTGACTCAACGCCACCGCAATGTTGTCTCAGGCCATTATTTTCACTCCTCCCTCCCCTGCCCCCATCGCTTTGAGCTTGGATTGAATTTCCTTTCTTTGTTTCTGGGAGAAAAGATTCATACGCAGGAAAACGGGAGTCGGAGATGCCAGGAGTCCTTTTAAATTAAGAGCTTCACAGCCAGGTCCAAAGTAAATGCAGTAATGCATTCATCTTCCAAATGGAGGACTGGTGTTTTGTGGAGCTGGGAATACTGGAACAGCCTGGAGCTCCAGCGCCTATTCAGACCGTTAAACTGCTCCATAATGGTTTGGGAGGGCTTGCTGCTAGTTTCAGAAGTATTTCCAGTCTGAAATTAAGATTAGAGTGCTCTGATTAGGGGAACTGTGGAGAGGCCTATCACAGCTGGGCTCTAGTAATGATTTTTCTCTTGTGAAAGGCCGATCCCCTCCTCCGGGCAGAGGCTCAGTGGGACATCATGTGATGTCAGAGCTTTTTGCCACTGGGAACAAGTGCAAGTGAAAGCCTGGGCTTGCGCTTGCAGTCTGAGCACAAGTGCAGGTCCATTTCTTGCAGACTGAATCAACTTCCTTACGGATGCCAATCCTATATGGAAGTCCAACATCGGGTGTGCACCTGCAAGCCGTGCACATGAATTCATTTTCCAACGCTTCTAAACTGTAAATACAAAGCCTTTGTTTCAGGGATAGACATTAACGCAAAGGCTCCTAAACATACATGATTGAAAGGGTGAGGAAGATAACAGATTCTCCATTATACATCAATCACTGACCTCAGCGAAGCGAGCGTAACTAGCTCAGCGCTCACACGGAGCGCACTGACGATTTTAATGGCTGTTAAGGTGATGTTGTCTACAGTAAAGCTCCCCGGTTCTTCAGTAGGTCACTGGATTCAGCATTCAGTGTTGCCATTCTCAGAATGTTCCTCTAATTTACAAGCCAAAACCGAGGCTGAGCCATCCTGTTGCAATTCATCAGTATGTGTCAATAGGCCAGAGACGTGTCTGCTCGAAGGTTCCAGCTGGCAAAATGCATTGTTGGTTTTATGGTGGTTTAACTCGCTTCCCTCTTTATTTCTAGGCTTTGGCAGCACGTTACCAGTGCAATAAACAAAGGCGATCAACACAAGGCAACGCAGGAAAAGTTTGTGCTGGAAGAGGAGCAGAGGAATGCTGCCCGGGAGCGGAGAGAGAACGGCACAGAATGGAAACCTCTGCTCTTCCGGCACGACGCCACGACGAACGAATGGCGCTACAAATACGAGGAGTGAGTGCTGGGGCTGGGGGTTGTGAACAGACCTCGCTGCTTGAGTCCGCAGGGATGCAAGCAGGGTTACAGGAGGAATACCTGGAATTCGGGTCCTGCCATTCCCCAGACTATGCCCCCAGCTTGCTCTTTCTGAGCTCCATGTCATTGTTAGAACGCGTATTCCTGGTACCAATTGGGAACAGGAGGAAATGAGGGCTTGGCAATGGAAAATCTGCTGTGCCATTGGTACAAATCCCTGTTGCTGCAATCAAGCGTGGACTCATTTAGCAGAGATTTTCAGCACTGTGCGAGCAGTGTTGACAACTGTGCTTTCCTCCCCTGGCAAGAAGGGTGAAGCCTCCGGAGTCTGAGACCCCTCATTTATCCTGGGACCTGGGAATGTAGAGGGAAGTGTGTGTTCCTCCTCACACTGCATCAGCAGACACTCCTGTTGGTGTCGGGAGCGAATGCCTGCCCTGCTGCCTGTGGAGTTGGTGCGTTGCTCTTAACACACCTGGTGGGGTTCTGCCTTTTCTGATGGTTTTTTCCTTTGGTCTCCAAAGTTTAAGACCTTGGGATCCTTTGAACGACATTGCCCAGTTCGAGAAGAATGGGATCCTTCAGACCATGGAACGACACTTGTCCAAAAGGATGTCAAACCACAAGACAACATGCATAAACGATCCAATGACACGGCACACGGTAAAAAGCCTGGTTTGGGAAATTCTTTAAGACTGTTTAGATACATAGTCCTTTTCTGCAGCACTTTTCACGTAAGCACAGCATAGGCTGAAAGGTTTGTTTCGAGTAAATATAACTGATGACTCTAGACCTGCCATATTATACCATCGTTACCTCCAAATAATGATAATTCTTGGTTAACGTACCCTATCCATTTTGCTGTTTTCCTCCACCCAGTGTCAGTGACTCTTACACTGGGTTTTGCACATGACTGAGCTGAACTTCACTGTTCAGTGTTTCCAAAGCAGAAAACTTCCCATAGTGAGGGTATGAGCAAGGTTTTGGAGTACACAACTGCGGTCCTGCAGCTTCTATTTCGGTCTTTGCCATCTGCCTTGACCACTTACTTCCTCCTAGGCAAGGCAAGAAACCTCTCTCCATCCCATCCCTTAAACAGGGATGATACTTTCTTATTTTATTGCATTCATCTTTGGAGTAATACACGTCATTCATAAAATGCTTTAAATGTAGAACTACTGAACTAGCTAGGTGGTACCCATATTACACTGATACTGAACTCGTATCTTACTACGAACACAGACCTTTCTTTTATAAAATACATCAAGTCTGAACGTCTCTGAAACAGCGGGAAAGTTGAGGTTCATAACTGCTTCTCAGGCCCCCCAGGGAGAAGTGTTTGAATCAATGTGTTTGCTGTACCCGGTCAGGAAGTAGGGAGAAACTTTCCAAAGTGCATCAAGACATTGGGTACAAAAGTTTAAGTCTTTCAGGCACTTTCGGAAAAAATCTTGCCCAGGAAATTTTATTCTAAATTTGTTTTCTTTGCAACCTTTCGCTTACGTGTCTGGTTGGTGGGTGTGCGAGTCAGCAAAAGAATTGTAAAGTTCATCACTGGTATGTGTCAGTTAAAGCCACAACAGGAATAATTTGGATGGGTGTCTTAAGGATGTTCCTACTTGAGGAAATCCTTCTGTACGGGCATGTGTGTAATGTCCTTAACTAGCTGCCAGGAGCCCAGCGACTAGGGTTTGCTGAGAAAGCAAGCAAACTTTGCAATCTCACAGGCATTCCCCAGCACCCCGAATTGCTTTGTTTGAAGTCGAACACAGGAATCTTCAATTTGACAGTGACTGGGTCTCTTTTGATCCCTGCTTTATCCAGAGGTCTGCCAAAGACTGCAGGCGCCGTAAAACCAGCGATCAGCCGTCCAACCACAGCCAGAATACAGAGAGCAGCTGTTCAACGCCGGAGTCGGTGCAGGAGCTCTCGGATGACGATGGCAAGTATTTGGGTAGCACTGGGTCAGGTTTTAATGTTCTTCCCTTGGTACCTTACTCCTTGAGCCAGCCCTGGGACATTTCCTGGCCCAGTTAATGCCGTGGGCCCACAGCCCCCAGGCGAACACAGAGAATGTTCTGCTTTTCTGTTTTCGGCATGGACTCCTCTTCCTGCCTTATGCCAACCGTGCCAGCAAGGGCTTCCCAACCCCTGGCACAAACACGTTGGAAAAATACACTGACATTCCAATGGACAGAGAGGAAATGGGCTTCATTTCCAATTCCCTTTTCTCAGCCTTTGTTGGAGGTGAACATTGCAGAGGTGCGAGCAGGTGTGAGCACTCCATTCCCCTCCCCTCAGCTGGGGACGATGCTGCAAAAATTGTTTCCTGAGAGCCAAGAAGGAGCCCTAGGCCAGTGTCATGTGACTCATTCCATTGAGCTGTGTCTTTGGGGTGGAAGATTATGTCCCCTGTCTCCTCCCCTGAGAGTTCCCCCTTGAGAGTGTGTCCCCCTCCCCCCGGCTGTGGCAGTGTGGTCACAGCCAGCCACTTGCTGGGTGGGCCTGGTTTGTGTTTCATCACCACCACCCGGGTGGTGATGCCAAACGTGATGTCCTTCAATACTTTGCTGCAGGGTTTGAAAGCCTGTGCGCTCAGTGCGGAAAAGAAATGAATCACCTGAAGGAAATTCACTCAGCCGTCTTATCCCTACAGAGAGCCCAACAGGACATACACAGGTAGCCGTTTTCTCTCATCAAATCAATGATCTTAATGGGCTAAAAATAACCCGTGGTATTTAACTCCTCCACTGGCCTTTGGAGCATCCTTACCAGCTGCAGGGGGGCAGTTAACAACCGTTCCAATAGGTCACCTATTAACACTGGAAAGGCAAAGCCACCCCCTGCTTGAAGCAGTGACGAAATCTCTTCCTCTCAAGACTGGCTCCGTGGGGCAGAAAGCATCCCCTCAGCATGTTCAGCATCTCTCGGCACTCCCAACTGCAAAACAGCTGCACAAGTTGGGAGGGGCTGGGCCAGATCCTGGCTATAAATAAACCTCTGCTAGGCAGGAAGGCGTGGGGTCTCCCTTCTCATCGAGTGTGTTACAGATCTGCTCAGTTTGCTGCAGAGGTGTGGTCTGAAAACCGAGCTCTGTAGGTGAAAAGCACGCAATTCCTGCTTTTTGTATAAAATGCTAGTTGGTGTCTGAGGTGAGCAGTGAGCACACCTGCTTCACCTTGCTGGTGAAGAGCTTTGCAGCACAGACGGCTGGGGGCTCCCCAGGGGAGGTATTGACTGCTACATCTGCCCCAGGGAGCCCTGCTGATTCCCCTCTGCATGAGGAGTATTATCCAGCCCTCCCAAGGCTGCCGTGGGGTGGGATCACAGATGAGGCCCACCATTTCTGGGTGCCAGAGCCAACGGTGACATGGCTTCAGCTTTTCTCTGCTGCTCTTCAGGGTATCCAGGGCAAGTTCCTGTAGTTAGGAGGGTTAGGGTATAGGTTTGTGAGCAAGATTTCTTGGAGTTTGTGCCCTTAAACCCCCTCCTGCTGGCCAGCAGGCTCTGCTGATCCAGCATCAGCCAGAAGTACTTCTCTTCCTGTTAGAAAGAGGGGAGGTGACGTCTGCGGGGCACGGTGCTGTACCCGTCAGGGGGTCTCTGGGGCGTGGGGATCCCTCCCTGGGTAAGAGCTGTGGGTACACGCAGGGCTGTGAATGCACACCCCGCTACGACACCCAAATAAACATACTGCTCTCTTTTCCAGAAACCTCAGTGCTCTGAACAAAAAGTCCTTCCACAGGAAGGTCTCTTCCGAAAGCTTCCTCCTGGACTCTCGCTGTTGGTTTCTCCTCTGCATCTTTCTTACGTGTCAACTATTCATCAATTACGTCTTCAAATAAAATCACTACATTTGGCAGCAATAACGATTACTGGCTGCAGGACGGGGGAGGGACCACTCGCGCAAGGAGCCCAGCGAGGCACCAAAGCACTTTAGAACCAACGCGGCAGAGGTGGAAGAACGTTGAAAGACAAGGTTAAAAAGGGACCTGCGAAACTTTGTTCCTGCAGATTATGTCAGTTTTGCCTTTTACATGTACATCTTCAAGGACCTCTTAACCTGTACGGGCCTTAATGCTGAAGCCAAATGTAGCTTTAATTGTGCAATTTGTTTTCTATGTCTTGTCATTTTCTGATGCAATTAATAATTACCCAGCAGTATTGGTACCCCCAAAATGGTAAACACCCCAGCGTTTCAGAAAGGTCACGTCGGCCTGGTTCATGGCTCTGCGGGTGAGGGAGCGCAGCTGGGGCGCCGTAAAGAACCGATGTCCACGGTGCCTGTCCGGCTGCTTTTAATTGTGGGAGGGAGCACACTTGGTCCAAAAAATCCACCCCTGGGATATTGTCACGATCTGTTTTGTCAGCACACAGAGGATGGGACCTCAGGATGTGTTTTATTTTCCATTCCATGGGAACTGTAAATATGCACAATTTCCTAGAGCCATTCCTCTTTAGGGAATGGGAAGTATTCACTGGAAGCTCCTCGTTTGGTTACGGAGCTGACTGGTCTCCTGCACCGGGCCCATCGAGTGTAACGTCAGACACGCCTGTTCGTAAAACCTGGTCACTTACTGTTGTTATTATTTGCTGTATGGCTGTTCTGTAATATCACACACTAGCGTTGTAGAGAGGAATCCACTGCCCCAGGGTAGGCGAGAAGGACGGGAGCCGTAGAGGTGTACGTGTGTTTGGTCGTAGGCACATTTATTGTCAAAGGTCAAGAGGGAGGAAGGGTTTTGCCACTGCGTCGTTCAGCTCTGTTAATAGTCTTCCTATTTTACACCATTTTTTAAAGATTTGCAATATTTTCTGTAGACTGCGGACGATACTAAGCCTTTCTTTTCTGGCCTGAAGTAGTTCCACGTGGTAAGTACTGCTATATATACAGCCTTAAAATACTTAGTGGTGGTGCCAGTCTGGGCTATCTTTCAATGTAAATGTTTCCAAATTTTTAAGTACATTCCTCGTCATATTCCCCTGTTGGGGGAAACCTGTTTGTGCTTGATCTGTTGAAATAAAACTACACACAACTTTCAGTGGCAGTCTGAGAAGTTATTTGTGTGTTTGAACTCGGTTTTGTGTTTGATAGGATTTTACAAGTAAACAACTCTTAGGCCATGCTTTTTAGAGGAAAAACCACAGGAAAAGACCTTCAAGAACCCCAGACGTAGGCCCTAAGTTAGAACAGCAATAGCAGTTTGATACCCCTCAGGCTCAAATTCTCCATGCTCTCTACTTGCGGCAACTTCCTCAAAACAGAGAAGTGGTTGCCTTGATTTTCACTGTCGTACATGTAAGTGGGCAGACCTGTCTTGGGCTGAGAAAACCTTCACGTTAAGGAGGTAACTTGATGATGGAGAATAGATAATTCCTTGGAGGGAACCACAACGCTCTGACGTGGACAGAGTAAGACCTAGCATCCGGAAGCCGACGTTCAAGAAATAAATCACAAATAATAAAGGGTGAGAGTGATTCTGTTACTAGCAAAAGTCTCCAGAAAACCAAAGGGTTCTTCATCCCTGAGGAATCATCCTTGAAGAATGTCCACATCATCAATTCAGATCGGGTGTGTTTCTGAAGGATGTCGTCCTTTCTGGACTCTCGCTGTTGGTTGCTCCTCTGCATCTTTCTTTCGTGTCAGCTGCCCCACGCTACACGTGGTGTAAAACTCGTCCCCCTGGGCTCTGCCTGTGAAAGGACAGACGGTAGTAATGCCTGCCTGGCTGTGCAGAGTCCCGTATGCACCTTGAAAGCGTTCCCTCCTAATGCTGTGCAAACACTCGGCTGATTTCCTGCCTGGATCTCCCGTGGAACGCTTCAGCATGCCAGCACACCTCTGGCCTGTCAGCACAGCCTCCTCATCACACCGTGCTCCCGGGGGAGCACCTCTGTGAGATCGGAGCCTCTCCTCTCCTGTAGGGATATCTACATCTCGGGGGTACAAACGTATTCCGGGTTGGAGAAATAGTTACTAAAAAAACCCAAAGAAAAGCCAAATGGACCTGAACAAAGAGAAGCAGTGCTGAAGAGGAAACCTTTGGTAGGTGTAAAGCAAATGCTTGAAATTCTTTGGATGGTTTCCATTTTACCAAACTACAGCACCCACAGGGATTTCACCGGGACTTGTTCCTGCAGTTAAATAAACGCTGTTACCATGAGAGGAGCAGTTCAATGAAAGAAACTATTAAACGACGCTAATTATGCACCAGCAGGGGAGGAGTTTCAACATTTACTGCTGCTGCTGCCGCCGCAGGGGATTAAAAAAGTAATCCAAAAAGGAAGAATCTATAGTTGTGCCGTTAATTTTACTCCAATTTCAACATCTGCAGGTGAGTGTGCCTACATGGCAGTAACGCGCACGTGGAGGGTGAAAGGTGTTCTTGAGGAAAAGCACGGCCACGAATGTTATTTCGCTAGGAGGAATAACTGCTGTTGATAAAGTTGAGAAGCCCTTTAGGGCTTTACAAAACTCAGTTGTGCACCCAGTTCGTGAGGTTCTGAAAAATTCTCCCTCCATCCTTTGCCTCTCCTTCTTGTGATCAACCCTTCGGCAGCAAGGCGCGAGCTGTGGGAGGAGAGACACGGATCGGGCCATTTCCGAACACGGTTCCTTCCTGCTGCTCATAGGTGCAAAGCGTGCTGCCAGGGCATGTCTCGGCTCACGCCGTGGACTCCCGTGACTCCAGAGCTCTGAGCGCCGGGAGCGGCGGGGGCGGGCGCGGCCCGCCCCGGAGGCGGATAAAGCGGGGGCGGGCGCTATCCAGGGGGCATGTAGGGAGGAGTGCGCGGCCGGACGGGTCAGAACCAGCCGTGTGCTGCTATGGGAGCCGGAGGGGCGGCGGGGCTGCTGCTGGTGAGTGCCGGGGTCGCGCTGGGCTGGGGGCATCTCTGTGCGCCGGGACCGATGTTTGCGGCATCGTTCTCCGCGCGCTCGCCGCGAGTGGGGGCTCGCACCTGGCCGCAGCTAGCTCCCACATCCCTCTTTTGAGAGGAAAACCACCTTTCCGCCAAGTCCGGCGTGGAGGAGCCTCGCGGGGGTTTTTCCCCTTCGCTTTCTGGAGGAACTTTAGTAACTTCCATTAACTTTTATTTCGTGTTGCTTGGGGTCTCGGAGTTCTGGCTTCACGCGGCTCCCCTACAGCTGGAGAGGATAAGGAGGCGCAGCTGCCCCCTGGGGCGAACTCCCCGGTGCGGGGAGTCCCCTGGGGTGGGGGCTGGGGCCGCCCCTCCCTAGTGCAGTCGCTGCCGCTCTTCCTTCTCTCGGAAAAAAGAAAACGACAAGCCAGGCGCGAGCTCTTCACCAGCCCCCACGTTCCTGAGCTGTGGGACTGACGGCCCTCGGCTACGCGATGAGGGGGGAGGCTTTCGGTTCGCGGGGGGAGCTGAAAGCGCGGTGCTGCGGGGGCCGGGGGGTGCCGACTCCGGGTTTCAGCGCAGAAACCGGCCGCTGATGGCAACTGGCGGCGGGGGGAGCTCCGCGGCCGCCCCCGCCTCTGTTTCCCCACCGTCTCCGGCGTGTGCGCTCCAAGCGCGGGATGCAGCTCGGCGGCCCGGAACCCGCTGTGGCCGGGCTCCCCGCCGGTCTCCTGGCGGAGCACCTGGCTTCCCGGGGCCGGGGTCCTCGCCGCCGGGCGCCCCGCTCCGCTGGAGCCTTGTCGAGGGCCGCGCCTCCCGCAGCCCCCTGGGAAGGAGCAAACCAAAGAAAGGGTCCCAGTGCTCCTGTGGTTACCATGAGATGGTTTTGTTAATGACTCAACTTCTTGCCTTCCGAGGATTACAGAGCTGGTGGGAAATGTTGGATGAGGTCTCCAGGGCGTTTCCACTGTTTTGCTCTGGGAAGGCTAACACTGACCCTCCGGAGTTAAAAGGATGGAGGAGGGAGAAATGGATCCTCGGCCTCGGAAGTTGAAGTGCAGTGAATTAGCCAAAAGAAAGTAAAAGTTGAAAATGGAAGTGGCGGTCTGGGGCAATAGTTGCCTAAAAGCCGGGTGCTGCTCTTGGGTGCTGCTCTAACCTCGGCATGATGGTTGTAATTACCGCTGCAAGTGGCACGCTTAGCAGAAATTAGTTTGGGCTTCCTTTGCGGCTTCCCATGAACTTCTGACAGTGTTTTCAGGCCTTTGTGAGAGTATCTCCCCGAGATGGTTATCCTGTCCTGGGAGGATGAATCACTCAAACACCTGCCTGCCTCTGCCGTAGGTTACACTGCTGATAATGCCTGGAGCCGGAGCAGAGGGCTGCAGGGAGGGGGAATACCTACATGAAGGTCTCTGCTGTGTGTCTTGTCCGGCAGGTAGGAAGGCTTCAGGCTGTTATAGCTGATAGCAACCATGTTGTTTTTCCTTGGGGTGTCTGTGTCACTATCGTGTTTCACGTTACATCCGGTGAAAGCGTAAGCCCGGCTGGAGCTGTGGTGACGTCTTGGCCCTGTTCAGGCTGTGCTCCTTTGTGAAGGAATAGCTCCTTGCGCAACAGGGTATGATGACTGGGAGAAGTGCCTTGGCAGCAAGCCAGGAAAGGGGCTGCTCTTGAGGATGAAATGTCTGAAGTCAGGTGGTGGTGGGTTTTTTTAAAGTAAAAACCAACAAAGACCAAACCAAACCTTAGCTGGTGCAAAGAACGGGCCCAGGGGCATTCTGATATTCCTGCATCTGTAGGAGAAACTTTGGTTTGCCCTTGCTCAATGCATGCAGACTGCTGTGGGGCTCGGTACATGCGGTGCTCCTCTTGGTTGTGAGGAGGGGTTGAACTCTCACCAAAAATGGCTTTGTGTTGTAACACCCTGTTAAATGATGCCTTGAGACTGCTGCTGCTGTTTCTCCCCTCCCACAGGTACTTATGTTGCTCAGCACTGCACTGCTCCACATCAGAGAGGAAGCTGCCTCCCTTGCACCGAAGGAGAGGGCTATACTGCTCACGAGAACGGCTTGGAAGCATGCTTGTCGTGCAGGCAGTGCAAAGATGGTACCAAGCACAACTTCGATGAAACTTTACCCCTTCTCCCCTTGCGTCATGTGGAAAGCCTGGTCCAGAGAGTATTGAGCTTGGGCCATAAAGGCAATTAATTTATAACTCTTCTGCAGTTGTAGAGTCACAACTTTTATATTTACTTTGTAACTTATGTTTTATTTTTAGATCAGATAACTCTGAGACCCTGTACTCTGACACATGATACAGAATGCCAGTGCAAACAAGGGTATTGCTGCCCTGCCGAGGGCTGTGAAATATGTCAGAGATGCAGTACAATGTAAGTTTGATAATTAATATAAGGGACTGTTTTCCTTCTAGGAAAGTGTTAGAGCTGTGGCCTGACCTGTGCCAATACCTAACACCATGTTATTAGCCTGTAAATAACTGCCCTGAACCAAACAGTGTTATTCATGCATTTAAATTTTAGGTGTCAAAATACGTGAGGTTGAGACCTAGAAAGATATGGATTTTGGTATTGTTGTACTTGTTGCTTATGGCTGTAAGCTTACACTTCTTGTGTCTTCAGATTAGTACTTCCCCACATACACACTTGTATGAGCTTTGTAGCAGCCAGCCCAAAATTTTGGGAGGTGAAACCAACTGTGCATGAATAATGCATCTGCTGTGTTCTGGTTTTTTCCCCCCTGCCACTTACAGGCTAACACACATGAGCTTTATCTGCTCTGCTTCTACTTAATCTTGTAGTATTATCTTGAGTTGTTTCAAGATGCACTTCTAATGAAGTTATCTGTTTATGCATGTTCTGTTCATGTCTAAGCTCTACCCGAAAAAAAGAAATTGGGCCTGGGCAGAGCTGCGTGTTGCTCTGGAAATGTTGATACAACCTTCTGTTGCCATCCGCTACAGGTGTCCGGAAGGGAAAGACATTGTGCAGAATTGCAATGCCACTATGGACCTGGGATGCGACTTACCCAGTCAAGGTCTGGTACACAAATACCCCTCAGCTTGGTTTGTTGGGTCTGTGGCTTCAGGCTAATAACACCAGGGCAGTCTGTAAAAACAGTGGTTTGACCCACAGTGGTGTGTTTTAGAGCTTGTGTTCTGGTCTGGGAATTACTCACTAGAGACAAGTTCTCAAAGGGGTTGGAGTGACCAAACCATCTTAAATTTCACTCTGTGAGTAGCTATATGTATCACCAGGGTTTTCAAAGTTGCAACAGTAATGCTGTTAATGGATAGTGCGAAGATTTCTTTCGTGTTCTCTATGGCTGAGAGGCTGCGTGTGGAGCGGCTTTCTCTTCTGCTGGCAGGTATCTTCTGCCAGACTAGAGAGAGAAGGAACTCACACCACCAGTGCTACAGCACCTGAAGCTCATGGTGATCTTTTGAATACTTGTTACCCCCTTTTCTTAAATGTCTCTTCAGACAGCCTTGTAGGGGTGGTTCTGCAGCTGTGGACAGAAACCCCACTGCTGTTGGGATTATGATGTGCAGTGTGAATGAGCACTTGCACGTTCAGGCCAGCTGATAGCTTGTCCTGGAAAAGGCACTGGGACTAACTGGGGTGTTGTACTAGTGCTGAGTTTAGGTCACGCTCTAGGACAGCGGGAAGACTTGCATGTCAGTATCTTCTTTGGGGACTGCTTCAGTACTGATTTAATTACTTTTTTCTTCACAGGAACCACAGCTGTTGCTTGGATTATTGGCATTACTGTCATGGTGGTTGTTGGTTTGTTGCTGTTCCTTGTGATTAGAAAGCTGAAAAGGGCTAAAGGTAACTATGATCCATAAACTTTCCGGAACTAGGCAAAGCATGTACTAGGGCTATGCCCAATTTTTGTATCACCTTATAGGTGGCCTGCTTAAACACCAGCTCATTAGTATGTGATTCAATTAATTCCCATATGGTGGAGACTGCTTTTGTTTATGCTTTAGATGAAAAGCACTGAACTTTGAGCTTTCCCCTTTGCTGACAGGTGCTGTTGCTTTAAAACAAGATTAGCATAAGGTCCTTAACAGGACTCTTATCTACTTGCATCGTGTTGGCCAAGTGTGTGTGGGGGGGGGGGGTGGGGGTGTGCGCGAAACCTGTGTATGGGGCAAGAAGTAGCAACTAATTAGATCATTAACTACTTTCATTCCCTGTGTTTGGCTGTGGAGGTTTTTCTACAGATAGCCTAACATTCATATTAAAAGGCTCAAATGATGAAAGGGCAGCCAAGTCCTGTGTGAATTTTTTTCTTTAGTGGAAACAGATGTTTTCCTGAAAATTGTCTTTCACTACTGCATATTAAAGTGTCTTTGCAACTACTTTAGCTAGAACAATGGTGAAAATTATTCTGAATTTTGAATGTTATCTTTATTCAGTCACGTCTTACTGACTGCATTGCGGTAAAGACAACGTCTGCCATCTCTCTTGCATTGCAATAGCCCACAGAATTGCTAAGAAGCATAAGCTGGAGGGGGTGTGTGTGAAAGAGTGGCTTGAAAGCCAAACTGCATCTTGCAATCTGTATTTTACTAAAGTGGGACCCTTCACTCCCTGTATGAAGGCGCAGTGTTTGTGCTGCTGGTGGAAGGTAAGGGTAGTGCTCCCATGAAGACAGGTCAAGGAAACTAAATGGCTTGTATTAGAGCTTTGGTTTGTGTTTATACATGTGGCAACTGCATGTAGATCTTGTGTGAGTTCAACTATGTTTAAGTTGCTGTAATTCCTAAAAGCTTCTTAGATATCTGTCTTGTTTTCCAGCTGCTTCAACTGACAAAGATGCAGAGAAAGGTCTGGTGAGTATATGGTGGACCAAGTTTGTGAAACCTGTGTATCAGTTACAACTCAGCTGCAATAGTTTGTCTTGCTGTAGCCCTCTGGTAGGATGTGATTCATACAGGGCCTGATGCATGTGTCCACTGCAGTTGGCCTTTCCAGTAGTTCCCCTGGCAGCATTCTAGAGCCTGTGGCCAGGATGTTTTGAAAGTTGGAAAAAATTAGGCTAAGTGCAAACTTTAGCTTCAAGCTGTCTCCAAGTGATGCCTTGATCCAATTAGTTCTTTGCTGCCTCATGCATGTATTCCCCAGGCAGCATCAGCCATTGCTTCTCTGAGTGTTGGTGTTCTAGCTTTCCTTGGAGTTTGACTACAACATTATTTGTTCATAAGACTGACTTCTAATCCAGCAAAGTGACTGAGTCTTCTGCCTTTAGGCTCATGGCACAAGTTGCAGTTAGACTGGCAGTCTAGCTTTTTGGCCCTAGACTGTCCCATAAGACAAGGGGTTCAGGGCTCAGTGTACCAGTTCAGCAGTACAGCCCTGAAAAGGGTTTACCAAGTTAAGGCTGGCAGATGTTCCACTTTAAAGCTAGGTTTACCCTGGCCTCCTGTAGTCAAACACCATTTCAGAACTTTGCTGTTTCAGTCTAAAAAGTCTTGCATTACACTAGTCTAGCAATAATACCTTGTATTTAGCTAGTCTAGCTTTAGCTCCTCCATTTAGAAACTGCACTCCTAACAGCACAATGAGGCAAAAATGAGCTCAGTCTTCACTAGTGTAGCTAATGATGTGTAACACCAAGCTGTGAAACAAATGCTTGTCTTGATGGGGACCTAAGAAGAGCACCTAGACTCCTCTCAGTGGGGAGAAGGTGCTGTGCATATGCTGCCTTTGCCTCCTACCCAATGCACTCACCTGGTGCGTGAAATCTTGTGTGATTTTACTAGACTACTTGGACATTTTGAGTAACTAAATGCAGCTTAATTATGTCACACCTACTTGAAGATTCAAGAAACACAATTGGAAGATCTGTTAAAATATCACCTTATTCTTTTTTTTTTAAGGTCCATAAGTGGTACAAATATGTGAATCACCCATGGGGTTTTGCTGGGTTGTGTCTCCCCCCACACCCTGGCCAGATTCGCAGCACTTCGTGTATTGGTAGAAGCTGATGAAGAAACACGATAGCAAACCTGGTCAAAATCCTGTAGCATAGGAATAGGCAAACATAACATCCATTTATTTTGAATAAAGTGGTAGTAGAATAATGCAATCACAAATCATTGCATGGTGATGCTTAGCTCTGATGCAAGAGCTGTCACAGACTTGAGTTACAGTGCCTCTGCGCTTGGAGTGTTCGTGTTACTGTAACAAACATATTTGCTAAGTAGAGTTACACTGATGCAGTCCTGAGACCAGGCATTTTGGCACCCACATGTTGTCCTTTCTGAAGTACTGATGTGAAAACCCCAATAAATACTGCCAATACTTTGTTTCATCCCAAAATAGAGCAGCAGCTATTAGCCATGTTGTGTACCTTCAGCTGCTCACTTACCTATTAAGAACTGTTCTGTATAAATAGGATCAACTTGTTTAACCTATGTGTGCCCTTAAGTACGAAGTGGATTCGATGAGGATGATGTACAACTACATGTGTGATTGTGGGATGGTTCCCCTCACATCCCTGCTTACGCATGGTGGTCACATGGTGGTGTCACTGACCTTGTGCAAACAGAAAATACACTGGCTTATGCTCATGGGGTAACTGTACCTTAACAAACACAAGTCTCACTGGAAAAAGTCACTCTTCACCCTCATTTTCCACCTTAAGAAAAAAAGAATTCCTAAAGCTCTCCAGTCTCAGCACTAGCTGATACACTAGATCAAGGCTGGTCTGCTTTGCACTTGTGTGCTTGATGAGTTGGAGCTACACTCCCTGGCATATGCCTGTTTAGTGTACTGACAATGCTAAAAACTATGCAGCCCTCCTCATTTGCTTCCCTCTCTGTCCCCTAACAAAAGCTCTGCGATGTGCACTGGTGCTTACTGGCTTCATTCAACTGTTTCTAGTTTGTGAATCTGCTGGAAAAACTAATCCAGCCAGAAAAAAAGCCCAAGTTAGAGCGCTTACGTGGAGCTGACAGACCATTAACAGCTTGGCAAAAGCTCTGAGAGCATCAGCCTTGCTACAACGATAGGGCTGAGGACCCTGTTGCTGTTAAGTTGGCTCAGGTGCAGCAAGGCAATCTAATTTCCTCCTGCCTCATGAGGGGTGCATACCTTCTGTACCTGGAGAGAAGCAAGCAACAACAAGCACCAGCGAAGACATTAGAAAGAGTTTCCTGTGTTTGTTGGGGAGATAACCTGCCAGCCTTATCTGCAGTCCACTGGGAGCAGAACAGCCAGTGAGACTGAGAGTTTAGTCTCTGGAAGCAGTTGAAGTCCAAGTCTATGAAGGCTGTAGCTTTTCTGTTTGTACCTTTGCCAAGTTAGCAGCTCTCCTATTATTTCTCTGATGTCTGGTGACTCTAAGTAATCTGGTTTCCTCCTCCAGACTATACTTGAAGGCCTACCTGTGAAATGTCTCTTTAAAATATGTTCTTACTCTTTACAGGAATCTGAGGACAGTACTAAAACCCTCATTTTACCAGAAGTAGAGTCACCCGAAAATAATGCAGCCAATCCAGAGCATGAAAATTCTGGTGAGAACCTGGAAGGCCAAGCACAAACCAAGGTTACCTCGGAAGTGGAAAATAAGTCACCGGAGGAAGAGAGTGTTGCGCTTTCTGAGCGGGACACCATCCTGCCTGGGGGCTGCAGGCGCCACATGGAAAGGTTCTGGAGGAGGATTGCTGAGTCTTCACTACCAGCAAAAACTGGGCAGAAGCCTTCTTTTCATCAGAACGTCCCGTCTAACATACCAAGTGGTAGGACGCCAGCAAATCGCATGGTAAGTGTGTGTGCGAAATTGTCATTGTATTTTCTCTGATACATGTGTCATTCCAGTTGAGTTCTTAAATATTCCTGGAATAATAGATTCTGTTTTCAGGCAGAAGGATAGGAAAAAGGATGCTTTGACTTAAAGCTGTAATAGGAAGTATGGGAAGCGATATCCTGGGAAAGCAAACACTCTTTTAATCTGCTCTGCCTCTCTCATCTCCCCGTTCAATATTTACACAGAAGCTATTCTTTTGCAATAGCAGCAAATGTGTTGCCTTATTGCTTCACTTGGGAGCTAGTAGCATGGCTGTGTCAGCATGTGATTTTCTTTACTCAAATACTTTCAGCTGTGCTGTGAAATATGGCCCCTGCCCCTTATTGGCATGTGTGCTGTGGAAGGAAGCTATCAAGTAGCTCAGGGATAATCGTGAATGAAGCGCTCTGATGTGTTGGAGTAATGGTCTAACTTTGTGTTACAGGTGCGAGAAGCAAAGTATCACATAATTGTTAAAGATCTTTCCCAAAAACGTAAGTATTCCATAAATTGGCAGTACCTGGAATTTGTTTTTCCTGTTGAATTTACTTAAGGAATAGTGTAGGGAGGCTAATGAATATTGCTTAGATCTATAAGGCCTTCAGTTTATTGTCAGATATGCTGAAACGAGATTATTACCACATTTGACAGGGTTGTAATAGCTGTGGTGAATTGTTCTGTTTTAAAGCACAGCCTTTCCGCACAGGAGTATAGTGCGGTTATGCTTTCACGGTACACATATTTTTGTGTGTGTTTTAAACAAGTCTGCATTGCAGCAGCGTACTCTGCCCTAATGAGTGAGGTGTAGGTCAGAGCAGATCTTTCTGTCAAATATCTGCTCACACGGAAAACCCCGTTGAATCCCCATATATCTACCTGCACCCAGCAAGTTGGTGTGCTGGATGTCCAAGCAACGGGTTTTGCTCATGCTGGTCAGTATTGGTATGGTAAACCTATGCCAGCAGCACAGTGAAGTGGTTAAAGCCTACTATTGGGTAGCCCTATTAAGCTTAAGAGAAGACGTGCAGGCCAATGAAACCTTCCTCAAACCTACCTTTACTGAAGTGTGTTTTGTCTTAAGAGACTGCTTTTGAGATATGTAGACTGCTACCTTTAGCTTCTTTCAAGATCACTCAGTAGGAAACCTGTTTGTGCTGATGCATCTTAGGGGTCAAACCTGGCCTTGCTGCTGCTGTTGGGTCTGTGCATGTATTGACTGAAAAGTAATGGAAAATATGTATGCTAGGTATGGGGGAAAACCCCATATTTTAGAACCTAAGATGATGTGTGCTTTGTGTTTTTTCTTTCAGAACTGAGAGACAGCTTTTTGGCCTTTATAAAGGAAGTACCACCAAAAAAATGGAAGCAGCTTATGAGAACTCATCTGCAGGAAAATGATATTGTTAAAATTCTTTATGACTTTCCTAATGATAGAGAAGAGCAATCGTATCAGATGCTTCTTGCCTGGAAAAACACACTGGGAGAGAAACAATCTATTATTAAGTTACTGGATGAGTTAAAGCATATAGATACCAGGGCTTATGATAATGTATTGAACACTTTAAAAAGTAATAACATTATAAGTAAATGTGAAGCTACAGCTTAATGTTTATGATGAACTTAACAAACGTTCTTGTGTACATACATGTGTCTACAAACTTCCTGTCAATGAGGACATCAACAAACTGCTAGTAAAAGTGATGGCATGGACTTGATATCCTTCTCACCTCCACACGGGGAGCTGGAAGTGATTTAACGCAGGCTCCGGCTGTGATGTTCACTAACGTCTTTTGAGTTGTCCGGTATTAAACTCAGGCGTCCGATGCCAACTCGAGAGCGAGGAGCCGCTGCTCGCGTTTCCCTTGGTGTGAGGCAGGACAGTGCTGTTTGAGCCCCGGGCGGTGGGAATGAAGAGGCTGGTGCTGGTTTTGAGAGGACCGTAATGCTTTTGCTTTCTGAAACGATTTATGTTTTTGTATCAGTATGCTCAGAACTGTTCTGGATGAAGCACAGCAATAAAAGCCCGGTTGAGCCAAACACTGGAGTTGATTCTTGGACTTTCTTTGTCTAGAGGGTGGGAGGTGGCATGAGGGCAGCCGGTTCCCGGTAGGTTTTGGGGGCCGTCTGGCTGTGGTAAACCCCGAGGCGAGAACGGGCCGCGCCTGAGGCGAGAACGGGCCGCGCGTGACGGCCGCCTCATTGGCGGGAAGGCGCCGGGGAAGGCGGGAGGCGGTGCTCCCGCGTTGCCGTGGTGACGCGCGGCGCCCGTCGGAAGTAGCGTAGAGGTGGGCGGGGCGGGGCGGGGCGAAGCTTCCGGGCATGTTGCATCAGCTCGCGAGGGAGGGGAGGAGGTAGCAGGATGGCAGCGGGCGCCGCGGAGCAGAGTAAGTCGGCGACCGGTGTCGGGGAGGCCCGGTGAGGCGAGGCGAGTGATCCTTTGGGGTTGTCACGCCTCGGCGGGGGTTGGTGTCACGGCTCTGCCGCTGTCACGGTGTCAGGTGGGCGCCGTGACGTCAGGCGGGAGGGGGCCCGCCGACCCACCTGCCCTGTCACGGCGGCTGAGGCGTCGGGGCGGGAAATGGCGACTGAGGGAGTTGGGACATCGCCTTGGCCGCCTCCTCAATGTGTTTCTCAGGGGCCTCCAGGAGGCGGGGTCCCCCCCAACGCACCGAGGTGCGTTGGGGGGGACCCCGCCGCCGGAGGCCCCCGAGGTGTGAGGCAGGCAGCCGTCACCCATTACTACACTCTCGGGGTAGAGGCAGCGTGTGGAATCAGCCCCCCCGTGCCCACTGTTGGGTGGGTGTCCCTGAGGAGGTCACCTGTGTCCCTCGGTGGTGGGTGACACGTAAGCAGCTCCAGACGCCGCTTCAGGGTATGGGGAGCGAGGAATTCGAAGGGCAGCGCTCGACTGGGTCTGTACGCGCATGGGGTAGCGGGAAACGTGGAACTATGGGTGCTGGTTGCACCTCTCACGCTGGTGGCTGTGGATCGGAGGACCTTCGGTACCTTGCAAGACCATGGGAGGTGATCCACGCAGCGCCTCACCTCTAATGTAAAGGTTAATGATGACACATGGTCATTTGTGGAAAAAAAACCCCCAAACCTCGGAGCTTCTTGGTACTGAAGTTTGGAAACAGCTGTTCTCCAGCTTGATGGGTTCAAAGAGATGTTAGGTGGCTGCCAGACCGCTTAGTCAGTTGTGCTCTTATCACCGCATCGTCTGCCTCTGTCTCCCTTACTGTCTTTCCTAGTCATGTGTGTTCTCCCTTGAACTCAGGTCTTAACTTTTTGACTTTTCCGAATTTTTTTCTGTGGTCGTGTTTTAATGATGAGTTATACTATGCCCTTCCATATGGAAGGAGAACCAGGGTAGTCCTATAATTTTTGGCACTACTGTAGCAAATGGAAACTTGGGATACCAGTCATACAAGTATGAAATGCCATTATGGTATGTAAGGGGTTGGAAATTTCTGTCAATCCAGTTAAGGATCTGTAGATTCAAAGATTTGCCCCTTTTTCTTTGTTACCAAAGTTTACTTTCCTGTTTGTTCATCACAAGTAACATTCCTCTGTCAGGGAGTCCAGATACATTCATTTGTCAAGGGACTGGGTTTTTCAGGTGTGTTTTCAGTATCTCAGTTAAAGTAGGGAAGGAAAAAACCCCAACAGAGGCTCAGTTTGGAGTGCTGCAAGAAACTTTTCAGTCAGGTTTATTAATGAGCAAATAGTGTTTGCTTTTCACTCAGACTGTGATCCTTACATTTAGTTTCAGTTCAGGAAAAGTGGAAGTGAAACTCACAGGTCTGAAGCGACTAGGACTGACAAGCTCTTCCTTGGTGGGATACTGATGTCTTAAAAATCCTGCTCTGCTAAAATCCTCTTGATCCTTGTGCATGAGTCTTGAAAAGTCCTTTGTCTCTCTGTCTCGCTGTGCGTATGCTATGTCTTACCCCATAGATGGGGCAGCTGCATTGGTTCAGCTCTTCTGAAATTTTTATGGAAAAGTATAATTTGTCTTGGCTGAGCAGATACTTGGGCTTCTTTCCAAAGCCTTCAGAGTAGCCAGCCGGAATGATAAATGGCCAATTTGGAGCCATATTAATAATGAGGCATGTTACACTTATCCTTTATAAGTTGTTTTAAACCTGTGAAAGCCAAGTTGGAAGACAAATGACATTTTAAAATATTCAGCAACATCTAAGATTTCTTCTCAGACAATGCCTCTGCAGAAATCCCAGAACATTTCAGTTGTCATCTAATTATGACTGACAAGGTTAGCAGGTTCAGGGAAGCCCAAGAAACCTCATTTTTCCCTGAAGCAAAGTAACTCGCTGGTTTTGTGTCACCTACCTTACTGCCCACTTTATGGCTTGTCTGTATTTACTTTGCTGTCAACACCTTCAAGGAACAGAGATTTCCATTTTCAAGCTAATAAAAGTGAAACATTTCCATCAAATTTGATATTGTGTGGGTTACACATCTTGATTAAACTTCAAAAGGTATTTTATGTGCAAATAAAATGTAGAAGTGATCCTGTGCCTTTTGAGTCTGTGTGTTGCTGCCATCTTGCAGGCAAATTCCCAGTGTCCTTTAGTCGTCACCGCAGCACTCCACGCACAGAAAGAAGAATGCGTGACAATTGTATTACCCAAAGAGATGGTACACTGGCAATTATTGTAGGAGAACTGTATTAATGGCTACAGTGGATTTTTTTTTGAAACAACCTTTAATGCGGTGGGGAGCGTTACATTATTAACATAAATTCTTAAGATTTTTCAAGGTTATTTTGCTACCTCTGCAATATATGTACTCGGTGCTTGTTTGCTGTTGCTCGAGTGATGTGATTTGTTTTGTGTGGATCATTCCATTCACGTGAGTTACATTCAGTGTTATGCAACAGCTCTGTAACCCTCCTGCTTTTCTCTTGTTCACAAGACACTTCTTAACGCAGCTGAATAGCAGCAACTGTAATTTTTGTTTTGGGAGGGAGGAAAAAAAGTTGCAGTCAGAGAGAAGGGCTGTTTCTTAGCCTGGTTTCCTAAAGCAGCAAGGTAAAGCAGCTCAGACCTGTATGTGTCCGTTGGCCCTTCTCCCGCAATAGTTTTTTGAATTGTTTGGTTACTGTTAAGGACATTTGACTGTGAGCTGCCTCCTGCACGCAGTGGGCAGGCTGTGCAAACATGGGTTGGAGCTGTACAACAGGATGGCAATAGTCAAGTGTATGGGGAGAGGGGATGAGGCACTTAGGAGGTACCAGTCGATATTTCAGTGGGAGTCTGTGGGGAATTAAAGATGCTGTGAGACACTGAGGTCGGGGGCGGGGGGCAGAACTGAGGGTGCAGGATGTAAATCACAGGAAACCAAGATTCTGTGGATTTACTACTCTTGGTTTTTAATAGTGATATAAATGAAATCAGGATGGACTTCTATGTAAAGATGGTTGTGACTGATTTCTTTTGCTTGAAAAGAGATGGTCCTCTGGTATTCTGCCTTCCCAAAGGCAGTGTTGTCATATGCATTCTTTCTTCTCAGAAGAGCACAACACACCTGTGCTAGTTTTAAGCTAGCTGTCATGGTTTGAAGAGTAGCCATCAGCCTAGAAAAGGAAGTTTGGAGCTCAGCACAGCCTGTGAAACCAATGTGGGCAACTCTACTGGTACAGAGAGCCTGCTGGGAGCTCTAGGCTGCTGTGCCTTGAGAAACCCTGTCAACAGCTGCTCAGGTGTGTGCATGCTGTACTGCACTTGCTGTGGTGTGCAGTCACGGACGTGAGTTTGGGCTGAATTTGAGTCAGTGAGCAGTCTCAACATAAAGACGTCTTCCTGCTCGGTCCCCTGGGCTAAGTGGTGTCTTTGATGTATTACACTTTCAAGTCTGCCGTTGCTCTTGCAATGAGGCATAACATCAAACTTCGTAATTTCAAGTATTAATGTGTGTACCAAGATTGTTCAAAGAAATTTTGGCTGCCCTGCTTATCAGGGGTGAGCTGGAACCTCTGACATTCACGGGGAGTATTTGCCATCATCTCATCTTACCAAAACCAGCTTGTATGAGTCCTGTCATCTTTGTTGTATTTGTGTGTAAGTTTGTGTAACTTCCCTTATAGATTGGTTTACAGATGTGGTTGGAAAGCACTTACATTGTTTCAGATACACTGACTTGCTTCCCATTAGCAGCTTGGTGGGTGAATAATGGTCATAATAACCCTAATAATACTTTGCAAATTGAGTCTTGCTTTCCTTGCAATAGATCTTTAAAGATCTTTTCTTTGAGATACAGTTTAATTTCTACGCAGATCATTCCTGTAATACTTTTTTTTTTTGGTCTTCTCCCTCATATGATTAATGAATACAAAATTCATATTCAAGGAAGTCTTAAGTCTTAGGTTTCCATAGTTAATGAACCTAACTATTGCAAACTATTTCATGTGTATAAACACGTGAAGTTCTGTGATGATAAACATCAGTAAATATTTAGAAGCCTGAAAAATTGGTAGTAAAATTAACTGTGAGCCAAAGCTGTCTCCCATTCAGCTAGGCAAGGCAAGCCCGTAAGGGCTAGTTATGAACCATTATTTACTTGTTATTCCTTATTTACACTGAACAATTACATGGGTAGCCCTTGACAAGGATTGAGACTTCACATGAATCCGACTTTGCTTTTGTGCATGAATTTTAAATACCTGTCATGACCTCTGATAGGCTTTTGGTTTGGTTTTTTTTTTTTACTCACTGGTCTTTTTTATTTGTTGTGCTGGTGTGCCACTGTATTTTATTTACGCTCAGAAGAGTCAAACACAAACATACTTGGTATCTAGCTGCCATTTCCATGTCATCCTGAGTTCCCATAGAATATTTTAATAACTGATTTCCATATAGGAAATGAGCTGATCGTAAAGTCTTAACTGATAATACTTGGAAAAACTTCTCAGTTCTGCAGTTCCTCACATCCTCTCCTAGCCGTCGCTTCCTCATCTCCTTCCGTCCTTCCCTTTCCAAGAGCGTTGGTCTGTGAGCCCCCAGACGCTTTGGGATCCACTCATGCAGATGCTGTTCGTACTAGTGTGAGAAGAAACACTTGTGGCAGTGGTCTCTGTTGGGGATTGGGAGGAGGGGCTGCTGTTCTCATACTGCCTCTCTCACTTTATTGCGCTATGACCTAGACTATATCTTAAATTACCTTCTTGTCTGACAACCTAAGCAGGATATTGGCTTCATGTTTATAGAGCACTTTGAACACGAATGGAGCTGCCAACGTTGAATCACTGTAGGAAAGTATGAATGCTAGGTTTACCTAATGTTAGCACAAGCCCAGATGCCGTCACCTCTGCCGTGTTTCCTACCCACTGACTTACCTGTGAGCATCCCCACCAAGTCACAGATCCTTCCGCTGCTTCCTCCATGTCCCTGTGTTTATAAAGATGAGATGTAATTGAACCTGCTTTGCATGTATACCAAATAAATCGTGGAGTTAAAAAATGGTGAGGGGAGGAGCATGATGTAATACCCTTTCTGTTCATTTGTCTATATCTTGCTCATTTTAAATATTATACATATGTCTGAGGAGAGAAGGTGGGGTGGAAGTATGGGAATATACAGCAACAGCTGAAGTTTGGAGTTGTTAGAGCAAGCAGGAGTAACTGAGCGTCATGCTGGGAGCTTGCTTACGGGCACCAGTCCTGCAGAGATTGAAGGATACGTTCAATAGATATATTACAGCCTATCCACAGTGCATAAAGTCAGTCATACTTCATATTGGCAGGATGAGTGTTTTAGCAGTGTGGACAAGAGTGACTGATTAGGTTTGCTTTGTGTGAGGAATTTTCTCCAGTTTCAAGTAGATGTTTCTTCATGTAAAGGACCTGTGCTTTTGTCCTCATTACACTTTGTAAAGATATCTCTAAAATACATATCGCAGCATGAAAAGAATCTTATTAATAGGAAATACATAGTTGTTCAGTAGCTTGTATTAAATATATATATTTCAATTTTCTTGTCATTTGCCAGGGCTAATTTAGAGGGGGGGATGTGTAGTATAAGGATATATTTCGGTCATGGGATCTCCTTCTTTTAATGCTGACCAAATGTCCTGTGCCTCTCTTTACAGCTTCCAGCTACAGTTTTATTCTGAGCATTAGTGAAGAGGAAGCCAGGGTGAAGGCTTTGAACGAGTACCTGAGCACTCGTAGTTATATCCAGGGGTTCACATTTTCACATGCAGATGTGGAGGTATTCAAAAAGTTTTCGGGGCCACCTGTGGGCCAGTATATCCATGTTGTCCGGTGGTACAGACACATAGAAGCAATCTATGATGGCAGCAGTGAAAAAAATGAGCCTTGTAAACTTCAAACAAGTGAGTAATACAAACCTGGTGGGCAGGTTATAGACTAGCTGACATTGTATTGGTTTTCATTGCAGACAATTCCTGGAAGTTCCCTTTCATTCTGTCTTGCACGCTTTAAAATTCACCTTATCAGCTTGTATTTAAGGACATTAAATTCTCCTTCCATACAGTTACTGTGTAATTGATAGATCCTGACTTATTTGAATGTTAAAGCTCCGTTTCCACATTTCTTCAGAATTCCTCAGTGTACAGAATTCAATTATGTGTATTTCCTTTAAAAAGCTAGCCACTGGGCTGTACAAGAAGTGTGGAGTTTGGCTTGTTCCCTAAAATATCAGGATTTGCTCAGTCCACACTTTTTCCCCTGCAAGGACAACTAAATAGTTGTATAATACACAAATTCATATTGAATTAAACTGAATACTGTCTCTTACAATTGTTATTAACACTTAATTTCAAAAAGAATGTTTGGGGTTCTTTTTCAACCCTGCTAATTTAGGCATTGCTGACGATTTGAGGAAATACCAACCGGTTAATCTAGGTCATTGTGTAAGCATGGGTGCTGGCATTTTTGGGAGCTGCATCACTCTCCTGAGTTGTTTTCCAATGAGCTAGTCTAATTTAATTGCTTTATAGTGAGATCCTGGTTCAAGGAGTCATGAAATAATTAATAATAATAACACAGAGCTGTTGTATAGTGTTTGCAGTACCTATAAATGAGTGCATAATGTCTGTCATTTTTGCTGATGGTTGTTGACTAATATTACTCCAGTGCCATCTTCTCAGCCTCTCATTGTACGTGTTTTCAATTCCTAGCAGGGCAGCAGTTAAAGTCAGACTGCTGCGAGTGGATTCTGTATATGTGTGTGTGCCTGCATGCATCTGTGCTGGTTATTGATTTCCTTTGAGCAGCGAAGGGATCCCAGCTGTACCGCTGGCTCTGATAGCAGAGCAATCAGGGTGGAGCAATAAGAGGAAAGGTTTCTGTTTCCCCATTCATGAAATCTTTGACGTTCAGTTTCTCTTTCTGTGGGTTATGTCTTGTTTATTTTCATGATCTGTGCATATGTATCAGAAGTCCTGAAATGGTGTTCTGCAGTGCACTATGAAAATGGCACGTGATTTGGGTTTTTGTGATATATCAGAGGCTTGCAGGGGTGGATTAGAGCAAATGAACTTCAGTTTGCAGGGGGAAAACTGTAGCTGCCAAAGGTGTGTGTGAACAGACATTTGAATGGCATGCCTTTCTCTTTGCCCATGGTGTCCATGTCATGGATATAACGTGACACCCAACTTGCAAGCTGAGAACTTGAGGGTGCAGTATCTGGGTTTTTTCATGTGTTTAGTGTGGTTGTAAGTCAAGAAAGCTTTACAGTTTTATCTTTTATTAGACTAACCAACATAGGCTTCCTTCCCCGAGGGAAACGTTAGCTGCAATTAAGCGTGCCAGCGTAATCTTTGTAAATCAAAGAGTAAACAAATCCATACCTTGGTACATGGTGCGTGTTGTGAATAGACTGCTCTGGAGCTTGAGGTATTCTGTTCAGGAATAACTCATACAATGAAACGTTTAGGATAAACACCTATTTCCGTGGACCCATAACACGGAGATTATATGGAGTCCATTTGTGAGACGGGGTACTACAGTTAGTATCTTCTCTTCTTATTTGGGCAGTTATCCAAAAAAGGAAGACGAGGAAGAGATTAATTTTTTTATACTGTGAATGTTTACATTACTTGAAGGTTTTCCACCAAAGTATTCCTACAAAGGTATCAGGGGAGCAGAGTTAATGAAGAACACTCTCAGACACAGGATCAGAAAGGCATTTTGTTGTCAAACATATAGTTTGTATAATATTTTAATTGCAATTAAAATGCATACCATGAGAATTCCTAAAGACAGTGCTGTGTGTAAGGCTGGCAACCTCCATGTATTTTTGACTTTCCTGCTTTGCTTTCATTCCTAGTTAATGTGATAATTAGTTTAACATTGTTAGAGCTGTAAGCAGCCCTGTGCACAGCAAACTGCAGCTCTTCGACAGATGACATATACGTACTTTTGTTCAAAAAACCCATGATTTTAACAATTGTGTTGCTTCTTAAAATTGCAGAGAAAACAAACGCAAGAATATTGTCGCTAATATTACCCTGGGTTTTACCTGCTCTCTTTAACGGCAAAATTTAGCCTCTTGCTGAATTGGAACATATTTGTGGTAAATGCGTGTGTTCAAAAACGCCTTGTGTACACAGCAGCAACGTGTGATAAAAAGCTGAGGTTCTTTCTAGACTTTTCCATCTGCCCTCCCTCTCACCCTGAGTACACGTACTCTGTCAATATTGGCTCTAGAGGCCGACTCTTCTGATCTCTGGACATATTTTGCAAGTTCTGTATGAGATCTGTGATGTGCCGACACAGTATAATCAGAGGCATTGCAGAAAGCCCAGGACTGCCATAACACTTTATTATTAACTCATTAAATTTCAAAGCTCTTGCTAATGCTTTAACTGAATTGCATGCTCTTACTTTTATACCTTCTTCCTTCTTGTTACTTGCATCAAAAGCCAATAGCAATGGCAAGTCAGAGAGTAGAAGATAAAGTAGATTGAAATAATTTACTTTGGGTTTAGTGGCTTTGTGGGAAGCTCTAACAAAAGCAGTTGGATTACTAGGATTGGAGCTGCTTTGTCTGCTTATATGTGTTGGGGTGTTTTTTTTGAAATAACTTAATGATGTGATAAGGAGAAAATGTTATACTGCAAAATTGTTTGTGGAAAGTATCTTTTCCGTTCTCTTGAACTATATTTTTCCCTAAGGTAAAGGCAAGCGTGTGCAGCCCCCCTGGTCTCCCCCAGAAGGGACAAAACATTCTAGACTCTGCCTCTACAACAGCCTGACTCGCAATAAGGTGACTAAATAAAAGAAAAATGGAAAATTCCATAGAAAAATGAATAGAGAAGTCATCAAATGCTTGTTTCTTGTTTACCCTATTAGTAGGCAGATTTTTGGGTTGTACTTTGCGGAATGTTAACAAGCACGTGCCAGAGGTGCTGTGTCAGTCAAGTGGGTTTGCTGAGACAAGTGTTGTATGCAGTAAATATACATATAGGACAAGTGTGTCTATTGCATAATATATAGTTCACAATTGCAAGTTATCATCATGCAAAACAGCCAGGGGTTCCACTGTAATACACATAAGTATATGCAGTGTGAACAGAATAAAATCAGTTTCTTTCTTTAGATGTTGTCTGTGTGAAAAAAAAAAAAGTCATACATTATATTATTGTAATATTAACTGGTAAAACTTCTTGTTTGATGGCTCTTTGGGAAAGAGGGGAAATACTAAGAATACTTATGTTATATGGGATGTAGTATCCAAGTATATGTGAAATGATTATTCTCTGTAACGTTTTTCAGTGCAAAAGAAAGCCCAAACTTCCCTTTTACAAACACAGCTTGGATAATGCCCTGACTAGTCCAGATCTTTGTAATCTGGTATTTTGATTGATAAGAGTGCAGATAACAGGCAGCCACACCCTGTTATCTCTCTTACGTGATAAAGCTAGTGGTGATCTTACGTTAAAACTGGGAGTGGAATAACTATTCCTTTTTTGCAATTATAATCCATGTTTCACGTTCTAATTTCCTAATGTGGTGTTACTGGCCTGAGATTGTGTCTTCAATTTCTTCTGATCACTGTACCCTCTCTTTCAATTAAGGAAATCTTTCAGCCTCAGAATGGAAAAAAGGTCTTGTGGTATTGCTGTGGTCCAACAGTTTATGATGCATCTCACATGGGACATGCCAGGTACTGCAGTTCCTTAATTTGATACAGGTAATAACAGTGCTTATTGGAAGCAAAAGATTAATAGAAAAGGTACTTTATTTAAATGAGCGTATTACTAGAAAATAATCTTGTTAGACACAATGCTTGACATTTAAGATTAAAAGCATATTATCGTATGTCATCATGTGATTAAAAATTTAGGAATAGATGAGGGAAAATTAAAACTGCTGTGAAATTATTGACTCTGAGATTAAAGTAGTGTGTGGAATAGACACAGGCTTGAGTTGTTCATTAAAAACACCCCTATATCTTTTATGTTTTTAGGTCATATATCTCATTTGATATCCTGAGAAGAATCTTGAGGGATTATTTTAAATATGACATTTTCTATTGTATGAATATTACTGATATTGATGATAAGGTAAGGTCTTTTAAAATTGCAATCTAAAATAACGTACTTTGAGCACAGAAGTTAGTCATATGTAATTGCTAATTGCTTTTTGATAAACCAAGATAAATCTTACCCTTACTAATTTAGACATACATTTTGTACACAAAGTCACTGATTTTTCTCAGTTGTGTAGCATTTCCTGGAAAAACCTGTATTCTTGTGTGAGTGAGTGTTGCAGAAATAGTGCAAACTTAGCATTTTGTAATGATAACTTATTTTATTTGCCTGTTGTTGAGATAACTGATTAATTCTGTTGGGATAGCTGACTAACTATGTATGGCGTGTTTAACTTGTATTTCTGCATGTAATTCTTCCAGCTTATTAAATTTATAGGGGTTCTGAAAACCCTTTGTTATGTAATAGTTAGATTTTAGTCGCAATTTCTGTAACTGTGTGTTGCTTCACAAAAACATTTTCATGTTTCTGCTTTGTAGATCATCAAGAGAGCAAGACAAAATTACCTTTTTGAACGATATAGGGAGAACAAATCAGCACCAGCTCAGCTACTTGAAGATGTTAAAACTGCCTCAGAGGTGAGCGTGGTATCTAACCCCTGCTAGTGCCGTAGGTTCTTACGCAGTGGTGTAGGAAAGCATCTGAAGAATGCTCCAGACTTTGCTGCCTCCTTAAACTTTGTGCTTGTTTCAGCTATTCTACTGAACTGGTACCACACAAATTAGAAAATGTTATTGAAACTGCACATCACTTTGATGTCCTGTTGGTTTAGAAGTGGCAAGAACTATCTGTAAAAGGCATGCCTGATTTTTATGCCCATAGAACTTGTTTGTGAGTGCATGTATATTCCTGTGGGGGTACTGGGAAGAAGGCTCAAAAAGCTTTTGGATGTTTGTCTGTTACAATTCAAGCTTTAAAAATAACCCTTTAAATTAGTTTTTAAGTGCTGGTAGGTCCATAATCTTTTAAAGCTTATGAGATTTCTCTTTTGTAGTATCAATGGGCTTGGAAAGAGCAAAAAGTCCCCAAAGCTTTAGGGAGTTAATGAATTGTGTATGCTGGTCTGAAGGTGGGGGAAGGTGATTATCTGGTCATTTTTAGAATTACAGATCACAAAGAGATTATCAGTCTAATGAATTGAATACAGGCCTCGGATTAGGAGGCCTGGAAATTTTGCCCAGCTATAATTGCTTGACATACTCTCTAAGCATAGCATTTAATTTCTCTGTTTCACAGTAAAGCTTCTCCTTTTCAGATTTGTGATAATTAACTGTGTAATTAAGGTGATGAACTGCATAGAAAATGAAAAGGACTAAACAACAGTAATGATGGTGTATGTAATAATTTATAAAGTCTTTCTGAAAAACTGAATTCAGATATGAACTAAGTTCTTTCGACTTCACCTTTGTTTCTGATGTATGGAGTATGTTTCAGAAGTTTGATATCAAAGCTTTTTATGTGGCATAATGTATTATTCATCACTAGCAAGGTCTTACATGGCTAAGATAATATATCGTGTATGGAGCATAGCATTACTGTACTGGAAGTTGCTTTCTAATTATTATTTTTTTCTAATTGTAGCTCTTTTCAATTAAATTAAATGAGACAACAGACCCAGATAAAAAGCAAATGTTGGAAAGAATTCAAAATGCAGTGAAGTCTGCTTTTGACCCTCTACAAGAAGCTGTGCAAGCGAAACTCCCTGCAGAAGAGATCAACAGATATCATGAGGTCACTTGGAGCTCCTTTTTAAATTATATTTGTCTTGTCATTATTAGGGGAGTTAAAATTAGTATTTAGCTTGTAGTAATTCCCTGAAACATTATGGACATTTTTATTCATAAAAAGAGGGAATGGTGGGCCTGAGGACTTCTCATTCAGTACAGGAAATCTGATCCGTGAATTCAACTATATCCTTTTTGGATGATGTTTTTATCAATGACTGGGATTTTTTTTCCTCCTTCCACTGTGATAATTACTCAGTTAATTTTATGTTTTCCGAGTGGATTTTTCTCTTGCATATATTTAGACTTTCTCTTTGATTTTTTTTTTTTTGGTCTTGATGAAGTAGTTTCAGTATAAATTACTGAAAATGCATTTATGACATTCCAGTACTGGTGGCAGTTTTATACAAAAGTGTTTCTGTCTCTGATCTGAGAATAATATATGTCCCCCAAAAAATTATGCTCAGGATAATTTGTATCCAAAGAGCATTACATTAGTGACAGTAGTCCTGTTGACTTTACTGGACTTTGGTACTCTCCCAGTAACCAAGTCAGGCAATGTAACTACTGTCTTTTAGTAATTGGTTTCCACTTTCATCTTTTCCTGCTTTCAGATTATTGTAGGAAGCACAGGGTATGTGCTTCCTTCCTGAGAAGGCTCTAAATTATCTTTTTTTAAAAGAAGTCCAGCTATTCTAATATCAGGTGACTTATAAAAGTGTATACTGACCTAACAGTATTTTAAAACCTCTTAAAATCTAAGCAATCAAACCTTCTGTATCTTATTGTTCAAAAAATTTCATCTTTTAATACAAAACTAGAATATATCCTTGCTGACTTTCAAATTAGTCTTTCAGGCACTTTTAGCAATGTGCACACTAAGGCTTCTGTTAGGATTATTCGGTAGTGATGGGGGGAAGAGATGATGTGATATAACTGCAGGTCCCATCCGGTGTTTGCAGTGTAAGTTCCACATACCTATTTAAGTGATGGACATCAAAACAGATATCACTTACCAGTTTATCCTCCTTCCTCCCTCTGTTTCATCCACGTTTGTGAAGGGCAATAGGATAAAAATCTGACAGAAGCACAGGTTACTCTGTATTCATAGCCAGGAGACTTTCTCCTTCAGCAAACCTCTGTTCAGAATAAGAACTTTCTGCAGGGCAAGTCTTTGACCAGTTGCGCTTACAATTGTTGTTTTATAGATACTGTTGGAAGAAGCCAAGGATTTGCTGTCTGACTGGCTGGACACAAAATTTGGCAGTCAGGTGACTGACAATTCCATATTCTCAAAGCTTCCCAAATTCTGGGAAGGGGAATTTCATAAAGATATGGAAGCACTCAATGTAAGTAAACAAGCCACTAAGGAGTTATGTGATGATGACAGTCAAGGACAGCTTTGTTACAGATGAAATGTCATGTCGTATGCAGTGGTTCAGATCAGTGAAGGTTTATTTATTCACCTGTAAATCAGATGGACTCACTGCCTGGTGTGTCAGAAGGGCAGTAAGTGAAAGAGTTGACATCTCCTGCGGTAGTTTGTTGTTAACGTTGCCTTAAAGACCAAGGAAAAAGTGACCACAGAACATTGGCTAGAAATTGGCTCAAAAGCAAACGACAGTAGCATCTAAGACTCCTATTTCAAGCTTTCTGCTCTGAAACAATGCGTAATATATATATTTAGTGTATATTTGTGTATGTATGCATATATTTATATATATATCTAAAATAGAAAATGCTCCTTTTTAATCTATAGGTTTTACCTCCAGATGTTTTAACACGGGTTAGCGAATATGTGCCAGAAATTGTGGATTTTGTGAAAAAGATTGTGGATAATGGTTATGGGTAAGTTTACTACTGGTTGCTTTTGTTGTGTGTTTATACTGTGTCAGAGGTAGAACGATTGCTTTCAACAATTAACTCTGAACTCCTTTCTCTGTTTTCATATCCAGTAGTTGTCTTTTCCAGAAGTAGTGTTTCATCAAATAAAGAAAGTTCAGGTTTCTTTGCAACTATTTCTCACCTGATGAAAATGTGCTGTTCTATACTTAGAATGTCTTACAGAGAGAGAAGTTACATTATTGAATTTATAGGGTGAAATCCTCATTCATTAAAATAAATAGTCAAAGTCCCATTCACTTGAACTATGTTTTGACTCCTGACCTTCAGCAAGGGGTTTCAATAATGGATCCCTGAGTAGATGGCTAGAAATCAGTTGTAAACAGTGTAAGTTAAAAAAAAAGTAATTGTGAATTCTTTTTCTGCCATTGTCTGATATTTGTGAAAATCAAGCTAATACTCTAGAAGTTCCTAAGTATCATGATAGATTTCTGTCTGAAATTCTTGAGTTCTCTTTCTGTTAATAGCCTCAGTTTTTCAACATGGATATATTTTTATTGTGCAAGAAGCAGACCTGTGGTTCAGGCTGCCATAATGTCTCTTGCATGTTCTTCCTTTAAATCTACTTTTAAAAATAAAAAGAAAAAAAGGGGGACAGTTCAACATTATTTGCACTGAACTGTCAGCATTTTTGGTGGTCCTGACACCTTTGTGTCAGAGGTTTTCTTATGGCTGTAATTGGACGAAATTGTTGAAGTGAAAGAGGACAAAATGAACTGTGAAACAAACATGAATTATATTGTGTTACTGCAAAATATTAAAAGGGATCAGAGGTAATGTAGGTATGTTTTCTCTTGGGACTGTTATCTGATGTCTTACCTCTTGAGAGTTTAACAAAATATGTTAGTTGTTTTCCCTTTGATCTTTTTGATTATGACTTTTAATAATTTGTCTGAGATCTTTCTAGTAAGGCCTTAAAACTTAGGCTCACCTAAGTCATCTGTACAGTACTGACCAGTCCTGTACTGTATGTGGATTGACTGGAAAACTTAAACTTAAGACAGTGATTTTTGGGATAAAATTCGGTTAAGTCTTATTAGAAAGTTAGCTAAATCATGATCTTTAACATTTCAGGTATGTGTCCAATGGATCTGTATACTTCGATACAGTGAAGTTTGATTCCAGTAAAAAACACTCCTATGCTAAGTTGGTTCCTGAAGCTGTAGGTGACCAAAAAGCTCTTCAAGAGGGTGAAGGTAAAAGGGGGAAATACCCATATGCTTCAGTTGCTGAAAAAAATGATGTGTTGATCTCTTCACGTGATTTTCATTGGGAACAACGTTACTGTCAGAGCTGAATGGGTTTCCTTCCTTTACCAATAGGTTTCTTTTCCAAAGTTTTGTAGCTTGAGCCAGCACTTCCCTGCAAATTTTTAATTGGAATGTACCGAGAAACATTATTCATTCTAGGATGTTTTGGGTGTTTGTTTGTTTGTTTTGGTTGTTTTTGTTTTCGGGGTGTGTGTATGTGTGTGTTGGTTGGAGTTTCTTGTCAGAATTGTGACCAGCTCAGTAATTTGACTATAGCCCACTTATTTGGCTGTTCACCTGGTTCAAAGTAGGAGTAGCAAAGGCTTGAAGCTGGGTCTTCCACACGCCAGGTGAAAGCTCTCCACACCAGCCTGTGGTTATATCATGAAAAATATTTGGGTTCCTCTTTCATACTGAAAACTCTTTTTACTTTGTAAACCTTGTTTGTTGAACTAAATACAAATATAGATTTTTTTAAGTTGAGCCATAGCAGAGTAGCTAAAAATGCTCAATAAACCGGACTCATTCATTATCTGCTCCTAAGGTTGTATAGTTTTAGTAGCAAGTCATCAACAAAGTCTATCAGAAGAATATGAAAAGATTTTTATGGAACACTCATACTAGGGCCCACTCATTTGGGCCCTCATACTAGGTGCAAGTAGCAATATCTGAGAGGTGCAGCTAAAAAAGGATATGATTTTTTTTTTTCTTAATTCAAACCCTGACAGCTGAAATCTTCGATGTATGTGTGAAATAAAAAGTGCTAGCTTAAACCACCATCTTTGTGGTAACATTAATGAATCATTTCCTCCACTTAACCAGCCACTTCTGTTGATTTGCTATGTCCTTTCACAAATACAAACTGGTGCTGAGTGATTAGTGTAACTAACCAAGAGTATGCATACCTCAAGTTATTGCTTGTCAGCTTAGCTGATTTGGCTCGTGATGATTGTCCTTTACCGTGACAGATGTCATTTTGACTGTGACAGGCAGCAGAAATCCTAAGCTCTGAAAGATGCAATTAATGTCAACAGAAATACTTTTTCTATTCAAAGTGCATAATGTTAGATATTCTAAAAAATCGAGATTGCAGGTGTCTCAACATCTCAACATTTCCCTCTTCGATGTGTGGTGCAGTGAGGCCAAAAATCAATAAAGCTGGTATTTAAATAAAATGTATATATTTACATTTTCTCTTCTGAAAGGTGACCTGAGCATCTCAGCTGATCGCTTAAGTGAGAAGCATTCTCCGAATGATTTTGCTTTGTGGAAATCCTCCAAGCCAGGAGAGCCCTCATGGGACTCTCCGTGGGGAAAGGTAAGGACATTGCAATCAGGATTTAGATCTTCTACACCTTATTAAGTAGTATGTTACACAAATACTTTGCCTCACCTCATACTGATAATGTCTAGATTCTGGGGATCTTGTATGCCATAGTAGATTCTGTTGCTATGTTCATTTAATGATTTAGAGTGTGTATCAGTCTGGCTGTTTGACACTTTTAAACAGAAGTCTGTGGGCAGGCTAATGATGGCTGTTGCTGGTCATTTGTGCTCTCCTTATCTACAGGAATTTCTATATCCTTTTTTCCTTGTGATCGAAAATATTAATGTTATTTTACAAAGAATAATAAGCAGGATAATCAAAGATCATATCCAATAATCGCAGATGTGTATGCCATGTTTGTCCTTTAAATCCAACAGTATACTTTTACAAAGCTGGACTGAAACTCTTGTTTTCTTGGTAGCACTGTATCTCATTTCCTCAGGTGTGTAACTGCCTAGGCCAGAGCCATGAGGGAACAATACGTAGCTGGGAGGGGAAGACAACTAACTAGTAGCCAAGTAATGTCTTTTTCTTAACAGGGTCGTCCAGGTTGGCACATCGAATGTTCCGCAATGGCTGGATCCATTCTAGGAGAGTCGATGGATATTCATGGAGGAGGGTTTGATCTTCGATTTCCCCATCACGACAATGAACTAGCACAGTCAGAGGTGAATGAACTGGCCTTCAGTTTCTGCAGCGAAAAAGCAACATGCTTTGCTTTGACAGCAACACAAATCCATCAATTAATTTTTAAAATTTTGTGTGTTTTTTGTAAGCGTAACTTGTTCTCAGGATTTTGTTCTTAAATTATCCTACTTCATGGTATGTATGTAAACAGTGTTGGGTCTTCGGTATTTTTTGTTTTTGCTGCAGGCATACTTTGAAAACGATCACTGGGTTCGGTATTTTCTGCATACTGGCCACCTAACAATTGCTGGCTGTAAAATGTCCAAATCTTTAAAGAATTTCATTACCATAAAAGATGCACTGAAGAAACATACAGGTAAAAATTACTTTGGAATTGGAATGCTTTTGATGTACTTTGAGTGGTGACTGTGGTAGTTTTGTTATTCAGGCACATAATGGAGTTTCCAAAAATGGCTAATTCCAGATGTCTTTCTTCTTCTCTAATTTTAGAACAGCTTTGGCATTCTTTTGTTCCTTGTTGGTATTATCTGTGTGGATAATAGTGTTCCTGCTTTTTTGCTAGATGTATTGATAGTAAGAATATTAAAAATTGTTATGTTCTTAGCCACTGCAGTATTGGAGACCATAAAAATGTGTTAGATTATGATTATTTTCCGTGTTTATTTTGAAACTCCCAATAGCACGACAGTTACGGTTGGCTTTCCTCATGCACTCCTGGAAGGATACACTGGATTATTCAAATAATACCATGGAGTCAGCTATTCAGTATGAGAAGTTTATGAATGTAAGTAAGGTTTCCATTCCTCCTCCAGCTCTCTAAGCTGTGTGTTGCCAATGTGTTTCAAAGAGTAGAACCCAAGGATATATAGGACATATCCACAGACTGAGTTTGCCTTCTGAATTCATCTGGTGGGATGTGTTGGGGTTTAGACCCAGCTGGCAACTCAGCACCACGCGGCCACTGCTCACTCCTCCCTGATGGGATAGGGAGGAGAAAATATAAGGAAAGGTCATGGGTTGAGACAAGGACAGGGAGTGATCACTCAGCAATTGTGGTCATGGACAAAACAGACTTGATTTGGGGAAGAAAAATCAATTTAATTTGTTACAAATGAAATCAGATTAGGACAATGAGAGACAAAACCAGATCTTACAAACACTTTCCCTCCACCCCTCCCTTCTTCCCAGGCTCAGTTTTGCTCTCAATTTCTCTGTCTCCCCTCCAGTGGCACAGGAGGATGGGGAATGGGGAAGGGGGATTCTGGTCAGTCCATCACACGTTGTCTCTGCTGCTCCTTCCTCCTCAGGGGGAGGATCCTCACGCTCTGCCCCTGCTCCAGGATGGGTCCCTTCCATGGGGTGCAGTCCTTCAGGAGCAGCCTGCTCAAGCGTGGGCTTCCCACAGAGCCACAGACTCTTCAGGCACAGTCGCCTGCTCCAGCGTAGGGTCCTCCCCAGGCTGCAGGGGGGTCTCTGCTCCCCCGTGACCCTCCATGGCTGCAGGGCACAGCCTGCCCTCTCAGCATGGGCTGTCGGGGAACCTCTCCTCTGGGCACCTCCTCCCTTCTCTCTGCACTGACCTGGGTGCCTGCCTGGTTGTCTCTCACATCCCACTCCTCTGTCTGCTGTTGCTTCCCCAGAAGGTTTTTTTTCCTCCTCTTAAATATGTTATTCCAGAGGCGCTACTACTGTTGCCAATTGGCTCGACCTTGGCCAGAGGCGGGTCTGACTTAGAGCCGGGGAAGATTCTAGCAACTTCGCACAGAAGCCACTCCTGTAGTCCCTTCCCCACTACCAAAATCCCACCACACAGGCCCAGTGCAGATGTCACAGTATTTGTTTAGCTGCCATTGCACATTCAAGTCATGTGAATTCCATAGACAGCTACAGAGAGCTGTGTGCTTTCTCTGTGAGCAGCTTGACACTTACACACAAGATGAGTTTCTCAGTTCAGCCTGCTTATGGTATTCAGTCCAACAGACACTCCCATCACATGTGTACCAGATCAGACTTCACACAAATACGGCCGAAGGAGAAGAGGCAATATCATTCGTACCTTGTCTCCTCACCACATACGTCGGGCATTTGCCTCTTGCCTTGCAGACATATGTGACAGTTCCCTGCTGAGTTCGGAGCCATGATTTAAACCCCCGTTTCCCACGAGGAGGCTTTATGGCATTTTGAGACTATTGATCTTGGTCTCTCCAGCTGAAACTATTCTGCTTTTTATTTAAAATGTTTGGTTTGGGTCACAGAATAAGTGAAAAGGACTTTTCACCAAGCTGGATGCTCACATAAAATAGACCCTTGCTATACAAGACGTTTTTATTCTTCAGCTTCCATTGCTAGCAACACATTTAAAAAACTGCCATAAGAATTCTTGTCTAAACCTTTTTAAAATGGTATTGTATGTGAGCAGCTTGGTGTTAGAGTATCATAATGCATCGTGCAGTGGCAGAGCCAAAAGATAGAACTGAATGACAGTCCAACTGTGATTTATGGAGTTATGCAAAGTGTGTGGGTTTCTTTGTTTTGACAGACATTCTGTAGATCCTGGCTGAAATGGTGTTGAAACCAGGTTTTTTAGAAGGATAATTAAGAAATAATGTCTTTGCATAGTAAATATTTGTTGTGCCTAATTGAAACTGATCTTTAGCTATATTCTTCTTTTATAGGAGTTCTTTTTAAATGTGAAGGATATTCTTCGAGCTCCCACTGATGTGACAGGCCAGTTTCAGAAATGGGAAAATCAGGAAGCAGAACTGAACAAACAGTGAGTGGAGCATTCCTACTTCTCTGCGAATAGCCATTGTGTAGCTACACGCTTATTTTTTAACTTGCAAAATTACATAATATGTATATAGTGATATTCATAAGTCTGTAGAGTTTCCACTGAGTACCCCAACTCTACAATCTACTGACTTTAATCTTGCAACAACTTTATGAAGTCTAGATGAAATTGTTCTTTTCCCTTTGGTTATGTTAAGAACATTGGCATGCCTCATCGCCCTGCCTGTGAAGGGAAAGGGTACTTTTTTGTTACATAGCTGTCATTTTCTTCGCTACCGGAAATGCTGTCCTTCTAGCTGAGAAGTGACTGATAATTAACAGTGTTTACAACTGGAAAAAACAGTATTTTACACATTTCAGAGTGCAGTGAGCAAACTGAGACAAACAGAAGTTAAATGACCTGACGAAAAGCACAAAAGATTAGCGTACCAATGTTTGATAATATGTTATTGAGAGAGGCAGTGATATCAATATTGCAGTCTTTCACTTTTATAACAAAACTACTGCTATGTTTTTGTAATACAGTTTCCTATGTGGCTTCTATTATGACTGAAATTTAAATTAGAAGCATCTTACGTTGCAGTCCTAAAATTGTTCCTAGTTCAGTTCACTGTTGTGGACAGAGATGTTGACTATTGAAGGACCAAGTGCAGATGCTTCTGGTTAGTGATGTCCTCCAAAAATTTCACCTTCAACTTGAGCTTGGTAGAGAGAAGTTTTTTAAAAAGGGGGAAGATGGTAAATAACAGAAAGGACAAAAGAAGGGACAAAGGAGTGGGAGGAACAGAAGACATGCCTCATGGATATTTGGTTTTGTTTCCTTTCTCTACCAATTCTCATTTTCTTTTATGTGGAAAAAGTACATTGTTAGAAATAGTAGCATCCCTGGTGTGGTGAAATTGTACTTAATATACTGTATTACTTGTTATGCCTATTCATGAACAGTACAAAGTTTTACATGAATTCATTCCCTGTATCTGCTTGTAACAGCTTCGTAACACTTTACTTTGTGGTAAGTTAGCTTCCAAATTGGTGGTCCTCGCCGGAAAGCTGCTAAACAGAGTATTCGGGTGGTACATAGGAACAGGAAAGCAATATTGTAAAAAAAGGGAAAAAGGAAAACAAAAGTAAGCACAAGAAGGTAGTAAATAAGCAATTTATACTGCTTTTAAAAACTGGTATGAAAAGGTCAGTTGATGAAAAAATGTTAGATGTAATTTGTTTGTATAGTGGTTTCCAGCTAGATTATCCTGCCTGCGTTTGTCCGTAGCAGCAAAACAGCCCCATTGTGATAATGCCTTTTTCTTGCTCATCTGTTTTTTCTTTCAAATCTAACTAAGACCAGCAAAACATTATCTCACTTTTAGATCCCATTACCCATCTAACAGAAGTTCTTCAGAGTAGGTTGCAGATACTTTGGACATCAATAGTAAAAAAAATGTTTTTCTTCTTAGTTTTTATGAGAAGAAGGCAGCAATTCATGAAGCACTGTGTGACAATATTGACACTCGCTCTGTCTTAGAAGAAATGCGTTCGTTAGTCAGTCAGAGTAACTCCTATATTGCTGCGAAGAAATCTTCCAGACAAATGCCAAACAGACTTCTTTTAGAAAACATCAGTTCCTATCTCACTCAAATGCTGAAGGTATGTAACAGCAAGTAGTAACGTTGCTATTGCACTGTGCTATTGTAACAGTTGTATTTTCCTAGTATGTAGGGATTTGTACAGTCTTTGTTTAAATCTTATGGGAAACTAGAGATCTTCCACGTACACCCCAGCCAAAACAACCCCAAATTGCAGCGTGTGCTGCAGCAGAAACAATTTGGAGTCCTTTATGTTACATTATAATTTCAGCTAATGTTTTGTTGAATAGGGGAGAGCCCCTAATACATAAAAGGAAAATTAGACAGTACAAAAAATACAAAGTCAGAATGTCAAATCTGACATCTTTAAAGCTAAATCTGAAAGCCAATGCTTAATATGCTGTATCAATTAAAACCCAAACCATCTCATTAGAGAGCAGTGAATTGAGGGTTAAATGAGAACTAGGTGGGTTCAAAACCCTAGTACGTATAGTTTTGCTTAGTTTTCACATACCTGTGACTTGATGTACACAATCTTTTCTTTTTTCTTTTTCTTCCCTTGACCAGATATTTGGTGCCATAGAAAGTGATGATGCAATTGGTTTTCCTGTTGGAGGGAATAATCAAAATATAAATGTAAGTGAAGGGCAAAGTGCACTACACAAATACACTATACATTCCTGTGTCCTTTGAAAACTTAGATTAGATAACTTAGGTTACATTACTGATATATATAGTCCAATTACATTCTTTCTGCTTTTAACATTTGAATCTGATGTAATTAACTTGCTTAGGAAGCAGGATTTTTCTTCTATGGAAGCTGGGGTTTTTGTAGGTTTGTTTGACTTAATGACAGACAAATTATATAGCAAGCACAAAAAGAATTATCTTGTCTTCCGAATGATGAGTCTGTTTAAGAAACCACATGTTAAGTACAGACAGCACATGCTACAGTCTAAAGACTCATTACAAGTGTTTGTGTGTTAAATAGGTTCAAAAATATAATTATACTGATTAAATTTTCTTGTGGTACACCAGAAAACAGCCTGGAGGCAGCTGGAGTTTTATCCACATTTCAATCTCTCTTTCTGATCTCATTTGCAGCCACAGTTTTTATCTGGCTTTTGAAGGCTGTTTTCCTTTGGTCAGCTAGCAGTTCCACTGTTGATACAGAATTTTTCTGGAAATACGTAGCAGATACCTGATGAAAGTGCTGACGGGCCCTGTCGTAACAGTAATGTTTTGTGGTGTAGGCAGGAGAAATAACTCCATATGAAATCTATCAGTGTTGCTGTCTTTGTTCCTGCAAAAAATTTGACATGGACAAATCAGTGCTGTTTTTCGAGTGTTTTTCTGCACTCAGAGATGTGACCATATGTTTTTCTGTTCATCCTTAGAAGGTATAATTAAAACATTTATGGTGTAACAAAAATCCCAACTTTTTATTCATCAAAGGAAGAGGAAATCTTGCTTGTGGTTGAAGAATGTGAATGAACACTCAGCTGATAATTGCCCATGCAAATGCTTACATGAACACTCAGCTGATAATTGCCCATGCAAATGTTTACATTACTGTGCTGTGGAAAACTCCAGCCATCATATAACAAGAATAATAAGGAAAATGCTCTGTATTCCATACCAACACCCATCAATAGTGAATTTTAATTTAGCTCAGAATTATTCTGGATTTCAGAAGAAAGGCAGCATCTTAACACCTTTTTAAGGGAAATAGAAGTTAAATTTGTATTTAGCACTTCATTCAGGCAGTGTTTACAATAGATATGCTTTCTGGAAGGATTGGAAATAGCTTCGAACAAGAAGCTAAGCACCTTCACTCCTTTAGAGTAACGTTGCCAAGGGTTGTAGGGTCAGAAGAATCTTGTGCTGACACCTGTTACACACAGGTTTCTTCACAGGAAGAAACTTCTGGTTTATCACCTAAGTAAGACATTACTGCTTTTCAGCATTATAAAGATGTGTAATATCACAGATGTTTTGCTATTCCATTAAATATTATACCCTCTTTCACTGTTCCATGCAGATACGTATTTTTCTTAGTAAAAATTACCAGGTGAACATTCAAGGTTGGAAAACTTCTCATTAATTACAGAAGGCTGTGGATCAGACCTATTGTTTCTTGTCTAAATTGGAGATGAAGGAACCAACAGAGGCATTATCTCAAAAACAGGCATAATCCTCTGCAGAGCTCTGAAAGAACAACTAGGTTAATTACCGTGGTTCAGTAATGGAAAGGGGATAGAAGAGATTTGAAGCCAGAAAACTTCAGGTTCCATAGTGTCATTTTCCAGATGATTGAAGCGTTGCTGTCAGGTTAGTTATTCTGGAAATAAAATCTTTCATCTTCAAATGTCTGATAAAGTAGCGACAGCGTGTGCTTTCCTGACGCCACTTCATTTGCATGTTGAGCTAGTTTGAGTGTAGAGGGAGTAGTGGAGATGTGACTGTTGCTCACTTTCCAGCCTGTTCTTTCTGCCAAACATGTCAGCACAGGTTCCAGTTGTGGAGCTGGAAGCATGGTATTCACATTTATGAAATGTTGTAACAGAGCCCCTCAGCTTCTTTAATATGGACATTTTTAGAGCATAACAAAGTATCTTACCTGTTCATTGCACAGAAATTCATCATGGAGATTTAACAGATAGATGTGGAAACTGTAGGGGAAACAAAAGTGCTTTTTTTTCCTCTCTCCACTCTACGAAGTAAAGAAACTTTTAGTTTTTAGTCCACTGGATGCCCAGCTTCTGTTGGGATTGCAGGGAAGTGTTAGCAGACAGCACTGATCTCCAGTTGTTTTTGTAATTGTTCACTGCTGTTTGCTAGCTGCTTGCTGTTGCTATTCACTGCCATTGAGAGCAGGACTCAGGACTTTCTCTTTGAACTGTCATGACCAGCATTTACTTACACCTGAAATAACTCAACAGTAATCTCCTCCCCCTTTTTGTCAGGGGAGTTGTGTGAGGTAGACAGACAACTGCATTGTATTGGAAATAAATACAATTAGCATTAGCTAACATCTGAGGAACAGCTCTGTGTCCTAATGAAAGTAAGTCCTAACATCAGTTACACCTGGTTTTATGTGTGACAAGCAGTTGGACCTAAGTAAGACAATACAGAACACGATGGGGCAAATTCCTCTGGGTGCTGTTTTTATCCCTGTGCCACATTATAGTTAGCTGGACTAGAGCATAACCCTGTGGAACTGAAGTATCTGTAACTGAAAGGAGGCAAGAAAGGAGTGGAGAGAGGCAGAACTTCACAAGTTGATTTTATTTGTACAAACAAGAAATTGTCAGCTCATGCAAACTATCATATCTCCTTTAACATCAATAGAGCCATGACAATTTTTATTGATACGGATCTGCCTTGAGGGTCAAGTTCCACAGCACATAAATATGAAGTGGGTAAGGATATATTTTATATCTAAATGGTGATTGGCTAACTGTAGAAATAATTATCCTGCAGATTGAATCTACTGTGATGCCATACCTCCAGGTTCTTTCTGAGTTCAGAGAAGGAGTGCGACAAATTGCCAGAGAGAAGAAAGGTGAGAGTTAATTTTTTTCCTGCACATGAGACTCAGAGGTCGTAGGAATCAAACTGGGGGTGGGGGGCAATCCAGCTGATACAGTCTCTCTTTGCTTAGAGAATAAAAGTAAGGCATCTTTGAATCAGAGCTGTCTTGAATATTTGCATCTCTGCTACCTGTCTCATTTAGGAATCTTTTACAGGCTGCTAAACTAATTTTCTTTTCATTTCGTAAAGAATCTAAAACTTCTGGAATGACAAGGACTAGCTTTTATTTCTCTAGATTAGGGCACTCCCTGCTTTCTAGGTATGAAGGTACCCATGATCTCTTCCCCTAGGGACCCTGAGTTCTCTAAAAGGTGTAGATTGCTGCACAACAATACAGTCTCTGTTTAAGTAGATGTTTGTTCCTGTTTGTTAGCGTAGTTGGAATTGTAGCCCCCCTGATGGTAATTGAGTGCTGGGTTTGGAGAATTCATTTGTAAGTTTGCTATGTTGGTTTTGGCGCTTCTTTTTTCCCCTCTGTTGGCAGCAGAACTATGTAGGGTTAAAAAGGTTGTTCTGTTAAGCCCTCCTTGATTTTACTGGTTGATTAGTTCTTAATGGAGCTTTTACTGTTTTCTGCTGTTCCCTGTGGAATTTCACATCTTCAGTAGGTATTTGTTTCTTGTTTTCTTAAATTTTACACTGACATTTTGTATTTGAAGGCAAAATAGGGCATTTTTAATATATAAAGCATGTATAAATAACCCCTGTGTTATACAGGAGTATAAAATTACTTGTAGTGTCTGGCTGATAACCTATTTAGCTGGCAAAGAACCTGAACCCTAATTCTGCTATTGGTTTGAGTTTTTCTAAGGGCTAATAAGTTGACCTTAAAAGCACAAAATTGTTAACGTGACTACTCAGCTATTACTGTCAAACTCCTATAGGCCTAATTGATGCTGAGAAATAGGCTTATTCGTTCCAACAGCAAATATTTCCTGTAACTATATTTTGAAACTCACGAAGTTGCTGTGTACATCCTTAGCCAAAAATATGACCTTTGTTCTTTCAGTACTCATTTTATACAAGGCTTTTTTTTCCCTTGCTTTCTAATGGTTGAGCTAAACAGATCTGCACTCTTAACAGTGGTAAGGTTTAAATGTCATGGGGTTTCTTGTAGATCATTTTTAGAACATACTTAGTTCTAAAGCTAGACTAGCTAAGCTAGACTGCTTACTGGCACTTGAATTTCTTACTTGCAAGGTATTGATTTTTTTTTCCTGAAATAAATCGGTCAGTAAGAATAAAGCTGGATCTAGCTGCTATTTGGTTGGGGTACGGAGCGGTTATAGCACTCTGAACAGGTGATAAGGCACTATCCCACTGGTTTCCTGATCACTGTCCTCAGTGAGGAAAATGCCTTATGTCTTGGGGAAGCCCATAAACAACCCTCTGCCCAATACCTAAACATCTTTGGTCTGGAGGTACCATGTGCAGAGAACAAGCACATTTCAGACCTAAGTGCTGACTCCTCTGGATGACAAAGGATTGATCAGAAGATGTGTTCTTTCATAGATAATACATGTTTGTTATACATTTCTCCTTATTCTCCACCTTGATGGATTTCTTCTTAAACTTTCAATTATTCATGATTTCAGATAAGTAAATATTTATAACTGAGCAGACACTGTTTTATTGAATAAACAGTAGGTGTGTCCGATATGTTTTTGACGTGACATGCATAATTCCTTTGCCTTGGTTAGAGTCAATACCTTTTAGTGCTAACAGCTATTGAGGTAATCTTATCCCTTTTTTATCTTAATGGCTTACTTAGAGTTGCATCAAACATGAATGTGGTTCACTGTGTATAACTGTGAAAAATAACGACTTAGTTCATAGCAGGCAGAAGAGCTTTTATAACCTTTTAAGTAAGTTCTGCCATCTTTCAGCTACACAGAGAAGAAACATGTTTCTTTGCAGGGACTTGAAATTTATAAATATGTTCCAAGATACCCTTATTGTTCCTGAAGGGGAACAGAAAGAAAATCCAAGGCAATTCAGAAATGATGCAACACTTTTGCCAGGGTATAGTGGAAGGGTATATGACTCAGGAAGTGAGTGGTTGCTATAGGATTTCCAACAAGAAGGGTTAAGAACCATATTTTAGAAAAATCATGTATTAACATATGTTGTGCTGTGCCTAACAGTGCATTTGAAGGAGCAGGATTTTGTTGGTTTGATAACTACATATAACTTGTCAGAGCAACTGTACTCCAAACATCCGCTGTTTGTAGAGACAGTTATCTTTAAGACCTAGTCTGACCAAGCTGGTTTTCTTCAAGCAAGCTAGTAGCAGCAGAACAGAGAATTTTGATTTGGCTTTCTGGATGGTGATCAGGACATCATGACTAACATCATGTTTTGTCCTTGCAAACTTATCGAAGAGCCTTTGATGACAGCAAATGGTTAAGAACTCAAGATTTAGCTGGAATAGATGTTATTGGGCCTTAAGAGGAAGATAAACCTTCATACAATATATTTACTTGGATGAGAAATTGTATCAGCCAAGCAGCAGAACACTTAAGAGGAATGAAATGCATTAAGAAGAACCAGTATGTTGCTGTTGTGATCTTAATTCAGTGACATATTTTACAGGCAGTCTTGTATTTAGGAGGAAACGCTTACCACGTGTGACAAGATAGATACTTGGGTTAGATGATACCACTTGAATAAACAAGTGTTCTCCCTTTCAGCAGCTCTCAGCTGGTTAAAGTAACAGGGGTCTCAAAGGTAATAATTCTGGCACTAGAAGCTACTATCCAGACACTGTACTAACTACTGCACATATCAGTAGATACAAGTGCCATCCCTGAGCCTTCATCTCCTCTGTAATTCTCAGAGCCTCAGCGAGCTGAGCAGTGAACAGAGCACTGTCCAGCCTGATACCATACAATGGCACAGCCACCCTATTTCATTGCACGGTAGCGTCCTGCGACTCTCTCTTTGTATAGGAAAGCACTGCAGTTTGTGAAAGGTTTATCACTTGACAATCAAAGACCTTTCTCTGTCCTGTGTGAGTGGCAAGTTCTGAATTACATTTCAGTGCTACATAGGTAGCAGGACAGAAGTATACTGTCATCAAATCTTACTTCACTGAAAGTATTTTTCATGCTCTGTAGTAACTGAAGTGCTGCAGTTGAGTGATGCTCTTCGAGATGACATCCTTCCTGAACTTGGTGTTCGATTTGAAGATCATGAAGGTACCCAATTATATGTTTTGCAACTTTGTAGGAGTGGTTTTTATACTCTTACTATTTACATAAGAAGTGGGAAAACAGCCTGTCACGACTAATCTGCAATAGTCCAACAAGCTGAAGGAGGGCAAAGCTATAGCATGTCATATTTCTGATGTATGAGTATATATTATGGAACTGCGTATTGGAATAGATGTATAGAATATAGAAACGTACACTGCAATCTTTTTGTATAATATAATTTCTTAGTCACTTTTGAGTAGCTACTCAGTTGTAATTACTGTTGTAACAGTTGCAAAAGTTACTCAGTTGCAAAAAGAAAACAGTTGGTACAGGGTAAACCTTTGACTATTCAAGCACTGAAAACTCATTCATCTGGTTTTGCTTCCTTAGGACTCCCAACTGTGGTTAAATTAGTAGATAAGGATACATTACTGAAAGAAAGAGAAGAAAAGAAAAGGGTAATTATTTTCAACATTCTATTTTTTTTAAAATTTAAAGTAATGTGTAAGTTATGGATATTTTTACATTGATAACTTGCAAGAAAAAATCTTAACAGACTAGCAACAAGGAAAATAACATAATTTAACAAGAGAATTAATACTAAAATTTGAGTGTGTTCAGGAAAAGGACTTTTGAAACAGCAGCAGCTTCTTGGAAAATTTTGTATGGGACCTACTGAATACCTCTAAGTTTTGGTTTGTTCGTATTAAGACCTTCATATAATTCAGGGATGTTGAGTATTGCTGCATACTGTCTCTGGAAGAACGGTTCCAATGAGAAGCTAGTTCAGACTTTTTTTTGTCTGTACAAACAAAGTTGACATTTTCAATAGAACTAGACTGTATTTATCTGATGTGAGAACAAAACACACTGGCTAAATCTTAACTAATGTAGCATGGATGAGCGAGAGATTCAGGGTGTGGGGGCAAGAATTCACATGTTGCTATATAAAGATTGTGAATTGTAATTCACATGCACAAGGTCTGTACAGAAATCCTCCTTTTGGCACTTCCTAGCATTAACATTTGACTTTGTAACATGTAGAAGTAACACTTCACATGTCAGTCTTCAGTTTTAACAAATAATACAATTCTGTCATGTCTAGAAATGTTGGGAAGACTTTCCAACATTCCTACTTCCATGTAGATGTTTTTTTTTCTTTAGAAAAGGGAGGAGTAAAATGTAGTATCAGCCAATTCCAGATGTTTTCATCAGAAAGGCATTTGAAGGCAGATTGTGTATAGTTGCTGGGTGGGGCCTGCAGCTAGAGCACATTTTCCTCTGGAAACAGTATTATGTTCAGTCCTGGCACAACCCTTGGAGAACTGATAGGTCTCTCTAAAGCAAGTCCAAGATAAGTTTTATAAGTTGGCTAAATTTGGATAGTTGTTTCCCTAGGAACATCAAGGGATACAACTGCTTCATGAGAAACTGTAATGTCTTCACAGTTTGAGGCAAGAGCTTAAAATATCAGCTATCTTTTTTTTTAAAGTAATTTTTCCCCATGAAATGGGAGGACCATCTCTTTTGCAGGCTTTGTAGATATTCTTTTATAGGTATATATTTTGCATGCAAATGCATTCTGAACAGTTAAAACTGGTTTAACTGTGAATAAAAGCAAATTAAATCAAAATCGTACAGTGGGAAGTACCAGACAATCCTAATTATAAGGCACGGTGGCTTTGCTGCAGGTCATGCTGCCAGTTCTATCTGTAATTAGATGTCCAGGGGAGCTCGCTGGCTCAGATTTGTAGAAAACAGCCAAATGAAGTAGTTAGTTACCTTTTACTCATCAACATTGCCTTTCCTAGATTGAAGAAGAGAAGAAAAGGAAGAAAGAAGAAGCAGCCAGGAAGAAACAAGAGCAGGAAGTAAGTGTTCAGATCCTTTTAATCTGGTGTTGAAGAAAAATGTTAGCAGCAGTAGTCACGTGCAGGAAAGATTACACTAGAACACAGGCTCTCTGCCCGGCCTTCACTGGACCTCCATTAATTTATTTTTTTCCTTTGTCTGCAATTTCCTGGTCAGAATGACGTTGGCTTGCAGTTCACATTTGAGTATTCAGCTCCTAGTATACAGCAGCCATCTTTGAAAACACAACTGAAGGCTGCAAACGCTTCTTAGAAGAACTTGTAGCACTTCAGTCTGTAGACAGTATTACTTCCTTAATTGCCAAAGTAGTGTGTTACACGCCTGTTAGAGAAGATTTTGTTTGGGTCTTTATTATTTTCTTCCCTTTCCCGTGGTGTACGTATGTGTGAAAACGTCTTCTTAAGAATCCACCTGTTCCCTATGATTGAACTCTGAAATGTAGTGTTTTATAAAAACACATTTTATCTCTACAGTTGGAATTGAGATAGCTCAAAGGTTTTCGGCTTTCGCTGAGGAGTAGACAGCCGGAGGAGATGAACTCATCAGAAGATTGTTTGCCATGCTGATGACTAACAGTACAGGAAATGCATTCCTGAGTTAAAAGAGGAAATAAACTTTTAGAGACCACCATGTACAGAGAAAACCAGATAAATAGTGTTTACCATCCACAAATTCCAAGTAGCTTTTTGCACTTTCAAAAAGGTGATTCCTTTGCATTGGGCATAAATCACTTGGAAAGGATTCTGAGATGTGCTTGTTTACGGATAAGTGAAAGTTCAGTTTATTTTCAGTGCAATTACTTGCATCATGATCCTGCTGTGACCTGCATAGAAACCTGTGCTTCTCAGCAGGAAACTGTTGATAAAGTTGGTTCCCTTTGCAGTGAGTTAATTGCTGAATATTCTTTACTCATAGCAACTATTCACTTGGTGTTTACACCTAAACCACTAAGGAACCAAATTAGCAAAAATCAGATGTAGGTTTTGGAGCATATAAGCAACTTATTTCGAGTTCCTGCAATACATCTATTTTATTAAGTGGTTCTCTACAGATTTAAAACATTTATTTTCCCCCTGGACAAGTACAGCTAAGACTTACTGAGTTGTTCCCCACTGAAAGTTTCTTTTCACATGATAAACAATTACGAATTAAATGCTCTTTTATTTTCAAATTATAGTCTGCCTTTTCCTTTTGCATATGTGACAGGTTGTCAGTAACTAAGTGTGATGCTAATGCACTTAATGCACATTTTATATTCCAGGCAGCGAAACTGGCAAAAATGAAGATTCCTCCACATGAAATGTTTAAATCAGAACATGACAAATACTCCATGTTTGATGAAAACGTAAGAGACTTTTCTTTACATAGAGACTGGTTTCCCTTCCTCTTGTACATACTCAGTTCCATCTGTACATAGCTGATCTTGTTCCAAAACCTCCAGGGCAGTGCTATTAATGTAGCAGGAGGAGGGAAGGAAAGAAAGAAATGGTGATACATTAATTTTATTGCACATATCTTGCACTGGGGAGCAAGGCTCTCTAACTGCTAGCCATCATTTCAAGGGTGTTTTCATTGTACATTGGTTTCCTCTGGGCCCCTCTCATTGCAGAGCAAAATTCCCTATAGATATTGTGGGTAGGAACAGGTATGATGTGTGTTCACAGGTTTATTAGCCTGTTGCAAGGCAAAGATTTCACTTGCAGGTACAAACCTCCCAACTCTGCCAGAACTGATGGGGACAGCCATTTTTTTCAGAGGGCTCCTGTGCTGCTTTTTTTGATTCTCTGTTTTGCTCTCTCCTGGCAAAGGAGAGGCTGTAGGATAACTTTTCTCTTGACTGTTCCCCCTGAGGGTAAAAGGTGTTATTTGGAAAACAGCACTGTTTTGTCAGCACTTGATCCAGGACATCAATCCTGGTTCTGCCTGTCCTCTTCACCAGGGCAAATTCAGGCCCTGGGGACAAGTAAGAATGGAGAGTGTAAATACTGGAAAATACCCCTGCCAGCCAAGGAGAATGTCCATAAAAATTCTGATTATGCTTTCTCCATTAAGAACATCAATCTTCTGCTGCTTTTGCTTTAAGCTTTGGATTCAATATGCTAGTATGATTAAAAGTAGTCTCTTAATCATCTGCTTAGGGATTAGTCATTATTCTCTTAATTATAACCATCTAGAAGTTAATTTGTCTAAGCTTACTTAGAAAATAAGTACCACCTTTGTTCCTGTGTTAACTAGGAAGGGAACATACACAAATAGTCAAACTTCTAGGGGACTAAAATTAGGCGAGATGCACCCATCCTGACAACCTGTCGTTATGACATTATCCCCCTCTCTTATCAAAACACTATTTCATAAAGAACAAAAGCAGTCCAAGAATTTATCTTAAATGTTCTCTTATTTTTTTTTACTTATTTCAGGGATTTCCCACCCATGATACTGAAGGCAAAGAACTCAGCAAAGGACAAATTAAGAAGCTAAAGAAACTTTATGAAACACAAGAAAAGCTGTACAAGGAGTATCTGCAGATGGTTCAGAATGGCAGTGCAAATTGAAAACAACAGGACTTACTTTGTTTTTAGAAGGCAAGTGCTGGGTCACCATTGAAGAAGTAAGCGTACCCTGACGCTCCAATTTGTGTTTACACTTTCTATTATGTGCAAAGCAGAAATCCTGTTTACGTGAATTAATAATGTCATCTGGAAAGTCAATAAAAATCCATTCTTAACAAAAGCCAACCTGTAAGAAGTTTCTTCACAACAACGGTAGCAGGTTGAATGGTTGCCAGTTCTATTTGGGAAGGTGCTGCTCAGTCAGCAAATCCACATAAGGATTCTTGTTTATTATAGCTGTCCAGGCTTTGGTTAATTTGTTGTTGCATACTGATCTCTATCTAAAACCCACTGTAGTTTGCATTCTGGAATATGTCATAGTCAACAAAATTTACTGCTAAATGGGAGCTGAGTAATTCGTCCCACAGCAAGAACAGTATTTTCCAGATGACTTTAGTATCTTTACATAAGCAGGAAAAACTGGGTAGTTCCACTATGATACTTACTCTAGCTGCTGTTATGAAAAACTCTCATGAGTATACCCAGAACACTTTGCATAGTAGAAGCTAACAGTCCCTTTGTTGCAAAAGGGAACAGGTCATCATCTTTGCTCAGCCTGCCGTCGCAGTCAAGTGGGTAAGTACAAGGCAAACAAACGGGTGGGAAAGACATGAAGGGCTAATGGCGGAGGGCGGTGCATTCTTGGAGCTATCCTCCAAGGAAAAAGGAGTGCTGCCAAAGGACCTGATTGCCCAAAGTGCTCAGTACCTGATTATCTGTTCAGAGCCAAGGGGAATTAACACAGTTTCTCACTGAGATACAGTTTGTGGATTGATTTGCAATTAGGCAATACAGCTATACGTTGCTTGTTATTCAAGACTGATGTTTTTAACATGACAATTTAACCCTGAGTTAATAAACCTTCAGATGCAGTATGGTTATATTCTGACTGCAAGGACAGTTCTCTGTTGCCTAATAATGCATTTCACTGGCAGTAGCTGCTAAGTAAACTTAAGTTCATGAAATCCTAAAAACTCTCTCACATACTTCACCACTGCATATAACAGCTAAGTGTCTGACATGCAGCACTATATTCACCCAGTATTCTTAAGCCTCAGGGTGACTTGCAGAAGGTCATACCGTGATACCTCTGTTCTCTCAACTCTTAGGTTGATGCTGTAACCATTAGGCTATGTCCCTTTCCTTAATTAAGAGTTAAAACATCTTTGCTTTATCTTTATATTTTTATATTTATATTCTTCCTTCTGAGGAATGAAGGTATTTGGAGTAACAGAAAGATCGAATGGTTTTTTTCTGGTTTGTCTGTATTTGCCTTTGAAAACATGTGGAATGTTAAGGTCAGTAAAGCACGTGCATCTTGTATGCAGAAAATAAAATGTGTTGTAAAATACAAGTTGTATGTGACCTTTGTATGGTGGGAAGAACACAGATACTGCCTTTATTCCACAACTATCTTTGAAATGTGGTTTACAAAGCTTTTCCTTTAGCACTTTTCCATAGCTTTTCCTGCTATTACTAATTTAATTCATTCTGCATTCAGTATTTGATTATTCTGTTAATTTCTAATTAACTGTGTAAATGCATGCTTGAACTGGGATTCTAGTGTCATTATGACATCTCCATGATAACATCCTGGCTTTTCCCACCCACACAGATTTTTTTTCTCCTCCTGCTGTGTTTTTAGTAGAACCTCATTCAATTCCATGGTTTATCTACTACATCAGTGTAGAAGAATTTTAAACAAAATGTCCTTTTTCCTTCTCAAATGCTTCATTTGATTTCTGGGACAACTCTCCTTGCACAGGTCTTAGAGACATTTCAGACTCTCATTCTCCAAATGTTATCTTCCATTTTTTCTCTCTGTTTCCCACGTGCACACACTGCTTCCTCCCTCAATATTTGTTTTAAATTCATAGCTAGTTGTGTCAGATAAGGCTCTTGACTGTATCTACTGCCCCATTAAGATCTTACTCTACCTCCAAAATTATTTAGCTCATTTCTGTGTTTTGTCTGAAGGTCAATTTGTTTTTTTTAAGCTAAGATGATTTGAAAGAATCCTTATCTGAAACATCAGTACTGCTGAAGTAATCTCTCTCTTCTGCTCCAGTAGAACAGCATTCCTGTCTTTGAATTCTCTTTGAACACAATCAAAAGTCTCCTAAAATCAACAGGATTCTTTTCATTGACATCTTAAGGATCAGAGCCTTTGAAATCCTCTCCTCTTCAGGCTCACCCTGTGTCTAGGGTGATCATTGTTCTTCCACACAACTACTTATTCTCCCCAGCTTTTTACAGTCCTTTGCTATCTAGTTCATGCATTTTCAAAGTTACTGTCTTCAAGCAGGCTTGTCACTTGACTCCCCCAGCAACAAAGCCCTCAAAACCTTCCCACACTTCAGCTTCTCTTCCCATATTTGAACTGGTCTTCAGTTACAGTTTTCTCTTCCTATCTGTTTCAGCTTTCCTTGGAAGTCACCACTGTCAGCAAGGAAAATGTCTGTGTGAGTTAGCTGACAGGCCAAAGTATTTTCTTTTGAAAAAGAAAAAAAAAAAAAGGCATATGGATCGGCAACTCCTCCTGTAAAGAAGCTGTTAAATATTGCACCTTGATGCACCAATGAGAAGGTAATTTGTTCTCTCCAAATAAAATTAGAGTAAAATTTAAAAAAATGGAGTAAAAATAATATTTTGGTTTCTTTTCCAAAAGCAGCAGGGCAATAAAAACAATGACCTTGGCAGAGAGTCAGAAAAATACACTTAGTCTCACAGAATTTGTAACAAAAAACAAACTCCAGTGCTACTAGAGATGTTACTTTTATCCTCCCTCCAGTCACAATGTAGCAAAAAAAAAAAAAGCACGCATAAAGTTCTGGTCAAGGAGAACATGCCAGCAAACAAACGCTGCAGGCAGGCTTGGAAGCACGCTGTTTGAGATGACTGTCTCGGTGAAGGTGTGCCAATTGATCTGTGCGATCACTGAAACGGCGCAGCACAATACCTCTTCCCTGGCAATCCATCAAGGTGGCACTGAAGTGAATTCCACTGCATTTCCCTAGTGACAGTGACCTGGCAATCAGGAGAGGAGAATGCAACGCCAACGCTCTGGTCTGCATTCAGCGTCCTGGTCACCTCTCAGCAAGGGAAAGGGAGAGGACAGGCTGCACAGTATTTTCAGTTTCTTAATTTTAAAATGAGCGTTTATGCATGCATAGGCTCAGGGAAGCCAGTCTGGAATGTGATTTTTCTAAGCAATATGAAAATGAAAATCCCCAAAGCAAAATCTTGGAATTTTTGAATATTTTCTGGAACACAGAGCTTGTGTTGCTCCATGAAAGATGGAGCTTTTTGTTTCCCACCCATCAAAGAATTCAATTCAGAGATGGCAAGGCAAGGTAAAAGTGTGGTGTTTTTGTGAACTGGGCTCTTGGCTGAAGGTCAAAGTCGGCAGCAGCAGTGAATTGTGTTTGTCTTTTGCACAGAGCGTGCCTTTCAGCCTTTCAAATGTGAATATTCACATTAACGTCAAATGTGAATCCTGCTCCACTGGACGGAACGAGTTCCTCCATCACTCAGTTTGTTCAGATACAGGAAAATCTGGGCATTGTTCAATCTAGTCTTGTTGCCACCAATCTTTTTTTCAAAGACTTTAAACTAATGAGTGCCTAATTACATTTATGATGTAATTTGACCTCTTTATCCCCATGTTTGTATTTGCTGTCCACTGTTCCAGGAAACCACTGATGCATTTTAAATGTGGAAATGAGCAAATCTCTGCCACATACAGTACATACCTTCAGCTGCTTCTACCTTTTAAACTAACATTTCCAGGTGGTGGTGGTAGTCGTTGAACCAACTTTATCTCCCTCTTTAATTACACGATTTCTACCACACAAATATGGAAAGGAATTTTTACTCCTGTCTCTGCTTTCACAGGGCAATTTCTATACAGGACACTGTACCACAGGCATAGTACTTAACATGTCTCCTGAGACAGAACAAATTAATTAAGAAGCACATTAGCTATTTAGTACCAAGACTCCACTTAGCAATGATCAAAGTTCTTCCTCCCCCTCCAGGAAAAGTCATTGACAACTAAGTCTTATCTCTCAAATTAGGCTGTGAATGTCTGGCATCTCGCTCAGTGAGAGCAGTTTCCATTAATACCCACCCAAGGGCAGAAGACACAGACATTTTCATGCCAGTTACAGATCTCTCCTAGGTTTTCTCTCCAGTGCCTAGTGCATATGTTCAGCAGCTCTGTCCTGATCCCTTTCTCTGTTTTGATTCTCCAAGATCTCTTGTACACTAGGCTGGGTGTTTAAACCAAGCCAAGGTGATTCAGCAAGTATCTTTTGCAGCTCTCTGCAGGGCAGGAGCACCTGACTGCAAGATGACTCCACAGATTGTGCCTTATCCACAGTCCTGAAATCCACCACCGTGCTATGAGAGGTTAGACAGCAGTCAGCAAAAATCCCTCATTGATCATGGGAGATGAATGCCTTTGGAGAGGGCCACTAACAATCCAAGGCTGTAAAGTGATTTAAGTGTATGTTTACTTTGATATCCATCAGTGGAGAAAGACAGCCAAATACAGCCAAATCTGTTTTTACAAGACCATCCTAATTTTAATTTAGTTCAGGGTTTGCAGCATTTATGAGAACTGTATTAACAACACAGCAGCTAGTGCAGGGGGACAAACTGTACATGCCACAGAAGATCAGATCAGGGCTGCAGTGTATTCCTGCCACAGCAGGAAGGTGCAGCTGGATCACATACTCAGGCAGAACCTCCCACACCTTTGTAGGAGACAAAATTTGGAGTTTGTCCAACATCTTCTGGGTGGAAAGGAGAAAAAGCTTTTAACAAAATGGAGATGGACAAAAAAAGCTTAAAAGAATACTCGACAACTATGAACCAGCAGCAAGAAGAAAGCATGAAGCAGGAATACATTCAGATAAATCCTCTTTTTGCAGTCAGTTATACTCTTCTTTGGAATACTGAGAATTGTGGCCACTGTCGCGAATAAAGTTGTCCCAAAATAAGAATTCATAGAAATATGAGGCGGCTGTTAACCTGCTCATGTTAAAAAAAGGACTGGGTTGGAGAAACAGGGAAGGGGAGCTGGAAGCAAAGAAAAGAAGCGGAAGAACCTTCCACTGAGCATGTCCTCTGGACCACCAAATCTGCTTGCTTGTGCAACAGACTACAACATTGCAGCAGTCCTTCAGCTGCTGAATGTAATTCAAGATTACCTTACTCTTTAACTACAGTATTGGCAACTATTGAACTAATGATTCCTTAATTATTCCTGTCACTGAATTACTACAATAACGGAATTACTCCAATAACAGAATTACTTCAACATTAATGTACTGATTAGTTGTTCATTAATAAAATATCAGTCTCATAATTTCCAAATTTCAATTTTACCATGAAAGGATTGTGATGATAAACGCCAGTTGTTAATTGCTGAAATCCAAGACTAAGTATCAGACCTGCAGAAAACTTGTTTCAGAACAGGGGGAATCCACTGACACAATAAAAGGGTTAAAGGTTTTTCCTATTGAGTGAAAATCACCAAAACTCCTAAGTGGCTTCAGCTGCTGAAATTGCACTGTTCTTAACACCATGCCACATGGCATCTGCTGCTTACAAATCGCCACGCAAGCAGAAGCTGGGCTGTTGGGGTTTTTGGTGGTAGGTTGTTTTTTTATTATTTTTTGCAGAGGAGGAAATCATGTGCGTATCTAGACTAGGAAACCATGCTGAAAAGGCCAATATCTGCGTTTTCAAAAGGTGCTTTATCTGAAACATCAAAAAAGCCTTTTTTTTTTTTTAATAGGAAATACTCAGCTCTTTGATTTACCTTTCAACTGGGAACGCTTAGTCTTGTCCATGCAGATGATACAAAGAGGTTCTTAAAACCATGATCCCATTATTAATCTAGTTAAAACCCTTCAAACACGTACTCTGTCTGCTAGGGCAGCAAGTCTTACGGCGCAGGCAGGTGACTGAGCAGCAGCCAGGCACTACCAAGTCTGCTGCTGAAGAAACGGGGAAGCAGCAGCAGCACATTTTAAAAGCCAGGCCCCGGCCACCCCAGAAACCGCATTTCCCAGCCCTCAGCACGGATTATCTTGGCGACAAACCGAAAGCAAGGCAAAGGCAGCCTGCGCGCGGGTGGGAGATGCAGCAGCATCCCATAACGCACGTTCGGGCCGCCTCCCCCAAACTGCAAGGCACAGCGAGCCGGCAGCTCCGGGCGCACACCCCCGGCCCTCCTGCCGCGGCCGCCAGGATGGCCGGAGCCCGCATCCCGCCCGCGGCCCGGCCCCCAGCAGATCGCTCACGGGACACCGGGCGGCCGCAATCAGCGGGAGGCCATCACCCCACACACACCCCCACGGGGCCCTCGGCCGCGCCGCGGAAGGCTTTTTTCCGATGCGTTTACGCGAGCGCGGCCTACGACGCCCAGCCGCCATATTGCCTCCCGCGGCCTCTGTCGCTTTAAGGACGCAGGCACGAGCCGCCTCCTCCCCCCCCGCCCGCCCCGCATCACGCGCTCTCCCCGCGCGCCGCCAGCTCCGCGCGCACATCCCCCAGCGTGTCCCCCCGCCCACCCCCCCGCCGGCTCCCCGCTCGCTCTCCGATTGGCTGAGCGCCGCGCCGTCGGGTAGTCAACATGGCCCGCGTGCGGCGCGGCGGCGGTCGCACTGTCAGGCCCAATCGGCGCCGTCCTTGCTGAGGGAGGCGCCTACGCTTCGGCCAATGGAAGGGGGTTTTCTTGGCGGCGGCGCAGCCCGAGTGAGCCTGCGAGGAGCTGAGCGGCTGCTGCCTCTGCGGGCGCGAGGGGACGCGGGGCGCGGGCAGGTGAGGGCGCGGCGGGCCCGCGGCGCTGAGCTCCCGGCCTTTGGACGGCGGGTGGCCGGGGGGGAGGGGGCTGGCGGAGGGCCTGAGCTGGCCGTCGTGACCGCAGGGATGGGGCGCGTGTGTGGCGACAGTTAGGGGCCTGCTCCGGGGTGGAGCTCGGTGGCAGTGTGGGCCGCCTGGCGGGGAGGGGCGGGTCCGGCCCGGCCCGGCCCGGCCCGGCACCATTTTAAGGCTGGTTCGAGAAGTTTGGACCGGGGGAAGGGGGAGTTGGCGTCGCTCTGGGTCCGTCGGAGCGGGGACGCAGCGGTTTCGGCCACCGGCATGGCCGCTGTTGCCCGCCCTGGGGAACCTGGCGGCGAGCCCTCCCCCGCCCTCTCGAGGGAAGTGGGGGAGGAAGAGGGGGGGAGGGCTGTTTGTGGCGAACAGTTTCTCCGTCGCTTTCACCCCGCGGAGCTCGGGTTGAGTCAGACCTGGGTCAGGCGCGATTCTTTGGTTTGACCTCATCCACGATCTGGTGTCCCTTCGGCGTGGTGTGGGATTCTGGGGGCTCAGATTGTTAATTGCGAGGTCCCTGTCTCCCAAGTGAGGGCTTGATTGAAATTTTCGCTACTGCTACCGTTGTTTGCAGGATAGAATACCAGCGTTTGTAGGGTTTGTCTGACTGTTCCCGTACCGTCTGCCTCCGAGGCTTCCAAATCAAAAGGGAGAGACGAAAAATGCAAGTTACAGGTGAAACCAGCACCACTAGGCAAACTTTATAAAGTCATCTCTAACCAAAATAGTGTTCCCTCAAGGAAACTTCCAGGATGAGCTCAAGTATTGCTAATGTTAGGGTTTGAGGAACAGTGTAATAAGTTTCTTCCTCCTGACTATTTTTTCTCCTTGCCTTTACCTTTCTTTACAGAAACTGTCAGACAGTGTGTGTGGTTTTCCACAGGGTTGCATCCCAGCAACTGTTAAACGGAAATCATAACTTTCCCTTCTGATTTGTTGTAGTTACGACAAACAGTAACAGTTGTGGGTAGAAGTCTTCCTGTGAGTTTAGGAGTCCCTTAGTTTCCTGCTTCATATTCTAGTTGTGTTTAGAAGGTTTGTACAAGACAAACTCTGCTTTTTGGGCAGAGAACAGTTGTTCTGTGTACCTTTGTATTTATGAATATGTCTTGATATTAAATGTACAGATTTTTCCTTTGAAGCTACTTCATTCAGGGTATTACTTGTCCTTACAATAAACATGCTGTCTTAATGTGTACTGAGTTTGTAGCTTCCTGCTGTTGTAAGGTGCCTAATGGTGTGTGACATTTGTGCTGTACAAATTGCAGCAGCCTGCTTTGTGGGACCAGTGGTTGGTGTAGTCCCCTCTTTCTCCAGAGCTTCGTCTGCATTAGTTAGTTGAAAACTGAACTATCCAGAAGAAATAAGATATGAATTTGGCCCTTTGTTGGTGTGGTAGCAATAATAACAATATGCAGTTCTTTTCTTGGAGTTCTGATTGCTTTTTCCTGTCTTGATTGTCTGTAAACTGAGCTCAATTGCTTTCAACTAGGTGTCCGTTTCACTTTGTTGCTCTAAAATCACCTTGCTCTCCCTTCCCTTGCCTTCACCAGCTCTGACCAAACAGTTTTGTTAGTAACTCTGTGGCAGTTAAGTCACTGGAAGACAGCCCTCAGGCAACTAGGAATCACAAGCTGTTTTGTAAGAAAGCTTCTTCTGATTAGTTGTTTATATACTTCTTTTTACTTTGTAGTAACTAAAGGAACAACTTTGAGGAGTGAAACAAGACAAAGTATGTATTTGCACGAGGGAACGGTGTATTTTTTTTTCTCCTGTTGTTGTTGTTTCTTGTTACTTAGGTGAATGACTTTTGTCAGAACATGCCCAATTCACGTTGGTTCCAGTAGCGATTAATTCAACTGCTATTAAAAAAATTATTCAAGATATGGGCACTTTATTGTATGTTTCCAAGCACGAATGAGGATGGAATGAATATCTTTTCTTCCCTCAGCAGGGTTGAGAAGTAATTCCCTGCAGGAAACGCAGCACAAACAACTGTGGAGAAGAATTTGTATGTGCTGTGGTTTTTTTCCATTAGCTCTGTCGGTGGGCCTAGGTTGGAAGAGACAAGTCTTCGAGGCTAATTTTTAAGTGATGCGAGTGTTTTTTTAGTTGCTTACTATTGCTTCCTTTTTGTAGTGACTGGGTTCGTGTGACTTGTTGACTGAACTCTGATTTTGGGTCACTTTGCTATATCTTACCTTTTTAATTGTATCTTCTTTTTTTTTCCTTTGCCTTCTCACTGCTGTGGAAGGAAAGATTCGTGTATGCTCCTCTGTTTCTTCAGCTGTAGGATAGTAAAATTTCTTCATTTTGATCTAATGGATGGTTGCTGGAATTGCTACTTTCTCTTGTTATGCTTAAGGCAAGAATAAGTACAGATAAGTGTGCCTGGGTTGCTGAAACACACCTGCTTTACAAGAAGCCCCTTTTGTTTGTTCCTGGACTTAAGCATTTAGGCCCAACCTGTAGATTTTTTGGTAGATGTTAAGCAGCCTTACTTCCTGTAGAATAATCTAAAGTATACTCTTGGTACTTTTGTACATGAACAAAGGTTTTCAATTCAAGTGGTTGGGAAAGCATCTCTTTTGTAGTGTACTGAAGGAAAGAGCATTTTCCAGACGGGAGAGTGCACGTGATCTGTGTCCCCGCTCTGGCTGCTACTCAAGATGTCATTAGCACTTAGGTTCTTCTTTGGAAGCTGGGCTGAAGATCAGCCTGCTGGACCTATACAGAATCTAAGAAATCAGACCGGTTGACTCCCATGAATGACGGAGGGTACTTTTTATTCTAAATTTTGACTTGTAGACTAACATCTGCTTTCTTGAAAGCTTAATAGTGGAAAATATCACATATGTTTCTGTATGGTATATATTGATTGTCTGGATTGGTGATGAACTGTTTAGAATGGGGGATAAAACCACAACAACCTGTATTACTAAAATAGGCGTGCAGTCTAGGATATTTCACCCCAGTAAAGAAATAACAGCAAAATAAGTTAGGCAATCTAACTCCTTCTGGTTTCTCAGGAGAGCTAATTTAGATCTTGGGGGCTGGAGTAGCTGCACTAAACTTGGTTGCAATCACTGCTAATACCAAGACTTCAAATTCTCTATTTAGGCTTTGTTTTCTCACTCCCAAAAAATGAATTTAAGATGAATCCTTATACAGGGAATTCTGCCTTTGTAGCTGCTTTCTAAAACCCTTCTCGTGGCAAATAATTTCTTTCCTTCAGTGTTTTGCTTCTGTTTATCTAGCAGCAGTTTTAGGTGTTATTCAGTATAGTGCAGCAGAAGCGGCTGTTCACAAAAATAGCCCTGATTAGACAGACAAGGGAGGCATATTTTTCTGCTCAAGTGACATAAAAAAAAGTAATTTTGAAGGTATTGTAATTAATTTGAACTTTCATTGTTTTCAGATCAAATGAAAGCGCCTAACACAGTTTATAAACTATAAGCAAGTTCCAGTTTGGATTGGATATTATGGTAGCTATTCACTTTACTGCAAGAGATTACCCGTGATTAATTTCTTAGCAAAACCAGCAGCCGTTAATTTATATTGAGGTTTTAAAGAATGGCCTGTTCTATTTTCATCTTCTGTTGAGGTAAACAAATTATTGTTAAGGTATTTTTAAACACTGTGTTTCAACTTGCAGGTGGATACAGGCACACAGATGGCAGATAACAGGTATGTTGCAGTGTTTTCTTGAAATTAAAACAAGGTAGTTAGAGCCAACTGTGTATGTGGTCTTCTGTGGGAGAGTATTTTTTTACCTATGAGGGATGGATTACCCAACTGAGAGAAAATATTACCATTTTATTCTTATCTAGACTGTTTTCTTACAGCAAGGACAAAATGCTCATTTGGTACAGGAGAAGCTGAGACTGTAGCGTATTGGCTAGAGAATTTCTCTGTTCTTGAATTAACATAATTTGTGTTGTCTTGATGCAGTTTTAAGTGTTCGTATTTAAATGAGAAGGACTTGAAGAGGGCACTGTGCCTCCCTGTTTCTCTGACCTGTATGATTTAAGCAAGCAGAAGGCACTTGCATTTTCTAATTTTTGTAGCAGTTTTTGGAACAGGTAACTGGTGTTAAACTGCTGTAAATACGTATGTGATGCTGGTCTTTCAAGGCGTGCTGTGCACCAGGGTAAGCTGGATAATCTAGTCTATCCGGTAACTAATACCCATTTGCATATGTGATATCTTTTCTGCTTTGGTATCTGAGGGTTAATTTCAGCAATACTCAATCTGTGTTTTGTGACCTATAAACTGGCAGGGAACGCTTGCTGGCTGTTGACTCATTCTAGGCCCTCTCTTTCTCTATCACAAGTAGAGTGATGGAAGATGTTGCTGTGGGAGATGGGGAGGGTAAGGACATCTCTAGAGTAGAAGTGAACGTTTTTACTGTTCATCAAATAACTTGATATAGAATTTTGAAAAAAAAAAAAAGAGCTTTGTTCTTTTGTTTGTCTTCCTTTCTCATGTTTTTCTTCATCACTTACGCTAAAAGGGTGTTTTGTATTTTCACTTGTGAGGCCAGCCATTCACTTAATGAGGTTAACTTATCTATCCGTGTTTTTTGTTTTGAGTTTGGTATTTTTCCCCTTTCCTTTGTATCCTCATCTTAGGAGAACTAGTTTTATATCCAAACTTGTGCTATTAAGATTTGAGAAGCTTGAAGACATCAGTACGTGTAATTTAGTGGTGTACTTGTTTATAAAACTTGTCTTGTGGTAAACACTGAAAATTCAGAATACTTCTGTTCTTAAATGTTAACATTTTTTATAAAGTGATGCCTTGTTAATATGTTACTTTTTTAATTCTTTCAGTAAAACAGAAGATACTGCTTCAGATTCTGTAGAGGCTGCTAAAAATGCAAGTGACAAAAATGGTAAGAAATGCGTAGTAGGTAACATTACAGAGGGGGAATAACCCTATTGCCTTGTGGATTGATGCTTCTTTGTCCACAGTTCCAAAACCTTTACAGTCAAAACTACAGATGTGTTCACTACTTAACGCAATGGTTTCTAGGCCAGCTATTTACTTTCCACGTTTATTGCAGCCATGAGCAAAATAAAGGCTGTATTTTTGTAACTGTGAAAGTATTTTTGCATATGTTGTGACTAGGATGCTTCACTGTTGAATGAAATAACCCATGAGACACTACGTGAACTATGTTTTACGTAGGTGGTCAGTGAATGTTCTGTAGGTCTTGCTTTTCTTAAAGAAGACCATTGTGATTGGCAATTGGAAATCACATATAAACTGGTAGATGCTGTTGAACAGTTCTTGTAGTTGGGCTGGGTTAAGAAAAGGAAGCACAGAAAAGGAACCAAACAACCAACACAAAACCCCACCTGTATAAAAGGTTAATCAAGTTAGTGTGTGCTATGCAATTCACTGTTTTTAGTGTCTTGGGAGAAGAGCGGTGAGAAAGAACAGAAAGATTTGAGAAGCCAATGTCTTTCCACTGTGACCCACCTGTGTGGTTATTACTGAGGATTTTTAACTCCTAACCAGAAGCATTTTAGGTCTGACCTCCTGTAAAAGTAGTTTTCTGTGAGCTGTTGTGATGACCCTTTGAGGAGTCTTACAGACTGTAAAAATATTTTGATGTAAAAGAATCAGTAGTTGTCAAGGGAATGGCCGTAGTGCTGTGCTGCTTTGTTGTACAGTACAGAGTTTTCATCAGTTTTGTATCAGGAGTCAGGCTAACTGGAAACACTTCTAGAAATGTCTTGGAAGTACAGTTCAGTGGTTCTTCTCTTGCAAATTTATATGTGGCTTATAAGCTACTGCTAATATGGAGGGGAGGATAGAGAAACCCCTATTTTGCACTTTTACCTGAAAGGGGAGACAGGAAATTTGCTTACATCATCAATGTACTACTTATATAAAAAAAGACTTTGTATATTTGCAAGAAGAAAGGTGCATTTTCTATCATTAACCTATTTTACCTTTCTGAAATCTTATCCTGAAGTAATTTTGCTTGAGTTCTTTGTTAACTAGTGGTGCTGTGTGAGATCTGGTGAATGGTGAGTATTTGTACTGTAACTGCTGTAAGGCACACAGTTTGACAAAAGCGCTATAAATGTATTCAGATGTGTTCTAAGAGTGGGGTTTTGTCTTTATAGAAAAGCTAGCAGACCAAGTGATGCAAAATCCACAGGTCCTGGCAGCTCTGCAGGGACGTCTTGACAACACAGCGCTTACTCCTTCAAGTTACATTGAAACGTAAGTACAGGGCATAATAAAAGTCTTGAAAGACTGAAAGCATGATAGAATGTTGTTACTGTATAATTAAGGTAGGAAATTAGAACAAACGATTACTAAGAAAAATGGTTGACTTAGTCCACTAGGAATCATGGTTTACTTCTGGAAGGAAGAGTCAGGTTTTAGTTTACTTACACAAAAGTGCAAACGATTTTTTTCCAGTTCAGTATTTTCCTTGGCTGTTATCATTTTGGTTAGAAATAACTCCCCCTCATCCTGCTTTGTTTCCTTTTGTGACCCTTATTCTGTCAGAGCATGTGCTGTGTTGGTGGGTGATTTCTGTAAGATTGCTGTCCAGGATGTAGTGGACAAGTTCAGGACTTGTAAATCCCTAGTTCGGCACTTAGTTTTGTATTAACTGTAGAGTAGAGTTAAACTTTAAAAATTTTGCCTTATATAGATATTTGTGCTTTTATTTCTTGACAGGGAATAGCTGGTAAACCTCTTTAAATTATTAGGCATTTATATATAGTCAGGTAAAAAAAGCTTTTTATAGCACCTATTTTTTTTTAAAGTACACTTGTGTACTCTTCTGAGTATGACCTATGAATCAAAACTTTCCCCTGTAGAATGCACAGTTCTTATTTTTCATAGAAGGATCAGCACAACTCTAGTCTCAAAGTTTAGGTGTAAACAAAGGTATTAATTTCAGATCTCTGAACTACACGGGGAGGGTGGTGGCCCGAGGGAATGGAGCAGAAGATAACACCTTTGAGAACAACCTGGGTAGGAGAGGATTCTTTCAACTTTTTGAAACAGGTTTTGAAGAAATATATACTTGACATAATAAGCTTTTTTAAAAAAGTTGTATTTATAAGCAGCCCATCTCACAGATATGTTAAATAATGCCGAGGCAACTAACTTTTAACCTCAAAGAATTGTTTGGTTTTTAGTTTACCAAAAGCAGTGAAAAGAAGAATTGATGCCTTGAAACAGCTCCAGGTGAAATGTGCCCATATAGAAGCTAAATTCTACGAAGAAGTACACGATTTAGAGAGAAAATATGCAGCACTCTATCAACCCCTTTTTGATAAGGTGGGAAGACTGTACATAATCCTTGTCACCTCCTAGTCGTGTCAGTTATGTTTGCATATGTGTAATTTTACATCTTCAATTACATTCTTGGTTTTTCTAAAACAGAGAAGGGAGTTTATTAATGGGGAGGCTGAACCCACAGATGCAGAGTCAGAATGGCACAGTGAAAATGAGGAAGAAGAAAAACTAGCTGTGAGTACAAGCTGGGTAGTGAACTACTGATATATGGGATTGTCAGAATTAATTCCTGTACATTGTTTTCCGTTGAAGGACTCATCTTTCGGAAATAAAGGCTTTATCAGTAATGTGCCCTTGTTATGTCCAATGGAAGCTTTTAAAGCTTTCAGTTTAGCCTTTTTTTCAGGTTTGTAACTTGGGTGACTTGAAAAGTTGCCTTGGTTTGCACTGTTCGTAACCTGTTAACAGTATCTTTCTGATAATGGGTTCCATTCCGGTGCTACATGATACCCCAAGATAATAGAAGGTTGGCTGTTTGTCTGCCTGTCCCCTTTATTTTGGGAGACATCCTTAGCTTTCACTTCCATAAATACAGATTAGAGACATGTCACCTAGTCGTAAAGTGAAACTGACCTCATAAAGTGTGCTGGCTAGTGGATTCCTACTTGTCTGTTGAACAGGAGCTGTCTAGATTTAGGAAGGATAATATAATTTGTAGGCTGACTTTTACTCAAGCGTCAGGTTTGGACATATACTCATGGGTTGCTCATTATTCTCAGGAAATTGACCTGCTTAGAGTTCAGTTCTGTGTTTGCCTTCCTGTCAGGTTTTCTTCACGTTTTTTCCTTGGCCTGTTTTCCTTCCGTTTCCTTTGGACACACTGTTCTGTATACAAAGCTAATTGTTCTCTTTGTTTTTACTCATCTCATGAGATTTAGCATGACACCGTACTCCATGTGCATAAGCAAAAAAGGTTTGTTAGGGTTTGTGTAACTCCAGCACTGACAGACTGTTTCACGCAACTAGTAAGATCAGAAACTTGTCTAGATGGCAGGTAAACCACTGCTTCATGATCTTGCTAGTCATAGCCCGAGTAGCTGGTGTTAAGATCGTACATATTTGCTGCTATCTAGTGGTGTAAAGGGAAAGGTGCAATAGAACTAATTCACACTGCGAATTTCCTGTTTTCTGGGGGATGAAGTCACTTAGTCATTCTTTTTTTATAACATCTGACATCAGCTGTGCGTAGGGAATCCTGTGTCGCAAAAGATTAACGATTGAAGACAGTGTCATAATGAAAAATAACCATGAAAACCAACTTTACTGAGTATTCTGCAAAATTTGGTAGCTAAAACAGTATTTCTTCTAAAATTTCTCTTAGTCCTCTGAAATACTGTAAATGGCATATGAAGCTACAGGAATGAGATGAATCGAAAAATGGAAGTGTGTGTATATTCTGTTTGTAGAAAGGTAGAAATGCGCTTTAATTATTTGTTTGTCAAGTTAGTCTTTGTGCAGAAGAATTCCAAATGTGTTGAAAGTAAATCTGAATTAGATGCGCATACGTTTTGTTGTGTAAATAAACTTTGTGTCTTAATTTCATTTACAGAGGGAGGAAAAAAAGCCCAGTGTAAATGTTCCTTAAACGTAGCTCTGGAGGCTTCAGATGCTTTGTACATCTACCTCTGTTTATGAAATATATTAAGAAGTTGTGATTTAATTTCTTAAATGATTCTGCATTTGTTTCACAGGGAGACCTGAAAAATGCAATGGTAATAGAAGAAAAAGCAGAAGAGACAAATGTCAAAGGAATTCCAGACTTCTGGTTTACTATCTTTAGGAACGTAGATATGCTAAGTGAATTAGTACAAGTAAGTTTCTCCTCTGAAACAGTAACTTCTCTCATGTGTTAAATAAATTGCTACATTCACCAATTAATATTGAGTGCTTGTGGAACGTGTGGGTGACCAAATCTTTGAGTCTTCAGAATCCCTGATATTATTCCTGAAGATGCTTGAAAGGCTAATGATGGACAAGCAGAACAGCTGACCTGAACTGCTGAACACTGTGTGGATTGTTTAAGAAGTCATCTCCTAACAACCTTTGTAGATACTGAAATGCAAGTTTGTGCTGCTTGCAACAGCTGTTTCCCAGTAGTCTTGTTACTTTAGTCCATAAAGGATCGTTTTTGCAAGGATATAATAAGCATGCCCATGGATTGGTTGAATTTGTGTTAAATAGCCTATGTAGTTCTGCCTTCAGTTGCAGTAATTGCTTTTAATACTGTTAAGGAAGAATTCCCTGAGGCGTATCTTTCTGTGAATCTCGCCAGCAATAAATATCCTGAATGAAGTTATTTTATTTTCAGTAATGGTCATGCAGCGTAGCATGGTAGCAGCTTTGTTTACTGAAGGTGAGGCCTTATTGATTGAGAATTTGGTACGTGGTATTTGCAACTGCAATTAAGAAATTTGGATCCAAATCTGAACTTTTAGCTGAAATCCTTGAATAATTACAAGGTTTGGCTCTTTCTTAAGAGCAGGTTAAACACGCAAGCTAGGTTAAAATTTTGTTCTTCTAAATATTGTCTGCTGAATAGGAATTTGTTTCCTGGTTCTGTGTTTTCTTTGTAGGAATATGATGAACCAATCTTGAAACATCTGCAGGATATTAAAGTCAAGTTTTCTGACCCCGGACAGCCTATGGTGAGTTTCTCTGGTTGTTTCTCATGAAGACAGTAGCAGTGACGTGAACAGCATTTCAAAATTTTCATTCCTTTTCCTTTGGCTGGAGTGTGTGTGGTGGGTTTCTTTCTAGGCTACTGTCTTCATGCTTTGCCTTTTAAATCGTCCGTTTTTCTGACCCTTTGCTCTTTCATCCTAAGCTTGGACATCTCTGACATCATTGAAATTTCTTCTAGATTAAGATTCTGGCTCAATTCTGTCTAGTTTTTACTTTTTCTCTCTCAAATTCCAAATTAGCTACTCTTACTAATAAAGTTACATGGTTGCTTTTGGTTTGAAAATGAGTTGTGAAAATAAAATATTTTGTCAAAAGAAGAGATATGACTTAGTAATATTAATCAAAAAATGATGATGGATACTGTGCCAATTGAAAAGGATAGAAAAATATATTAAATGGTCCTCTGAAAATGTACCCAGTTTTTAAAGTACAGCTTAAGTCCAAAACGCTTGAGCTGGTGAGAGGGAGGTATTATGGGCAGAGGAAAATTGGAAACTAAGTTCTTATATATTGCTAGGCTGAAGGAGAGAACAGGAGTTTTATGAAGAAAATTAATTAAGCACAAAGTATTCTAAGAAGTTGGTGGTTTTTATCTTGACGTATATCTATTCACTGGCATTTGGATGATTTGGAAATAGTTGGGTTTGCGTTCAGCATTTTTGTGTTCTCACTCAGCTCTGTTTTACAGTACCTTAAGTTGAAGAACTGTTAAAGAAATCAATGGATTTACCTTGTCTTGCACTGTTCGTAACCTCTTGACAGCATATTTCTGTGAATAGGTTCCATTCCAGTGCTACATGAATTCCAGTAATGGAAGGCTGACAAACTCCATGTCCCTTCTGTGTTTGGAAACAAAAGGATGCATTCCTGACTACTTGAGTGAAACCTGTTAGCCCCTTGTGTGTGACTGTCTGAAATTCTCTGGCTAGTGAAGATGGTTGAAGCAGTGATTAGCTTTGTACTGGAAAAAGTTTGCATAACCAGTGTGTAATAAATATGCTAATTTGTTGGGAATTAGGTTTTACTGCTGAAATAAGTACATGACAGTTAAGAATTTTCTGATTTACCATTGACCCGAAGTGAGTAACTGTAGTTTTGGTCCTCCAAAAGTAGATTTACCCAGCTAGAGTAGTAGTGCTTCGAAGGTCTGTTTGCTATATAAACCTTTGTCTGGTGAAGCATGAGTGATTCCCTTACTGTTTGCTTTTATTTATTTATAGTCATATGAATAAATTTACATGTGTCTGTATAAATATAATTTCTACTTAATTATTTGGACATCAGGATCCTTAGTATATTCAGACCTGGATGGTGCATCTGGGTATAACTTAAGTAGCTTAAAATAAGGAAGTTCTCTTTTTTTCTTTTTTGAAGTTCATGAGAACATCTCATGCTAAAGGGAAAGTTTAGCAATAGATGCTACAAAGGTAAGCTAATACCAAAAAGCTAAGGTGTCTAGATAGAGACTAGTGGAAAGGTTATTACAACACTGCAAAAAAGTATGTGCAACTTGAATCTTCTTATTGTCTCCTAATTAGCAGGTATAGAATGAAATACTGGGATACAGTCTCTGCAGATATTTTTGTCTTGCTAGTCCTTGGGATCTTGCATGCTAAGTAGTGCCACTGGTTATCTATTTATAACCCCGGTGACAGTGTGTGGGATTATTTGGGTTAGTCACTGGTAGTGGATAAGCTAGGTTTGTAATGCTTCCCCTGAGCATGTTTGCCAGAGAGATTTGCCTTGGCTGAAGACACCCTCCAAACCACACTAGCTGTCTCAAATTGCTTTAAAGTAGCAGTAAAACTGAAATAGGCTATGTGAAGCCAACACAGGTAATCCCAGGGCACGTCTGGTTCCCAGTGGCTGCCTTACCTTAACTGTAAACATGTGAGTTGGGAGGGCTGCTGTTGCCACTGGTCTTCATTGCTCCTTGACCTGAATCTTTCCAGATTTCAGTCACGTGAGGAATTTCCTGGGGTCTTAGACCAAGTTGCCTTTGGGAGATGAATGAGGAATAAACACGTTAGAACAGGCTGTTGTCCACAGTTATTTTGCCTGTCTGCACACGGTGGGCCTTCAAAAAGAGAGGACAAGACAGAGTCGGATGCTGACAGACCGTTTTCTGCCTGAGTCTGAAGGGTGCCTGGGGAAGTCTATTCATGGCTAGCGGGTTTTGGCACACTAGGTCTAGTTGTTATGGTGCATTGCTGAGTGAGTAAATGAAACATTTAAGGGAACTGTTGTGCATGCTGTGGCTGTGCAGTAGGTATGGTGATGGTGGGGGTATTGACTTTCAACCCTTCTGTGTTGTTGGACTGACCTGCAGACTTTTTCCCCCTTGAAGTAACTAAAGCTACTGAAAACCTTTGTTGCTTCCCCTGTTCCAAGGCAGTTTGAGTTTGATTTTACCTTTAAGTGGTTCATAGCTGATCCTGAGTGCCAAGTGGGCATATACAGTGTTGTGCAAGTGGCTTTTGAAGCTTTACAGATTTGAAAATTGATGTGTATGTTACAGTTTTCCATAAAAAAGCTTTCTCTTCTTCATGTAAGAAAGTGAATTTCTCCAAACAATATTCAGGTGCCACAGGAGGCTCAAATATAAGCAGAAACACCTGCTTCAGGCTGTAACCTGTTATGACATGTATAATCTTAGGCTTCAGTTTATGAAGTCTGTTGTTTTGTGGGATTTTCTGTTATCAAATGGAAAAAAGTCCTCTGGTTCATGGTGGAGTGCACTGTTTACATACAGACTCCTGCAATATAAATTTTTTTAATTAGAAATAAAAACTGTTTCAGTCTCAAGATCATGACACTGAATGATCAGTTGGGGGAGTAACAAAACCTGACGATCTGAATAACAGCTTCATAATCCTTAGCCAAAGGATGATGACTAGGCTTCCACAGAAAATGAAACCAAGGCTCTTTTCAAAGTACTTATTTCTAAGGTTGCATGTAAGACATCAGTTCTGTATGTAAAGGTGAATGAGATGCAGTAACTACCTGATCATAATTTGAGTGTTAATCCTAGCCAAGGTTGTTCTAGCTTCCTGCACGTTCAGAAACAGTTGACAGTCTTCATTTCCTGCTTCTACTGTAGTTGGAAAGATATGTTTGCCATCAAATTCTTATTTTTTCCTGTATTCAGAGTTTGATTAATGGTACTTTTGCTGATGTGCTGTTTCAAAGATAAAAACGAGTGGTAACATAAAATCATAATGGAACTTTCTTCCAGTCTTTCTCATTAGAGTTCCACTTTGGACCCAATGACTACTTTTCTAATTCAGTCCTGACAAAAACATACAAGATGAAGTCGGAGCCAGACAAGACAGATCCCTTTTCATTTGAAGGACCTGAAATAGTCGATTGTGAAGGGTAAGGAAAACTTGAAATTCAAAAAAACTTCAGAAGTAATAGTATTTTCCAGGTGCTGTTTTCTCTTACTGTGAATAGTTAGTGAAGATAAAATAAAGCTTTTGCTGACTTAAAACACAGGAATGTTTGTAGGGAGGATGGTGATCTTAGCCTCAGCGTGCAGCAGTAACAGATACATTTAACACTGTGTGCATTTTAAATCTTACACCTTTCAAATCTAATAGATTACTAATAAGGTAATGAGCCTTTTATTTCCAGATAACTGGGTAATTTCACTTTAGTCACTACACTTTATAGACCCTCCTCAGTCTGATAAGTAGCCTTAGACTATCATGGACACTTGCCCATCTCATGGGCAATTTTTATTCCAGCTGTACTTTTGAATCTGGCAGAGTTGGCCATATGTATGGTCTGCTCTTTCAGCCTGTTCTGAGACTGGAACACACTGCCCATGCAGTTTGGTTTTGGCAATTGTGGCTGCTGCAGCAATTTTTTTATTTTTTTTTTTTTTGCAAAATGTGCTCAGACACCGACTGTGGGATGGTGAATTCTCACCTCTGTTCTGGAAGTCTAGTGAGTTGGACACCACGTTACAGTCTTTCTTTGGGTCAAAGATCGTTCTGTCTAACCAAACCTGATCTCTGCTCTGTAACTGGTGTTCAGTGCCACACCAGAGCAGAGCTGACACAACTGAAAAATCCATTTGTATCTTATTTTTCTTTAGCTTTCTTGGTGTTTTTTTCTGTCCCTCTTTGGTGGGAGGTTGTGTGTCCTATTTAAAACAAAAGCAAAACTACACCCCCACCCCCAAAAAAACCCCAGAACCAAAAAACAACACTAACGTTTCAGAAATGCCCAATATTTGCTTTCTCGAAAACAACCTGACAGCCTCAAAACATTTTGGCTTTTAGTGCTAGGTGGTGGCTTTCGTAGTCACCTGCAGTGAGGCAAAATGTCTACTTGCATGTTGACTGAAAGTTGTGCCTAAGTAAAAGGCTAGTTCATTGTGAAGAGAACTAGTTAATACCAGCAAAAGGTTTCTGTTTAAGTCCCTGCAGAGGAGGAGTGCCTTTCTAAAATTGCTGGTATGTCAAAACTTTGATTTCAGTTCATGTTTCCAGGTGAAGGTGTTAGATACTGGAGTAAGTAGAGCAAGATGACATTTTTCTGTGAGTTTTTGTACAGGTTAACAATGAAAAGTGTTGAAATTATTGACTTTGAAGATTTATCTGTAGAAGATATTTTGAGACACTTAAGGGTTACTGTGACACCATTATTTCCATTGGAAGAGAACTAGCTGTGTTTACCACTCATTCTTTGCCATGTGCAGTTTCGTGTGAAGCTATAGGTGGATGGAGACTCAGATTTGAGATAAGTGTCTGTTTGCACAGTAGCAAAGGGAACTGAAAAGTAAGCTCTTTCTAGCCTGCTGTGCTTGACTGCCAAGTCCGTCTGAGCACTGCTTTTTGGAGAGCTGAAACGTGCCTCTCCCTGGCCACTGTGCATTTATTTTTAGGGTAACTGGATATTGCCTTGGTCTCTAGTGAGAGGACATAACGTATTGTTTTCTACTGGTCTGACTGTTGAAAGAGTAATTCTCAACTGTTGAGATGGTTCTCGAACAGCTTAATCATGTCCTTGGTTACAAAACTCCAGTAGTTGGGGCAAAGAGATATGGAAGTATGGGTGGGGTGGGGGCAGAGATTACTCTGCAAAGACAAACTTTAGCTTTTTCATTTAGGGAAATACGTGGTACGTCCAACATGCACGTAGTCTCTAGCACTACGATGCATCTACTTGGTAGCTTGCAGGTCGGTTCAGTTGCCAGTGTGTGTAAAACTAGCTAGAGGGTGATAAGCCATCTTTGCAGTGATACTTGCTGCTGTAATGCTCAGTTCCTTATTTTCACTGATGTCTTGTGTAAAAGTGCTATTTCCCACATGTCTCTAGGTGTACTATTGACTGGAAGAAAGGAAAAAATGTTACAGTTAAAACAATCAAGAAGAAACAGAAACACAAGGGTCGAGGCACAGTTCGGACAATTACTAAACAAGTACCTAATGATTCTTTTTTTAACTTCTTCAGCCCAATAAAGGGTAAGCTTGAAAATTGAGAGTTTAGAGTTCTTAAAATATGTTGTGTTTTATTTATAGGTATTTGTATTTATACAACTTAAACCTACAAACTATTTATGCTGCTGCGCTGTACACCTCTTGTTAGAGGAAGGTGGCAAAGTGCAGCCCATCCTAACAGATCATTTCATTCTGCCGTTATTCTGCAGAATTTGGCTGTTAGGTGTGCTGAATAAGCAGGATTCATACTATGGAAAGTCTCATATATAATCTCCTAAAGGAGTTGACTTGTTTTACCACAGGATGGCTCCATGCATCAATTTGAGGTTTTCAACATGCAGAAGCAATCTCTTCCGTTGTTGGTCACGTTTGAGCATATGTGTTTCATTTAAACCTTTGTGTGGTGTGACGGAACTTCCTGTGGTTTCTTCTGTGATTAATTAGTGATCCTTAATACTCCCCATACATACCTTCCTAATTTTCCAAGTTAGCTAATGTTGGATGTATACTCACATACTCAAAACAACTTAGATGGATTCCAAAAATGTTACTTCTTGGAGATTTGTTTGCCTTGTGATAGCTTTATATTGTTTTTAAAAAATACTTAAAGGACGTAACTCTGGAGGTAACAGTATAAGAAAGATAAGACTGTGATATCTGCTGACAGTTGATAGTTGCATTTTCAGTTTAAGAATAGACCGAGCCAAATTATCACTTTCACAGTACCATGGCACCTGAGTAGAGGAGATAAATGGTTTTTTTTGGGGGGGAGGGGGTTTCTGTGTTTAAACAAACCCTGCCCTGTTCTTTACTGGTTACAGTAGCAGGCCTCTTCTCAACCACACTTTGCAAACTCATGACAAAATGTTAATCTACTCGATACTATCTGTGCTTTGGGGACAGGAGAGGATTTGTAGTACTGCAGCATTAACACAGAAACAAAACGTGTTGCTCTTTGAGGGGAGAAATGGGATCTGCATGCCTTCAGAACCCATCTTTGTTTAAAAAAGTGTTTTCTGTGCAAATGTTGTTGACACAAAACTGGCAGGTTTGATGCTATTGTTACAACACATAAAATTCTTGCAATTGCTGTGGATTTGATTAGGATAAATCTGAATTGTCTTTAAAGGTTTACTAGCTTCTGAAAGCTTTGTAAACCCCGGTTTTCTGGTATGAGAAGGTCTTTATACTCTGTCATCTTGAATATTGAGGTGTGCTAGACTATACAAACTTCTCTTAAGTTTACTGTCTTTTCTTATTGCAGTATCTGGTGATGGAGAGTCGTTGGTAAGTTTACATTTCTGAAATTGCACCATTGCTCTTTGCAATATTTTTTTTGCTAAACATCTTTGTGGTGACTATTAGGGTTCTTTTATTAAGTTCTGTGTATTTTTATCATTATTTTTACTTTTACCAAAGTTGAGCTTCATCTAATGAAAGATACTGTTGACTTTTCCAGTAAGATGTGCAACAGCAAAATGTCTACAGATTACTTGATCTGATACATCTGTAATGATCACTGTTGAGAAAAGGTCGTTATTTCCTATAGCCACTCAGCACTGCTGCTTGGCTGGTATCTGTTGGGTTGGTTTTTTTAATCAGTCTGAACAATTATGTAAAGTCAGGTATCAGAACCAGCAAAGTCTGTATGAGCCTTAGTCGACCAGTATATAGAAGGTAGGAGGAATCTTTTACAATAAATCTCAACTCTGCAAATTTGGATTTAGACTTGCAGTATTTCTTTTCTTGTTACAAAGTTAAGTATACTGAAAGTCTGTGTGACCTAAAGGTTCACGTTGATGACAATGTGATGTTTCTCAACATGTAACTTTGAAATACTTTTGTTTGTTCATGTGTAGCACCCCATTTTTTCAGTAGAAAAATCAAACTGATTTGCTTTACAGGATGAAGATTCAGAGTTTACTTTAGCAGCAGATTTTGAAATCGGACACTTCTTCCGTGAAAGGATAGTCCCTCGTGCCGTGCTTTATTTCACTGGGGAAGCTATAGAGGATGATGATAACGTATGTATGCTATCAGCGTTTTGTTAGTCACCATGTAGGTAGACCCATTCTTTCTTTACTGATTAGACTAGTATGTAGTAGTAATTATGTGAGACTAACAAAAAAAACCTGACGAGATTCCTGTTACTCGGGAATAGGAAAGTATCATTCAGCTTGCTGTGAATTGTTGGTCTTTGCTTCTAGAAGGGTCTTAGTTTCAGTTACTGTGTTTGAATATGCCAGACCTGTTACTGCAGAAGACTATGCAAATATTAGCAGAACTAATAAAACCTTGGGTTTGTTTTTCAGTTTGAAGAAGGTGAAGAAGGTGAAGAGGAGGTGAGATGCATACTGTATCTTTTATCTATAACTAATTACCTACTGTGTTCCAGTTCCAGAAAGTCCTGTATAGAGCAGAAAGTAGTTGTTCAGAAATGCTCTTGTGTATGATACTTTTCAAAATAGTTCAGCATTCCTGACTTTCAAAATCTGTTTTTCCTCTTCACAAAACTATTTTCTGTAAGAACACTTACCCTTTGTTTTTTCAGTATTTTAAAAGCTTCTTTCTGACATGAGTCAGAAATTAAAGTTGAGGTTTTTCTTGAGTGCTGCATGATAAGAACCTTCAGTCTTATTTTCAAATATCTGTTACTTAGGCAGTAGTGGAATTCAGCTGTCAGCTTTTAGCTTGAAGGCTGGCCCTTGCTAAATGTGAAGTAAAAAAGGAAGAGCAAGCAACTGTTCAGGATAAAGGCTTAATTTAGGCTGGAATTTGAAGTACACCAAGAGCTCTTGTCCGTTTACAGTAGTGTTGTATGAATACAAACATACTGTGAAAGGCGTTGCACAGAACCACTAAATGATGCCACACTTAAATGAAGCAATGGCCTTTACAGATAACTATTTTTATTTTACTGCTTTTACTGTGGTGTTCTTGCTAATTGGTTAAATGTACTTACCTGGTTGTCATCAGGCTCATGGTAGTAGAGCACATCAGAAATTATCGAGCTGGTGGTCTGATGTGAGCTGACAGCCTTCAGCATTCAGTCTCTTTTCTCTTTGCACATTGAATATGAACTTCTGGGCTTAGGCTGTTGAGTGACTAAACGTTTTATTTTTTTAAGCTGGTTCTTGGTAGAAGCGTATGTGTATTTTTAATCTCTCTCCAGTGCCAGATGTTACTACTTGGATTTTGGAGTGTGTACAGCAAAGTGTGAAAATACTGCAAAATTCTGTGCAGGGATACATAGCCTCTCCACAGTAATCCAGATAAACAAAGACTCTGGAAGGTGGTCAAAACAAAGAACAAAATTAGATACATATACTTATTACCAGAACTGTAAAATTCCAAATAATATGTCAGATAGAAGTTAAAAAGTTGCTGGGAGATTGCAGCAGCTTATGTAGGAAAGTTGCCTTAAGCCATGTGGAATCCTTTAAATCTATGTTATAAATCTTCTTTTAAAGATTTTGCTTTAAGATTTTGAAGGTGCTGAGTTCTTTTAAGTCAGCCCAGGTAGTTTTAATGTTGACATCTGAAACACTCTGGAATACAGTGGTAATATAATTTGCTATTTTATTTTTATCTCCATTACAAAAAGTTGCACTTTTAACCTGTTTTAATTTCTGTTAGTTTATCTCTATTTTGTCATAGGAGTTGGAGGGGGAAGAGGAGGGAGAAGAAGAAGAAGATGCAGAGAGTGATCATAAGGTAAGGATTTTTGTATGCCCAGTTGTCATGCAGACTGTAGTCATGAGCAGTGTTACTAAGGTTGCTATAGTTTGCGAAAATATTAATAAATTACTAAAGCAAAAAACACTAACCTCTGACTGCAATGTTTTCATCTTCTTCAGCACTCAAATTGCTCTTAAGAAAAGGTAATGTTCCCACAAGTTGAGAAAATGTAGGTTTTTGTCTACCAACCTGCACCAAGAAAAAGATAATTTCTGAACTGTGTGTCTTACTTCATAGTGGTATGTCTGTATAATAATGATACATATTTTTCCTTTAGAAAGGTTATATTCAAATATTCTGTGGCTGGACTTCAACTTGGTCCAGAAAATCTCAACTAGCTTGTTATTTCCTTTTTCTTAGAATTGTTCTTTTCGGTTGTCCTGGTGGCTGCAGATTAGACTCCACATGTCTGTACTAAGCTAGAAATCAAAAAAAAAAGTTAGTGCCCAACTTTGAATTTTAAACTTTTGAGACCTGGTTTAAAATTCAGCCTCAAGGGTTAGTGCTCCTTCTGATAGGTATTTTTCAATCCTTCATTCATGTTAAAGTTAATGCTTACATTCAGTGAAGGTAGGAGTGATGACAGACTTGAGTTCATTTAGTTCTTAAAACATCAGCTTTTATTTTTTGAAAAGGCACAGATGAAAAAGTGAAAGGCATGCAAAACTGCTTGATCTCTGGATGAAAGTCTTAACAGCAGCTTAGCATGTCACTCTTCTGATGTAGTTGTATAGACATCATCATATCACTAGTAAATGCTTCTTGTCACTGTATCAAGAGTTGAGCTTGTTCAATGAGAAATACTGTGTACGCAAGAAAGCGTCTTGTGGAAAGATCGCTCAAACAGGATTAGAGCGGCAGAAATGAGTATTCTGGCTCTGCACGGCAGGATCAGAATGCAGTGGTGTACCTGTAATGGGAGAAATTCAGACAGCTGAGAAACAAAGTGTTAGTCCTGACTCCAAGTATATTTGTGCTAAGCATCAAACACCCTTTAGAGGATTGGGTATTCTGTAGAAAAAAGCTTAAGGTATCTTGGAAGGTTATGGTTGTTGCCTCCTGTATTATTTTGTACATTTCACTTTTCATTCATGCTGACAGTTCCTTTCAATTTTTTCCCATTTAGGTGTAATTTAAGTCTGTTTATCATTCATACATTTCTAGGTAAGGTGGAATTCCATTCATACCTAACTTCCAAGAGTCCCATTTGTAGCCATGAAATGTGGTTTGTTTTCTAGGGTTTTCTGTTTGGGGTTGGTTGGTTTTTTTTTGGTTTTTCCTGGTATGGGGAAAAGAAATGGGGGACTGTTGACTTCAGAGTTTAGGCTTTGTTAATAAAAAATAGAAAGAAATGTATATAGAGATGAATGCCTCTAAATCATGTAATTATATCAGATTTTTCAGAATGACCTCTCTGCCTTCCTGGCACAACTTCTGCTTTGCATTTGTAGCAGTCAAACTGTATTTTATATACACATGATGAAAGATTCTGAGACTTGTCAGGCTCTTTTTTCCTTGTTTCCCATTTGATGTTGCATCTCCTTACTGTTTCTAGTGTACTTGAAAATTATTTCTTAACTATCTCCTCTTGTCGTCTTGAACTCTTGTAAGTCATCAGCTTGCTTAGTATGTATTTTCCAACCTTATTTATGCTGCCTGACAACGGCAGTCACTCTGAGAGGCCTTTTCTTGAGCTCTAATTCTGAACAGGTATTGCACTCCTGCTCATCTGTCTCTTTATTTGGAAGAAGGAAAAAAAAGTTCTTTCTGTTGTATACTGTCATCATTCACCTTTCATCCCATGTCTTGTAGAGAACACTGCCTGCAACAGGCTCCATACCTTCTTCCCTTTGTTCTTGTACCTTTTTGATTGATTACTTCGGAGAAGCTGTAATCTTTCCAACTGATTCCCTCTGTGCATGGACAATGCCTTTCTTTGCCTTTGTGAAACTCAAAATTGAGCTGTGGTGTGGTTTGGGTGGGTATTTTTCATTTCTGATCTGATAATGCTTTGAGAAGCCAGCCACTGCCTCAACACACTTGCAGTGTTCATTCACCTGCAGTGATAGAACATCCATTTGTCACAGCAGCTTACATGTTGTCCTGCTGCAGTCTGTTACACCACTGTCTTCCCTTCTTACAGTTCAAAATTTTCAGCCACTGGCCTCATTTTTTCACATCAGCTTGGAATTCTGTTTTTTGTCTTTAAGGCTCATACCTGTAATCCTGTTTTCCATTCCTTCTTCTGTTCTTTCCCTTTTCTGGTCCTCTTTCTCCCTGTCCCCTGCCCCTCTTTTCCTTTCAGTTCCACACCCCCTCCCCGCAATTTTCTTCTTGTATCTAGAATAGTTTTCATGTACACACAAAATAACTGTTCTTTGGTCTCTTTTCAAATTCAATTCCTCCTCTTCAGTCATTTCCATATTACCTCCTCCTTTATTGTTGTACTATGTTTGTTACATAAACACCAACACTTTCTGTGTTGTTAACTTTTCCTCCTTCTGGCCTTAGTCCTGTCAGTTATAAGTGTGTTGCCCACCTAGAACCAGATCATTATCACCTCTTACACTATAAATGTTGTGGCTTTGGAAGACTGAGCAGTCAGATGACAGGAGGTAGCTTCAGAAGATGCTACTAAAAACAGATAATGTAGCTTGTTTTGTCTAATATATTTTGCTGTGTGCTTGCATGCCCTATTCCTTCAGCTGCCTTTATTTTACATTACTGATGCTATGCTTGAATTGAGAAGTGGCTGACAAAGTGATATAGAATGTTGTTTCGCGTTATGAGCTAAAAAGCTGCTGTGGGCAGAGACTGCACGTGCTTCAAGGTGCTTAGTCTGTATTTTAACTAACAGTGGCAGAAGGGCCAGTTACAGAACCCTTGAAGTGTTGTGTCCAGTTGTGGAGGAGGCAGTTCAGACCTCTTGGCTTAGCTCCGTGTTTCATTCCCATGCATACATTTGGTATCCCTGCTTTTTCTTGTTCAATAACATGTACTAGAAAATGAACAAAGATTAAGTTTAGCCTTAGGACTCCTAACTGGGCAGTTTCATGGTAAGACATTTGAAATATTGAAAGGCTTGCTGCTTTCTCTGCTGGAAAGGACATCAGTTTTAGTGCCTACTGCCTGCATGGCTATTTCAGCATATGGGAAGTTTCCTGAGAAGTGATTGTAAAAGTCAGGTGGTAAAGGCTCAGTTGCTCATTGAATCACCTAGGAATGGATCCTGCCTCATCTGTTTAAACATTGGAGTTGAATTGAAACTCATAGTGTCTTTCAGCAGTATCTTTACATGAAAAAGATCCTTTTTGAAAGGTTAAATTGCCAAGATAAGTAACATGGATACTTTGGTCTTAGGTCCCCATCCTCCAGATTAATTGGATGGGTAGACACAGTGGGCTGTGTGTCAGAAAGTCATGAGCAATATTATTTCAGACCTGCTTTTCTTCTCCATTTTAGCCCTATGATCCTCTAAATTTTAGATGAAATTCCTTCTTAAAATTTGGTGCTTGTCCTCTGTGTCCATGAGCAGCTGATGTAATTGCTGATGTCTGAACAAGTGGTCTGTATGTAAGCTATTCAGTTCAAGTTTCTTGCGTTGCTCTCCTGGGTAATCAAATGCTAGAAGAAAAATGTTCATGTCCACTGTAACTAGATTTATTTTTTTTAATTCTGAGCAAGTGATGCAATAAGAGCCAGTGGCGAAAAAAAAAATCCTTATGCTTCTTGGCAGAAAAGAAAAAATAGGTGGTAGTCTCACTTATTAGCTTGTGTGAATCTGTTGGAACAGTGTCTCAAATTGGAATCAAAGTCCCAGAGTAGTTTAAACTCCTTGCACAGAATAAGTAAATATTATGAAATACTTTAAAGATGTAAAAATAAAAAAATCCTACAGCTTTTCATATGAATTTAAGCATTGCTCATGACTACAGTGGAGGGTATCTTTACCACAAGAATTCTTACTTGGCTCTGTAGCAGTGGTAGACACTCCACTCCATTGCATGTTTGCTGCTAAATTGATTTCAAAATAAGATAGAATTCCTCCTTATCTTTGCCAATTAGTCTCTCTTTGGTCTTTATTGCCTGGCCAATGCACTTTGCCTTTCTAAGATACCTTAGGAAGTGAATTTACGGAAATAGAGCACGAATAGAAATCTTGCTAGAATAGAGAGTAGTGCAGGGTCTGTCTGAGGCTGATAAATGGATGGCTGGTGGTTGACTGACCAAATGTCCCCACTAGTCTGGGCATCGCAGGCCAAGCAGGCTCAAGCTTAGTAGATCTGCTTGAGGGAGTGTGGATGTAGTGTCTCGATCATAGTTGCAGCTTGGGGTCTGGTCCCTGATCTTACAGGAGCTGTTAGAGGCCACAGATCAATGGGGCAACTGTAACTTGAAGGAAATTATAGCCATCTGTCTGCTGCTGTCATCTCAGTTCTAGATTGCGAGATGCTTTATCTGAGGCTGAGGTAGCGGAGGGCGATATGGAAGTCACGTGTTGGTTCGCTCAGCAAGAGCAGTGCTGTGCTGCTGGAATGGTGAAAGACAATGATGTTGGAGTCTGGATCTGAGATACTGCCTTGTTACACCCTGCTGAAACTTTATATACATGGTCAGGATAGGTGTGCCCTCAACTGTAAGCTAAAAATAATGTAAAGTAGCAGTGTTTCTCTCAAAATTGTCCAAAAGCTGACTCAGACATAGGAACCCTTTTTTTGTATTGAGAGCAGTAATCAATACTGAAAGGTCCTTAAGAAGGAATATTGTAATCTCTGTGACTCAGTTATTATAGATAAAGTTTTGTGTGTGAGGATATGAGTTAAATCTTTACAGAAATAAAGACAAGTATAAAGAAAATAGAATGAAGGTTATTAGAAAATATAACAGGAGTTTTGGTTGACCATTAAACTGCAGCTGAAGTGAATGCTGTTTGTGTAAACGTCCCTCTCTTTTCAAGGAGGAATTCATGCTGTGTTTAGTCCCAGATCAGTGAAAATGAATTCACATCAGTGTTCTTCGGAACCCCAGGCAGATGAGAGAGTCCAGAGTTGCAGTTAGCAAGATGGAGAGGAAGACCCCCAGTCTGAAAGGTCTTTGGTATATCTGTGCAGAAGAGGCAGCATTTGGCTTTAACCCAGTGGGAATGCTGGTGACCACTGTAACCCTAAAGCTGTTTAGGTGAGGAGGGAAAAAACAGTCTGGGTTTAGTTCAGGTTATCAAGGGCAAATCTTGTGATAAGGAACTTAGCTGCACCTGCTCTTCCTCGCTACAGGCAGTACACATGTCATCTTAGCTTTTGGTAACTTGATGTATAATGAACTCTTGCACGTTTGCTTCTTTTGCAAAGCTTTTTAGGATACTCACCAAGAAACGCTTTGTGTGGTCACTGACATTCAAGGTGTTGTGTTTTATACCTGTATTTTTCTTTACTAGGATTCAGCAGGTTTCTGTGACTGCTATTTTTTTATAATAAACTATATTAAGAATGGCAAAGGGAGAAGCAAACAGGAAATACACTGAATAAATTCTCCAAGAATTCTCTTTTACAACAACAAAAAAAACCAGGAAGTGCAGTGTAAAACTGAAGTTGTTAACTTTTTGAGTACTTGTTCTCCTTCCCAAATACACTTCCTTTTGCCAAAGGGGAAGTTGTTTTACTACCTAATGAAGGTGTTTCTACTTGTACATATTCAGATTAACATGTGGACTTCTTGCCTGGTTTTAAACTGTTGAATAGTTCCCTGCTGGTGATGCAGAACCTAGAAGAAATGAACACATTAATTGCATTTTTATCACCTTAGCAGAAGGGGCAAGGCTTCTAACGGAAAACTCAGACGTGCTGCAGAATAAGCAGCCTGCCTTCCTCCCTCCTCAGAGTTAGCAAGGAGGTGGCATTTTATTGTTCAGCTGCTTAATGGGAACTGGAAGCCAAATCGAGCCTCTGGCTGGGGGGAGTAGAAGGTGGTTTGCTTTGTTTGTTTGAACCTTGGCCTACTGGACGGTGTATAAAGAACGCAAAGGTAGATTTAAAATATTTTGAGGTACCAAGCAGTTGGGGGCAGGGGAAGACCCAGTAAATAGGGGACTGCTGTTGAGAGCTTTGATGTGTAGCTTGAGTTTACTTGTAGCTTTTTTTGTACCTGCTGATGGTATCTCTAGCTAGTTCAAAACCGCATAGCCCATTACTTTTATTTGTTGAAGTATTTTCTTGTATGCCAATTTCATTTTTAACTGTGTTTTCTTTTTCCCTTTATACAGAAAGATTCCAGCCAACCTGCTGAATGCAAACAACAGTAATAAGGAAACACCACTTGGAAGTGATATTTGAACAACTTGTAACAAATATTTGGATACCTGGCCTGCAGTTCAGGATATTCCATCGCTGCAGCACAATCTTATTAACAATGCTTAAAATTAATTTGTTTTAAAATGCATGATTTTCACTAACTTTTCTTTATTGCTTAACATGTACAGTGGCAACTTCAATGCATTTGGGAAATATGAGGTTTAAATAAAGCACACTCTACAGCCGTTGGTACACTGTAGCTCAGTATGTCAGTAGGCCTTTAGAGCCTTTTGCCCTATGCATAGGGGAATAGTCCAGACTACCAAGTGAGGATTATCCATTTTCTTGTTAAACATTGAAAATTGTGGAATAGCAATGCGCTGAGAAGCTAAAGTAAATGGATTTCATGTATGGTAGCTGAAACTGATAGAGCAATATGACTTTTTTGCTAGTTCCTTCCCCCCTTTTTTAATGTTTCTTGCAACCTACAAATTGAACTAGTGCTTGAGCAGCTTTAAATGTCATATTTATTATCTCAGTAAAACCAATTGAATTGAAGTAATTTTACTTCACTGAAGGGGGTGTCATGTTTGAGACTTAGTTGTTCATCTTACTATTTATTTATTCATGTTTGTAAGTACTTTGACAGAATTAGTGCTTTTTAATAGGTTTTTAATATACTTGAAAATCTTCTTCCTCTTTTGCATACAATATGGGTACTTGTAAAAGAAATCATTTGAATTGGTCTCAGTGTAGTAGTCTAGACAGAAGAAACAAACTTGCGTTACAATGACAGCTCTTCTGGATGAAGGTCAAAATGCAAAGGCCAAACTGTTGCTGTTGATGGAAGTGGGTTGCAGCCAAAGAACCAGAAAATTCCCAGTAGTCTTATTGCTTAGTGTCCAGCATGGAAGGACCTTTCACTATGAACACAGAAATTTATCAAAATACAGTTCAATAAATCTGGAGTTTTGGTGTCTTATCGCAGCACTGAAATTATTCCATTCCACGGTTTGTTTTATTTAAAGCTCTGAAGTCTTCAAAACCACCTTCTGTTGTTGTGTGGCACTTCAGGTACATGTTTCTAGTTTCAGCATCCATTGCCAACCTCTGGCAGCAGTTGAATAGCAGCTGTATCAACACTGTGACCAGGCATGTAGAGTGCTCCAGCCTTACCTTACACATTTGTAACTTAATACAGTGTTTTCAATTTGTACAGAATAGATAGAATATTCTATTAAAGTTGTGAAACATGATCAGTGGTGCCTGTCTGGTCCGTAATGCTTCCTAGGTTAAAAGAATATCCCTTTGACTTCTGGTAGTGAAGTGTTTAAGGAGCGCTGTGCCAGCTGTTTGCCCTTGTACAGCTGTTTACTTTGTACAGCTCGTTTCTTTTCAGATCTGCAGAAACCAAACGATAGTTTTCCCCGTCCTGAAGAAGTGCTTTCCACTGCACGGTTCCACAGTGCTGCTACCTGGAGATAAACATCTGCAAATTGGCACGCTGAAGTAATTTATGTGCATGAATCTTGAAAGGCCAACTTTAATTTTGAGAAAACGGGAAATTCCAGAACACGTAGAGCAAATGTGCCAGCAGTCGGGGAGCGCGGATGAGGTGGGTGGGTAACGAAGCTGCCGAGCAAGATGTTCATCCTCGGGAAGGCGATGGGGAAGCCGAGCTGGGATTCGTCAAAGCAGAGGTAATGCCAGTCAACATTGGCCTAATGGAAAACAAAGATCTTGTCAAAACCCAGCCGTGCTCTTGCTGTTACAGGTCTGGCTGGTAGTGGCGAAGATGAGCATTTAATAGACTCCTCTGTTTTGAGGTGGTTATTTACAGGCTTTACAGGAAAAATGACAGGTACTGGAAGAGCTCAGCTCGTTCCAGGGAATGGTATGAAGAACTGATGGGTTAATTGTCAGAACGTCACGGCTGGACAAATCCAGGCTGGATGGTGAATACAAGGAGCAGGAGTGCAAAATGGAGATAAGGGTGATAAACTGTTGGCAAAGAAAAGATTGCAGATTGTGCCTGAAGACAAATCAACTGGAGACCCTGTGCCAAGCTATAGCGGGAAGCCTAAAAAATGATGTGATACCGAAAAAGTGGGCCTGCATGCACACATTGCCTGATTACCATCACTGCAACCTGATAAAAGAAACCCTGAAGTTTAGTCTGTGGGAACACGCTCTTCTGATGCGGTCTTTGTGCTGGTAGCTTCTCATTTGAGGGGAGGGAAAAAAAAATCCTGTTCTGGGTCTGAAAGTTGAAAAAGCTGGAAGTGCTCCAAGCGAGATTAATTTGGCGTGTCACCTACTTGGGCTGCAGCGTGATTAATAGCTTCTCAGCGCCTCCGTTGTCGAGGAAGAAAGCCTTGGAGGTTCTACCCCGCTGCCCTATCTGGTACGGAAACAAGTGGCAAGTATTCTGCTTTCAGCTGAATCGGGGACGGGCTGTGGTTTCACAGGAGTCTCTCACGGTGTTAAGGTACCTTCACGGGACCTTGCTGTTCGGGGTAACAGCTCTGAGTCCAATTTCGGTATGTTCCGGTTATCTGGGGATTGTTATCTGGTTAGGATTTGTGGTAGCTGGAAAAATTAAAATGGTCTCTGTGCGTTTCCACTCTCCTTATTAAACAGGCTTTTCCTGTTTTAACATAAAGGAGACTCGTAATAAATTCATCTTCAGTTAAATGCTGCCTTGACGGCAGTTCTTCAAGCAAATGAGGGCTCAGCACGGAAGCCAGCTCAGCACAGTGCGGTCCGGAGGAGGCCCACGCTGGAGAGGAGCGCCTGAGAAGAGGTCGGACTAGTTATGGCACGAGGAAATCACTTGCTCCTTGCGAGCTTGGCAGTTCAGGAGGTGAGTTATGATGTGAGCCATGCCCCGGCTGCCTGACGTTGCACATAACCTTACAGACATGCACTGAAATTTGCACCTTTTTCAGAAGCGTCTCAGCTCAAGCCCTTTTGGAAGTGACTACAGCTCAGCCAGAAAACGGGAGAAATGTCCTTTTTCAGTTGAGTCTGTAAGTGCAAGTAGGGTGTTGTGCAAGCTGGGTGGGAGACTTGCCCCTCCCGCTGCTGGGACAGGTGTTACTGGCCCCAAAGCCTTGCCATCACCAGGTTTCACCTGGACCTGTGGCTTTTTGTCCACGAATGTGTGGACATAAAATGAAGTTCACTTGCGGGCTCCTGCAAATCACCTCTCCAGTGCTGCTGCATTCACCCTTCATTCTCTGCCTCTTCCCTTGGACAAGTATCTGTGTTATTGCCCAAATGCAGTCTGAGGGACATTGATTTTGTGTCAGTATCTGTTCAGGAGTCCTCCCCCGAAGGTGAAGTCCTCCCAGTTTTTACCCTCGTTGCCCATGTTTTCACTATAACCACTGTGCAAACAGCTCTGTTGCCATAGCTGTGAGCTGCACGTGGAAGAACCTTCAGCCGCCTTTCCCAAACAGTTTATAGGCATCACACTAACAGCAGGCAGAGCTATTTTTTTTTCCCATACACTCATATTGCTGTCCTAAATACCTCCAGCCTCCTCCAGGCCAGGGCCAGGAAGCCCAAACAATAAATGCCGTAAGTCACTCAGATTTGACGAGTATCCAAAAAAAAAAAAAAAAACCCAAAGAAAAAATTAACAAAGCCAAGCCCGTGCGCTGTTAATGAAGCATCATGTGAATGAAGGCTGAGCCATTCACCAAGTGCCAGCTTTTGTTTCCCGACCGGCTTTCCTCTGCTTGTTCACCTCGCCATTACACAAGCAGAAACGCACGCTCCAGCGCACTCGCCTCTTGCACAAGCCACCTCACTCGCTGGTTTTTACCGTGGGAATCCGGGCACCTTGTGGGGATGCCAAAGCAGGTTAGCAGAGCCCGACGAGCGCCCGCTGCAGCTGCCAGCGTGGCTCTGCGCAGCCTCCCAGCTCATACGAGTGTTCCTGATAACAGTGCCACGCTGCAAAAAAAGCCTTTCCTAGCAAATTTTCCTTTCCCCAGGGAGCTATTGCCAGTGACAGAGTGGCCTCTCACTGACCCCCTGCTTGCCCCCAGCATCTGCAAGTTAAACATAACCAACACCAGACCCATCCCAGCTTAAGAAAAGGGTTGAAGTGAAGGAAAATGGCACGGAAGAGAATTTACTCGTTATGCAACATGAGCCAAAGGGGAAAAAGAATACAGATGTACAGTAATTTGCCCCTGCTTGGGGCAGAAACCAAACAGCATAGGATGATGCTGGAAAAGAATGACCATCGGGCTATCACAGGTGCAAAGATGATTTGCACCGTGCAAATACGCCTTGTGAGCTGTTAAACTGATCTTTTCCCTAAGCAAATTCACTCCAGAGGTTGTTGAGTCCATGTACATCCACCTTCTAGGGGTAAAGGAGGAACTTGCCTCTCTGTTTTAGCATTGTCACGTACTTGACCAACAGTGGTGAGGTGACACTTAGGAGGGTTTTTTTCCCTTTTCTATATTACTTTTTATTTCCCCCAATTATCTAGTCTTTCTTCTTCCTTTTCATGTTCTTGATTTAAGGCACGTTTCAAACTCTTTGATTTGCCTGAACAGAAAGAGCATGAAAGAAGGAGGATTGAGTACAAAATTGGTATTGGAGCCACTACCAAAGCAAACTCCTGGAGCTGGCGATGGGATATAACTTGTTAGGGGAGTTAAAACACTTGCCATAAAGGTCATGTAGAGCTCCTGCACACAAGTGAATAGTTCAAGGCATTCTGATGCAGAGAAAAACCAATTAAGATATAACTGCTGCTGACATTCCCCTAAGCCGTTTCATCTCTTACCGCTTCAAAAAAGCAGGGAAAAACAAATTATGTACTTTCAGTCTAAGATTTATATAGGATGAATGGTTGCTTAGCCTATGAAAAGATCAAAAAGGAGATCTTTGAAGAAAGATTGCCTACAAAGAACACTGGACTGTTATTATACTGAAAAAAAAAAGAGGTTAATAAGCACGGTTCAGGGCAAAACACAGGCAAGTGCAGTGTGTGCAACAAAGCATTCGAAGGGCTGCGTGCGCCGGCGTTCCAAAGCTGGGCAGCAAGAGGGTAAATCACTGAGCCGGCAGCTCGAGCAGCAGCGCTGCAGCGTTGCAAGTGGTTTTGGCTCCATGGTTGTAGATTTGGTAGAGCGTCTCTGGCTGGAAACTCCCGTGGGTCACAAAGATGGCTTGTGTCAGGATCTCCTGGCCCAGGAGAAGAGGGGATGAGCCCTCCCTCCTGCTGCTGTCTGCTTCATCTAGTTTCTTCTGGGGATCAGGGGGGTTCAGTCCCTTTCCCCCAGTGAGGCTGAAGAGGTGGCAAATGTCCTGTTTCATTCAGGACTGAACCCTCTGTGAACTCGTTACTGTTATGGTTAGGAAGAGCAAACGAGGAGCACTTGGAAAGCACACCCCCACCTCGCAGGGCGAGCTCAGTGCAGGCCCCCGAACCAAGCAAGGGTGCAGACCACCCGTGTGGGCGCTCCTGGTCCTGGTGCAGAGTCGCTGGTGGCTTTAAAGTATCCCTGAGAGATGGAAAGCAAATGACAGAGCTGCAGGCACCAGCCCCCAGCACAGGGGGTTCCTCAGCAGAGCACGGAGGAGTCTCGCTCTCCATCCCTCATCCCCTGAGCATCCTTCCTCCGCCCTTGGCCTTGGCGCAGAGCAGGAGGAGGAGGAGGAATAAGAGGTAGTGTGGCCTCCCTTTCCCACCAAGGCATACGGCAGCCGCTCCCAACACCCGGCCCAACCAGTACGCGGGGTTCGCTGGGTGCGAGGAGCCCGCCAGCGCCGTTGCACTCGGGGTCCGATTTCAAAGCCAGCCCTGATTAAGACGTTGGGTGAAGGCAAAGCAAACAGACACCGTAATTGCGGTGTGCGCTTTCTCATCTCCGCGGCGAGTTGCAAAATGTGCCACCTCCTCCCTCGTCAGCTGGGCTTTAATTGGCTTTAATGAAGAGGCAATTACACGATTTCAATTTTTAATTAAAGGGGGTGGCGGTGCAGGGGAGGAGGGAACTGGCCCCCTTTGAGCGTGTCGGTGGCACCATGGGAGATCTCTGGGCATGGCGTGCAGTAGGGTTTGGGGGTGCTCCCCCATTGCCCCCCAGGGTGGCAGGGCTTTGCACGGGGCTCTGGGGTAACTGGCAGGAGCAGATCGAAGCTGGCTGCCTCCTGGCCATGCTGCCGGCACTTTTGGATCCTGCCCCAGCACCCCTGGGCAAGCTGCAATCAGCTTTTTTGGTGTCAGAACCAGCACATCAAAGGGGCAGGGAACAGCTTAAAAAAACCCCCCAAACCGAAAAAACCCTCCGAAGCCAAACCGAGCCCTCTCCACACAGGGCACCAGCCAGAAACGCCTCCTGGATAAAATTCTGGGTTGTTGTTGGCAGGAGAGGAGCTGCTGGGGTGGGATAGGTGGCTGAAAGCAAAAATAGAACCACAATTAGGAGCTCAAAAAGTATCTTATTTTATTATTTTATTTTATGCCAAGCAGCAAGCAGCTGTGCTGTGATAGAGACATCCTCCCTGCGACCCTGCACAGGGAGCACCAAGGTGGGACTAACCCACCCAGCCCACGTGTGCACTTCTGTGGGCACCAACTTGTCTGTCTGTCCTAACGCGTGAGCAGGGAGGAAAAAACGGAGGCACGTGGTAGAAATCTCCCTTGGGAAACAGTGATAATTGCAGGGGCTGAACCACTGGCTTAGTCCCACAATGCCTCTGCATTTTATTGCTCTCTCTGGCAGCCGGGAGGCCAGAGCTTTGGCCTTGACTCAGTCCCGTGCACTGGGATGTCCTTCCTCCACGTGTTTCAATGAAAGGTAATTGCTTTACGACTTCCTCCTGCCAGAGATAAAAGAACTAGTAAGAAGAAACCGGCTGGCTTTGTGGCTGCACCGCGCCCTCAGTGTCCCCCCTCTGCTGCTGGCCGGTGCTGCCGGGCTGGGCTTGCCCTGTACGATGGTAGGCAGCCCTGGGGACCACCAGGCTGCCTGCCATGGGCAACCTGGCTTGGTGGCCAACGCAGTGTTGCCCTGCAGAGCACCAGTCTCGGGCAGGCGGGGAGCCAGCGCTGCGGCTGCTGCTCAGGGGAGTGCAGGTCCAGGGAGGGGAAGGGGCGGGCGGAAAAAGGGAAAAATAGAAAGGGAAAGAAGGCAAGGTCCAAAGTCTTTTGGTGGAATGAATGATTCACCTGCTCAGCAAATGTAGCCGGGGCCGGATGGCAGGCTGCTGCCTGGGCAGGCTGAGTCACACTGCTGCTGTCGCCTGGCCGCCCCAGCCCTGCGCCAGATGGGAGAACAAGGCTGCCTTTACCAGAGAGGAGTGAAACCTGCTCTTTTAAACACCCAGATGGGAGCAACATGCAAGAGCTGGGCCAGGGCCAGCAGTTAGCACTGAGCCAGCAGCCTCCTACCTTTGAAGGTCAGGACTGAGATCCCTCTCCAGGCTCCCTGCCAGCCCCCAAGACTACAAACCTCCTCCCTGCCTTCCTGCTCCCTTTGCCCTGGGTTTCCAGATGCTCAACGCAAGCTCATCAACACCAGCAGCAATCATCAATCACAGCCTATTTTTTCAGAGGGGACTTTTTTGCCATGATCCACAACCCATGGGTCTCCCAGTGAAACACAATCCCACTCCCATGGGGATGGCTATGTTGCCATCCAGTGCCCAACTTACTCACAGGGTTAAGGCCTTTTTCCCTTTCTCCCCTTCTTGTTGTCAGCTGGGAAATCACTTATGATTCAAGATGACTTGCAGCAACCACTTGTGGGGAATGAAAATAAAACCACGCTCCTGCATTTCAGGCTGGGGAGCAGGGTGCTGTGTGTCAGCATCCATCCTTCCATTGGGGCAGCCCCCTCCTCATCCTCATCTTCATCCTCCTACTCCTTGTCCTTATCCTTATCCATGCACAACCATCACCTGTGGCCAGTGTGCTGGTGTAGCCAAGGACAGGCAAGGGAGTCCCAGGCTCCCACCTTGCTATGCACTGTGCAAAGTGCTGATCTCTGCACATATGCAATATGTACCTACAAATAGCCTTAGAGACAAGACATGGCTGCAAGAAACTGGCGGGGAAATCTAAAATCTCCCCCCTGGTGCCCATCGTGGTGGCAGTGCAGGGCAGTGACTCACAGGGCACATGCTGCACCTGGGAGGGTATTTCTCCTCCATGGCAACACAACACGCTGTGCCTCCCATGGGGCCATAGCAGTCCTGAGTATCCCACTCCAACCTGGGGACCTGCCTTTCCCTCCACTGGAAAGCACCAGAAGTCCTCAGCACCACACAGAGTGTCCAGGTGTCCCCATTCCAGACTGGGAGCAGCACTAGGACACCTGCGGAGTGGGGAAGGATGCGATGACTTCGGCCAACTTAGACCTTGGTCTCCTGGCGGTGACCTATGGCATAAAGAGAGGATTTTAATTTTTAACTAAAAACCATGCCAACACAATGGCCGTTCAGTTCTGAGCCGGGGCGGGGGGGAGGAGGTGTAAAACAAACAGTCCCACAGCACCACCATATAGCCTTGCTTTACGGTGTGAGAGGAGCAGCAGAAGCAGTGAGCGAGGCACTGCGGGGTGGTAAGTGACTGACCATGGCTAAAGGGGATTTCTGGGTGCAGGTGTGGTTGTGCTCCTTTTGCTCCTGGTCAACACTCAGGAGCTTTTCCATGGAGGAGGCAACTGGCCCTTGACGAGCAAGTGAAGTAAAAGTAGCTGTGAGTCACCAAAGATAAAGGTCAAGCTCCTTCTCTTATCAGCCGCGAGCTGTGCAAGCAGGCGAGGCTGGGCTGCGGGCTGGGCATGCTGCAGAGAAATGCGTTCAGAGGGCGGCTGGAGCCAAAAATCCCAGCGCCGGGGAGACCCACCCAGGGAATTGGCCCGGGTGGTGCCAGGGACAACCGCCCGGCTTTCCTCTTCTATCACCCGTTTCCCAGCAATGTCCAATGATGATAGGTTTTGGTGGTGCTGTGAGCTGAGCGGCACCGATAGGGCAGTTAAATAAGCCATGGGTGGTGAAGCACCCGCAGGGCAGTCGGCTGTTGTCACGCATGGCTGGAGTGGCTGCAGATAAGTCCTGTCTGGAAGGGAAGGGCAATATTGGGGAATGAGTGATCCTGGCAACAGCCAGGCAAAAAGTGAGTGTTGCCACATCCCTCCACCATGGCCAGAGAAGGAAGAAAGGAGATGGAACCCTGAAATCAAACATTTCTGTTCCTGCTGTCACACAGCTTGCCACTTCAGGGTCTTGTAGAAAAACTGAGGATGGACATGTGCCCGAAGGAGCTTTTAGAAGGACCTTGGCAATGAAACCAGGCTGGCAGTGTCCATGCCAGGAACTCCAACCTTGTTTGCCACTATTTAGGGCAAACGTGTGTTTTGCTATTTCTGTTCATTGGCTTCTTTTTGCAAAGCTCGCACATTCACAGATGCGCATCTCCCTTCTGGAGGGCCCTGCTTGTGGCCCTGCTGGCCACTCGCAGCCACCGCAGCCTTCACTGCAGCCCTGAATCCCACAGTTCTGGCCAAGGGTTTCCAAGTATGGAAAATGTGTCCAGCTCTCTGACTTTGACTCCTGCTCCAGTAAGGCTGGAAGAATGACTTAGTCATTCCGGCAGCCTGCCAAGGCATTTAACTCATTTTCCTCCATTTGGAGGTTATTTCCTGGCTCTGAAAGCTGGCTGGCCAGCAGGACTCAATACTTCAAATATCTACTAGTCAATAAATAGATTGAGGAAACAAGGAATTTAAAGCACTTTATCCCTACTGTAGCAACCACTCTGGTTAAACCACCTCCAGAAAAGCTCAGATAAACCCATTGCAGGGTGGTAAATGCCATTCAGTGCTACCTGTTGTTGCTTGCAGAAGGAAACCCTCTTCTAAAGGGCACAGGCAATTCGGGGTTAATAGCTAAGCTTTTACATTTGGCCCTGTGAGCATTCAGAGATTACGCCAGATTAAGTGGGTTTCTATGTTTTAAACTATTACACAGTATTAGGACGTTTCCTGTGTTTTCCGCTCAATGAAAATAACTTTTCCTCTTGCAGTTGTATGGGGCACCAGGCTGGAACCCCACCGAGCTGACAGAGGGCAGGCAATGGGGAGAGTGAGGGTGCCAGGCTCTCAAGGAAGGCAACACCAGTAAAGCAGTGGGAGGCCCTCAGCTGGACAATACATCTCTGCCCCTCTGATCCCTGGTGCCTGCTATGGTTGCTCCCTCCCACATCGCCCAGGGACTTTAATCTGGGCGCTGGCTGCCCTGGGTCCATGGAAATTTATTTTTGGCCCGTCCCCGGGGAGCAGAGCCTGGCCAAGGTTACATGCTGAATGCCCTCATTTCCTCTCCTTAACTGCCTCCCTGCTTTATCACAAACTTTCTCGCTTCATCTTTTTTTTTCCACTCATAAAGGCTGCAGTCACTGGTGCCTCCAGCAGCACCAGCACAGGCTGCCCCTGGGCCACTGGACCAACGGGCCACCAGGCTGGCACCCATACCCAAAAGTGCCGCCTTTTGCTCTCTGCACAAAACACAGAGGTTTCTGTAAACCCCTTTCTCCCTGCAACCAAACACTGTTTTCTTTAACAGAGCAGAGAAAAAATCAGATCCTCAGTTCTTTATGACTTATGGTTTCCCTTTCCCACCTCCTGGTTCAGCCGATCGGCTTGGGGACCACCAGGAGGGGAATAACGGCGCCATTGATGCTTGCTGCTTTCCCCAGCCGCAGTCCCCCGCCCAGCCCGAGTTACAGTGGGGCTCGGCCCCAGGACCCAAGGCTGGGACATGCCCTGAGCTACTTATTGCAAATATTTGCCGAGGTGGGGCCGGGTGTTCGAACATGGGATGGGCTGAGTAACCGGCAGGAACAAAGAAGGTTTGGCTTTTACATGTTAGCCCCATCAGCAAATATTAGCTCCGGCACCACAGAGTGAGTGGGCTGCCGTTATCCCCTACCGTGTGACCCAAAAGGCAAAGGACAGGTACAAACTAGGTGGCACCTGCAGTTTATAAACCCTAAATTCTATGGCTCAGGGCTGTTGAACTCACCCCATTCCCTTTTATTTGGTGGTTGGAGTAGGGAAATAAATCAGGGACAGGTTAGATTTGGAAAAGTCAATCATAACTAAAGAAATACACGTTGCTGATTCCCTTCTCCTTTTTATCCCATAGTTTTAGGATTTTTTTTTTCTCCTATGATTTTTGGATTTCATTGAAGCACCTGAAGCTGAAACATGGAGAGCATTATTTTTTTTTTTTTTAATCCACCATATCTGGCACCCGTTTCCCTCCAGCCTTCCCAGGCACTGCCAGCAAGGCCACGTGGCATCCTCAGCTCCTGCTGGCTGCACCAGCAGAGAGCTGGCTGCGAGTGTGGGTTTAGGAGGAGCAGCAGGGAAATCATAGCAGGTAAAGGTCATGGCAGTAGGAACATTATCAAGGAGGTGGCAAGCCTCGGGAGAGGACAGCTGGCACCAAATGCCACTTCCCTTTGCACCTGCCACAATGCAGTGTCCTGGCTTCAGCAAGAAAAGCTGTTGGCCAAAAAGGAGATGAAACATGACATCAGCACTAACCCATGTCCTCCCACGCACACTGGCTGCCCAGGGGGAAAAGGATGTTCTTCCCCCTTCAGCCCCTCCCCACAGCCCGGCTGTGGCCACTGCTGGGAATAATGTACTGGAGCCGGGAAACATCCCAAATCTGGACAGTACCATGATGTCATCATCCCCCCTGCATCCCTCGAGCTTGCTGATGTTGTGGTTAGACAGTCCTGTGATGCTTGCAGTGTTTACCCTTAAAGTTTATATACTGGTAGTTAAAAAAAGGCGAAAAGCAGAAAGCAGGGCCAGGAGGATGCGCCAGGCAGGGAGCTCAGTCATCCGCCGTCAGGAGAGCCGGGACAGGATGCCGGGACACGCGCCACGCTGACGCCAGGCAGCACAGCCCAGGCATGCGCTCAGATGTGACGCAGAGCAGTGGCAGTGGGGACGTCCTGCTCATCAGCGTTGAGCCTGACGGGGTCTCCACACTGGTGGGAAAGGATGGTTGGGAGCCACTTCACTGATCGCCGCAGACTCTGAAAGGGCAGGTTATCTGCAGTGACCTTCAGTTCAGCTTGTGCTGTCAGCATGTTACTACAAGGCTTGGCTCCTCATAATCTCTAGTAAATGTTAGTGCTGTAGCACACTGGGGTAATAAAAGGCTGGCTGGTAGCAGACAGGCAACGTCAGGCTGAATGGCTTGAGCTGTAATCACCAGAGACTTCATATGCAAAGAGCGCATCAGGGTCAGTCCAGGCTGAGGTCTCAGGCATTTATTATTGCTGCTACAAAATAAAGATATCCCAAATATTTATCCAAACAGACTTGGTTTGGGAAATTGAACTCATTGGAGGAGGAAAGTACCATCATCTTAAAATTGTGACCTGTAGCCTAAACTATCTATCTCCTGAGCTCACTAGACATGAAAAAATGTTGACAGCGTTCAAACAGGCCAGTAGATAACTGCATAGTTCAGGGCAGTGCTTGGCAAGCCACTGGTCTTCCCATGCTCTCAGCAGAAGCCTTTATTGAAGAGGAAGTACTGAGTCACCATGGGTCCCACAGCAGCCATGCGACGGGGCTTTCTTCTCCCCGCTGACGCAAGTCTCAAAGTATTCATGGATCCCCCTGTGACGCTCAGCAAGCTGCTTCATGAAGACAATTGTGAGAACAGGCTAAAGCCAGGTCTGTCAGTGTTTAGACAGCAACCCTGGACCAAACCCAACCAGCTGGGTCAAACCCCAGCCCCGCTTGCCCAGGTGCCTCTGAGCAGGGAGTCAAGCTGTGCCCAGCCACACATGGACTTTGCAGCAGCCATCCATCCATCACCATTCTGCCATATGGGCTCGAAATTAGCCAGAAAACGCAGAGATTTGTGTATTAGGTGGGGGACCACAGCAGGTAACTGCATGACCAATGGCTCAAGAGACCCCATAACACAGCCTCTTTCTTTGTTTTGGGTAACTAAACTAAACACCTACGTGATGTCCAGGGGTGGGGAACATACGATACACAGTTGTGCTCAGGCTGCTGGGGAGAGACAGAGCAAACCATACACACACCAATTGTTAATCCCAGTGTTGAAGTTAAGTGCTTAAAGTCTTCCTAAGCAGGCTCGAGTTGGCGCATCCCCACCCTTATTTGGCTGTCTCCTTTGGAGCACAAGGACTGGCTTACTGGAAATGAAATCTTTTTTCCCCAGCCCCTCACGCCTGCTCCATGACTGTCTGCAGCAGTTTACAACTTGTAATGGTAACACACTGAGTCAGTGAGCTGAGACATGTCAAGCTGCTTAGGAAGAAAGGAGTCTTAGTCAGATAAATATTAGTAAATTGAGCAAGTGGGACTACGTGATATTGGTGATTAATGCACGGCTTGCGTATGGTTCGGAAAAACTTCTCACAGATTGAGCAAAGACGCTTCCACTGCTGCCCTTGTTTAAATTAACCCAAAAGCTCCAGCCTTACTACGTTTCATTGGCTCCCTGGCTGAGACCTTTCTAAGTGAGCCACCCCTAAGAGAAGAGCTTCTTCACCTGAACTTGGGTGACGTACCCAAGCTCCCCCTATGCTCATGGAAAGACCCGAACACCCTCAAAGTGAGACTGAGCCTCCTCATCAGGTGTCTCCAACTTGGGCAGCTGCCCCTGATGGGCTCCACACCCCTCCAGGAGGTCCTGCCTGCAGAGAGACCAGCACCCACCACCTGACCCATGGGGTCTGGGGGTACCAATGGCACCACCAGGACATTTCTGAAGGAGGAAAATAATAAGGAACTATAAGCAAAAACTTCCTACAGATATTCTGGCATAGTCTAATTAAAAAAGCCCCTACATTTTAAGGAGTATGAAAATGTGAAAAAATGGAGAAAATGTGAAAAGCATGAAAAAACGGCTGCTCCTCACAACCTTCCACAGCAGCAACCCACACCCTTACCTTAGGGATTTTTTGAGCACCAGTTTCCTAGGAGACCCAGTGGTCACTATACTGAGCCTGTGGATACAGCTACACTCCAATATAAACTTGGAGGGTAACAATTTACAACGCAAGAGCATATGTTTCTCCATTACTTCAGCTGGAAGAAGTACAATGTCACTCCTGTAAATCAGCGTTTTTTCCCAACATATGTAATGTTTAAATCGAAGAAAACATTATAATAAAAGAAGTTACATGGCCTTCAGTCTCCACTTCCCTCTGCTGCTGAGATGCTGGGGTAACACCAGCCAAATTAGGGATGCTTCTCCAGGGACAGACCAGGAGATGCATGTCTCTGGGATTACAGAGGGACAATGGGAATAAAAACATGATGGCAGTGGGAGCGCTGGTACCTTACAATGACTGATATCTGCTGTGGGAGCTCCTGCATCTCTTGGGAGTGAGACACAGCACTGGAGCCAGCCAGAGACCTCAGCAGAATAAATGCATTGCTAAATCCCACAGGAAAGTGAGCAAGCCCCATCGATGATGTGTGGGGAGAGCCTCAGAGGAGGTAAATCGCCAAACACCCCTTTTTAAAATTTTTCCTTGGTGTGAGCCCTACTCATCCTCAACTGTGACCTCAGAGAGTGGGCTCCTCCTGGCAGCGCCTGCGTGGCTGCTGTGCTGTGTTACCATGACTCACGTAGCTAAGGCAACCAGATTTTGCCAGCAGCAGGGTACATGATGCTTCAGACTGAAACTATGATCAAATCCCTTCTCTGGAGCAGGCACTTACGTAAGGGACATGTGCTGTGCCAGAGCCATCAACCCAGCCTGCAAAAGCTGGCACCGCTAGCCCATCCATGGAGGCCAAGTGTGGCCACCCCATCCCACACCCATAAAAAATCCCTAGACACCATACACACACACGTGTACAAGCATCCCCCCCACCCCCAGCAACCCAATGATATTCCTTTCGCCTGGGAGAGGGCTGAAGTCACACTTTCATGCCAAATTGTCACACAGGCTTTTAAAATGACCTTACTAGAATAGAAATTGCTTTGGGGAGAAGTGGAGGGTGGTGCCAGCATCCCTGGTAAGTGTGGGAAGAGGGAGATGGCTATGCGGGAGGAGACTCCAGTGAATGAGTATCAGTGTATTCCCATCACTTCTTCCTGGTTAACACTCCCCACTGCTTTATCTTCCCCCCTCTTTCTAAGAAGGGAGACAAATTCCTAAATTTTCAAATTCCTGCAGATTTCTTGTATTAAGGGGGTAATGAACAGCCTGTGCCTGACAACCTTTTTTTAATGGCAGCCAGGGTAGTTGTATTTGGAAGCTCATGCACTGCCAAGGCCCAGGCATGGTGGAGTGGTGGGTTGCAAGAAAAAACCCTTGCTCTCGCTGGTAACACAGCTCAACCAAACTAAACTAAACCAGAACTAAAGGCAGCGACAGATTTCCCCCAGTCACCAGCCCCAGCCTGGACAGAGACAACAGCAGCCACCTAAACTGCAATCACTCAAAGCTTCTATTAAGCTGGGATGCGGCCCTTAATTACCAAAGTCACCCACTACCTACACGTACTCAAACCACCCGGTGACATTCGTCCCATGCTTGTCCCAAGCTTCAGTGCCCAGGTATGGTGCAGAGCTGCACCGCATCTCTTAGCCCTCTCCCCAGGTGCACTGGAGATGAAATTAGCACTCTGTTGTCAGCTCCTTACTTAAGTTATTAACCCTTATTATTTAAAAAATAAAGCAATAGACCTATTTTTTTTTTCCAAGAAAACCTAGTGCTATATACTCGTAAAAGTAATGACCAGCTACCACAGCATGCACTAACTAGGACTGGGGCTGTGCCACTTACTTGTAAGCATTTGCCACATTTCCCAGGTCTGATTGCTCTGAGCTCCTTGAAGCTCTCCATTCTTTCCCAAGATATGTTCTTGTAGGAGAAAATCCATTATCTGACTTCGCTTCCCACTTTGGGTTCAGTTCAAGTAATCTTTGCTTTCTGTCTCAGTAAAGGTAAATAGGCTTTAAGACGTACTTCATGGAATTTTTGCATGGTCACAGTGCCAGGGACCTAAAATTAAGGTATTTTAATGCACTGCAGTGTCCTTTCTTGTGGTTATCCACTTAAGAAGTCCATGCTATTTAAAAAACTGGAGCCTTCCTACAATGGGCATACAATAGAAGCTAGGGTCCCAGTTCTGAAAGAACCTACCTTTTTCTACACCGTGAGCATTTTTTTTTCACTTATTTTCCTAATAATCTTTTATTTTTTATAGCAGTTTTCTAATTTGGCCAGTGCTAAGACAAGTTGACTGTGGTGACAGCTGGGGGAGGCTTTGAATTTTTCAAAATGATGGATAAATCCATAAGAAAAGTCACTTAGATGAAAGCAAAAGCAGAAAGACAGAGACCAAAGCAGGCTGCTGACCCCACAGCCACAGATGCAAGTTTCATTTAAAAGCAAATGCAGGGTTTTTTTACTGGACCTTTTGAAGCAAGGTGCGCACAAACATGCCAAGTCCTGCAGCCTTTCCACACCGGGAGCCTTCCTCCAGATGTTCCTTGTATGCTCCTGACTTGCTGCCTTGTTTTTTTGCTCTTTTTGAAGTGGTGTCCTGTTTCCTGTGCACAAAGACCATTCCCTGTTGTATTTTGGAGCTCAATTAAAAATATCATAATGATTTCTGCTTACGATCCAGCTCTGCTCCTGGCTGGCTCCAGCTCCTTTTTTCTTATGGGACCTTCTGGGCACTTTGCAGAGCAGACCAGCGTTTGTCCAGAAAATGTATCTGTGCATCCTGATGGTTAGTCAACCAAAGCAGATAATATCACACTACAAAGTGAGCTATAGTGTTGGCTTTCAGGGACAAGTCCACAGCTCTTCACACCTGGACACAGCCATGCGTACGGTCTGTGTCCACTCCCCCACTCCACGAGCCGTGATGACCAGCGTGGTCTTCCTAGAGCGGTCCCATAACCCATCCCACCCGAGAAGCTCATTCATCAACCCCGAGAGCATCGCACAGACCCCCCTCTTTGTTCCGGCCCTCCCCACACATGTGCACTCTGCTGTGAATTATCAAAGCGTTGCCGTATATTCCAGCCGATGAGTGATTTGCAGCGGAAACTGGTTTGGCTGTAACTCTAATTTGTTCCTGGGAATGGGCTTCTGACCCTGCCAAAGTCCCTGGGAACGCCGCCAAGCTCTTCAAAGGGGCCAAGCCTCGCTTTGTAAACTCACCACTGGGGTTTGGCTTGCAAACACCTACTGAGGTGTCGGTCATTCAAGAAAAATGATGAAGGGGACAGGACTCAAAGTCCAAACGGTGATGCTGCACAAAGTACGTAACCGAGCAAATACTGCTTTGGAAACAGAGTGAATAACTTCATTAAGCACAGCCCTGCCCTCGGCTGCAGCATCAAGGCAACGGCTAAGAAGCTGGACCAGCCTTGCACCTATCGTTAAGAGGGTGACAAAATGAGTGGTGTACAAGAGGAAGGGACTGCAGGCTTGCACGTGCTTCTTAAATATCACCTCCAACTGCCACTGCCTTTACTGATTTCCCCATGGTGCTGGGCACTGGCCAGACTATAATGACCTGTGGTGTCTGTTTTGGGAGGAGGGAGGGGGCTCAGGGGCAGAAAATGGGATAAATTTGGTGATTGTAGGGAACAACAAAAAAAATATAAGGGGGAGCAGTATTAATGCAAAACTGGAGAGGCGGGTGCTGTGAGGAAAGGGTGCAGGAAGGGCTGATGGGGATGGTGCAGAGCCTGCTGGATGCAGGGTCTCGAGTGAAGCTGGGGGGCTTGTTTGGCTCCCTGCTGAGCCTCTTGGGGCAACCAAGGCCCAAATCAGATGCCCATGGGGTATCTGTGGGAGGTGGCAGTGGCCTGCCACAGGTGGGGCTCAGGCCATCCCTGCCCCAGGTGGCCATGGTGCCAGGGCACACCCAGTGTGGCACAGATGCCCACGACCACAGGGAGGTGGTTTTGGGAGCATCATGCGCCCCAGAGTGGACCTGAGATATGGCAGGGAGGCTCAGAGGGGCAAGATGGGGATACATGGGGGGGGGGCTATCCCTGCTGGGCAACGGAAACACAGGGGGAAGGCAGACTTGGGGTCCCCTCATGGGGTGGCAGCTGTCCCCCTCCCCACGGCGGCAACACCCAGCCCGCCCGCCGAGGCGGGGCAACACCCAGCACCTTCCCCTTTGCTCCCGGGGGACCCCCGCCGACCCAACCCCAACCCTCCCCGCAGTCCAGCGCCGACAGGAGGCGGGCGGGGAGCGCGGCCCGGGGGGGGGGGCGGGCGGGAGGCGGGGCGGCGAGGGGGCGGCGGGCCGGGCTCCCCGGGGGAGGCACCGGAAGGCGCCCGGCGCTGATTCATTGCAATAAATTGTTCCCGTCGCGGCGAGGTTCAGTCATCGCTGCCCGAGCCGGAGCCGCAGCTGGAGCCACAGCGGAACCGCCGCCGGAGCCGCCGAGGAGGAAGGATGAAGATGCAAGCCGAAGTGATCCGCGAGGGCGAGCTGGAGAAGCGGAGCGACAGCCTTTTCCAGCTGTGGAAGAAGAAGCTGGTGGTGCTGACCAAGGACAGCCTCAGCCTCTTCCCCGACGGGCACAAACGGGCCAAGGGCAAGGAGCTGGGCTTCGGCTCCATCCTCAAGGTGGACTGCGTGGAGCGCACGGGCAAGTACATCTACTTCACCATCGTCACCAAGGACCGCAAGGAGATTGACTTTCGGTGCCCGGACCAGAGCTGCTGGAACGCCTCCATCACCATGGCCCTCATCGACTTCCAGAACAAGCGGGCCATCCAGGACTTCAAGAGCCGCCAGGAGATGGAGCAGGCGGCGGGCGCCCAGGAGCGGCGGCTGGCCCGGGCGCCCTGAGCCGCCGCCGCCCGCCCGGCCGGCCCGGCCCCAGGTGAGCCCCTCCACGGCCCGGGACGCGCTCCTGCTCGGCCTTCTCCTTCTTCTCAAAGTTATTATTATTTTCACACCACCCCTCAAGCCCCCTCCCCGCTCTTGCTTTGAAAAATCAGACGGGGACGGGCGGCGGGGCTCCCCGGCATCGCTCATCACCACCCCCCCTTTCTCTTTCACCGGAGGGCACCCCCCGCCGCAGCCGCCTCTCCGGCTCGCTGCCGGCCCACGAGGGTGCCCGGCCGCACCCCGAAACCGGGGCGTGCTGCCCGGCCTCTTCCGCTCAGGAGTTTCGGGGCTCGCTCCCCGAATTCCTGGTGGGAACCGGGCTTACGCGGGGCGCTGGGAACCGCGGCTGTTAGGCGAGGAAGTAAGAAATGGCACTTGGCGGGGCTTTCCTTACAGAATTTGCTAACAGTACAATATCCTTGAAAAGAAATGCTGAAGGCTTAGAGCCCCCTCTCCCCCCAACCCCCCCTCCCCTTTTTTTTTCTTGACTCGCTGTCCTGTTGGTTTAACTAACCTGCTGTCTCTTGCCTTCAGAGCACATACCACTGGATGATAAACCAGATCAAGTGTCTTGGACTGAAATGGGACAGGGTACCAATGAAGGAAAGTGAAGAAGAGACTGGAAGCAGCTTGGTTTTCTCCAAACTCGTTGAGGCTGCTGAGCAAAGAGCCCTGAGCTTTGCCTGAGATGCAGTTAAAGAAAAAAAACCAAAGACTTTCGTAAAGGACTTCTAGCGAAGCGTCCACGTGTTTTGAGTGGCACAGCTTTGCGAACGACTATCTTCTATTTATGAGACGCAAGGAAGATTCAACACTGACTGGTGGTGTTAAACACAATTTAAATTATTTGTAGTATCTATATTTGTATTTATTTTGATGAATGTCTTTCAGCAGTTACTGGTCTTAATATTGCTTTTGCGTTAATATGTCCATTCCAAATAAATTACTTGAAATGTTCACTTTTTATTACTATACTCTGGGCTGCAGTAAATTTTGTTGATGCATCTTTGTGGTGCAGGCAGTGGTGCAGTGGCTTAAAAAGAGTGGGTAAGCTCAGCTTTTTGGTGCCCTGGACTGGGCAGTGGGAGGTGGAGAAAGCCCAGATAACCCATTTGTACTTGACCTTGTCTGCCGACCAGGGAGGGAAAGTGTGTTGAGGTCCAGTTCTGGTCAGTGGTGGAAGTAGAAAAGCCTAGCACAAGTTGGATAAATGCTGCTTTTGAAGTGCTTTCCCATATAATCAAGTAATGGTGGGTACACAGGAGGTGCAAGAGCTCTGTGTAAGAATGAAACACCACTGTCTGCCAGTGCCCCATGTCCTTCCCCTGGCCCTTGTAGCTTAGTGCTGTGCTAAGGCAGAAAACTGGATTCTTGATTTTTGGAATCATACAGCGTTGGTGCTCCACGGGATTCCTCAGCTTTGCAACACGGCAAGCTGAACTCCTCGCTCTCTCCTCTTCCGCCACCTCTGCAGGCTCTAAATCAAGTTAAATTTCTACAGGATAACTGGGAAGAATGGAGACTCTTTTTCCAGCAGCACCCGGACCAAGAAGCTTGGAGAAAAAAGCAGCTAATGGCTTTGGATGAAACTACCGAAGTTTTACCTTTTGAGGCTCAACTGTCACTCACTAACCTGGGCTTCCTCGAGAGCAGTGGTGCGGCACATGAGTCAGCTCTGGCAGTCAGGACTTCGAGCTTAGCAGGCAAAGTACTTGCTGCTAATGCTTCACACTTGGTAATTTAAACCAGGTTATTTCCCCTTCCCAATATCAGCACAATTCTTGCAGGAGACTTTGTACTAGAGGAAGTTGCAAAGTATGTAATTACAAGCAACTGGTGTAAGACCAAGAGAGACTCAGTACAGGGGAAATAAAAAAACCTAGAAGGAGGATTGGCCTGGGTTTCTGGAAGCAGCAGGGAGACTGGCACTGCAATCGGGGCTTTGCATCCTCCTTGCATGCTGCTGGCAGCTATGCTGCCGCCCGCCAGGCTCGTGCAGAGGCAGAGTTGCACATGATTGAGCTGTCAATGTAGCAAACGTTTGGCCGCAGCATTCAACAGCCTTTGGCCTCGATTCCCCTCTAGCACAAGAATGCTAGAGGTGCATTCAGTGCAGCAAAATGACACTCAAAAGCAGATGTGTTTTACCCCCATTTTACCTGGTACTATTGCAGGGCGGATGAACTAAAAGGCCAAACCAGAGCAGAGTCACTGGCTCCTAATCCCCTTAGTTTCGATGAATCCAAGCAGGAATGCTGCCTGACAGCAGCTGAGGATCTGAAGCTATTGCCTGCGAAGACAGCCACCACTGCCCTGGGGAACACGATAGCTCCCTGGAGTCCCGCGGCCACCAGCTGCTCCAGCACGGCTCCAAGGCCCTTGCAAACTGTTTATCCCTTACTCTAGATACAAATGTTGATGAAAGGCAAGATATTGTTTAAAAGGTTTTATTCCAGGTTCATGTAATCAAACATAAAACTTGAGAACATCTTTATATTTATGGAAAAAGTAAGGGGGCTACTTTCTTAGAGCTGAATTACTGGCTTTTCTTCTCCCTCAGCGGGATTTTACTCTTTAAGAGGTAAACAAACAAACCTGTATTGACAATTAGCTGTAAATAGCCAAAGGAGGAGACTCCAAATTGTTTGTATAAAACTCCGCCAATGGTGGGGCCCACCGTCCGGGTCAAGGGCTGCACTGAGGCACAAATCCCAAGCATGGTACCTAGGAGAGGTGGCAGAGACACACAGCTGTCAGTGTGAGGGCAAGTCTTGGGATGGGAAAGCAGGGGTGAGTGTGTGGGACCCCCTTTGTCCCTGGTGGCATCCCCCTGCAGCAGTAGCAAATCACTTCAAATAATGTCTTGCATTAACTTACAGAGGTCCAATTAGGGTTCGTTAGGGCTAAGGACTCCTGGAGGCATGGGTACTCGTTTCCACCACAAGCCAGCTCGACTCTTCACTGAGCAGTCTGGGTGACCGTAATGCTGCCTGAAAGGCAAGGCAGTGCTCACCGCTGCCTTCACCGGGGTCCAAGGGTGCCTTTGGCCCCTGAAGGTGCTTCTGAACAGGGCTGGTAACTACTGCATGGGGTTAGGGATGGAGAGAGAATTTCTAGGGTCATGTTCGAAACTTCCAAGCAAATCACAGGTTCTCCCAATATCATCATTACCTGAGAGAGCCCCGTTCCACCTGGGTTGCTATTACCATTTGTTCTCTAGTGTGGGACAGAGGAACAGCTCTTAAGGGCTCAAAGGAGTGAGAGGCTTAGGTCTAACTAGGTCTTTAAGAATAAATAAATAAAACCACAGATAAAGACTGAACCCTCTTGAGATATTCCCCCACCCCTTCGCAAAAAGAACGGATATTTCAATTTGGATGGAAATGCGAGCCCTTCACCTGGCTGGGCCAGTTCCCCCTCCAGCAGCTCTCCCATTTGCATCGTTAACAGGAACCCAGCAGATGGGGAAGCACCTCCAGTTTGGCAGAGGCAGGTTTTTTTTCCACATGCAGACAGATGACCAAGATGTGCCACAGGACGCAGAAACATCCCCCATGCACCCGGAGCACTCTTTGCCCCGTGGTCTTCATGCAGGACAGCTGTCATGCTCAGGGGAACAGAAAATAGCCGGCCATCCATAAAATCATTCCCCCCCAGCACTGCGAGGAAGGGCAAGGTGGCAGCGTCTGCAAGAACCTTGTGCCCTTCTCTGAAATATCGTTGGCAATTATGTTTTTTTAATATTGGTATGATTATTTGGGCTGTTGGCATCAATTTTCCACCAAGACATACGTTAGGCATTGTTGCTGCACAAGACCAGCAGTGTCTGGGTAGAGAAGGATGCCAACCCTGCATGCAAGAAGATGTGGAGCCAAGTGTGATATTTAACGTAGCCAGTCACAGGGAAACGATTCCCGTCTGCAGGACAGAAGAGACAGCCAGGTGTTCATTTAATGCCAGCCAGCGACTGCTGGGCTTTTTATCAGCATGCTTAAAATACTTGTGCAATGAGCCCGAGCCAAGGGCGTAGCTATGCGGAGAGGGAAATCTCCCAGGAAGCGCTGCCGAGCCCTCCTCCTGCGCATGGGAACACAAAGGCGATGGGTGGGACCTCGCCTTGACCCTTTGCCAATGGGAACCATCCCACAACCACCAAACTTTCTGGGCAGGTTTTGCAATTATTTTTTCCCCTCTAGGTGTTTGAATTAAACTAATTACTACGTAGAATCGCCAAACTGGCTCTTAGGATTGAGGAGGTGCTTTTTTTCCTTCTCTTTTATTTTTTTCAGGAGCAGAAATCCATCCTCTTAAAAGGCCAGGCTCTCCCTCTGCACTTCTCTAACATGTTGCTGAGAAAGATAATTTTGATTTAATAGGCTTAAATTAGATCCCTTGTGTCAGACACCCTCGAGCTTCAGGACACTGTAAATCTCGGCTCTGCAGGGCCGCCCCAGCTCTGTTGCAAAGCTGCACATATGATGGATCTCATTTAAGGTAGGACCTTTAACTGGGACAAGTCGCCACCATCAGCAGAAAAATTCCTGCATCGCTTCGTGCAGCTCTGCCAACACACTTGCTCACCATCTTCATCACAGCTATCCCACTTTCTGAACATTCATTGCTATTTTTTCCTCCTCCCCCAGCTGTTTTCCCCCTTTTCCCATACCAGGCATGAGCTGTCCCAGTCGGGAGCCCCTCCTCCCCCAGTCCTCCTCTCCTCCCGCAGGTTTCAGGGTTGGGTGCTGGCATCTCCCCAAGCCAGGCGGCTCCGTCTCTCCTCCCACCCTCCTCTGTGCTGGGGTGCCCCGGCTCGCCCTCCTTTCCAGCTCACATCCTGTTGCTGCACTCAGATGATGGTGCTGGCCCAGATCAGCCACATGCCCACAGGGTAATTGCAGTGCCTAATTTAATGATTAGGTCATTGCTGCCAGCGGCCGCCTTCGAACCAGCAAAGCCCGAGCAAAGCTGGGGGTTCAATGCACCAAACCCCACCTGGCTGCAAACTCTCCTCCTAAGGCTTTGCATCTGACGTGCAAATAAAATCATGAAACACGGGCCCGTTACGCAGGGAGGCTCTGCTGGGCCTCCTCCCTCTCTCCCCTGAGGGCGGGGGGCTTTGTGCAGAAACAAGACCTTCATTCTTAGGGAGGGACCAGGGTTGACAAGGAGTGCTTGTGCGGATGCAAGTCCCCCTCGGTTCAGGGCTGCCCTCCCACCAGCTCGCACACCCAGCTGAACAGCATGTGCACGTGGGGCAGAAATTTCCCTTCCTGCCTTTGAAGATGAGGAGAGAGAAAAAAAATATCAAAGGGAAAACAAATGAAATCATTTCCGCTCTCTTCCCTTCAGTGCAAAACTCCAGCCATAAGCAAAGAGCAAGTGGCAAACTCATCAGCCTCGGTAGCAAGTGATCTTGGATCGGTCCTGACACCAGGATGCTGGTTGCAATGGATGGTGCCATCCTACATCCCACTGTTCCTTTTCTGTGACACCTATTTAAAAGGCAAGAACAAGTGACTCAGTGTCTAGCAAGGGCGGACAGGTTATCCTCCTGCAACGCCCCATCCGTTCCAGCCCTACAATGAGACGGACACTTGAGCTCAGCCCAACCTCCAGCTTCTCAGAAAGCCTCTCCCTAGCCCAAAGAAAAGCCTCCAATGGGCTCTGCTGGACCCAGGCTGGCAAAAACATCACGGAAAGGCAGCAGCAAGGCTCAAAAGTGATCTTTCTAAATGCAAGTTCCCAACATGCAATTTCCTGAAAGTTGTGGCAAGCTAGTGCTCAGGTTTTGGATGCAGTGACAGCAAGGTTTTGTCATAAAGCCAGATTTCCACACTCTTAAAAAAGTGAGGATTTCTAACACGCCACCAAAATGCTCGCTTTGCAGAGCCTGTCTTGGGCTCCCATAGGAAGGAGCGGGCAGTTAGCTGCTGTACGGGTGGAGCAGTCATTGCGGGGTGCCACCCACAGCCAGAGATGGATGGCAAGCATTTTAATAGCCGCATTTCTCTGAGACACCCACGCCATCACTGCCACAGCTGCTGCGGAGAGGCAGCACGCCGGGACGTGGCTCTGCTGTGTCAGGCATTCCTGCCTTCGCCCGGGCCCCTGCGCATCCAAAACAAGCACAAAACCATCAGATGCCTCTTCCCTCAGAACCGTTGCAACTAGGAAGCAGAGTTTGAAAGGCAAGGGCCAGGGAGGAGTGGTGGAGATGTTTCCCCGCAGCGCTGCAATTCTCTGTGCCAGCAGCATCCCTCCATGGCATGCCCGGTTTCGGGGCAGCTGTAACTCTACAATTTGTAGTGGCACTTAGCACGGCATCAGCCCAGGATGGACAGGCAGAAGAAAGCCCCTGATAACCCATGGCTCTCCTGATGTCCCACGACCTCCTCCTGACTGTCCACGCTACTCCATGCATTGCCGTCATCCTGCCTTGCCATGTGGAGACCGTCCATCCCACCAAGGCACAAGCTGACCTAACAACATATGCAAGCGGGGAGCAGGGTGAGGCAACTAAACCCATTTTCCTCTCTGACAGAAGCTTGCCTCTGGGCTTCAAAAGCCAAGCAACGCTCTGGTTTTCCTCACAAAGCCCCTTTATGAAGAGCCTGGATGAATTCCAGCTTGGCTGTACAACCCAAAGCCACTTGGTGCCCTTCCCCCCCTGGCTCTCCCTCCTCGCATGAACATTGATCCAACTCATGAAACAGCAGATTTTCTTCCCATCCAAGTGCAGGGGCTGCGACATCCTCAGTCCTCACCTCCCTGGGAACTAAGTGGTCCTCCCAGATAGAAGTATCTTGGAAATCGTGGGCTCCCAGCTTTTGTAGAAAATATGGTGGTCAGCTCTACAAATAAACTATTGAAGTGACATTTAGAAAAGCTCTTCATCCAGAAGCATCTCAAAAGTGCTTTATAAACTTCACTAATGGGCTGTTCAATGTGTAACTCCCATTCTCAGTAGGGTCTGTGCAGAGGTATCTGCTCATATGGCTGCTAGGGAAGACAAGAGTGCAGGCTGACATCCCAGGAAAGCTCAGCTAGAGCAGAGAAACTGTCAGGTACCTGGTGGATGTGGCTTGGGGAGCAAACCCTGAAAGAGCTTGAGCAAGAGACACCAAACCAGATTAACCCAGATCCATTCTGGGACAAACTCAGCAAGGCTCCCATGACAATAACGTAGACACATTTCCATTGTCAAAATTTGTAAGTTTACTGCTGCATTTCAGCCCCCTTGTACAGAGAAATATAGTGACTCTGACTGAAACACAGCCAAAATGCAGAGAGGAGGGCGATTACTGCATCAGGCAAAACATGTTTCTTAAGAGCAATCCAGAATGCCCTCCTGAGACGCCCAAAGTGAAATGATATGAATCAACAGCCCCCTCAGTCACCCTCACAGTGGAAAAAAGAGCTTTTGTTTTTTCTTGAACATAATCTTGGGCTCACATGGGAAGGAGCATTAGGGAGAGGCTTCCCTTACTGCATTTCTGGGGGTACTGGTGGATGAAAAGCTGAACATGAGCCGGCAGTGTGCGCTGGCAGCCCAGAAAGCCAACTGCATCCTGGGCTGTATCAGGAGAAGTGTGGCCAGCAGGTCAAGGGAGGGGATTCTCCCCCTCTACTCTGCTCTTGTGAGACCCCACCTGGAGTACTACAACATAAGAAGGATATCAACCAGCAGGAGCGAGTCCAGAGGAGGCCACAAAGATGCTCCGAGGGCTGGAGCACCTCTGCTGTGGGGACAGGATGAGAGAGTTGGGCTTGTTCAGCCTGGAGAAGAGAAGGCTCTGGGGACACCTTATAGTACCTTCCAGTACCTGAAGAGGGACTACAAGGAAGCTGGGGAGGACTTTTTACAAGGGGCTGTAGTGACAGGACAAGGGGTAATGGGTTTAAACTGAAAGCAGGGAGATTTAAATTAGATGTCAGAATGAAGTTCTTCCCGGAGAGGGTGTTGAGGCACTGGGACAGGTTGCCCAGAGAAGCTGTGGATGCCCCATCCCTGGAAGTGTTCAAGGCCAGGCTGGATGAGGCTTGGAGCAACCTGGTCTAGTGGAGGGTGTCCCTGCCCATGACAGGGGTGTTGGAACTGGATGGTCTTTACGGTCCCTTCCAACCCAAACCATTCTATGATTCTATGATCCAGCACTATCGATGTCAGCAGGCAGCACAGGACTGGGAGCACTGAGTCACAGGATGCTTGCTCTATGTTGTTCAAGCTTATCCTGTATTAACCACACTGGTCCCTGTTCATCCGCTCTGCTGACATCTGACAGCAGCAGCATGAGCTGGGAAGCCTCTTATGGACTCAAAACCAAGAAAAGATCAGTTTGATCTTTTTGAGAAGTCTTACCAGTGTCGGAGGAGGGAACAGCCTTTGTGAGGATGCTGTCAGTGATGGTGCTCAGCGTGCTGAAGGCGAACACCAGCGGCACTGCGACAATGCAGTAGTGCCACACGGTCCTCATCAGGGCCTAAGGAACAGGACAAAGCAGACCACAGATTTTTAGAGAGCACAAGTGGTGAATTTGTGGCAAGAAACAACCTAGAAAAGCGTCACAAGCCAAACCCATGACTTAGATAAATTGTGGGAGCCACAACTGATACATGACTGTGTGGCTTTGGGCGTTGCAGGGTCTTTCATAGCCCACCACTTGTCTGCAGCAAATTATTCCAAGCATGCAGCGCAAGTAGCAAACGATACCCTACAATCTGTCAGCACGTTTCTCCAGCACTGCTGTGGGTATTTTTGGTGTCTGGGAATTAGTGACATCCCCGCACCCCTCCCCCTGCCTTCTGTCTCTTGTCCAACTCCTGAGGAAACGTTGAACAGCAGATGCATGTGGTGTACTTCAGGAAGCCACCATTACTTATACAAAATAGCCTAGAGAAGGCATTTCAGTTCATTATCATAAATAATTAAAACTAAACTGAGCTTGTAAAAATAAATGAGCGTGGTGCATTATGTAACACCGTACCTTTGGGATTTCTAATCCTGTTCTGCTGCTTCCTTGTTAATAAATTCACAGAATTCAGTAATCTGGAATAGGTCTTCTGGCCATAAGTGCACATTAGTGAGCATAATTAGGGAGTAATGATTTCGTTATTGCACATATTCTTGGTGGAGACATCCCTCCAGCTGTTTAATACTGAAACAAAAGCGGTGAAGCTCCCTAAGCCGTGGGGCTAGAGCGGCTCTGGGTTCATTCAGAAGCACTGATGGTCAAATGAATGGATTTCTCTGGGGCATGGAAAGGAAATTCCCCCTTTCTTGCAAGTCTCCTGCCCTCACCCGTGTCTCAAGGTGTGTTATTGCAGCTGTTAAGACATTTCTGTTGCTGGTTTAGCCAGAAGATTTGTTCTCAGGAGTTCTCTTTCCTAAGATCTGGTCCCTGCCTCTCAGCTACAGAAGATGGAGAAGCCCAGAGACATTGCTCCCTAATGACTTGGAAATACTGAGGTTTATTCCTAGTTCCCCTCTAGACTCACACACAGTCAGGTTTCTCTCCTCGGAGGGGCTCTTTGCCTATGTTTTGGTTAAGATTTAGGCACTTCTGATTAAGGAACCAGAGAACAAAGACAGAGGAACAGGTATTTGGTACATAAACATTAAGACAGAGGGAGAATAATTCCTTGCTAGGGCAAATGTCATTGCAGGACAACATTGCAGAGCTCGTAGGAAAAAGCAGCTTTAACCTTCCCCTGCCTTGTATGAATTCCCTCATGGGATGAAGCAAGTGGGCAGAAAAAAGGTGAACCATGTCTGTGCCTCCTGTAACACCAGGAGAAATAGCTCCTTGCTCTCCTGTGACTCGGAAAGGATAGAGCCAGGCAGAATCCAGCCTCTGCTACTCCTCAGCCGGGTAGCTGGCACTCTTTTTGACCTGAGCAGGTCTGAAGGCATTGTTCAGCTGAAAGAGGGAGAACCAGGAGTTTCAGCAGACAGGCTCAAAAAGCAAACGCCTGGGAAATGCAGGCAGCAAGGAAGGACAAGGCCCAGCCATGCCTTCAGACAAAAACTTCCCCGTCGCAACCGCCAAGCCCTCCTACACTCCTGCCCACACACTCCCAGCTTGCATCTGCAGATCAGACAGTAGCTCTTCCCTCCTCTTCTTTTCCAGGTGTTACTGCTGAGCTCGCAGCCCCTTCTCCAGTGACTGATTGCTGGGAACATCCTGCAGCCTCTTCTCAGCTGCACCGCCGCCTGTCTGTCTGTCTGTCTGCTGGTGCCTGCCTTCCAAAACCACTTCAGCCCACCTCTCAGTGACATGAAGATGAGTTTCAGAGTGTCTTTTATCAACAGCTAGCTTTTCTCCATGCTTCCACCCTTTGGGAAGGGGATCTGCTTTGGTTGGAGGCCAGATGTAGCAAGGGCACAGCGGGTAGGATGCTCCTCAACTGGCGGCTGTGCAGGATTAAAAGCTTCACACATTCATCTCTGCATTTTGAGCTTGCCACTGTGACGGCACTCATCCCCACCAAGAGGGAAAGCCACCCCAGAAACGGATGTTTACTCAGCAGCCACTCAAACAGAGTGCTTTTTAATAAGGCTTTCCTGGTGCAGAGGATCACAGCTGCGTTTGCCTATGAATAGTTCTCGTGGGAAGTCACTGCTGACCCTTGCCCCCAGGCCCGTGCTGTCAGGATGTCCACAGCCCTCTGGGCTCGATGTAATTGCCAACTCTAAAATGAACTTCCAACAGTGATTTCCCTTCCCCGCACAGCCACCATGAGCCTTCCTGAGCTGGGGCATTAGCTGCTGCAAGCTGTGCCGCCCCATGTGCCCTTCCACTGCCATCAAGGCTTTCTCCCCTACTTCCAGCTGACTCCAGCCTTCCCTCTCAGTGAAACCTGGGTCCTACCTAAATGCTCCCACCCATGACTGAAAAACAATGTCAAGATCTTCAAAACCCTTCCTGGACCATGCTCAGGAGCACAAAGTTCTGTGCAGATGACCCATGCTAAGGTGGCACATTGATGCCAGCCAAAAATATGCAACACAAGCTGGGAGTGACCCTTCCCAAGCATCCCACCAAACTGCAGCATCTCCACGAGCTCCAGAATCCCAGAGAGGAGGACCACATTCCAACTGCAGAGTCAAACCTTTGTCTGCATCCATCCTCCCTTCCCAGCCTCATCTCAGACACACAATTTAGCCTCAGATTAGCAGAGGTGCATAGGTGCCTCATCTCATCCATGTAGCCGGGATCGACGAGCCTCAATACCCCACAGGATTTGGCCTTGACCTCCCTGCGCCTGCGATGTGGTTGTGGGAATGGCAACCATCCTACTTGTGCCAACAAGAGCACCGGCACCCTGGCAGCAAGGCTCGAGGCCAAATCCTGCAGAGAACCTTGAAAGGCTGATGCAGCTCGACCATCCTTTGGGCCCATTGGTGCGCACCCTTTACCTGGGCAGAGGTGTTGGTTCCCCAAGCATGGCTTATCTGAGCAAACATGACTACCAGCAGAGCTGCCTACGTCAATTCAGTTTTCTAATTACCGTTTGAGATTGGCATCAACTGATGTCCATGCAGACACAACCAGCTATGGGTAACATCACTCCTCCCAAAACAGAGGAACAAAATTACTGCCTTGCTACCTCCTTTCCCAAATACTCTCATCTTGGGGAAATTAGGCAAAAAGAAAGCCCCAGAAGAAGAACACACAACCTCCGCTATCTCGCGGCAGTGTACAACCACAACGATTTTCACCCCCATAATCTTCATTTACTTTCTGGGTAGTTCAGGAAATGCTGTCACTGACAAGACTGAGGGAAGGATTTCTATGCAAATCCAGTGACTCAAGAGGGACTTAACGAGTTTCTGTGTGAGATTAATTTTTTTTAATCCCCATAACTATTACTCACACAGCTCTTTATCACTATTTGGCGCAGTGCTTACGTTAAGCATGGCTCTGTTTGCACAGAGACCTAGATGAGGTGGTTTCCCCCCTGAGGACCACCCAGCAAAGCTGGTGCTGGCATTTCAAGGGGCAGAGCTTGCAGCCAGGTCTCACGGACCCTGTGCTGCTGTGTTAATAAAAGGCACCATGGATGATTTTATGCTGAACCTTACCATGCCTAGGCCCACGCCAGCGAAGACGAAGATGCTGAGCCTGAGCAGGGTCCTCTCTGTGCAGTGGTTAGTGAGTTTTCCAACCACCAGACCCTGGACAACCTGGGAAAGAAGCACACAAACACCGTTAAGCCTGATGTATAATAATTTAAACAAGCTCAAAAGAGAACTGCTACAGTGCTTCAAGCAAATGAAAGGCAGCCAATGGGTTATTCCCTTGCTTTTTTTTTGAGTAAAAAGGACCTCACTGTCATGGTAAACGGCTGGAAGGCATGATCAGTTATTTCAAGCTTTTTGTGTCCTAGGGATAGATCCATCCAGTCAGCTGAAAGTCTTTACTCAGGGTGCATGCTTGAGTTTACTCAACATCCCTGCATACTCACCAGCGGTGACTGAAACTACAAAGATGCTTGCAAATACAAATGTATTTTTCTAATTAACTCACGATGTTTTTGTGAAATACAATTAATTCTAAGCTCTTCAATTTTGCCAAGACCTTCCAAAGCAAAACCATACATTTGTATGCAGAGGAGGAAAATGTCTCCTTTCCTGCACCTTCTCTTGCCATTATTTTAAACTATAAATATACAAATTGTGTGGTTCATCATTTTCAGACAGGAAACAAGTATGACAGAAGAGCTAATACCCACTCCCAGCAGTACACACAGACGTGAAGGATGGGGAACTGGTTTTACAGATTTTAAATAAAAACTGGAGGAGAGGAGGAGGGGAGGAGAAGTAAATAAATTTAAACCCCAGGAGGTATTTGACTTTTCCAGCATTTTGCAGAGCAAAGATTCCCACTTTTATTTCTCTGTTTGGCATCTCCCATACTTCAAGTGACATTGGCCCAAGTGGACAGGAGAGGACATGGGCTGCAAGACGTGAGCTTGAAAACAAATGCTGACTGACTGCATTTGAGGGGAGGGACAGATAGGAATCTACCCTGTCTTGAAAGGGTTTGTTTGATCCAAGCAAAAACCCCTCTGACTTGAAAGAAGAGCTCTAGTTCAAAACGCTTTGTTTGGCAGAATGGCTTTGTTTCAATGGCAGTCCAGTCTGAAGAGAACCTCAGTGCTCTGCCTGGACCTTCAGTAGTGCGACGCCACATTTAACCTTGCTGTGTTAGTCCTAAGGATGAAACCCAAACTCAACTGAGAGGAAATGAGCGCACAATGAATAAGAATGTTATGAAAAAGAAAAGAAATTTTAATCTATGACAAGCAGTCCAGAAAAAGCAATTTAGTTATTAAAATAACACAAAAAATTAAATAGCAATAGAGTGAAAAGAAAGTTAACATAAAGAACAATAGCCACAAAATGAATGTATTTCTGACAAGCTACAGCTTGATGGGAAACATCAAAATTTGACTCGTCTCATTGCTTCAGAGCACAAGCCATTTTTGACACGAGGGCACATCACACCAAGCAGATACTTTGGTTCCCAGTAAACGCTTTTCCTTCCTCCTTTATGACCCCATCCCCACCCTCAGGCAGGGCTTGAGAGCTCACACGTGCCCAGCTACCGCGTGACAGTTGCATAGGCCCCATGTGTCTCTCCTAGGTCGCGTCACCCGGTAGAGACCTCTGGGATGCAGGCAGACCTGCTGCAGCGCAATGCTCGGACGATGCATGGTGTGACCTGAGTCATCCCAGCTGAATGGCCTGCCACGGACATGGGAGGAGGCTGATACCAGCCCCAACAGCTCCTCCTCAGAGGGTGGGTGGAGAAGCTGCTGAGCAACACTTCATTAAGCTGAGTGCTCCTAAAATGAAGAATCATCATTAACTTTTTGCAACTTCCTAGTCCTTCCTGCTGGCTCTCCCCTGCTGGGGCTGTGCTGAGTCACGTAGGACAGGGACTGAGCTCTGTTGCAGGGCATGGCTTGACTCAGCAGTGGCATTCCCCAAAGCCCAGTTTGGCTACGCTGAGCCACTGGTGGAAAAGAAACTTTTCTCAATTTGCTCAGACTCGAACAGTTTATTTAATGGGGATACACCATGCAGATGCAGCCTGGTCCCTGCCCTTTCTTGAGTCACTGCGGTAGATCACCAGCAATGTTCCAGAGCAGCCCAGTCTGATGGCCATGGGAGTGGCGTACCCAAAAATGGTTCTATTGCTACACGTGAGCACCTAAGCACAGGGAACAAGCACTGCTGCAGCAAAGCAGGCAGGACCTGGAGACAGGCAAACCAGGGCTGTCCCCAGAGCAAGTGGAGCAGGGTGATGGTCCTTGTGCCAAGGCTGACATTCAGCATGGGCTTCCCCATCATCCAGACTGGAGCAATATGAGCATGAGGTAAAACACCACTGCTGAAACAACAAGACTTTATCCAAGGGCAAGCATCAGCTCAAATCACCTACTTTCCTTTTGGGGCTGAGCAGCCATCCTTGGGTTATACAGACTGCAGCCTCCCCAGTGTTACCTGGGCTGCAGAACTTCCTCCCCAGCACAGTCATTGCCGATCCAGCTGTGAGCTCCGGTCAGGCAAGGACCATCAACTTAATTTTGGACATTATCAAACACTATTGCCTTGATTTAGGCGCTGGATGTTTCCAGTCACCGGGAGCTCCAGCCTCACTTCCGGTCTGAATTGAAACCTGAAAACCCATTACTTCCAGCCTGCCATTTTCCCTAGGTGTGCAGTCACCTGGTTTGCATGAGCAGCAGCTACCTGCACAGGCACTTTTGGGAAGGAGGAAGCAAAAGTGGTTGATATGCACTCTCCCATGTAAAGTTTTGGACATGTGCTGCCATTGCTGGAGGTAGCAGCGGCATCCTGGATGATTTGGCCATCACCCCTTCAGTGGATAAGTACTGGTGACCCTGAAGAGGCAGCAATGGGATTTATCCTTATGTTATTGCTGCTGGCGAGTTCTGGGCTTTTCCCTTGCACGAAAACTCCCATTGATATGGACTGCAATGGGCCTTCCCTTCCTGCATTTCATTTTGCCTGGATGGTACTTGCCTTTGTAACCTGACCTCTTTTGAAGTCGGGGAAGAGCCAGTGTACCTGGCTGGAATGCCTTCTGTCATCAATAAACAAAAGAGAGAGGAAATTGTTTGCAAGTGAAATAGCAGGCACTGCCTGTGGCTGTGTACACATGTCACAGGATAAACCAACTCATCTATTTTTTCTTCCCCCCCTTCCTTCTTTAAAGGCAAATGAGTCTCCCAGTAAATGCGTAAGAACAGCCAAAACTCTCCTTGTCGTTATGCTGGATTTGCCAAATTGGGGATCTGTTACACTTGTTCAGCTGATCACATAAAAAAATACTCCTTACCTCAATCACTATATTTGATTTCTGGGGAGACAGCAGCTCCCATTTGCCCAGAACAGCCGATTGCCCATTTTATTGTTAACCTCATCAACAAATTGTAGAAATCCCTTGCAGGATGGAGTAAATTTTTGCTGCTTAAAGGTTTAAGGTGCTAATTTCTGGAAGATTTTTGAATAGCGAAGCAGCATCCTTGCTGCGTGGAGCCGCTGCTGAGCAGGACTGGCACCCACGAGTAGCTGACCTCATCAGTGAGGATCAGAGCAGCTACGCAGATACCAGCTATGCTGGTCCTCCCTGCTCCACACTGCTCAGTGGACGCAAGGCTGTTTCTATAGAGTCTTCCATCAGCACCAATCAAAAGCTTGGCAGAGACAAGCAACAAAATAAATCCCTTTTTACCCAACAGCCTGAAAATGAAAAAACATGAGAAGGTCAGAGTGGTCAGATAAGTTGGTACAGCCTCACAGAGATGATGCAGGGCCCCATCCCTAGCGCAGATAGCACGATTCACATCAGAGGCAGCTTCCCACACACCGGACACGTATCTCTCGCCTTTGAAATTGTGCCCGGCTGGCAGTTCCCAGGGTGAGGGCAGTGCCTGCTGGGGAGGGACCTGCGGGTGGGCAGATCTCAGGGGGCTATGAAATCACGAGGCTTTTCTGCACAGGCCAAAGGTGGTGCAAAACTTTGGGCAGGGGAAAAGGGAGTTGTTTTACTGACACGGCGATGCCAGGAAGCACTTGAGAAGTAGTTCAGGTCTTGCAGAGGTGCAGGAGGGGTGGTGGGACTGGAAGGAGAGCTGACTGGTGAGGACCAAACTGCTGAATGCAGCACTTTGTCAAACAAGGGGGTAGAGGGCCACGTGTTTAGCAAACTCCAGCCTCATCTCTTTCTTTCCCCCTCCAACCTGCCCCTCCTCCCCCCACCTCCACAGATTTAAATCCTTCAAAGCCAGGAAACTGGAGAACTTTCTGTTTGTTGTTGCAAGGTCCTTTCACCGAGTGGGTTTTCCCCCCAGGCGTACCTGCCTGTAATTAAATCTCCGGCTCTTTAATCATCTCTTTTGCTGTTCATGGAGGGAAAAAAAAAAAAAAGCAAGAGGGACAGACTGGTGATAAGATGATACGCAATGTAAATCTCTCCTCCAGGAATCTCTCTCATCTTTTCAGGATCACTCCGTACCAACTTGTCCCTCCAGAAGCTGCACAGCTAGAGGTGGAGTTTGTATAACAATATGAAATTAAATGAAGTAAATAAAATAGATGTCTTATGATTTCTTGATCCTCAGGGTAATAAATATCTACCCCTTTGTCCCACCCAGAGTTTTTGTTTGGCGTATTTTGCTTTGGTTTTTTTTGAGAAAAAGTTCTTAAAGGAAAGCTTCCCCCACCCCCTCCTGTGGTTTGAAATCTCAGCATCAGACATGACTTTAGATACCAAGCAGGGGCTCCAGGTATTTCAATTGCCTAATCCTCCAGCGGCATTTTCCAAGCCAGATACTATGCCTGGAAGTTCTCCATGCTATTGCCCTCGCAACTCCAAAAAAAGCCAGAGTCTAGGCCCGCTTCTACCCATTATGCAAAGTTAAATTACTTAAAATTATCATTATGAAATTAAATATTCTCTGGAGGGAGATTGAATGGCATCTCACACTCCCAGGCATTCACTCTGAGGGAATTTTCATTCTCATGGCTTCTGAGATGAGAGGACTCTGGAAGCCCAGCCCTAGAGGACAGAAGGATTGCATCCCTGATGAGCTCTCACACCTTTTGCCTGGAGACCCACCAGCATTCAGATAAAGATGCTTCAAACATATCCTGAGCAAGGGAATCTCTGCAACACGAGACACCCAGTGCAGAGGTACCCCTCCCACTGTCTGCCTTCCCCTCCTCATTGTGTTATCTCCCCCCACGACTCCTCCTTGACTTACGCTGGTAGAGTCCCCAGCTCATCAGACAGACCCACACTATTGGGGTGTTTCAAGTATCACCAGAGAGCTCTGGATTACACAAATTACTCCCCACTTGCTATTTTCACTTGCCCATCAGTCTGCTCCAGCCATGGTCATATTCAATTTTTTAAGCAATTTTGTTTCCTCATCAAGCAGCTCTTTGTCCCAATGCCATGACACTGCCTTCCCACACACCCTTCTCTGAACATGTTTGGCTCTGTCCCAACTAAGACATGAGCTCCCTTCCAACCTTCACTGTGCATAAGCCTGCCCCACACTTTCCAATATCCTCTGCTATAAGGTGATGCTCTTTGCCTAACTACAAACAGTAAATTGGCATCAGGTCCTGGGTCAGTGCTTCATCAAAGAGCTGGGAAACCCCTGTTCCCTGCAGACAGGTACTCCCATGGGAACTTTCACAACAACATAGCAGCAGCAGACGTAACTTTGGGGCACTCAGGTTTCCATTAGACAGGCTGGGAGTAGCAGCAAGGCAACCTACGTTCCTCCATGCATGGTACAAGTGGCAGCAAGGAGATGCACGGCCAGTGCTGGGGCAAAGGGTGACCGTGCTGTAGGCAGCCAACCTGACAAAGGGAAGAAGGTGCCGAGGATGACCCATGCCACAAGCGGTGGTCGTTGGTGTTACATGCAGGGCATTGTGAGGGCAGAACCCACCACCAGCACTGGGACACTTCACTGCTGGCAAGTGCCATGAACTGTCCCCATGTGGAGAAAGCTGATGCTCAGCAAGAGAGCAACCAAGAGAGCTGCTCTGGGGAGCAGCCAGCCAAAACCCAGGAGGCTGCTGGGCTCCAAAACCCAGCCCCAAATCTTCCTTTGAAACCCACAAGATCCTCTCAGGCTGGGAACAGGGAATCCACCATATATTGGGGTCCTGTGGGGTCATAAAGTGACAAGAAGGGACCAAGCATGATGAGGTGAGGCTGAGGTGCTCCAGATGGGATCCCTCAGGACAGCTGTCTAAATTAGCCGGCCTGCTCACTAACATCCCCCATCTACAAAGATGGCAAATGCTTTGCCTCCCATGAGGTTGGTGTTTCTGTGCAAAAAGATGTTGGAGACACCAGTGACAAAGCACTTGAGTTGCCAATGGAAAATTAGGTGGACTGACCCAAAGCTATTCAAAATCTCCTTTCTAGGTGCTCTGCAGCTGGTTTGAATGGGAGGAATGGTGAGAAACAGAGATGTTTACAGGCCACTGGCGGCTTCTCACCACAGTAGGTTAAACGAGGCTGAGAAGCTGAAAAATTAGATTAAGTAATTGGAGCATAATATCCTTGGGGCAGGAGAGGAAAGTGGGAAGAGACCAGTGCTATTGAGAGTCATCCTGGTATTACTGATTGGGCTGGGAAAGGAGGCTGCAACATCACCTTCTGTGCTATAGGAAGATGCTTGCTTTTAGATGATCTTATTTAAAAAATAGGAACTACAGTAACACAAAGCAATAAAGCTACTAAAATTTGTCAAGAATTGGCAGAACAGGCAAGGCTTTGCTTGGTGCATGACTTTTGGTGAAGAGGGGCCTTGCTGTGCCATTCCTGATGTGCCTCTGAAGCCACTTAGTACATGCAATGTGTGATGGGAGCAGGCAAGACCCTGGGACACGGCACTGGGTGTATCAGCCAGCCACGCTGTGTTACTGCCCAGGCACTGTGTTCAGTGTCAACAGAGAGGTTTAAAGTAAACAGAACATGGCTCGATTTTTATTTTCCCATTCATTTCTGTGACATCTGCTCCCATCTATTATAGTCCTTAAATGTGACCCATTTTCAGATCCAGGGAGGGATGCAAACAGGAGGGAGACATTTCCTCTAACAGGAGGGCTCAGAGCAAGCCCAGGAGAATGGGAAAATCCCCATTATATTTTATGGGAAGGGAAACTAAGGAATGAGAAATCAAAGCTGAGGATCTGGTTGATGAAATTAATTGAAAAGGACATTATATTCCTTATGAATAAAGCTATAATTTACTCAGTGAAGTGGGGAAGCCAGTCAGCAGATACTAATCACCATCTACCCATCCAGACTGGTGGAATTTGCTTGCGCCTTAATCTGCATTTATATCTCTAGCAGTATCAATTCACTGTACAACAGAAACAAATGCATCTGAAATGCCAGCTGAAGCAAGATGAAGGCACACAAGCAGCTCTGGAGCTCAGCAGGACAGAACTGGCACACACTGCATTCCCTGCATACAGCTTCCACTGGAGGAACAACTGTAAAAAGCAGCTGTAAAACATTAATCCAGTCACTGTCTGCAAGAGACACCTTAGGGCGGTTCCAGCCAGAGACTTGATTTGAAAGTAAAGCCACAAATCCTAATGTTTTACAATAATTTAAAAGCCAGATGGTGAGAGTATTGTTTGGAGCAGTTGAGGATCTGATCCTCTGATCCTGCATAAACGAGAGCACAGGTTGGAACTACTAGTGATAAAGTGGAAAGAACAAGCAACAATGCAGGAATCAGTGCTTTTGCAAGCTCTTGGGCAAGATGGCTTTGTTGCCACCAGGAATCAGGCTTCCCGAGCTTTTTAAAAATAAAAAGCGTTTGTTTCCCCTTTCCTTTTTGGTGTTCTGACAGCAAACCTGAATGTGGCATCAGGAAGATAAGTTTGTACCCTATGACTGCTTCACTCCTATATTTCTGATGTCCAAAGTCACGTGCTGTACAATATGCATAGCAACATGGACAGAAACTGCATTATTAGATGAAAGAAAACTGTCTGGCTGACAAAAGCTAGTTTCTGCGCCAAACATCCTGAGGCAAAGACTCCCCAGCAAAGCAGATGAGCCCGTAGGCCACTGCTGGATTAGAATGTGGTAACAGGTACGATTGGCCTCTGCGGGGTGAAACCCTGTGACTATGGGAATGGGCAGTCCCTGGTTAGCACTGACATCTGATTATTCGTTAGGAAGCAGAGCGAATGCTGTAATTCCTATGTCTTCCAGGGCTGTATCTATACATAGGGTGTACTGACATGGCAGCACAGGTAACCTTATCTGCAGCAGTTTCAACCAAACTTAGCTGGGAAACAATAGCAGTGAAGACAGACAGATATCCCAGATTTAAAAGTGGCGTCCCAAAGACAGATATCCTGGACCTAACAGCAGCATCCAAGCTCCATCTAGCAACATGAAACCACTCCTGCCCTGGCTGTACAAGCGTTAGTTTTACTTTTGTGCTACTGCTGCCCACATCAGCCAGCTGGAAACAAGCACACCATGTCCATGATGCAACCCAAAATTTGATTTCAGTGTAGACATACATAACAGGTATTTAACTGATAGATCTAAGTTGAGAGCATAGCTATTGGGAAGTCCCTCTACATTCAAAGGGGGAAGAAGATAGCAGAAGGTGACTCTGACTTCCTCAAGAGTAGAGAGGCCTTACAGAGAGATCTGGATACGCTAGAGAGCTGGGCAATCACCAAGTGTACAAAATCTAAGAAGAGAAAGTGCCAGATTCTCCAGCTGGGATGAGATAATCCTGGTAATATGTACAAATGGGTGGATGAGAAGCTGGAGAACAGCCTCATGGAAAGAGATCTGGGCATTTGGGTTGATGGCAAGTTGAATATGAGTCAACACAGTGTTCCCTGGCAGCAAGAAGGGCCAACCGTGTCCTGGGGTGCATCAAGAACAGCATTGCTAACTATTTCAGGGAGGTGACTATCCCGCTCTACACTGAACTGGTGCAGCCCCACCTCGAGTACTGGGTGCAGTTTTAGGCACCTAAATACAAGGACATCAAGCTATTAGAGTGTGCCCAGGGCAGGTCGACAAAGATGGTGAAAAGTTTTGAGGGCAAGACTTCTGAGGAAGGGCTAAAGTCATTTGGCTTCTTCAGCTTGGAGAAGAGAATGCTGAGGGAAGACTTCATTGCAGTCTACACCTTCCTCAAGGGGGACAGTGGAGGGGGAGGTGCTGATCTCCTCTCTCTGGTGACCAGCGACAGGACGTGAGGAAATGGAAAGAAGCTGCATCATGGGAAGTTCAGATTGGAAACTAGGAAAAGGTTCTTCACTGTGAGTATGGCTGGTCACTGAAACAGGCATCCCAGGGAAGTGGTCATGACATCAAGACTGTCAGAGTTCAAGAAGCATCTGGCTGACATTCTTAGTCATATGGTTTAGTTTTAGGTAGTCCTATGAGGAGCAGGGAGTTGGACTTGAAGAATCTTATCCTTCCAACTTAACATATTCTATGATTCTATGACTCAGCCCCTCTAAAACCTAAGTGATTCCTGCAGACCCTGGAGGGGCCATACAAAGAGCAACATAGGGAAAGCCTCTGTTAGCAGCAGAGTTTGGATCAGAAGTGTGCTTTGGAAAGCAGTTGCTGATCACTCCACTTGTCATGCTGCTTCCATGCTGTGGAGCAGAAAACTGGTTTTCTTTCCGACAAGACTGGATGGGAGGGTGCACCCAGCTGGTAGCAGACGTTTTGCTCATGGGATTGAGCGACAGCTGGTCCAAAGCCACTCTCCCAGATCAGACATGGTAAAGGCACCAGCTTCTCAACTCCAGCCGGTTTACTCTGCAGACTCCACTTGCTGATGTACAGCCACACTCGTCCAAGGTGCCCAGATTCAGTGAGACCAGGGCAGAGCCCAAGCAACTGGTAACACTATGCCAAATCCAAATCACAAGGGAAGGAACTAAACCTGTCATTTCCCATATAAGAAGTTCCTCCAGATCCCACAGGAACTCCGCAGCAATGCCCAGGGAATGAAGTTGGATTTAATAACGAGACCACCCTCCTTCAGGATATTGCTTAACTTGCATTCCTACCTTGAGGCTTGCTTATAAATATTTGATACTCTTTCTACAAAATTATTGGCTTCTTCCTCCAAAAGGAAGATTTCTGCTATAATACAGTATCTTATTTTTTTCGGCCTGACACTCACACAGCAGAAACAAGTCCTTCCTTAACACTGAAGGCATCTGTGAAAATGCCAGTAAAACCATCTACTTAGATAAATTTATAGGGTGCTACTAAGTAAATGTAAATCAGCTAACCTGCACCAATGAAAGCTTTAGTCAGGCACTTCAGCTTCAGTGTAAGTTTTGTCACAAAAAACAGGACATGTCAGTCCAAGGAAATTTTAGCTTCACGGCTTAAAGGTCTGCAAAGAGGGATAAGTGGAAGATAGCTTTCAGGACATTCCTTGCTCTGATTTCTTCCCATTCCAAGGAACAAAATAAATTTGGAGTAACTTCTATTTTTTGAAGCCAAGTGCCACATGGCAGAGGTAGGATTTGCCTGTCAATATTATGCCTCGATTTGGGAGAGCATGTGTCAAAAAGGCAGCAAATTAGATAGCAGTGTGGCAAGAGTGGAACGTCCACTTCACTTACCATTTGAAGAACACCAAAATATGACATCAGGTATCCTGACTCCACTGCTTCCAAGCCAAAGAAATCCATAGAGATGATGGAAAACATAATCATGAACAAACCTAGAGGGAGGGTTAATGAAAAGCATACATTAATATACTTGCACTGCACACAGTGGCCAAGACCCTGCTCCCAGTCATCTCCTCCAGTATGAGTCAGTAGCTCTCCCTGGGGTTACCGGGACTGCATACAAACATGAGCAGAATCCCATTCAAAATCACTGTAGTAATTTAATCTTTAAGAGTTAACTTTTTTATCCCCCTTACTTTCATCTTTAAAATAATGTGACTATGTAGGCTGTTTATTATAAACTAGTAAATATTTTTATCACCGAAGCCAAACTAACCAGTAGGGCAGTGAGAAAACATTTGTTCAGACAAGACTGTAACCATAAAATTAATCTGATTGGATTCTTCACCCCTTTTGCCTAACTTTAGATTTTCACCATTGGGAACACTGCCTGGGAAACAACCTGGTGACATCAGCCTAAATACAGCGTTTCACTGCACATCTCGGCAGTGACACGGGTGGCACACGAAGTCTCTCGCTCTCCTGGACCAATAACAGTGCCCGCACAAGCAGTTGGGAAAGTACGGACAGAAACAGCACAGGCTGGGTCTGCTTTTCAATGAACGCAATTTCCGGAAAGCATAACGGAGAATGCCCTCTCACTTAATCTCACATGAAAATACAATAGTGTGTGTTTCCCCCAGTGCCAAACATACACAAATACAGACACATGTACACACACTCCCAGTCCTACTCAGAGGCATCAAATTAAAAATGTTATGACAAAACATTGCTCTCAAAGAGCTGGTATGGGGTAGGAGGCTTCTGCCTCCCCTAATGTCCTGTGTACCTCAGATGGACCAAGACAGCAGGAAACTGGGGCTCTCTGCATCTGAACATCCCCACGTGCCCACTGGAGAGCAATGATGCTGCTGGGGAGAGAAGAGAGCAGACGACCTGTAGGGATCCTGCCCTTCCTCCAAGGTACAAAGACTGAGTAAATAGGGAGTTGTGGTCCTCTCTTTCCTGAAGAAAATAGAGCCCAGGAAGACATGTGTGAGGACTGAGAAGACAGCCTGTGGCCTCGCAAAGTGAGTCACTAACCCCGCTGTATGAGAAGGCTTTGCAGACATTTCCTGGAAGCTTGAAGAGCGCTATCCCAAATTGCTGTCTAAAATGCTGCGAAGGACTCGCACTCTAACAAATCAGCGCGACTCCACTGCATCCAGCAGCCTGACGGCACTGCTACCAGTAGGGCACCTGCAGCAACAAGGACCTCCCTCCAAGACCCCAAGCCTTTGCCTGGAGGGACCACCACCCTCTCAGGCTAGGACCTGCCATAAAGCCTTCCCAAACCCCACTGGAGACACCTCTTCCCCCTTTACTGCTGCAGCCCAGCTGGCACCATGGTGTTGGGAGAGAGGGATGGCGGACAGCAAGGGTGCCCTGCTCTGCTGCGGATATTTGCAGAGGTGCTGGGGAGCTGGGGCTCATGAAGATTTATGTCTTTGCCACACCCCTCTGCAGAGAGCACCCCATAATTATCCAGTTACTTTGAAATCGCTCTTAGCTCAAGCCAGCTTAAGGTAACATGCAAATAACAGTATTTACTCACAACATCCAAACCAGGCAACAGAGCTGCACATGTTTATAAAAGGCACACGTGAAGAAATGAAAGAAAAACCACACTCCGTTTCACTTGCACGAAGATCAGATCGAAGCGGGTGCTCGCCCTTCATCCTGCTACCCCACTGCAGGTACCACCTAGGAGGGGTTTGACCTCCCTGCATACCTGACACTTCTTCCTGGTACCACGCGCCAGCTTCTGCAGCTCCTCTCCACTTTGAAGTCCCCCACCATGTTAAGGCAGGCTGGGATCTTTCTGCTCCAAACAAGCTGATTCTTTTTGGAGCAGGGGGATAGGCTGTGCTCTTTAGTTAGCTTGACACATTGCAGGGCTCCCCTGCGGAGGCAAAGGTCTCTTCTGTAGGTGGGTGTCACCTCCCCCTGCCTGCATGGTCAGGTAAAGCTACCTGGAAAAGGGAGACACCCCTGCTCCCTCTGCTCTCAGCAACTAAGGGATCTTTCCCACTGGCAACACATTTCTTAGTGAAACCCGCAGGGTGAGCCCTAGATTGAACTCAGAAGGTTTTCTGCCCATCTGAACATGCATAAACATTCCTTAAAAAGACCCCACTAGGTCCCATTCTGGGTAGGCTGCAGGTCGGCTGAGCAATATGTAACATAACCCTGGGGAGGGCTCTTCTGGGGACACTCAAACCACCTCACAGAAGCTGCTGGAATAAGCTTCAATCCATACTGCGAGGCTCAGGTTTTCAACAGGAGAAAAAAAAAAAGAAAATAGCAAAAAGAATCTTCAAAAATCTTGTTAGAAGGGGTGAAATCCTTACAAAACTTGGCACCAGAAGGAGGAGTAACTAGGGTTATGCAGCAGAAGACAGGTAAGTGGACTGTGAGATGTGATAAAGACAAGGAAAAGAGCCAAGGTATATTTAAAAAAAAATAAGGCATGACATTTCTAAAAGCAGCCCGTGGCTTTGGAAGGGCCAGTTTAGCAATCCTTACTGAGAGCCCGTGTGAAAAGGCTGGCCTCTGGGAGCCTGTCTCAGTCCTCCTACGCTGGACTGGAAACGTGATGGGATGTGGAGCCCCAGGGCCCACTGCAAAATCCTGCCCTGCGTGTGAAAGAAAGGCCCTTTCAATAATGGGATGCGGGCACTAAAGCAATTGCATCAAACCCAGGTTTTCCAAAGGCATTGGGCAGTCAAAGATTCAGACAAACAGCTAATTTGTCAGTATTTTCAAGGCCCTGGTGATTTCTGGTCAGTAAGACATATGTTTGACATTTTTATCCTCGTGTTTTCTTTTCTGTCTCTTATCTACTGCAGTGCAATGAGACTCACTTTTCCCAGGTCAGTTGAGGATGTAATCTGACCATGCTGGAGCAGTCTTGCTGCCCATCCACCCCTTGGCAGCTACCCTCCTGCAAGAGGCACGGAGCCTCATCTCTGCTTTTATGCAACACAGGGAGGAGGTTCCCGGCCCTGCAGCCCTCCCGGGGAGGTTCTTTCAGTCTTAAACAACCTAATTTTAGACTACAATGAGATCCATAAGGAACAGAAGATTTTCTTCTGTGTATATCACAAACTTGTTTACAAAGTAAATAGAGAATGGTCTGTAATTTGGGTAATCTAATTAATTATACACTTGCAGCCGGAGATGAAAGGTAAATGAGCTCATGAGGATTTCAGCCTTCAGCTGTGAGCTGCACAGAAGTAGGTGATGGCCAAATCCCCTTTCAGTGGCCGTCATAGGGTCAGTAACCTGAAGAGAGACCTGCAAAGAGAAGTCACTAGGATTTTGGCCACTCCTCACTGTAGTGCAAGCTCTATACTTGTATCAGGAGTGCCTCAGATGAACACATTCCTACTCTCACCGAAATACTTTGAGGCCTTTCAGTGACAGACTATCAGCCCACATCCTCCTTTAACTCTCAGCTTCACTGTCTCCATCCTCTTTGCCTTGCAGTTTTGTTCAGGAGATGTTTATTTCAGTTGGTTGCATGTTTTTGCTGTGCAATGGTGAAAGAAGAACATCTTCTGCAACAGGCAGGAACTTGCACTTCAGCAGGGATAACTAAAACAAAATGCTGTCATTTTATAAACACTAGTAAAAATACAATTTTAAAAGTTTAGTTTCAGAACTTAAAAAATGCACTATTAGGGCAATCCAGCAGTCCACTGAGACTGTCCTGTCTGCAGTGCGGGTAGCAGAACCAACTGGCATTACTGATCTCAGCCAATGCCAACTACACAAAAAAATGAAAAAAGAAAATACTTATCAGGAGTCCTTCTCTTCCCTGCCTGCTACTCTACAGCTCCAGTTGGACTTGTTCCCCCAGAGCCTTAGCAAGGATGAACCTGGTCAAGCCCAGAAATGCCATCCCTTTCCGATTCAGCCATTCTCCACAGCCAAATCTACTTTCATTTGTAAACTGAATTTACAGTTTACAAACTAGATTTTAATTTGTAAATTATGTTTCATGTTATTTAAACTTCAAGGCCTTCTCCAGACACAGAAGAATTAGAAAAAGATGCAAAGTATAAAAGCTACAGTATCTTAAATCCTCTCTTAGGATCCTTGTTCAGAAGGGGATTGCCTTTGTTCAGGTGCATGGACTGCACATGTTTTGATGTGTACAAAATTCAATCCTTGAAACCGTAATCAAGAGAAACTACACTTTTAGATTTGACTGAGAAAAGAGCCGTGAAGGCTCGCTGCATGGAAGGGCAGAGAACACCACCCTTTCCTTACACCACCACTAACAAGGCTGACATGCTGGCTTCTCTCTGAACAAGCAGGGAGGAAAGAAGATAGAGGGTTGGTAATATTAAAGATTATTAAATTGTGACCAAGGATATGTATAAACAGGCAAATTGGGAGCAATGGCCTATGCCAGGACAGCAACTGACCCAAAAGGAGCACAGAAACAGGCAGGTCTGGGGTAGGTTTTGGGTAGCACCACGTTCCTACCATGACACAAAACCCCGAGCAGAATATACATAAAGAATAGAAGAACAAGCACCACCATCAACACACAAGGGAAGAAACATGCTGTGGCTCCCCTGCACGCAGCCGACAGTTAGAGCAGCCACAGTCTCTCATCCAACAATAGCTTTAGTTGTTGGGAAAAAGGTTAGGGTACACACACTCCTTAAAATCATTAAGTAAAATCAGGAAGGATCTCAGTGTTTCTGGCAGAGTACAAATAATTCCTCTCTGCTCTGAAGACGTTACAGCCTGAAGAGAAATGACAGACAAGAGGAAAAAAACATTTACAGCCAGGGGGATAGGGTAGAGAGATTAAGTGATTTGCCAGAAGTCTCAGAAGCAGCCTGTGGCAAGTAGTCTGTTTTACATTAAGCCCCAGGTTTTTGACCCTATGTAGCTGAAAGCATTTGGAAGCATCCAGCATGGAGTTAGGAACCGAATCCTCACTGCTCCGTGATCAAACGCAATGTGCTTTCAGTAACTTGAGACAAGCCTGATCTGCAGTGTATGTCATCTTATTTTAAATACATCAGCAATCACAGATAATGGGTGAGATATACCTATGGGAAGTCCAGCAAAGACCTTGATTATGAAAACTTCCATTACTCCCGGAAACTTCATCAGGCGCAGGATTTCTCTGAGGCTAAACACGCTCCCAGACTGCGATGTGCCTACAGAAGATGACATATTGATTAATACTCTATTTATACAGGTTAGAGGCAGAAAACAAGAGAGTCTGAGACATCTGCTCAGGTTTCACCACCATCTTTCCAAAAAGGTGAGTCTCTGCCGCACCAGCTTTCTGCCGACAGCAAGACTTCTGTGAGACAGTGGGACTGCCTCCCATGCTGGGCCAAACTAATCCCCAGCAAGGGTTCCACATTCACCTTTTCTTAGATGTGTAGCAACCACTGGGCTGGAAGCCTGCGATACTGCATGGCAGAGCAGTCAGCAGGTAGGGAATAATGTTCTTCCACAAGCTCAGCTTAGACATTAAAGTGCCAGCATTTCAAGGTTGGCACCTTTTTGCCCTTAAATGCAAGTCCTTTAGCAGAGTCCCTACAGCATGTCAGTCCCCTGTCCCCCTATGCATGTACTATTTATCAGAAACTCTACTTACTGTGCTCTGTCACATGATCGTCTGACTCTGGTTTAGCCTGCAAAGGGATCCAAACCATTGCTATCATGGTATTTATGAGATTTCCCACCAGCCCGACATAGGTAGGAACAAAAATGCTGCAAACAGAAAAAATACAGGTATGTGGATAAATAGCGTAAACAAAACATTTATACCTCTGACCTGCAATGGCTTGGGCACTGGGGTGAGGAACAATCCCCTTCAAGTCACAGTACTAAGACTGCAAAAGAGCTCACATCCTTTCATGGGGACTTTGGATATTACAGAATCTTTAGGTTGGAAAAAACCTTTAAGATCATCAAGTCCAACCATTATATGACCAAGGTTTGAAATTTCACCAAACGATGGCTATTACCATCAAGATAGTTTATAATTTGTATTAATAATAGGGTATAATACAGTGCTTTTACATCTGTAAGTGCCAGGAGAAAAGAGCCCCTCTTGGTTTAATGAAGCTTAGAAACCTTCCCACGGAAAGCAGAGTAAATGCTTCTTAGGAACCATCTAGTGGCCCATCTAATCCCATTTCATTCATCAAAGTATCATCTTACTCCTTGAAATTTCTCATCAAAATCAAATGAAGGAAAGTGAAGAAAGTACTCAAGATGATTAGGAATGGCAGAATACAGCCCAGCCTACAGCCAGAACTGAAACCACCAGAGATACAATGCCACTTGAAAAGGAGCTGCTAAAAATAAAACCCATTGTTTACAAAGCCTTCTGGGAAGGTGAGTAAACAGCACTTAGACTGATGAACTTATTTTTCTCCAAAGGTGACCCAAATCAAATCAAGACCCCCTTCAACTGCCCCTCAGAGCTCCAAACATTGCATCTCTAACAGAAGTGGGGCCACATCCTTAGATGTAGACCCAGGGAGCAACAATTAGAACAGTAGTTTTACAATGATAGAAAAGAACAATTACAACTTATCTAAAAAATCCTAACACAAACCACTAAAAGTCAATAGAGTCAATAATAAGTCTTCAGTTATCACAGTCTTCTTAAAAGAGAAGATTAGGAAATGACTCCTCCTAGGCTTTAAAGGCATGTGGGAAGATTTCATACTCTGAAGGCCTTTGACTCTGCCAAACACAGATGGAGCAACGTCCAGCACTGGAAGACTGAAACTCAGGAGCTGAAAACAAAGCGAGTAGCATGTTTTGTCTTTAACAGTGAGAGCAATTATCCACTAGCCCAGCTCATTAAAAGTCTTCCCAGCATGGGAACCCTGTTAGTTGGAGGGTACCATACAACATGTGCTTAAACCCTACTGCAAGACGCAGGTGTGGGGTGGGAATGCCCAGCAGAAACACCAAAGGCTGGTGTCACAGCGGGGACTAAGTCATCATCGTGGTCTCTTTGGGGCATTGCAATTAAAACACCTTAGACTTGAGCAAAACAATGCCTGGATTCCACCAGAGAAGGCTTTGGAGCGAGTCCATGCAGACTCGGAGGTGACTGCGGCATCCCTGCACCCCCAGCAACCTGTGCTGCAACAGTAGGACGCAAAAGTGAGCTGACCAAGGACTGCTTATTGCCTGGCTTTTTAATGCTGCTTTCCTTGTCAGACCATGGTGTGTGTTTTTGCAGAATAACCAGCAGCACTAATTGTAAAAGCCTCAAGTTTCCTTCATGTTAGACAAAGGTGCGGTCTGAATAATTTCTAGAGTATTATTAAAGTCCCAGAGCAAGACAGTCAAGGATTGAGATGCAAACAACTGAGAAAAGCATCAAAGAGCAAACACATATATATACACACATGCACACGTATTCCTGCTAATAGCAACGGCAAAAATCCAAGCTGAATATTTTAATTTTCATTAATTATTATTAATAACAACAAAGTCAGATAACATCTTCCTTCAAATGGACTTAGCGCAGTAATTTAGAACTGCTGCTTTCCATCTGCCAAGCTGTTCTGCTAATTCCCCTGGACCACAAAATTAGTCATTTACTGGCTCGTTATTTTTAGTGCAGCAGATTGCCACTTTCTGATTTAAAGTTACCTGCTAGGTTCCAATCTACTGAAATCAACTTTGTGGACCCCCAGATTTGTCCAAGAAATCAAGAACTTCTGCTTTGCATTACAACATAAAGTAAATTTACTAATAAAATAGAAAGATTAAAATAACCAAAATAAGTAGCTGCAGCTGGCTTCATGTTTTTTGGTATTTATATATTTCAAGATTTCATTCTGATATGGAAAAAAAAAATCACAAAAATTTTCATTGGACAGAAAAACTTCCTTCCAGTTGTACCTTTCCCTGAGGTTTTCCAGGCTCCCACATAACGTAAATATGTTTTACTCTTCAGATCCAAGAAGAATTACAGCAAGCAACGAGGGAAGGATCGTCCTATAGAACTAGTAAGCAAATGATGCACTACTTCACTGCAAGCATATGCCTGATCATTCACTGCTGTGAAAGGGAGAGGAGAACACTCACATTTTACATATCTGGGAAAACCTGGGCTTGCCAGAACTGATTTTGTATGGTTGGACTCTGAAGCCAGAAAAATCCAGTAAAATAATAGAGCTCAAAATCACATTTCCCAGACAAGCCCGAAACATTCAAAAGCATCTGAAAATCCTGCTTCCTAACCAGTTTTCTGTGTTTCATTTTTTTTCTACATATATTAAGCATTATTATTTGTTGAAGGAAGGGTGATGAAGGTACATCCTTGGGTTAGCTGCTCTGCTATCTTGTCCTACTCTCTGGAATTGGACATAATGCATCCATGTTCAGGAAACCACCTCTTACATTTATTTGCTTGCTTGTTTAAGAAAAATGAAGTAAAACCAAGGGTCATTAAAAATGCCGTATCAACACAGTAGGTCATTCTTTTTTTTTTTCTGATGTGTCTTAATTTCTGGTTTTTTCTGATGTTTCCGTTACAACCCATGAATTACGCACAAAGACACCTCCTGTGCCACCCCCACCAGTACAGCATTAGTGGGATGCATCCTCCCACTCCTACAGTGGAAGGCAGCTGTTTTACAGAGCAGCAGTGCAGGGCAGCTTTCCTGAAGCCCTGACATATCATCACCTCTGAACCCCCCACGCTGTTTGTTCTGAGGCTTGGGTAGATGAGGGACTGTAGACAATGTCTTTGCCTCTTATATGAAGACACAGAAATATTTACACTGTCATGTGAAGTGACACAAGTGCTCAAACCAGTGTGTATGTGCTGATTATTTTTGGCAGCAGGGAAGACAAATGCCACCAGGCTGAGCTGACAGTATTCCTGCAATATGCTGAACAAGGGATGGGAGGCCAAAGCATTTGCTGGGGGAACTGGTGAAGTTGCAATGATGCTGCAAGATCCTCAGCTAAAGCTGCTCTGTGTCACTGGCACCAGGGACAACTCTACCCATACCCTTGGATGCTGCTTGGACAGGAGGTGGTAGCAGTTTCAAGGAGTCCAGCAAGGAGCAGGATGGCAGGGGAGGGTTTGCACCCCGCTACAGCCCTGATGAACAGCACTTTGGCAAGGGGTATGGTGATACTGTGGCCATCAGAAAACAGCCAGGACTTAGCACTGAAAATCCCTCTGCTGTGCTCACTGGACCCTTTGCTGTATGCTAAGCAACTGTAGGACTCAGGGCTAAGCTGTTGCTCTTCTTTCCTACCGGTCTGATGAGGAACAAGTGGTACAAACCAGAACAGCTAAGCTAAAAGTGAGACACCCCAACCCCTCAGTGTAGCCAAAGGCTGGAGGTAGGAATGATCACTTTGTTGGCAGCTCCTGCTGCGCAAGACTTAGCTCGTGGGCACTTTTTTTTTTAGGCTTTAAGCATGACATCTCATCTCTGCTGAAATCAGTGGGAGTGCTTCTGCATTCAGTTTTGCCTGTTTGGATTACCAGGAGGAAGTTTCACCAGGAAGGGACATGGTCACACTATTAAGACAAATGAGACATCAAGCAGGTTGCTCCTGTGGGACCTTTTCCTATCCTCTTTCCCTTCCTGCTCTCCCGCTCGTCCCTCCTGGCTGTCCGCAAACCAGTCATGTGGAGCCAGAGTGAGCCCTGCCAAAACCAGCAGCAGATTTCCTGAGCAAGGTGGAAGAACAAAGGAGGCAGGCAGGACTAATACAATTAAATTAAAGGGAGCAAAAGGGCTCAGCAGCTTCAGCAGCTGAGATCATTGTGCGGTCTCTTCCAGCTTCTCACTGATTAATAGAGGTTAAGAGCCTTTACTGTCCTGGGCTTTATGGTCAAAATAACTCGGGTAACTTTATCTGTGTACTCCAGCATGTTCCTTATAATTCCTTTGCTCCTCTTGCTTATGGGGAGAGTATCCCTTGCTGATTTTTGCCAGCAGCCTTCTTTGCTCTTCCCTGGGCTTTTCCACTAGCAAAGCTTCTCTCAGGCTGTCAGCTAAGACCACAGCGCCTTGCTCTTCTTTGTGTGTTTCCATCCTTGCTATGGAAGGGAGGAACAAAATGAATCACCGTCCTGCACGGGACTGACATGCCCCAAGGTCCTGCTGCCAGGAGGGCACAGAACAATCATCTGCAGAGAGCAAACAGCTCAGTTTGGAGGAGGAATAGTTTTTGCCAACAGGAGCAGCCTCAGCTTGCCCTGACTTAAAAGTTTCAGAGAAATAAGGAGAAAACATGATGTTGTGGTTTAGCCAAAACCAGCACACACGAGCTGAGGGACCTGGAGGCCAGGAGCTCATAACATTAGCCAAACACTGCTTAACAACATTACAAAAGCCTCTTTTCATTTTCCTGAGGTCATTAGGCAAGTGTGGTGGATGCATTAAAAGCATCCATTAAAAGAACAGTAAAGTGTTTCTAAAAGCAGGATGGTGAGCTCAGGGCACACTTGCCGTGGGACTGATGGTGTGGCCAGGTACAAGGCTCACTTGGTAGCCTGTGGCCATGGATAAAGGACAAGCAGCTGACAGCTAGGATTGCCCATCTGGAAACTCCATCCATAAGGCCGGTAGAAAAGCAGAATTGATGATGAAAGCATTAATAGTAATGTCATGGTAAACAGATTAAGCCCAAAGAAAATATTAGCATTCAAAGCCAGCTGGAGGAGGGTTGAATTTCTTACCATCTAGTGCTTAACCAGCCTCTGTATGTACTTGCAGGTACCTGTAAATCCCGATGTGCACCACACTTCCCAGGAGAGGTGAAGTAAGGACATGCTCTGCGTTACTTCTCAACCTGCTCCCATCAGGGTCAATTAGTATGAGGTAAATGAGTGCAACCAAAGTTCAGTTTCTGAATCAAGATGTGAGACAGTAACACAGGTGACGGCAAGGGCTCCCAGAGGCTCCCCAACTCTTGGAACTGATGTTTTGCAGCTCTGCCCCAACTGTTGCATGCCCCTGAAGTCAGAAGTAGCACACAGGAAGCATCAGAAAAATATGGCAGAGTTTATAATAAACACAGACCTTGGAAAGTGGGGCCTGGCTAACCAAGTATGCGTGGGTATATATACATACGTATATATGCACAGACATATATGCAGAGCATTTCCCAGTAGCTTTGAAGCAAAACTTCCATGAAAAATCCAATCCCACAGAGGCATGTGTACCATGTGGAGATGAGGCAGTGGCACAGGAGCAGGAGAGAGGCCACTGACCAGGAATTTGCAGGCAGGTAATGCTTTCAGCTCACAGACAACAGCACGTAAGCACAGTCCCCACTGGTACCTGCCAGCTGAAGTCCCCAACCAGTACTGAGGAGGGATGGTTGACGGAACCTCCAGCTTCCATCATGAAAGGTTACAACAAATCAATATGGGACACAGTTTTGGGATCCAGCCCAAATTTCAGTCCTCACTCTGACCTTGCTGGGCTGTGATTCCCATTTTTGGTTTCCTGCCTGAAAAGACTGGGACAGACCCATGAAGGTATCTAAGGGTTGCTGCCAGCCAGTAGGCTGCACTCGGGCTGTGCGTGCCATGAGATGGTATCAACTGCTCTCTGATTAGCATTCCAGCCACAGAGCCCTGCTCTGCAAAGCCCAGGAGAAAAACGCTCGTGTGTCATTGCACAATTACACATGTTGCGTCAATACAGCAATTCTTTTGAGGAGGAAGCCGTTCCCAATGATTCCCTGAGGATTAAAGGATCAATGTGTATTTCGGCAGTGAATGGGATTGTGTTTGTTTTCTTTCTCTTTTCCTTAATAAAGTCAAAAGTTGAACATGGAGAGAGAACAAATTGTTTTTTAGTGACTCACTCCTACTTTAAAACAGCACTGCATAAAGCCAGCATTCAGAGCCGGCCCAGATTCCTTAAAGAGCTCTGAAAGGACTCTCAAAATATTTCTGTGATTGCAGTCTGTCCACACTATCCACTCATCTACTCACACACTTAGAGGGGAATATATGGGTGAAAAACAGCTGGTGAGATGAAAAGAAAAAAACCTTTAGGTGAAACCACAACCCCAAACCATGCTCTGCAGTGAACAGCTTTGAGTCCATACAAAAGCGAGCAATGGCCACTGTGTTCCTGATAGCTTAGTGATACATAAACTTAGTGCATAACTTATTGTGACTTAGTGATGGTTTTGTTCAAGGAATTTTGTTTTACTGCCTTGACAATGCTTGCTGAATGTATTTCATCTTTGACCCATTGTGGTCTGGTCTATGTTGTTGAGATTCCTCCTCAAGACAAGGAAAAACAAAATCAAGCACTAAATTTCAACAGTGCTTCTTAAAGAAACAAAATCACAAAATCGTTGATCAAAAATAGATTTACCAACCCTCAAAAAATTTCACGTTTCCTAAGACATTCATGCAACTGTGCAGAGAGAGTCTGGCTTCCGCAGCTCAGGGTAAGAAACGGCACAATGACACAAACAGACTTAGACAGCCCATTGCTCAGCGGGCTTCAAGGCAGCCCGGCAGGCAAAGGGCAGCCAGTACTATCCATCACATTATCTGTGTCTTTGAGAGGAAAGCAAAAAAACCCCAAGCCTTTCTTTCTGCAGTTCCTATTCCCTGTCCTCATGGGAAAAACATCACCCAAAGGCATGAATAAGCATGACACTAGTTTTCCTCCCTCCTTGCTCTCCTGTCCAAGCAAATGCCTATGCAAAAACAGTATGTGAAGCGAGGAGTACAGGTTAATTCCAGCTGAGGGAGTGTTGAATCCCAAACAGGAACAAACACAGCCTCCAAGGGACATGTGCTGGAGAAAGATGCCCTTTCTCATTTGCTACCTCATGGTCAGGTAGAAAGCACATCACGAGAGGTAGGACCAATCGACTGGGATAAATCACTCGTATTTCACCGTGGTCCCTCAGTGGGGCTCCCTTGGTTGTGATTTCCCCATTATTTCACCAGGAGACTGATTTCTCTAGAGACAGAACATAAAGTCTGAGTGGATACCCACCCCACCCACGCATCAGCAAGAGAAGGAGGGAGTTCTCTGCTCTGATGCAACTGGAAACCTTGATCAGGGTGTCCTTTTTGCCACGTATGTTTTAGATAAGAAGCAGCAGTAGTTGGCTGCTGCTGCTTCAGGGAGAGCAAGAGGCTCTTTTTCAACCTAGTGAACTTGAAGTCACCATAGGCTGTCCAAGAAGGTGGTGAGACTGTGTGTCTGCTCCCTCCACAGAGCCCCTCACAGGGCGAGAATGAGTCACCCACAGACAAGTGCTCATTCAACAGCTTATTTCTAGTGGCATCCACATGTGGAAAATTTGGGTGGTGGGATAAGAAGAAAAGAAGGGGGGGAATGGGCATCCTGTATCACCCATTTCATCAGAACTGGGTGAGGGAGAGATGCCGAGGATTGGCACTGGTGCATTAGCAGGGCAAAGAGCCAGGAGTGCAACGCAGCAGCAAGTCAGAGCTGACGTGTGCTAGGGACACCAGGCATGGGACAAGGCTGGGAGTTCACAGCCATCCCAAAGTCACTGGATACCTGTGGCTTAACTTCCCTTAAGGAACATTCACTACCGTGTGTGTCACCAACCCAGCACAAGGAGGGTTGCTGGTGGGACTTGACACTCGACCTTGCAGAAAAAACACTTTAGGTCAGTGCAAGGCATTGAATAAAAACACTTGGGTTTCTTCCACAGAGAAAATGTGAATGGATAAGGCAGCCTGTCAATCAGAGGCTCTGTCACTCTGAAAGTGCCTGCTGCAGAGAAAATCCCAGCAATGCAAAGCAGCTCGAATTAACCGGCCGCTGCCACAGCCCCAGCTCAAGTACAGCAGATCCCACTGCTGGGGCGTGAAGGGGACAGTTGTGGCAGGATACTAATTCCCAGGCAGCTGGAGCAGCCTGTCTGTGCCAGCCCATCCTGCTTCCTGATCCAACACAGCGCTCTTCTGAGGAACTCGGCTAATTGCCGGAAGAGGCGTATCAGTTACACTTCAATAAGACGTGGGCGGATTTGCGTGCTTTGCCCATAATCCACCGCTAATTTTGAGTATCATTTATTCTTCTGTGCTCTTTCCTAGTCAAACATCCTATTTCAAAATACTGCACTTTGCAAACTCAAAGCTAGCACTTGTACGTGTGATTATTGCTTTTCCCTATTGCACAGTGCAGACAGTCCCACTGGCATCCCGCTGCACTGAACACTTGCACATTTACATGCATTTATAACAAATGGGGGAATAAATTGCACTCTCCAAAAAATTTTAGCCAGCTGGCTGGCTAAGGCTTGCCTCATGCTCCACGGTATCACCCTGTACATCTAGAAATGGAGGAGTCTATCCAAGGACCAGGTATGAGCTGCACTACTCCCTGAATGGGGGCTTGCAACATCTGGCTTTGATCCCAGCCGTGTTAATACTGGATGAGCTAGGGCAGGTCAAGATAGGCATCAGAAAGTAGGTGTCAGTGGTCAGCTCTCACAACAAAGGCATTCACAACAGTGAGGCCAGGACATGTACTGTTTGATCTATCTGTGAACAATCTGGAACAGCAGTGAGGTAAGAAAGTTTGCTGAGGATATGCAACTGAAAGAGTAATGGTGAACAGAGCAGTCAGTGGGAAATTGCATATGGCCCTTACAAGGCTGAGGAATTGGGCAATAACAAGGCAGCTGAAAGTGAGTGCAGATTAAATTTAAAGTGATGCATACAGGGAAAACAAGTCTAAAATTCACATATGAAATTATGGTTTCTGAACTGCTTATTATTACTCAGGAGTGAGACCTTTGGACTTTCATAGACTATTCCACAAAACCATTGGGAATTCCACAAAAACATTAGCGATTACCATGAAAGAAACAGCAAGTGAACAGAGAAGAGAACCTCTTTAGACCGCTGTATAAACTCCTGCTTCACCAATACTTTGAATAGTGCATGCAAACCTGGTCCCCTCCTCTCAAAAAGGTATCCAACAACTGGAACAAGCTCAGAGGACAGCAATAAGGACAATTTACGGTGACTGCTTTTATACCTGAGGAGGCTGACTGCCTTCACCCCAGGAAGGAGATGTCCAAGGGACATCTAATAAGGATCCACAATTTTCTGAAGGACTTGGAGTAGAGGTTTAGGAAGCGACTGACATAGTCATTTCTACCACAAGAACCGAGAAGGACCAAATGAAGCTGTCAGACTTGTTCAAAACAAAGAGAAAGGCCTAATTCTTCCCACAACATGTAAAAGTTTGGTGGAGTTTGTTGCTACTGGTGTTGTGGAAGCAAAAGGGTTAGACAGGTACAAGGAGAGACTGGACAAGCATTTGGAAGAATGATGTACTGAAGGTTACTAGAGTGACAAGCCATATTCATTCATTTCAGGAAATCCCTGGAGCTGAAAATAGTTGGAAGCTGGAAAAGTAATCAGTGGAGTATTACGCAAGTTTGACCTGCTCTCTCTCTTCCCTAGGCTTCTTACTATGATTTTTGTTGGAGAAAGGATACCAGATCACATTGAGACACAAGTGTAATTTCTTCCTCTGCAGCAGAAATCAAAACCATGTCTCCCACCACCATCTCACAAACCAGACAGGCTCATTTTTGCTTATTCCCAGGAAAATGCTGGTTTTTTCTACAATCCTTAAAGTTTTCTAGATGATAAATAAGAGTAACCGCAATTCTCACTTTGTGTGTGTGCCACTCAGTTGGGAAAGGGTAATGCTACATTTCAGTCCAAGAAATGTTCATGTATCATATCAAGTGACTAATCAATATAACACAAAGGTGCAATCCCCCACTTCTTAAACATGGATCTTTCCCAGTCATTTTCACAGATACTCCAACCATACAAAAGCAACAATAGTTTTTTGGGGTGCCCCCCCACCCCTTTTTCTTCATGGTGGAGGTTTGTTCCTTAACAGGTGGCAAAGTCTATAAGTAATTCTTTTTAATATTTTTTTAAATTAACAAAAAAATCTGCTTGTCCAAGCTCAGAATGTGGTAAATGATTAAAACGCTCAGTTTGGGTGTGTCACTGCATAAGGACTCCCACGCACAGACTGGTTAGAAGGTGAGCAGTGCTTGCTAGACTACATGGTGACTCACTACCAAACGCATCATTAATCATATGTTACAGCATGTCTGACTTCATAGAATACTGTAGGTGGAGTGAAATAATCTTTGAATGAGTTCAGTCTTTTTCTAGCTTTTATGAGGTTACAACATTTCAGACTCCAAAAGACTCAGCTGAGCAGGAAACTGTTGAGGATTTGCTATAGTAACCTGGGCTGCGCTCCCAGCACATCAGGTCTCAGCTTACGGCAGTGACTTTGGAGGATCCAAAAGTTTGGCATTGACTGGAGTTGTTACCTCTCACCGATCGTGATGCACTCATTTACTCAGAGCTGGCTCAAAACAATGCGTAGGCAGAGCTGAATTTTGCTGCCCAAGGATGAGGGGTGGGGTCCGGGTAGTGCCTGCTGGGGGAAGGGGTAGGATTTGGCTGGGGAGAAAGCATAAAGAGAGCTCTGGTGAGCCAGGACCACTGTCTTTGCTGTCACTAAGGAGACAAGCAGTAACTGCTATTTCCAAGAGGACCTCTCCCACCTTCCGAAAACAGACACAGACACCATAGGCTCTGGCTTTCCTCAATGACCATGCCTTCTTGCCACTCTGGCACAGGCAAGTAGACAACAGGACTGTGGGCAGACAGCCCGATGCTGCAGGCAACTACCTCTTTTGCCAATGCTTGGAGATGTCCCAGCATTGTCCCACCAAAGGACTCAAGCTTCTTCCTTTGCCAGTCCCTTTTGCAAGCAGGGCACTGGTGAAGCTACTTGCAACAATCCAGGAACACAATCCTTGTGTCATGCAAAAGGACGGGCTCTCTCTACACCCAGAGGGTAACAAGGTAAATAGTGAAGTCAGTTACTAGCCAAGTCTGTCACTTAAATTTCATCTCTTACCAGGACCACATTCATGTGAACAACATTTTTAAACTATGTAATCCCTGGAAAAAAAAAAAAAAATTTACTTCTTTAGCCTGAGGTAAGTAACTGTACATGCAGCATCCTACCAGAGGTACGGCACAGACTGATCTTGCCTTGGAACAAGTAGTGACAGCCAAAAGCTCCTACCTTGAGGTGTGAAAAAATCTTGCTGGGCTGCATCAAAGGCTCTAGCACCTTTTGTCTAGTATGACCTTTTAACGAAATAGGACATATTAGGGCTAATTTTGGATGGGAAACAATGTTGGAATGCTAATATGCAAGAGTCACAAACAAAACTTTTCACACATCAGGTGGAAGACTTTCCAACATCCCTCTCCAGCCTCTTCGGTTGCACAACAGACCCCCTGGACACAACCCTGTCTCCAGCGAGGACAGAGCCTGAGGGCTGTGGTGCAGCTGATTTGATTTCATTAAGAGTTTGACCCCAGAAGAAGGCATCTACATGAGATGAGCGAGTCACTGCATTTCAATAATGGGCAAAACCATTAAAGGTGCACTGTTTGCTTGCTTGGGCAGGCTTCGTACACTCAAACCAGGAGTGGTCTCGCTGTTACTATATTTACTGAACTCCCCCAATTAAGTATTTTGTTGCCCTCATTCCATAATGACAGTGGTTTCTGCATGTTACATATATTCAGAAAGGAGGTTGTTCTTGTGTTTCATATTTGCAAATTATAGTAGTTTTCTCCCCTACAGAGGTTGCAGGACAAACACTAGCCAAGGAACAGCTAAGAAACCTTGCACTGAATGAAGTAATTTCAACTACTTTTCTACTATGCTAAACAAATCATTTACTTGGGTTAAAAATCACATTCCACAGTAACTGAAGTTGCTTGTACTTTTTGGAGCAACAAGTTGAAAACAGATTTAATGTACTTCATACGAGTCAAAGGTAATTGCAGGGTCTTCTATGGATCTTGCAAATTTCAGTGGATTCCAGCATTGCCAAAGCCCTGACTGAGAACATCCTTTACCTGCAGATCTGGTACAGAGGTTGCATTTCAAGCTCTAGCACACCTTTGCTCTCAGTTGGAGGCACTCCCCTTAGGGAGAAAAGGCATCATTCAATCTTCGCACCACGTTTCATCTTGGCCCCACTACCGAGACCACCTACAGGGATGCCAGTTAGTATCAGCTACATTGTGCTGAACTGGTATTTACAGGAGTGCTCGGTGGGAACCACATCTTAGGCAGCCTCATAGGCAGCCTCTCCACCCAGCCGCACACTTACGGCGGAAGACTACCCGTTCACCACCAAATGACAGCAATGGCAAGCTACCCAACAGTCTCACACAGAAAATTGCAAGTGTTTACTGTATTTTTAAGTTATGTTTAATTGCAAATTAGCAGCTGGGAGCAAGGAGGGGTGAACAGTGTGTGAGCCACCAGCTGTCTGCAGAGGAGTTCAGAAATCTTCGATTATACATTTCCGGAGCTCCAACACACCAAGTGCTGGCCTGCTGCATGCTTGGGGTTTGCTGTACCTAGAAGATTTACATTTCAAGCCATCTGATGTTGCAACAGCCAGAAGCCACACACTTCTTTGGCAGGACTTCTTAGGGAACACCTGTATTTTAGATACTGCAACCAGGTAACTCAAGGCAGCAATGGGCCATGTTAAGGTGGCCGGCAGCAACAACAATTTTAAACTGGCTCTTGTGATATCCTGGAGCCTTGCAGAAGCTGGTTGGTTTTACTGCACCAAAGAATTCCACTTAAACAGACAAACTGATTGATGAAGAAATTATTTACCACCTGACATGACTAGTGGGTTGGGTTTTTCTTTTTTCAGTGCACAATGTAAAAGAATTTTGCATTTCCATTTCACTTCAATTCTATTTTCAGCAGGGCTAAAACATGAAATCATGGACTTCAAAGTGCTGTCAAGCCTCCTGGATGTGTATCTGTACAGCACCAGGGAAATACTGGAGTGTCCAAAGTACAAGGATCTCCAGACCTGGGTTCACATCAGTCCCTGTAGTAGTCCTTATTAAGCTTTCCTTTCTTACATACGGAGACAGACCTAATACAGTAGCAGCTGAAAAACTCACACTTTAACTCTCACAATTTATCTTCATAACATCCCTGTGGGTGACAATGGTGAAAACACCAGACATGTACTCATAGGTTTCCTGTGCTTCATTTCCCAAAGTACCCTGGTAAGGTTTAATAAAGAACACAGTGGGGGAAAAAAAAGCCTTAAAAATCAGGTCTCCCACATGCAAGTTTATTGCTCAGAGCAGCAGACCACATTTTTCATCCACTCTCTCTTCTCCCTGGATCTCCTGAAAGCCTTTTCTGCTGCCCCAATCACAACACCAAGGCAATGGGAACACACAACTCGCTGCATCTTGCAGCACCCTGACAACGCAACAACAACGCTGCACGTTACAGCGCCATTGATGGGAGAAGCACGCATATGTAGATTTGGAAGTGTGCAACATCTCTACTACTGTTTCATTAAGTCCTTCCAAGGAGCCTTGCCGTCACATGCCAGTGTCCACTTGCCCAGTTCCATGGGCACCAGCCGCCCTAGGAACGGGCTTTGCCCCAGAAATGCATCCTGCAGCCCTGACTCAATTAAAGCATGAATTTGAGTCAGTAGAAACTTGTCTGAGGAAGGACTGAGTATACACCCCAGGGTCCAAGTAAAACAAGCCATGTGGATCCTGAGGAATTAGCAAGAAACTGCAATCCTGGCTGCACGATGGAAAAGGGGTTGGAAAAGATCAGCCAGGGGCATCATGAAAAAGATGCAAAGCCAGGAAGAGCTGAAAAGGGTTTACAGGATCAGGCCCAGCGTCAGCAGTGGAGATACGGTGGCTGCCAATCCCCATCAGAATGGCAGCACCCAGTACAAAGACCCAGCCATAGAGCAGAGATATGGAGTAGCATCAGGAAAGGACTTGAAATTCACTGCTCTTTAATAAGTTATCAGGTAGCAGCAGTTGGGAAAAAAAAAAAAAAAAAAAAAAGACAGCATGAATTTAGTACCAACACCTTTACCTTTAATCCCAGTTTCAGATTAAGGCTGGCAGTTAAACTGGCCTCAGACAAAGGCAATTTTTTTTACTAACTGACGCAAACTAAGCACAACTTATTGTATCTACAGATGTAGCCAACAAACCCTGTATTTCAACTACAGTAATAATGAGATATCCTAAAGAGCAAAACACCACAGGATTTGAAGGCTTTATGGATGTTCTTTTTGGCTTGCTTTAAATCCGGTTAATATTTGCCTTTAATTTCTTCCACAGACCTATTTCTCGTAAAATCCAAACTTGACTGAAAAAGAGAAGAGTACTGAAAAAGATCACTAAACATGTGGAAAAAATTATTCCAGAGGGAATATGAAAGCCATCTGCCCAAGTCTGTGTCTGTGCACATCCTACAGACATGAACAGCAAGAGACTGATGCTTTGGTGGCAAACACAACTAAAGTGGTGATTCCTGGTTTTGGCTGGCATCAAAAGAAACCGCACATCCAGCTGTCCAGAGAATTCATTTAGCTAAGAGCATATTAGCCCCTAGGCTAGCCAAGACTTTATCGCTTGGAAAATCCCAATCATCAGTGCTAGCTGCAAGGGGGAGCAAAGAAACGGGAAAGATCAGGCAGGACAAGCCTGAACATGTTCAGTTTGTCCTTCCTATGGTGCAATTACATCCTCATTCCTCAGAGCAAAAGCCAGTTCAAAGAGACAATAAGTCCCTTTTTAGTCTTATGCTTTGCAGGAAAGTCACCGAAACGGAACTGAAGTTGTTCCCAGAGATAAGACGACAAAAGAAATCAAACCCTTCCCTACCGCTACCCTTTGGTAAAATATCAGCAGAAAAATAGAGGCATTGCTTCAGACATAACTACCTCATTCATCTGAGGAAAGAGGACGTACCGTAGTGGTTGCAAGCCAATTAATTTAGTATACTGCTCCTCAAACTCTGAAGCTGCTTTCTTACTTTGCATTGCAGCAATATTAGCCTTTAAGGTTCATACTAGCTTCATCTTATGGGATGGACAGCATTTGATTGTCACGAAATGTGATTCGCTTTTGGGCTACAACTTAATACATGCTTCAGTTTAGGACCCATGCAATTTGGGCTGAAGTACTGTAGACCACAGGATGGCTTTGGAGCAGACAAAGCATGAGGGACCAGTTAAAGCAGCCTCCAAACAGGGTGGGTTCCACCACTTTTCTTTAACCCTCTCATTTGGGCAAAAAAGATGTAGACTAACAGATGGTCAGCTTAGCACGCCAAAGAAAAGAAATCAAGCTGAAAAGCAAGGGAGAGAGCACACTTGGGATGGACCTGGGAGGTCTCCGAGGGTGCACACACCCCATCCTGTCTCCCTCCCAAACTAAATGAAACAAAACCGAAGGCATGGGACAAAATGATGCCACAGGGAGAGCAATTAAGTGGCAAGGGGAAAACAATTGGGTTTGCAACTAAAACCATAAAGCACCAAACAGCCCTAAAGAGCGAAATATCTGGCAGCTGCAATACCAGACATGGATGGGACAGGCAGAAATAAAAGGCTCCATCATCAATTACCAAACCTCCCAGAAGCCATCAAGCACTTATGTTGAAAGGTTACTGTAAAGTGAAACAACTAGCTTTTTTTGAAATTAACCTTTAAGTTTATTTCACCAAGACTTTTATAGAGTATGGAAATAGCTCTGCTCATCACCCCAGCTCTGTGCGTCGGCAGTAAGACCCCATTCACGTAACGGTGACCAACTTCAACTCAGCGCAGAACAGACAACTTTTCTGACCATAACCAGCTGCATGAGAACTTAATTACCCAACTGGAAAGCCATAAATACTTCAGGCTGACTCAGTTCAAGTGCATTGGATTTTTTCCTGCCTTTCACTGCGTCAGGGAATTTCTTTCCACCCTACAGCCCTCAGGAAAGGGGCACATGGCTGAAGGAGTCAGCGGTCATGAATAATCAGGGAGGGACTTTTCCAGAACAAGGCAGTAATGTGAAAAAGTCTTTCTTCTGGGGCGACATTTGCATGACCGAAGGATGACATAAGTCTACAAACAAAAAAGGCTTTATACCCCTATGGCGGCTTTCAAAATCTCTCCATGCTTGGTCCTTCCCTTCTGTGCAGAAGCATCACATTTTGGGGGCAGGAATTTAAGCCCCATCCGCACCAGGTCAATCGCCATCTCTGCAGCCGTGGCACGCTCTCATTCCTTCTAGCTAATGCAATCCTACAACCCACATTAACGATGTTATTTTATAGGGCACAACGTTTCACTGTAGGACTGAATGGATTTATTTCTGCTCTGGTATGAGGGTATAAGAGACAAGCAGAGCGCAGTGCAACAAGCCTGTCTGCATAGGAGATCCACCAGCGTACAGCTGGAGCCACCTCCAAGAGGCAAGGCCAGTGCCTGGACACCAGCTTGCAGTGACAGAGCAGAAAGAGAAGTTATAAACAGTATTGCAAGAGAGTGAAAAAGGACGAGTGCACAAAGACCCACCCCACCACAAAAAAGAAAAAGTTAATCAAGCCCCTGTTAGACACTTGGGAGATGCTCAAAAATCCAAATTGAAAAGGAGCTACTAATGCACAGCCAGAGGAGCTGCGTGCCAGGGCACATCCTTGTAAAGGCAGCCCAGGCACTGTGGGTATCACTGGGGCACCAAACCAGTGCTGGAAACCCAGCCAGGGTGTAAGAACATGGTGCAGATGCTCAGGCTGAGGCAGAGCTAATGTTTCACTTCCAGCTTGGGCTGTTTGCCAGATGCAAACCTCTGCTGGGAGATAACCAAAATGTATTTGAAACTCTAAACAAAACCCTTTATTTTTGCAGGTCATTTGTTTTTAAGGAGAGGGATGAGCGGTGATCTAACAAGTCAGAATCAGGTAGTTCAGACCCCCACAGAAAAGCATCTGGGGACTTTGAGAGCGGTGAAGCAGGCGTTACAGGAATGATGGATGCTGGACCAAGCCCAGCCTCCCAAGCCTGAAGGGATTTGCTCACACTGCCGGGAGCGGGGAAACCGTTTCTCACCAGTATAGGAAGTCAAGCGCTTGGCAACAAGGGAGGCAGCTCTCCCACAACTCCAGTTACGCAAACAGCTGCCTTCTGCTGGGTTTCAACATGCTTCGCTGCTCCAAAAATAATTTCCTGCTTGATTTGATACCATTAGCAGGAGCACAGAGTACAGCACAAATGGTCACACTGCTTCACGCTGGATCCAGCTAGTCACTGGTTTCTATCAAAAGCCCCAATTTCTTTTTTTGGCAGAGGGGGACGATGACGCAGGAGGAAAAGGTAAAAGCAAGGTGACAGCGTAAGCCCTCTCCCTCTTTCTCCATGAAGGATTTTGATGCAAGCCTGGATGAAAGTACCTGCCACCTTCATCCTTCCGGGCCTCTTTCCAGGGCTGAGATTTCCCAGCCCTTACAGCTCGTAACACCTATGGCATATAACCAACACTCAGCAGCCAAGCAGGAATCAATGCCAATGCAAAGTTCAATGACAAAGTCACTGCTTGCTGGGTGATTAGGAGCTGTGCTGGTCCTGGACAGAGTTGCTGGAGTTCCTTCACAGCACAACTACCCAAAAGCTAATAACGTGCCTTTTTTTTCATTCCCCACTGGATGAATTTGTGTCCCCTTTGGGGGCCTGTTGGAGTAATCCCAGTGCAGCCCAGTGCTTTGGGAACAGCAGCACTTTCCATTCCTAGTTGGACTGGAATTTGGATAGCAAATTTTGCCCTAAGGTGCATCTGATTTCCTGTTCCCTATTCCCAGCCCAGGCATCTGCATTCCCCTTCCCAAGGGCCTGCCTTGGGGGACTCATTCAGGAGCCTTCACCAACAGTGCTTTGGAAACTTCAAGCAGTACAGAAAGTTAAAGATGCCAAGGCCCAGCACAGCAGCTCCATAGCCTGTGGACCATCAACAGCACAGCACACTAGCCCTCCCAACTGATGGCCTTACACAGGTTAGCTGCTATCTAACAGATGAAGTTCAAGTAATGTTCAGCACAGAAGTGAAGCAGCAAAACAAAACTCAGTGTCACCCAGTAAAACAATGGCTGCAAAGTGGGATTCAGAAGCTGATGGCATATCCACAAAAATCAGCAGACAGAGTGCAGTACAGCGTGCACACTGGTGCGATGGGAAGACTCTCCAGCAGAGTCTGAGGGCCTGTTTTAGTATCTGAGGAAGCTCTATGGGGTTTTTCCAATACTACCTGACTCAGAAGCAGAAATTCTTGACAGCATCAGTCAAGTGATTGTGTGCTGCCTTTCTCCTCCTCTTGTACCTTGAAATCAAAGTTGTGCAATGACACTTGTTTATGCTTATATATCCTAAGCCCAAAGAGACCATGAGGAACCATTTCATCTGATCTTCACTACACAAACCTTACCAACATTTTCTTTCCACAACCATTCTTTGAGCCACACAATCACTAGGGAAAGATGCCACTTAGCCATGACTGGAAGAGTACATATACTCTGCATGTACTTTTATGAATGCACCACTGCTTTTGGGGAGCATGGACAGAAACTAACCTTGGAAAGGAAAGCTGTGAAAAGAGACGAAAACTCCCATCAGCAGTCCTGCACAAGACAACTCCAGGATGACACCCCCAGCTTTCATACACAATGCAAAATATGCACCTGAGCTAACCCAAAGACCAGATGGGGTCCCTCCTGTCACCATCACAATAAAAGGGAATAACCCTGCAAAGAAGGTGGCTCCTTAGCTGCTGGAGGACCTGAGCAAGGTGGGAGGACAGGACTGGTGAGAAGAGTGTGCAAGCTGGTTTCCATGCTCAACTGACCCATGTGTGCAGCTGCTGCTGCTCCCACAGCCTGAGGGAGTGCAGATAAGCAGCAGTTCAGCTTTTCCAGACATAGCACAATTCCTGTTTACAGCCTCTGGGCTAGACTTTTCAAAAGAAGGAGCTAGGTGTCTATTCTTGCAGGAAACCAGGTGTGTAAACAGTTCAATTAATATATCCAGCAAACTGTACTCTAACACAACAGAGAGGGCTAGTGGAGACAAGCCAAGAGCACAGAAGCTGAGGAAGGAAAATACTTTTAAAGAATATGCCTAATTAGAGATGGACCTGAGCCAAAAGTTCTTATTTGAACACCTGGAATAGCCCTGGGGACCAGAATTGTAACCTGAACCCAGATCCACATTTTGTAACTTGCTCCTCTCCCTAAGGAGCTAAAACCCAGACCCAGCCTCACACAGTCTGAGCTGCATGTCTCCAACAGCCAAAGTCTGGAGATCTGGCTTTCTACTCTCAACTGGGTTTTGGCCAAGCCATTGTGCTCAGCTGCTGGTACCCTCTCTGTCCCTCTTGCCCCACACTGCCTGGTGCCCCACCATAGGTGTAGTCTGCCCCACTCAAGAGCTCGCTGTTGCTGTCTGGCAGCATGTCCCTGGATCACTAACTCGAGGTGAAGATGCTAGCTCGGTGTCTGATGGCACAAACCCATTTGCTCCGGTGGCCATAGCATCCCCAGCACTGTGACCAAACCCTACTTTTCACTGCACCACCTTCTCCCTGCCATCACAGAGTACAGCTGCAGGTCTCGGCCAAAGCAAGAAGCCAGCCCCAACACAAAACTAAGAAGCTCCACTCATGCCTGCAAGTGAAATATTGACAGCAACTCTCAGTACTGTGCCAAAGCCGCAGTCAGGGCTCGTTTTGAAGGACACAACCTCCACATCAGGGAAAGCCCCCCATGCCCTTTATGAGTCCCTGCAGAAGTGGCATATTCCCTTTTCTCCCTTACAGCTCAGTTCTCTAGGACAGAAAACAAAACTTCACCCACACCTTACCATCTCTTTCGAATGTAGATTTTCTTTATAGCAGAATCACATTTGGCAAAGAAAGGTCAGCCCCATGCCCATAAAACCGCACTGTCACAGGCATGTCATGCATTTCAGACAGCTTGCAAGGCTGACTAAACATTTACTTTTAGATGGCTCATTTCCAAAGGACAGAAATAGACGTTCATCCACCATAAAAGAGTGCCTGGGTGTGCCATCAGATGGCTTCATTGCCCCGTTACAGCATGCCATTTGCATTCCTGCACTTTCCCCTTCACAGGGTGCCACCGCTGCCTGGTGCCGAACTTGAGCAGAACTGCAGATAGGCGAGGCCTTATCTCCTAGCTGGATTATCCTTGGTAGGTATTTTGGCAGTCATTTTTGCATCATCTGACCTTGGGCCCTGTTAGGCTGAGGTTGGTGTCTAACACAAAGATCTTGCCTGCTTTCCTGGTGAACATCCTGCCTCTCACCAGCACAGAATGGGATGAATTGGCACAGCTGGAAAAGGGCAAATGGGATTTGCTCACATTGGATGCTGTAATAGTCAAGTGTCTGTGTTTTAGGAATCTTTTGAACAATTTAGCTCTACTGCTATTCAGAGCAGTTTTGCACCACCAATGTACTTTTCTAACTAATTGCAAAATCTTCCCTACCACGACTGAACCTCCATCCCTAAGAAATAAAGCAATTTAAAAGAATAAAAATCAGGGTTTATACAAAGGCACAGGAAAAAAAATTATGAATCCTTCAAGGGCTAACAAACTCCATCCGAAAAGTGCTTGCCACACAGCACCCAGGCAAAATCAAAATGATGCAACATTTGGAAGGGTGTAGAGATTACAATCAGGCAATTACACATCCCAGACCATGTAATCTCATGCAATGAGAACACGTGTGGGTGTAGTGTGAGGCATGAGCCTGGTGTCACCACCCTCAGGCTCCTCCAGTTACCTTAAAGGAGCTCTTCAACAAATGGTTTCAAAATTTCTTTTCTAAGCATCAACAGGTCCATCTAGAAGTAGGTCTCTTTCTGCCACGAAAAGCAATTCCTGGAAGACTGGGAAACATCCAGGACTACACTAGAAAACATCAGCCAGAAGACTTGATCCATCATCTGTCTCATATCCAACTGTGTCTGGGCAGTTGGAAAGGGGAGGGAAAGAAACCCATCACACACAATACAGATAATCTGCTATACAGCTTAATGTCAGGAAAGAGCCTTTCTAAGCTTCTGTAGGAAGTAAGCTTAAGCATCTGACACATGAGCATCCTCAGCTTTAATAACTATTACTGTCTTTCATCCTCCCTTTTTTAAAGTCTGAGAACAGCATTTAAGACTCTGGCCTCCTGAAAGCATTGCTCAGATGCTCCCCAGATGGCTTTTCCAATAGGATGTCTAATTATCTGTGTTTTTTTAAAGAAATGTTCTGCAGGAATCTTTTAGGTTTCCGGAGATTTCCTTCCTTGCTCTACAAATTTCTTTACCCAGAGCTTGATTTAAAACCAAACTCAAAGGAAACCCTTCCAATGACTTCAATACATCTCAGATCACATACCCTGGGGTAAAAGAGAAATGACCCCAATCCCATAAAAATAAAGATGGTGCAGATTTCAAAAGGATTCACAGTGAAGTTGTGTAAAGAAGCAATTAGTCCAAAAGTTTCAGCATAGAATATCACAGAATAAAGGAACATTTAGTGAGACAAGGAAAGTTAATATGCATACACATGCACACAGACCACAAAGGATTAGATGTATAAACCCCTCACCACCAAGAAAAATAAATTAAAATTGAAGCAACTGCTGTAATAACAAGTAAACAAGAAAACCTCAGATGCTCAGAAACATTCAAAGTTTCCAAACTCTGAACTACTTTAAATGAACCAGATTTCCAAAAGTGCTAAATTCCTATCCTCTGAAAATCCATGTTAGACATCCCCAGGTGGGAGACAAAGAAAATCATAGTCATTTCTGTGCTTCTGCTTTAGAGGGCAGCTGGAGAGCAGAGCAGCCCCTCATGCATTTGTACAGCAAAACAAATTATTCTAATGAACATACAGGGTCTGTGTCTCTCCCAGGCTATCCAAGCCACCTCCCAAGCTTGTTAATTATGAGACATGCTACTCCCCCAGATGTGCTGCTCCATATTCCCCAAAATGGAATACAACCCTGTAGGGCATGTTGCTCTGATTCCTCCAAACTCCGGCTGGTTAAATTAGGAGTGTTTCTGCATGTGCTCAGCATGGCTCAACACACAGCGCTGTGCACTGACAGACCTTCACCACGGTGTCGGGCCTCTCAGATCACATTAGTATTGCCCTCCTCGTGGATGAGCATCTCCACTCTCCAGCAGTACTCAAGGGTATTTGCTGCACCACTTGGCACGGCACAGGGCTCAGCCTGAGCAGTTGGGAGCTTGCAAGCTGAGTGTTACGGAGAATGTTTCTGATGCTGGCAATGCCTTCTCCTTTTGGTTGTGATAACCCATGGTTTGTCAGGTTAGAGACAAGCCCCAACAAGCACTGGGGTTAGCCTGGAGATGGCCATTCAGAAACTCCTTTGCCCTCTGGCTGCTTTCACTGCTGGAATGCTTCACATACCTTTGGCTCTCTGGCTGGTGGAGTGGCTGTGAACAGGATTTCATAAGACTGCAAGGAAACAAAACCCCTGGGTGGGGCCACGGAAGCTGGTGTGGTTCATACAAAGGTCACACCCTTTTTATTTCCCTCTGAGCACCCCATCTGATCAGCCTGGCCTTCACCCAGGCCCACAGCAAACCAGCACCCCATGATGACAGGGTGTTGCATCTTCCCATGCAGCCTCCTGCTCATCCTGTCAGTCTGGCAGCATTGACCAAGAAAAGCAACAGCAAGGCCTTAATACCCAACCCCAAAATCGTCCAAAAAGGTTGCTTTCCCACCCATCCTTTACAGCAGTCATATTCAGGCAGAAGGAAAACAGGGGAGAGCAGCAGCAGCAGATACGCTGTCCCTATTTTCCCCCATGGCAAATATAGGTCCATTTTGGAAATCCTAATTCCTTCCACAGCCCAAGCCCCTTGCTACCCCAATTTTACTGCCCCAGATGACCCAACACATCTAAAAGCATTAAGCCTTTCTCCTGAAGATCTTCACCCATCAGGTTCCCAAGTCCTAACTCCTTCTAGTCCACCTTTCCCATGCCAAATCCACATATTTCCATTCATTCCCAACCTTACCTCCCTTCCTTGTCTGATAGTCCTTCCCACAGAAGCACCACATCCTGCCTGCCCAACCTCACCCACCACAAGGCTGGGTTCATTCACCAAAGGTCAGAATGAAAGATAAGCATGATCCTTTGAATCTGAAGGATTAGGATATGTAAGGGAGAGAGCTGTCCATACAAACAGTGTGCAGGCATGCATGGAGGGAGGTTGTGCCACCCCACATTGCCCTCCAAGTTCCTCTGCTAGCTCCTGCTGGGCTCAGCTCTGCAGCCCTGCACTTCAGGCCCCAACCCCTGGGACTCTCCCACCTCAGAGCTCTACAGCTGGCTGAGGTCAGGGTTTTTTGCTGCTTTTCTGAAATGGCAAAAGGCCTTTGATAAACAATTTTTAAAAAAGAAACAAGCAATAGAAAGATTCTGCCTGCCTAGGACATCAGGGGATGAAGAAGGATACATCCAGGAAAAACTGGATGTGATCTCTCCAGGTAGTAGATATTTGCATGAGCATACCTTACGATAGAGTCTGCATCCCAAAGGCTAAATAATCTAAATAGCAATATTGTAAACGTATTGGGAGAGGGAAGGAATAAACATCTCAGTGCTCCATATAATGCATGAAGAGCACCAGCGCAGACAGATGGGACAACTTGCATCACAGGAAAATCACAGCAGAGCCAAGTCCCAGATCCCAATTCAGGGACTTAACCACAGCCTATTCTGCACTTTCTATTTTCTCTTAACAAAGAAAACAGTACTTCCCTGGATTTCAATCCCTAGTGATACCGCTGGATTTGCTGCCCAGTCGTGAAATATTCCAGGAGTGGGAAGAGCAGATGAAGCTCCAGTGAGTCATGAGCAGACACTGTGTTATTGTGCAACCTGCACAGTGGGGGTCATGTTCTGCCCTCCAATGCTGCCTCTGCTAGTGAGGCCAGACCCAAAATATATTGTGCCTTTCCATAAAATTCCAGTTTTGGTGTTTGGGATTCACACCCCCCCTCATTATTTATTTATTTTTTATGCTCACTACTTGGGGTTGTTAAGCCAGGCTTGACAAGAAAAAACAGCCCCCACCTCAACACAACCTTGCAGGAACACAGCTAACAAGCAAGCGGGAGGGCATCACGTTGCACAGAAACCCAGTGCTTTCAAAGCGTCGGCTGGGGGCAGGAGGTGTTCAAACATCCTTAATTGTGTAGCAGAGGTAACTTCACAAACACACATGCTTTTGATTGCAATCTAGCCACCACTGCACAAAAAACAGGGTTTCGCTCACCCACCGCCCCCTCACTTTCTGACTCCAGGCATGTGGTGGTGAGGCAGGGCAGCCTCCCCAGCACATGGGCGTGATGAAAGCTGGAGAAGGCACTGGGGAGATTTCCTTAGCTCCCCCACAGATATTTCAGTCCTCCTTTTGTTTCCTGACTATCTGCTGAGGTAACTGCTGTCAACCCACGGAGGGACGCTGGGCAAACCATGCCAGGAGTCCCTCTTCCCATGGCTCTGGTGCAAGTCAATTCCCAGCAGCTCTCAAACCTCAGCTTTCTAAGCAACACAAACCAGCCACACAAGGAAGTTCTGGATACTTTCTCCCCTTACTTTTTTTTTTAATGCCTTTTCATCATTGTTTCCCTGGGAAGATGAAGCAGCTAACCCAAAAGGGCAGAGATGCCCAGGAGGAAGAACGGTCAGGTGAACCACCCCTGTGAGCACAGCCATACTCACAGCTGTTCCAACACATCCCTGCAGAAAACTACGTGAAAATAAGGGTTTTGAAGGAAAATGGGGAGTTACCAACCAGGACCCCATTAGCTCAACCCAAGCCCAGCCCTCCTCAGTCACACCCTGTATCCTTGAGGACAACCGTAAGGCACAGGCTGTCCCTCCCATGAGCTGCTGGTGCCTGCCCTGAACCCCCACTCTTCCTCCCCTGGGAGAGGGCCCCACCTATGGGTGAAGGGCCAAAGAGGAGCTCTCAGTCCCATCATCATGCCTTCCTTCACTGCAGTTCAGGTGAGGGATTGTAGTGAGAGGATGGAAGAGACAGGTTTACTGAAAGATGGGGAACAAGGGCACCTTTACAGTGTCAGTGTGATCTTCCAAATGGTAAATAGGAGAAAGGCAGTGGACCCTAGTCCCAAATTGGTGGCCCAGGAGTGGTAGGTGGGGTGGAGGTTTGCAGGAAGGGAGGACCAGGGATGAGTTTAGTGCAGATTGGTCTGTTGCATGAAGGCAACACAGACAAGGGAAACTGCTCAGGACCTGCATCCTGGTGACTTCTGGTAGGCTCATGATCCAGCATCAAACTCCAGGTCTGTGACCACAGGCATAATGTGTTGATGGCCAGAGCTAGGGTTTTGGGACTCGGGTATTAAGCAAGCAGAAACCTTGCAAAGCAGACTGTTCCTTGAGTTGCTTCAGGCCTTCTTCACGAGGAGGTAAATGGCACTGTAGAAGTGCCTGTGCATCTCTATCAGCTGCACAGAGTCTGTACCACAAATATGTGTAGCTGTCTCCACTGTAGATCTATAAATTCAGGTGAACTCCACCCAAAGTGCACTGAGACATTTATCAAGGTTCAAGAATAGTTTAAATAAGTGATCAGAAGTAGAAAGCTCTGCTGCTGGTAATTGGAGAGAAGAAAACTAGACATGAACTCTGAACCAAGAAGTTGTGGAGGGATGATGTGCATGATCCCCTATACAGACCCAGTTAACATAGACCTTACAAACTATCTTTGGGGCTTCCAAAACTAAGACTGTTGTCATGGAGAGTAAATGAGAAAAAGAATCTCTGGATCTTGTTCTGTAATTTTTCACAGAAGGCCACAACTGAGGTCCTCTGCACCTTCCCCAAACCACCAGCTCCTTGACAAACAGTCCATTTGCTATTCCCTCCCCACCTCTCCCAAGGCACCACAGAGCTTGACCAATGGTGACAGACCATGTTACAGCTCATGGATGACTTGCTGGCAAGCAGACACTACACCTCCCTCTCCCCAAAGTGCCTTGATACAGAGGACAAAGCAATGCCTGTACAAGCATCACTGATCCATACTGCTCAGCCAATTAACATCATCCCAGGCAGAGAAATACCACAGTTTCTACTGGAAAAGAGCAGGAGCAGCTCCCAGCAGTAGAATGCCCTGCTTTGTCCCGAAATGGAGCACAACCCTCTCACCCTTTGCTATGTTCCCACCCGCCTTCCCAGCTCCCAACCTTCAGCCCTTTCAACACCCACAGTTTTTCCACTCTGCTGCAAACAAATGAGAAATTCCCTGCCAGAGGACATTGTTCAAATGGGTTATTGAAAAGAAATGCAATTCCCTACTCCAGGCAAACAAGCTCCTTCTTTACCCCTTGAGGAAGAAGGATAATAGCACAGCCAGGGAAAAAAACCCAAACCTATCCCCACAGCTTGATGTAATAATATTAAATAAGAAACCAAAGGGGTTTGGCCAGGAAAATCCCAAGTTCAAAAGAATAATTGCTCCAAGAGATTTAAGCCTACAGCTGAGTCACTAAAATGAAGAAACCTCTTCTTGTCCATAGAAAGCAAACAAATCTCGGGTCATGCAGCAAAGCTTCTGTATGTCCTTGTTAGAAAGAAGGAAGGAAGCCAAATGCAATTAATCATAGTCCCAGAAGAAAGGATGAAGTCTCTGTAATTAGCTACGTAGGC